>JAGSMT010000071.1:0-1200000 GCA_029286875.1 Lamproptera curius
CTTTATGGTAGTTAGCCCTACTAAAAGATCCTTAATTAACTCAAAGCCATAACATTTATATTACCGTACGAAATGTACTCCTTTTTATGTAAAAAGTTTACTATTTTTCCAATATCATCCAAGGAGAGCTCGCAATAAAACTGTTATATTTCAAAGAACTTCCAACATTATGCTCAAAGGCACTAATTATACTTACGTATGAGACTTCAGAAACGCCGACGAAACTTTGATTAGTTCAAGGTATTAATTTCCCGAACCCACTTCAGGAATGCAATTAAGCCTTTGTTATAGTGGGGACAAACGGAGAAACACCGTTTTCAGTATTGCATCTCAACTGGAGTACACCCAATTTATATCATTACAAGCGGCATTCGTAATTATGTCGGCTTTATATGTTCAATAAAAATTACGACGGCAACAAAAACATGGATTTTTGTCCAACATAACGTACAAATGAACACATACGCGCTTTTATTTGTACAAGACCATTTAATTACGTTGAACGACCACTTATTACGTTCAAACGCATTATTATCTTTGTCAATGGTCCTAAAAGTTCTTGGCCTGTACGATGCAGACGGAATATAAAATCTCGACACGGCTAGTATATTTATTGCAAACAAAAAATTTTGAAAATCGAATTTGAAAAAGAAGATTTGTGATCTTGATTTAAGAAAGAGTAATAACATGTTATTATTTCATTAAAATAGCCCATGAAATGATACTATTGCTTTTAATATAAACGGAAATTATGTTCAAAAATCTCCAATCAAGTTATAAATACAAGTAAAGATAATATGTATTGCCATTAAATATCAAATATTTTTCTTAAATCAAACCATTGCCGTGTTTAAACGTCTCTTCTAAAATTTTGTTTCAAACATTAACATAATTAAGTGGTTCTCAAAGTTTTCCCATTATAAACTTAGCGAGAAATTTTATTTTTCCCTCAAGTCAGCCGTCCCTGTGTGCAAGCGTGTGCACGAAGCAGCGAATTGGATTTTCTCTAGTGTGAGTAAACCTACTTTTGTCGACGGAACAGGAAAACCTCGGAGATTCATGAAATATTAATGGAAAAATTGTTCTTAGTATATTTTATGCTATACAACAAACTGGTGTTTGTTTTATATAAATGGTACAATATCTTACGTTTCAAAATTGGAACCGTTATGAAATGGATTACGTAGATACAATGGCCACTGGCGGAATAATAAAAACTATCGAACCGCTATCATGATGCAATATATAGTTCGCATTAAATGAGACATATTTGCAGTCTTGTTACGATTTTGCCGCGTGAAAATAACTCTTTACGGAACAACACAGTAGGTTTATTGATTTCTATAATTTCTTTTTGTTAAAGGCGTTGTTACCAAAAATATGAGATTGATACTTTTTGTCAACTATTTGTAATCCTTAATAATTTCTTGTTTAAGGACTTAAGGATACCAGACAGGAGTAGAAAAATTCTATTACATTTATCTCAAAAGAAATGAAATAATACAACGCCCTTTTCAAGCTCTAATTTCGTTCAGCGCCAGATTGATTCCTGTCTCTAAAAGTGATTTACAAGTAACAAGTAAAAAAAAAAATATATAATATGATAACATTAATTAAACAGTATATAACCATATTGCGAAATATAAGCCTTCGTGCCCTTTGCAATAAATTACCGCGCGGATTCCACCACTGCGTTTTAAATCTCTAATAAGATATAGATAAAGATATTAATTTAATCAAAATGTCATATGACACGTTTTATGAACATAAAATGAAGAATTTTAAAAACGTATTAAATGTTATGTAAACTTGCACGATATGTTATTACCTTATATGAAATTTGAATATGCCTTATTGCAATTTTTAACGATGTTTTACGTAAAATGGCTATTTTGGGTTAATCTTAAAATATATATATAGTTATTAGATCACTTATAGAAGTACAATTATGTAGAAGATAGTTTATCTTTTACGGTTTCGGCAGCGTTTGCAATTTAATCGCACAAGGTTATGATTTTTGGGGCCGAAATTTACCTAATTTCTTAAATATCCATTAAACTGCTTATAACAAAATTACTTTTAAAAAATGGGACCAAGTGACAGACTGATACCTATAATTAAAAAAAGAATGAACAAAATTGGAGCACTAGGAGCGGAGCAACGAGGTAACATAAATAATAAAATAAATAAAAATAAAAAGCATGCGCCCCGAATTGAGTACCTCCTTCTTTTAAGAAATTGGTAAAACACAATTTACCTAAATGGTTAACTAGATTTTTATGATTGTTACACCCAGAAAGACAGTAATAATAAGAATAAACTTTCAAAAATGCTCCGATTTATTTCACTGATTATTAAACAGCTTTTGTAAAGACTGATTACAAATTAACGTGTAGATGTTTTTGCTAACTGACATCTAGACAAAATCTTCGCCCTTTTAAAATCTATACTCTGCAGTGACTTATAATATGAGTAACAATATATTTAGTGATTCAATGTTAATACAAATTTGATACAATTAGTAACAATTCGAAGTACAAAATATAAAATAATTAAACAGTGTCTATTCTAAAGATTCCAGTTTTAGTCATAACGTTTTCGCTTGATGTGAACTAAGAAATATAGATCCTAGCGAGCAAAACCTGTACTAAATCACTAGTCTGTATTATTACATTCATAATAATTCTACTACATGGGTAGATAAATACTGGTATAGCTCTTCAGTAACAGTGAAATCGAAAAAACAACCGGAAGATTATCCTATTTTCTTAACTCTGTTATAAATCTATTCTTACGGCGCTTAAACATCTGTGCATTTGTATTTAGAGTTTCCTTACTTTCCTGTTAAATGAAATAAGTTTTTTATTAAAATGAATTTCCTTTATAAGGATTTTAATAACGCAATTGCTTCAAACCTTTGTATTTAAACATGCAAAAATTGAATACTGATGACTTTGGACATTATGTCCAAATAGATTTAGTGTCCTTAAAATAAAAATAAATAAATATAACATTTTAGACCGAATTAATCATAGTTTGTAAACACTTACTTTGAAGTAATAATAATTTTGGCATTATTCGGCAACAAATAATCAACCCTTGTGTGAAAATGATGAGCTCGATGTTCCAATTAAGTTTGTTGAAACAGTTTCAAGATTAAATTTATTTATTCTATGATATCATCATCATCAGCCTGTGTAAGTCCAATTCTGGACATAGGTCTCCGCTATTAATGGACAAGTCCATTAGAGAGTTAATGTACCGTATCCCACCACGCTGGTCGAATGCGGGTTGGTGGGTGGACCGACATTTTACATGCCTATCCGATACATGGATCATCTTACTTTTCAGAAAATTGGGAGATCAGCCCAAATGCCCTAACCAACTAGGAACTTTAGTTCGTTGTTGTTTCCTAGTTGGTTCCCCGTCCGAGTCCCCGCAGGATTCGAACCCACGACCTCTGGTTTCTAAAGCACATGCGATTACTACTAAGCTGCGGAGGCAGTTTTATGATATAATGTTTTGTTATTAACGAATATGTTCTGCAAGCTGCAAGAAAAATATGTTCTGCAAGCTAAGCTGGGCATGGTCTCAGCTCGTCCACCTCCGTTACTTCAATTACTCACAACTTCTGGGATACTCATATTTATTAAATATATAATATTGATTACCATAAAATGGTCAATGTTTTAAACTTCATTTTCCATATGTACTGCACTTATTTAATTACTTCGCACTCACTCCATTACATCTTCCTGATACATATTTCCAAGTTAAATAGGTTATTGTATACTATATCAAATCCACTAATTTACGGATTTTTCGCGTTGCTTAAATAAATTTATTCCCGACGTTTCGGATTCTTTCCAGCATCCACGATCACGGGCAGACTAAGTTGGCATATGTCTGTATTTCTATGTTTTGGAATAACCGTCAGTTTTTATTTAAAAAATTGACATATCTTTCGTTTGTTAATTTTGAATATTGGTTTGAAAAAGTACTTATGTTGTCCTTCGGCTTTGTAGTTTTATACTCTTCGTTTAATTTTTTAAATCATTGGATCCAGGAAGGTGACAAAGACCAACCATCCTCTATTTCTATTGCTTCCCGAATCATCCTTGGTACAAATCGATGTTCACTAGCCAGTATTTTTGGTTCATCAAATCTAATATAATGATTGGGCTTGTCTAGAACATGGTCGCAAATTGCAGATTTCCTATAGCGTCGGTGCTTAACATCAGCTATGTGTTCTTTTACTCTGGTTCTTACTGGTCTTTTTGTTTGTCCTTTATTGGGACAATCAGTCAAAATATTGGCCTTGGTTTGTCTTGACGAAAATCTTTGGTAGAGCTTGCTATAGAACTTTTGTGGCTCAAATTTTATGACGTAGAGCTGTTAGTTGTACCTCGGGCTAACTGGAACTGTATTTTAAATAATACAAGCCTAATTAAAAGCCGACTTCACGAAAGTATAATTTAGAACGAGAAAGTCCAGACACCAATAAATGTATCCTGCTTTAAATGTATTCTATGTTGTATTGTGTCTAATTTTTACAGCTACTTAAATGTCTATAAATTAAGAAGTTCAACTTTAACTTCAAGCTCTATTATCTTACTCAATTATTTAAATGTAACTTTTAGTAATATTTGTTATGGTATATTCCTAAAAAGATAAAATTTATTTTTAAACAAAGCAAAGTGCCCTGTTTAAATTTGTAAACTTATGTTTTTTTTATTTGCAATAGTATTATGTACTCTTGTTAGGATTATTACTATACGAAAGTAATAGTAAATGTTTTTTTAAAGCTCCTGTTACTGTTATAAGGTAACTTAAAAAAACTTTAAATTGCTTTTTCTAAAGTTAATTAACTTTTTGTCTGAAGTTACCTTAAATCACAATATCTTTGTAAAATTTGGAAAATATTATATGGTAAAACATATTTAAATTAAGGTTCCAGCTATGTCTGAGTCAACTAATTGCTTTTGGAATAATTATACTTATAAGTAAAACTAGCACCGAAATAAAATCGCTTAAATTCATTACATATATTTTGTGATCGCTAATTTTCAACAATCAAAAAAATATTTATAAGAATTAAAACCGATATCTTAATAACATTTCTGTCCCATAAATGCCATATTTTAAATAAAATTTCCACCAAAGATTAACAGATCAAATATTTAACAACTTTAAAACATAATAACGTTTTTATATTTACTCGATTTTCTGTAGTGTTTGCGTTTAGTTACGAAGTCATTAAGTACTGTTAACAATTTCTCTCAAACCGGTTCTATGGTTTGAACAAACTATGTAAGCTTTATGACTTGAGGTTAGTTATTTCATAAGCTAATAAAGATTAGGGCTGTTACGTTACCAACTAATGTTTTCTGTTGTATCGTTTCACAAATACAATAATAAAAAGTAGACAAGTGCTCTTTTAATCTTTCACTTTAGTCTTTAGATCTCAATTATTAATATTTGATTAATGTTTATGCTTAAAATCAATATGGAAAGCTCGGACTTCTTTCATTGATTTTTTGATGAATTACTTAATGTTTTCTACTTTGTTTATATTAGTATAAATAAATATTTATATTAAGCTGAAATATTATTATTTACACTTATATAACGATTTCTACTCCGGCCCTTATGGTAGTAGTATGGTGTTATATAGTCTCAAGTAATACTTAACAAAAAGACCGATCTATTGATGAAAAAATCATTAAAGCTGATTCAGGAGTTTCCTATCGATTTTTTTTAATGTTACAACATCCTTCTTTACTAAATTAGATAAGTAACTATTGTTTTATAATTGTATCTGAGTAATAACTAAGTAAAACTTCAGTAACGTAGTATATAATCAGTCTAAAGGTTACTTTGTTATCATACATATTTGGATACCAGCCTGAGCAAATACTAAGTTTGCGCTATTTTATGTTTCTAGTTTATAACGCCGTTGTAGGAAAATATATACAATGATTTTCACCAAAATAAAAGTTACTCTTATCCGAAAAATTTAATTTTCCAGATTACTTTAAAAACTTCGGTGCTTTCTGTCCAAACGGAAAAAGTTCTTCGTTCTTAAACCTAAAGCAATAAGTTTCGTCAAATAAGCTCATTTACGGAGTTTTTATTTTATAAAATATAAACATAAAATATTTTTTTTTATTTTGATACCAATTTCCTCACAAAACACTATATAAATGTAATAAAAGATTAGATTTAGACAAAATGTAATTTCATGAATGACTTAAAAAGTAATCATCATTCTATGTGTCGATATTAGATGTCGATATTAGATGTTGAAAATTAACATTGTTTTTTACACGAAAATATTATCAGATGCACTATACTTTTCCTAATAAACCAAAAAAGTAATTCATTTTCACTTACCTTTTATTAAAAAGAAAATTACCTATTTTGCGTGGAAGCTTTTAAAGTGTATACGAGTAAGATGCAATGTTTAGATAGTGCAGCCTATTTAGCCCAACGCAATGTTATAGTCCATCCTTATCAATTCTTTGTCGCTTTATTCTTATACTTAAACATGAAAAAACATTTACAATCATATCTAAAGCTATAAAGATCGAGTGGAAGTTAGAATAGCATAACAAGATTTTTTAGAAATTTTAACTATATTAACATCATCGTTTAGGTAGGTACCTACCTACATCTTTTTTTTAATTATCATAAGGTACACATGTAGAAAACAGCATTATGTAAGTAATTTTTTAATTGAAAAAAACCAAATTGGCTGGCCTTAATATGAATAAAAGTAAAATTAATTACAAAATTGTATTGAATAGGACCATCTTCCTGGTATAAGGTCGTAGATATAACGAAAACTAAATAGGAATAGAAAATAAAATAAAAAAGCTATGATGCATTAATTAGTAACACCTAGCTTGACTTTTTCAAGTCGTTTATAAACATATTATTAATTTAAATTAAATTTGCGTTACATAAGAAGCTGTACCTTTGCTGTTACACAAATACGATAGGTACATGCGTGCATGTCATAACGTATTCATTATTCTTATTCCATTGCACGAGTCTTTGTTTAGTCATGTTAAGAACCGTTACGGCACACAAACGTAACGACACACAAAAATTTCAAGATTAATAGATGTTATTGCTCTCTCTGAATGTAGCTGGTAGAGCATGCGTACAGTTATACCCTACTTTCACAATGTAACTACATTAAAAGTTATAAAATAACTCAATTTTAATACGCATATATCCGGATATAGTCATATTCTTTCACAATAGGACGAGACATGTCGAACCCCCCTGCGCCGCGCACCCACCCACCTCCGACGTCTCCCGCCCGCCCGTACTGGAATGCCCATTGTCCCGCCGACATGATGTTGGCAAGCCACTTATGTCAATAGATACATTTATTGTTGATTATCATATATATTACTTAGTTTCGTAATGAAACAATTTGCTTTTTAAATGGAGTACTTCGTTAATACAAAGCGATTGTTCATGAGAAATGTATAAAACAATACATTTATCGCTAGCGTACAAAAAACAGGGCAAACGCATTAACGCTGAGTACCCAGTTAATAGTCAAGCGAGTGACTATTTCTTTGTATAAATGAGTGACAACAAATCATGTTTTGACTACACGCCGCATTGTGGCGTGGAGCGTGAGTAAGATTGGTGTTAATATGACGGAATAGCAACGCATAGTTGCATCGAGGGCATTATAATGTTGTAGTGAAGTTATTAGTGGTTGAATCGGGCGAGAGCGCGCGTTGGCCGCAGCGAGCGCAGCTGTCAAGGCCAACTGAGGTCACTCCACCGACGATCTCCGAGCCACGATGCCCGGGACCGGTTCTACAATTTTTAGTCTCTTTTATTTTCATTTTTGTATACACGACGACGCAGAGACTAAACAATGTTTATAATGCGAGCCTCCGTCAGATAAAATTTTGTTTTATTAAGCAAAAAAGAGATTTTTAATAATTGACATCGGATCCTGTATAAATTGCAACTTGTTAGTACGGTTTTGGTCACTCTTAAATGTGTGTATAATAAAGACATGATAAAGCTTTTACCAAAAATTACTTAACTTTCATTGTTTTCTCGTTTAAGTAATTTGAAAATACCTTTTATAAAACAAATGGTTGTTAAATTTATGTATTATAAACTACATTGACTTCTCTTTTTTAACATTACCATTTGCATATTAAAATTTTATTAATTGCCTTAAAACTTTTACCAGCATGTTCCATTTGGAGTAAAACAACTTAATATGATACATAAAGTAACCGATTCATAATTATTCATATGAGCGACCAGTTTGTACTTTTATTTGATACTTAAAGTGATTTAAATACCTTAAAGTAATAAAGAAACAAAATCATAACGTGATATGAATACAAAACAAGGAAGCAAGAATGGTGTATCATACGAAATAAACGTTTTATTTAATTCAACACAAGTCCGACTATTTTTGACACGCACTGTTTATTTTTATAGTCAGTTTATTTTTTCTAAATCCGATGATGGGCACCAGATGGCGTATATAATGTTCTCGCCGCGCTGTACTGTAAACACGGCACCCTATTGCCCGCTATGGGACTTTTACACGCGCATCAAGTGACTCTGGAATCAATGACTCACGACACTTTTAGGTTTCAATGCAATTTTTTTATCATTATTGAAATTCTTTTCAAACAAAAAATAATGCTCCTCTCAATTAAATAAAAAGGAACGTTTCTTTTCACGATTTTGCCGTTAACTTTCATCTTTCCTAGTTAAGTAAATCAGATACCTATTATTTTAATTTAAAGCGTAAATAAATTTTTTCGAGAATATTAATGCATAGCAAGTTTTTTGAAAACAAATTACGTAGTTTAGAAAACGATTCGTCAGTAGAATCAAACATTTAATTATAAACTACATAATACTTTAGCGGAACGCATTCACGGTTCGCTACGTATGTGTATCACTAAGTAGCGTCCAGACGTTGGAAATGTTGGAGAAATATCAACGAACTGAAGAACAATGGAGTATTATGTGGTAATAATGGAAAATATATTCGTTTGCTTATAGCTGGAAAAAAAGTACCTAAACAAATCGCGGTATTGTTATGGCCCGTAAAGAATTAAAACAACCACACATTTACAATATATTTATGGTCACGCATAAATGCATTATAATGTTATCTTATATTTTATTTTTTATTTATTATACGGGTTTTTTAATGCATAATACATTATTTATATTAGATATTGATGTGCTGTTTGAAAAAGTTTGTGTAATGTGCTTACATTGCTGTAAAACTTTAGCCACTTGACTGTTCATAATAATGACAAACAAACCAACTTTACATATTGAAGCCTGCAATAGGAGTTTCTTTTGTCCTAATTATGCACCATGCATTATAATGTCACATATTTTCATTCTCATCTTCGTTCGAGACAGAAAGGCCCGAGTCAACGCTAGCGGCCACCCTAACCAGAGCTACACTGCCGTCTTGACTTTATGGGAACGCTTACAAATAGAGGATTGCTTTAAAGCTTGTGGAGTTCAAGGGAAATGGTCAAACACGATGCTTCGGGCAAGGCACTTGTCGGGGTCATAACCTGTTTGCGACCCCTCCCTGCGGGACGCGTCGCTCGTCCTGCTCTCTTGCGACCCAATCTTTGACCGGTTGTTGTTCAATAAACAAAAACACATTGTTATCTGATTAATTATAAACGCACACAGCGATATCTCAACGTTCCTTTGAATTATTACAGTTTTATCGTTTAATAATGGAGTACAAGTTCTTTTTAAAATCGCTATTTATGTTGCATGATAAGGATGAATTTATTGAGCCGTATTATACATGCATCTCTGGTATAATAAAATGCAAATAAGTTTAAGTGATATATATTAGATTTATAATTAAAAAAATAAAGAGAAATGTTTTTGCAATAGTACTCTTTGCAGAGATATTTAACAAATAGTAACTATGTATTTGTATTTATGATTGACATCCGTTGTTCGTGCCTGCTATAGTTTTGTTTGTGGGCAAACACTAAGGGTTCGGGCGGGGAATGTCGCATGGATCGCACAAAAAAATTAAATTGGCTACATTTGTCGATTGTGTTTGTTTGCATAGGCCATTTGATTTGTTGAAATGACGTTGAAGACGCGTTGTATTTATTGTGCGGCGTTCCGTGGATATTGTTAAAGCACACAATGCCAGTGGAACGGGCGTTGTGCCTTGGGAAATGTTGTACGACTACTTTTTTCGTCTGGATTCTATACTCACTATAGTTTTTTTTTAAACCGCGAGCTCAAGATGTACAGGTTTATCTGTTTAAAATTTATTAACATCGAGAAACAATTTAAAGCCTTTTCTTTAAATGGCTCACGAGATGATTCATGTTCAATGGGAATAAACTCTTTTATTATTAGTCTTTGTTCGTTATACTAAGCGTTATCTTAAAATTGATCATTTGAATAATTTCAAATCAAATGTCTGACAGCGCTAAGTAAAATTTCTATTATTTATTCTACTATGAATCACTTTAAACTTTTAGGTATTCAGGACTGCCTCTACAAACAAAGTATGAAATTATATGCAATATTTCCATTGTTTAGTTGTCATATACCCATATTATATATCCCATTTAAATATCCTTATTTACGTCAAAATATTAAAAAAATATGTTCACTCGTGCTAAGCTGAGACGGTCTGTAAGTATGTGATAAAAATATTTACCTTATATTTATATATAAAGATATTTAAAAGTACCCTAACAAATAAAATGCCAATTAATAAATATTATCAAATTACCAATTTACCTCATTATAAAAAATATGTTAAATTATATAACATTTTTCTACATAATCTGATTAAATAAACTATACATGGGCAGGGCTATCAATAACGATTTTCATTAATCGTATCGACAATACAATGAATCTCCCCATATCATAACCAATTTTAAATAAATGAAAAAAATTAAAAAAACAAGCCTTAATTACATTTTTATGTCGACATTAAAGTTCACCCACGATTCGCGTCAAGGCGCTTTCATAATGTAATTACGACTTTTGATAAAACGAAACTCTCGTACGCGTTTAACGTGGAATATTCAAAGTTTGCTATCTCCTTTTTTAATTAAATTAAATTCTGCTGAACGAAATTTGCATAATATATGGTATTATTAATTCGAATTTGTATCATAGCCTTATTAAAGTTTGTGTATATGTTACCAAGAGGGTTTCTTTTATAGAACTATTTCTTGTGACGCTTCTTTTTTCATTCGTACAAAATCAATATAAAAGTGTATGAATAACACATCATGTTTTTATCATCTTTTGTTTTATTATAAGAGATATGCTTATTTTTTGCCTTTTCGGAAATATTTACGTATTATCTAAAATAAATGAAAAAGGATTTAAAGCAATTATAAAAAAAAATATCATGCCTTGGACCTATTAAAGTTGACAAGTAAAATTTGGATAATAGTTTTTTTTATAAAAATGCGATAAACATGTTGGAAGCGGATTTTTTTGATCACGATTTTTAAACAAGAGCAAATATTTAATGAATCTATTCTGTAGTCTATTGTTTGGCAGTATTTTAAATTAAGAAATAGTCAGTTTTTAGAACAATAACCATTAAGTTTAATTTATTCAGTAACAGAAATATTAAAACAGCAGTTAAAATCTAATTCACGTGTCCGTAAATTAAAAAGATTTGATTGCTTGCACAAATTTAAATTACTTTCACAAAGATAACATTAAAAGATAAATAAAATAACATTCCGTCCCTTTTGCTTAGCGTTCCATCCATCCATTTACTTATTCGAAAATATTTTAGAGATAAACGCTATCCTGTATATATAACTATAAAGACATACAAATCAGTAATTGGCGCATTTAAATATAGTAATCCGTGTCAAATATTTGTTGTATTACGGAAGAAAACATAAACAATTGTTACGTCATTATAAATATAAATATTCACAATTAATTGTTTTCTTTAATATATATGCTGAACGTTGTAAAACGTAAATATTGAGAGATATAATATGCCTGCTCTTACTCATAATTTAAAAGTCCAACCGTCCCCCGTCTAACGGAAATATGTGAGTTACTTAGGTAATGACTGTACGTTGCGATCACGCAACATTAAATATATTTTACAGTTAACTAAAATGTTATGGTTCAACATTCCATGTTTCTATATTTTATAGTATGAAAGCAAACCCAATATTTTTTTTGGCATTAGTTGATATTAGTTATATTAGTAACTGTTATTTCTAAATTATTTAATGCTATGATCTTTGGAAATTGGATTATAACAAATATTAACTCACGTTAATGTCTAATTTTTGTATTTTTTACTAACTGTTTAGAACAGTAAATTGTTTTGTATAGAAATATTGCGATAGTCAAATTAGTCAAAATTATCAATGAAATATTTTAATATTACGTAGCACGTAAAAATAAATTATCCGAAACGTCTAATATACATATAATTTATTTGTAAAACTTTACAAAAATTTTTGGCTTGATAAAAAAAACACAAGTTAGTAATGTTTATTATTTAAAAACAAACATCAGTTCAATATTCAATGTATAGGAATGTCATAGAGAGTATTACGCAAAAAATATTTCATAACAAACAAGCTCTTAAAAGCTTTCTGCTTCAATGTAGGAGAGTGGGGTTCCACCCTTCCATATTTTATGGATCCAAATAATAACATAATTGCATCTTCACATGGCCTGCTCCTTCATTTTTAATAAATGAAGCATTTAAAATGTTTCCATAAAACAATATTTATCATCGCGATAACATAAAATGATTTGGAAAATATTACAAGTATTTGGGTTAGAGATATTAAGATCGAAGCAGGCGCAGTAACCAACCGTGTTGCTAACGGTAAAAATACGAAGCTTTTAACTTTAAAATAACCAATAACAAGTTCATGTCAATCTGTCTCTTGGTAAACTCTTTGACGTACGCCTGACAACTTGACACTTGATTCTGAATTTAAAAATTTTATGTCTTTAAAATCTTTTGTTTAATTTTACTTATACAAGTACCTCGATACTTTTCAATATACTTAAATATTATAAACATCGATGTTTGTTTTCATACATTATCTATAAACAATGAATAAATGAAATAAAAAATATTGTTATACTCAAACAATTGAAACTTTCGTGAGACAATGCATTCTTGACTTCTAAAATTAAAATATTTTCTAAAATTGAAGAACAGCGTTTTTGTTTGAATAATTCTTTTTATTCAAACTAAAACGCTTGTGTTTGGATTTGATGGACCAACCATAGCTTAAGTTTTTGCAAGGTAAACAAGATATAACATCTCATATCCTAAAGTGGAGCTCAGCGAATAGAGAAGCCTTATCAGTCACTATTAATATAACTTGACTGCCAGCCACATAGTATCAGCAGTTCTCGCTAACATCATCCCACTGATTTTCAGCTCAGCATAATTAATTAAGAAGCTAGGAGCAACGGCAAACAATTTAAGCTTACGTGGTTTTAGATCATATTTCTAATGCAAGTTTTAAAGCACGATGACCAATATTTTATCATTTACAAAAATCGTTAGAATATAGTCATTCGCGGTTTTATTTGTTTATTTAATATTAGGTGCAATGATGGACTTTATGCCAAAAGGAATTCTCTACTCATCAAGTATTGGAATGTAAGGAGAATCTCGATTAGGAAAAAAGAAAAAGATTCTGTTTAAACTGAAATCGTTGTAAGTTCTTCTTCTTCTCGTGCCTCTCCAACTAGTGAAGATTTGCGATCAGCTCCACGTATCTTTCTGGATCTTTGAGCGAGGTGAATAAGTTCCACTGCATTTGTTAAAGGTGCATCCAGGTGTTTCGCAGACACGATTTCTTCCTGCGCCCCACAGCTCTTCTTTCAGCCGTTTTACCCGTAACTAATAACTGTATAGGTTCGTATCTGGGGTGTCTAGGCACATGTCCAAGATAGACAGCCATAAATTAAGTATAATATAATTTACAATTTGTTTCTTCCTTTTTTTATCTAAAGAATATGGAATAAAAGCAGTTTAATGATTATTAGAACACCTCATAAAACAAAAAGAATTAAAAATGCACTTATTCCACTTTCAAATAAAACTTGGTGCAAGCATTATCTTCATTTTAATAGATGTAAAATTTTAAAAACAAAATATAACTGTCTTCAAAATCTGGTAGTGCATAACTGTCTTGACGTCCGTCTACAAGATGCAATCATCTAAGCTCTCCTACCGACATAACATAAATTACTAAAACTTAAAATATTTATTACAAGCTATTAGTAAACTGTTATTTTATTCCATACAAAATTGACAATGCTATAGCGGTATTAACATTTGTAAGCATCTATACTGTACTTATTTAAATAACTCCGTAAACGAGTCATAACGTTTTTGCCATACATATTTTTGAATCACAAAAGGTAATTGACTTATTCTTGGTAGTCTTATAACATGTTTCTACGTATTATAAGCGTTTTTGTTGATTTATTTCAGTTACTCCTAATGAGGTCCTATCTTATTAGGTTAACTTCTTGCATCCAACTGCCCCGAGGTTTTCAATACAACAATTTAAATCTTTCCCAGTTTTACGCTATATACATGTTCAAACGAAATGCCATCTATGACGCATTTTAATAATATAAAAATGACAACCGCTTAAAGCATTTGTCTTCCTTTTATCATACATTACTTAAATTATTAAATTGACTTTAAAAATGTCTATACTTTTGTAAAATATTTAGTAATAAAATGTGCAGAGATATAGCACAAGAGTAAGTAAAGATGATTTATAATAAATTAAACATTTTGATTTGATTGAAATTTTAAAGTGACAATCACCCAGAGGTTTTGAATAACATTGAGAGGTTATATTAACAGCTGTACACATTGTCGTTGGTAACACTGAAGCTAGTGACGACGCAACTGAAAATTTATTAGGCACATCTCTAAACATATCCCGGACGTCAGTCTGAGTAAGATACAAATGGTTCTCGATCAACTTAAGAACGGCAAAGCACCAAGGTAAGGAGGAAATTATAGCAGAGCTTCGAAAAGCTTTTAGATTACCACTACTTGCAGCCCTCCAGAAGCTCTTTTATACCGCGTTACAGGATGGTATTATACCAGATTACGTGGAGCAGAAGTTTGGTAGTGTTACTATAGACTGATTTCTCCTTTGACTTAACTTGACCTCTAACTCCTATTATTGATAGCCATCTTGAATCGTCTTATTGCTGGGCTTGACGAGATCCAGGTATCCTTAAACGGGTTGTATGGCATTGTGATGTTAGATTCCCGAGAATATTTACCGATTTATTGAAAGATCAATGGGAAGTACATAACTCATCTTCGATTTTTGACGACAGTCATCATGGTAATTTCGTAAAAACAGAGACGCCAACAGTGTCTTTTTGTAGGTGGGATTAATGTCATATCTAATGCCTATAACGCCTTTACCACTTTTAGTTTTCATACAATTACAATATATAAGGACAAATAGAGCCTAATGGTATCTGCCTCCGTAGCCCAGTGGTAAGGGCGTGTGCTTTAGAAACCGGAGGTCGTGGGTTCGAATCCTACAGGGACTCAACAAATTTTCATTGTTGTTTTCTAGTTGGTTGGGGCAATTTGGACCGATTACCCAATTGTCTGAAAAGTAAGATGATCCGTGCGTCGGATGGGCATGTAAAAAGTCAGTCCACCAACCCGCATTGGACCATCGTGGTGGGATACGGTCCAAAAACTCCCTAATGGAGATTAGGGGAGCTCTATGTCCAGCAGTGGACTAACACAGACTGATGATGATGATGATGAGAGCTTAATTTGAAAAGAAACTGAATAACAACGTAATATCAAAAACTAAAATTATGCATACCAGGTTGTTAGATTTCACTTTTACCAATTACGAGCGACCTGGTTGTACTTTGGACGGGTGCACTGCTGAAACCTGATACCGTTGCACCGCTACGTCCCTGCATTTTGAATCTAAAATATCTTCGGAAATGTTCATTTGCGTATTAGATTGGATAAAGATTGATACTGTAATGTGCATGCTGTTTGCATGTATTTTTTACTAGATGGTATACAAGTTTTATACATACTATCTAGTAAAAAAATTTTTTAAAAAATCCGGTGCGCACTTTTAAAGATTTAAGCATACATAGGAACAGACAGATGCAAAGCTACGTAGTTTTATACTAAGTGATAATGACATTGTCGGATATATTTGTTTAAATTATGCGTCGTAAAGAGCCACATTGATCTACATCGAATGAACAATGTGTTCAAAGTACCTAATCGTATAATGATCGATGCTGTATTGCCTAAAATCACTTTGTAAATGAGCGATTTCTTCCTGTAAAATGTGAAGGATAAAAATGGTTTTTGTGGGTTATCCTTAAGTGATAGACATGCCGTCGCGGACTTTTTGTACTAATGTACACACTCATAACATTTTAAAATAAATAGACACTTCTAACAGCTAATACTAACGAGGCCTTTGCACGAACTATACCGATTCAATGGACCCCTAATGTACAGGGATTTATTTCAAGATTCCTCCCCTTACACAGACTGGGGGTAATTAATCCCCCAATACGTTTTAAAGCCTAAAACTCAGACTGCAAAAGTATGCCTTAATAGAAAGGAATAAAAAACTATTACGAACGTCATAAAACGATATACCCCTTAATGACTTTGTTTGCAAGCTTGATCTTTAATCCGTTGCCTAGTGATACGAACAATATAACAGATTGGAATATTTTAGGAGAAAGAGAAACTTCAGAAATTTTTAAAGTGTTATTAGATAAGACTACATCAAAGATTAATGTTTTTAACATTTTACTAATACTATTTACGCGAAAATTTCATGACATTGTTTCTTAAGCCATTCTTGTTCATATCAATGATTATTATTTAAATATAATAATTAAAAAAATACATCTCTGTAAAATAGAGGTATTTTATTGCTTTGTACAACCTTTTCAAACTCTCGAAGGACCGTAATCAGACGTTCAGATTAGACGTAACGGAATCATTCATTTAATTTTTTTATAAATATAGTTTGAATTTATTTAGCCAAAGAAACAAATTATCGTAAAGTTACAGAATTACTATAAGCAAAACCATGTCTTCTGACGTCAACCAAATAGGTATTAAATTAAAAAAAAAACGATTTATAAACAAAATTATTAAATACAAATTTCGTCTTCCCTAATCTGACATTAAAAAAGAAAATAAACACAAATTAAAATTGAAGCCAAGCAATATCTCACAGCGTTAAATTCAAATGCAATGTCTATTAACTTTAACTATTAATCAAACCCGATAAACTTGGCTGATCATAAACAATGTCGATGTTTCATAAGAAATATGGCCTCTCCTAAATCAGATAAAACGCTTTATACGTTTTAAACGTACTAATACAAAGTTATTAAATCTATCACATTGTAGACTTTTTTATTATTAAAATATTGATGACGTAATTAAATATAGGTTAAAAATAGAGATTGAAAAAGATATATTAAAAAAAGATTGTTATTCTTATTTTATACATAAGAAAGGAATTAATCATATTATTAAGAGCCAGTTTTACATTTGTCTCACTTGTCGAGCCTAGAGAAAGAGCTTTCAGAGGCTTTTGTACGCTTCTATCGATTAGTCTTTCTCTGTCTCTCTATCACTGAAAGAAAAAAACTGTTTTAGTAACACATGACAGAAGAAAGAGACAAAAGTCCCTCTTGTTAATTTCTCATTAGACTTCTTTAGTCCGGTTATTAATCTAAAACCTATTAAGGCATTAATACGTTACCTATATTTTCCTACAATTCCCCGTTTTAAAAACGTGTCGATAGAGATTTTTAACTACTGCTTCGTATTAACTGAATATGAACACAATTGATAATTATTACTAACAATAAATTAGATAAATGTTTATTCGAATTTATTTTTTCAGTTGTAAATTGGAGTAAAATGAAGGAGCGTCCCGGCGCGGGACGGAGCGGAGAATAACACATGGGGTGCAGCGAAGGGTGCGGCGCGGGGCGGCCCACTGAAAAGTGCGCGGGTGGGGCTGAACAAACTCGCGGGGACACACAACTGCGTCCGCTCAGTTTTCAACATTTATATTTATATAACTACCTAACCCATAACCAAATTAACTAATCCTAATCCCCCAACAGACATGGATACGTTTTAAATTGGGCTTACATGAAAAGTCGACACAAAACTAAGCAGACGCTTTGGTTTTCAATATCGGGCCGTTTTAAGTACAAATAATAGGTGTTCCAGTGCAATAACAATATGAACGAAATCTAACAACGTGTGCTCCGATAACAAAAAAACGGAATTATTCAAAAGACAAAGCGTCAAAGATAAGAACATGTACGTACACAATGGAAAGTGTGTCACACACCCGTTCGAATGGAGACGTATCCGGTCGTAAACGTTGCGCAAACCGCGTAGACAGGTTAAAAGTGCGATTTAAATGGATGAAAAAAGCCCGCAGCCCAAGTTGTACATCCCTCCAGCATGTACTCTCAAATAGGGGAACAAGCATTTTAGCATTACCCCCGTGCACAACTCTTCCCGCGGGGGGAGGGGGGGTGGCCCACGGCGACGTAAAAATCAATATGCTGGAGTTGTTAAATCACGCTTATAAACGAGCACTCGTCTTCGTTTCATTCCAGAAATTACACAAATATAGAAATGTGGCATCGTTAAGATTGTTCTACCCGATCGTATTGGAACAGCACACGTAGACTATACGGAACTTTAATGAAGGTCATTGGCCAGACATTAAAAAAAAACTCGCGCTACGATTTATTTTAAAAAATATTTTAATAAACGTTGTTATAAAATCGGACGGTTGAACGATGCCTCGATTGGATATTTGCAAACGATCGCGACGTATGGTATTTGTACATAATAAACTAAGCTATACAAGATAAAATTATATATTTATAAACTATAGGTAGAAACCTTGTCATATGCCCTAACCTAGAGTATTAAAATTAAATTTTCTTTCTATAAATTTACGTCAGATCCACAAAAGGAAAGACTTTTATTTATCTCATTTACGGAACACGACGCAATGAAACAGTACGTTATTTATAAACACTTTTATATTACACCTTTATTGTCAAATAAAACCCTTTGATCTCATTAAACGAACCAAATGTAGGCTATTAAAAACGTTAAGCGCTGTAGAGCAACAATACGCCCAACCTTCATCTGTTGGCATTCAAAATTACACACATAAATAACAACCAAACAGATAAAGTAATGGTAGAACGATCACTAAAACATCCACGTTTTTTATAAAGCTTTTGAGTGTTCAAAGCATATTCTCTTAAAATATGGTCACTATCTACACATAATCAACCTTTAACTTTAGGGCAGGTAGAAAATTCGTTATAATGTTGTCATATGAATAGTTCTTTGACTTCGAAATGGGACGTTTAGAAAACTTTCTTGTGTTATAAATGGATAGATCTATGACAATTATAATCAACTATTATTATTTGTATATGTTTAGATTTTATATTACATATGATGTATATAAATTGAAGTTAGTTCATAGTGTGTACAAGTTATAATTATCTATTAAAGGTTTTTACTTATTGGGGGCGCATAGTTTCGAGAGGATGGTGGATTTAAATGAAACAAGAGGGACTCTCCCCTTGTTATTCCGTTACACAGGTATTATTGTGTCGTTTCATGAAATAAAATCCTGGAATACAAAACAAATACTTTTCAATAGGCCTATTTTGAGGATATTACGCTAATAATGGATCTAAGTAATAAGCAAATGTGAATCTGTAATATTTATGACAGAAAATATGTATTGTAGTAAATGTTAGTGGATAGTTGCTTCTATATATAAACCTACTGTATGAATAACTTGATTTCAATCGAAGAGTTTATTTTATAAAAATAAAGTATTTTAGCTATTGATTTATATTCACATTTCTATGCAACAATAAAAAATAATATCTAAAACTAATACTTAGAAGCTGTTAGGCCTAAAATATGTTATTGTCATTATTCCTGAAGTGATTAAATTTTGTGATTAATTTTCGTATTTTATTATAAAATACTTATTTAAGGTAAATTAAATAAACATTTCATAACTCCTTTGAAATATGATTCAAAGTACCGTGCAAAGAATTCTCTTGTTAACAAAATTTAATGCTCGAAAGTTTAATACCAAATATACTTACTTAACATAAACATGAAGGAAAAACATAATTAATTCAAACAAATAATACACCCCTCGGCGGAGAGTATGAGAACGGGGGTAGAATTCCTACATATGTACATAATACTAAACAAGCTACGTCAATAACGGAACACGGCGTTCGTTTAGATCAGAATTGCGATTGCATTAAGTACTAGTTTTACTTCTCATAATATTACTTTTTCTGATTTGAAATACGTACTGATATTTGATACTAGCCAGTCGTAAAATATTGAATACAAAAAATGTTTTAAAAAATATTAATGAATCATATTAATATTGTATTATGATAATTCACATTTGTTATTATACTTATAAGATGTTAACAATTTAGTGCCAAGGAGAGATTAATGGGTTTAAGATATAAGTGTTTTATGTTATTATCACTATAAAATGTGAAATAGTTACCTAAAAGTAAAAAGTAATATTACTTGTCCCGTTAAAGTGGGTCACCCCCCGGTGTCCCCCCGTCGCCCCTGCCTCGCCCCATCCCCCTGCGCCGTCTCTCGTCCGCCCCACGGCGGTCCCCACCACCCACGCCGCCCCCCCAACATTCATTGTGCCGCAATATATTTCTTTTTATGTGCAAACAGAAAAGTCATTTATTTAAATTTTCTCACGAATTCGCATCGCAATTTTATTTTATTATATTATCTATATCGCATTTAGATTGCTCTGAATTTCATTATTTCCATTTGTATGGAAAATGCTACATGTCTCATCGTGTGCTTACAAATGTGGATGTCGTTACTCTTAGGTTACATGCTCGGAAAGTCTAATGCGTTACAAATTCGCCCGTTTCGTTAGAGTTTGCCATATAAAAAAAATCCCAACAGCATAAACGGCGAATTTCTCATTGTCGCCGTTTCATCTATCTCTCCGGCGACTTGCGTCATCGCTATTATGTTCCAAAATAATTAAATTGAAAGCGCTCGACGTTGTAGAGAATAATAATAAACTCAATCGCATTGCAAAGATCACAATTTCACTTTGGCATCGTCGTTTATAATAAGCTTGGTATAATTTTAAATAAACGTTAAATCAACGGCTACACGTCACGGCATTAATCTTTAGTTTTTCTCTTTTATTTGTCCATGTTATTGTTGAGAAAATTTATGCTTTATACTTTAATCATTTCATTTGCCCGAATAAATAAAATAAAAGGGAATATTGTGCCGCGGGTGGTGGGTGGCGGGCGGTTGGAAGGAAGTGAGGGTGAAGGTAGACTACATCGCTATTAACATGTATAAAACAATTTTATTAATATTATGTTTCATTATTACGTCAAAAAGATTTCGTAATAAAGTTTACTTTACGATGGACGATAGTATTCAGTTCACCGTTCAAGAGGGGAATGACCTTTAGAACAGTCTAAATTACGTTGACCTTATTGCGTTTACAGTTTGAATACGGATCATACCAGTATTACGTAACAGATGGTAATACACAAAAATCTATAACGTGAGTCAAAGGAGGAAGTTTTTTTTTTCTAAAACGTGATGCCAACATTCGGCCAGCATCATAATATACCTCGAGTATTCAGTTAAAACGTACTAGAACTAAAATAAATTAAAAATATTTCGTTAATTAAATAATTATAATAAATCATGTTATTATTTTTGGGCGTTAGACGTGATTATGTAATTCAACTCAAGGAGATTTTTATATTAAAAAGAGCAATCTGTTGTACATAATGCTTACGCTCTTTTTCAACTAAATTAATATAAAACTGCACCCTATTGTTCTGTTTAGGGATTTAATCCCCACTCGGGGAACAATTTGTGTGATCCCCAAATAATTGGTTAGAGCTCCTCCGCTAAGGGTTATACCTAATAACTGGAGATGTTTTAAGCCAACAGATAATTATTTTCTTCAAATTGTTATTTTAAAAAAATCTGTTGGAATTCAACGGAATTTAATAATACTGAGCTAATAAAAGTAAGTAAAAATTCCAAGGTTTTTTAAATTTCGAAATGAATATGCTAATGGCATTTAAAGTTTATTGATACGTTTAAAACGGTTTAATTAGCAAGTCTTAACTACATCTACACTGTCAATCGCGTTAGAATATCAAAATATCGTTATACGCATATATTCAAGAATATGATGATTCATCATCAGCTTTTCCTAACAAACTAGGAAACAACAATGAAAATGTGTTGAGTCCTCGCAGAATTCGAACCCATGCATTAATTCTATGAATTTGGCATAGATATTAATTAAATGTGTTGTACCAGTTATAACTGCCTCTGTAGCCTAGTGGTAAAGGCGTGTGGCTTAGAAACCGGAGGTCGTGGAATCGAATCCTGCGGGGACTCAACAAATTTTCATTGTGGTTTCCTAGTTGGTTAGAGCAATTTGGGCCGATCACCCAATTGTCTGAAAAGTAAGATGATCCATGCGTCGGATGGGCATGTAAAAGTCGGTCACCCACCAACCCGCATTGGACCAGCGTGGTGGGATACGGTCCAAAACTCTCTAATGGATAGGGTGTATTAGGAGCGTTGTCCACAGTGATATCACAGGCGATGATGATATAGATGTGATGATGATGATGATGATGATGTTGTACTAGTTTAATTCTTATGTTAGTATTTGTATCCTTATCTTTTTATAATAACAACATTCTGTTTCTTTTAAAATAAATACAGCATGCATAATTACTTAATGTATTTTTGCTATGGATTAATTATGCGATAATATTGATAAACCGTTAAAACCATAAGACCATAAGGATACTTAAGGCAGGGCAGTAATGTGTATATTATATGTTATGCGATAATATTGTTACGAAAAGAAAATAAAGACATCATCATCATCAGCCTGTGATAGTCCACTGCTGGACATTGGGCTCCCCTAATACATCCCTATCTATTAGGGGGTTTTTAGAAAATAAATACGTATTTATTTTCTTTTTCAATACATCCATAGTGAAACCACAATCTCAATTGGACTTAAAACTAATTATAATCATGTTAAATTATATAACAATAACATTTTGTATTTACTTTCATGCCTAATTTGACATAGACAATTGGCTTTTATGTATTGATATCTTGTGCTTTTTTCCGCGCGAATTTTCCCGACGGGATCCGTAAAATAAAAGCGTTCGTAGCGCGCTAAGGCTGAGGCGCGCTTTTGATAAAAAAATAGAGAAACCATGTTATTAAAGACACAATTCTTGATTCAAAATTTATTAATAGAACTTATGTTTATTGACTTTATCCGTAAATATTAAAAGCTTCTACGAATCCTTTTGCATTTTTAAAATAACTTTATTTTTATAAAACTATTACAATGTTGATGCGTGTATCAAGTCCGAGTTTTTAGTTATGATTTACATGATACAACAAAACACTTATTAATACTTAATTTTTACTAGTTTTTCAACATCACCGTTTACTATTTAATAATAATATTGCCCACAATGACACTAAATACACAAGTGGTGACCATTGGTATCCAACTATATCTAACAAAAGCATACACATAAACAATCAATGTTCACTTACTCTCCAATCAACGGTCCACACACGAGCGTCACAATCCGGAGATAAACAAACAGCGGCCCACGCTCGGTCGGCCGAAGCGCCCCGGGTCAAAGTGATTGACAACCGTAAACAAGCGAATTACAGGTGTTCGCAGGCAAATCGGCATCCGACGGTGGTCCGATAAAAAGGCCCGCTCGTTCATTCCGCACTCGCCGCAACGGAACGCCGCACGCATTCCTCAACAGCTGATAAAGCCTTAACGGATACGCATCGCTCCTTACGTGGCGGCTGCGGCATTCCCTTACGCCCCGAGCTACGGAATCAATGAATGAACTTCGTTACTTCATGATATAGACGTTAGATCGTAAACGTTATGACACTTACATGCCTAATCTTCATTGTATTAATTAGTTTATTAGTATAGCGCTTAATTGTCTTCGTTTACGTCAACAACCGCTATCGATAATTGGCGTTCGTGAACTGATAGACGCGATCTTTAGAGCAAATCGTACAGGTAGCGGCGTCCGGTGTTCGCACAAGACAGAACGGGGCGGCGGGTTTTGTTTTCATTGAGGATATAAACAGTGGCGCACGAGTGCGGGGTCACTTGAAGTTAGCGTCGGCTCGTAAACGTACCGGGGGCTACTCCGCCCCGCGGCGACCGCACTCGACACGCTGCCGCACGTCGCCGACGCTCTGAATCGCACCCATTCAGCTGTTGGCACGCGCTGGACATGCCCTTGAGAATTTTTATTTTTTTTGCAATTGCCAATTGCGACGTATTACATTACTTTATTATACTTTTAACTACTTATTTTTGTTTTAATAGTAAAAAAATATTAATTTTAAATAGAAAATCATTTCGAATGATAATATTAAGGTGCTCAAACTGGAAAAAACACGTAAAATCAGTTGATGCAAACCAAGACTTTACGTAATAAAAACAATTATGAAAATTGACGGATAAAATTATAATAAATAAAAGAACACATTAGACATCAGTTCCGGAAATAAAGTTGAAAAAGTAATAAACATACGACGCTTTCCAAAATATCTATTCAGAATATTTATCATCATTAACTTAACAAAGCGGTTTAATGTGCAGTCACAGTCCGAGTACGTAACGGTAAAATGTTAATTTCCGCTCACGGTGTATCCACCTTAAGCTCCCCTGGGAAAGGCGGCGGCGGCGTTCCGACAACAGACAGCGGGTGTCAGCCGCCACGTGCTACCCAAGGCCACTCGCTTAGTGTCAAGGTCATTGCCACTCCAGTACACGCGGCACCCACGCTTCCCTGTCACCACAAATAGACGCTACCCACTCCGGCTCGCAACACCACATACGCACCACAAATCTGCACGCCGTACTGACCTATCCTATCCTTTGCTCGTTCGGTTGTATGCGACTCGACTTAACATTTGCTTGACTTAACTTAGGTTTCTACTCACTCTAAATCACAACTCTTTAAACCTTGCCTCAACATAGACAGCCATGGCTGGAAAGTTTGTTTGCTGAACGTAAACAATTTGTTAATGAAGTAACGTAACGGACGCCATGGTATATAGAGCAGGTTGACTCCTTTTAACTTTCTATAACATGTGTGCAGACAAAAACATTTCATGTAATGGCATAGTATGTTTTAATATTTTAAATATATATGATAATATACTTATCTAAAACATATTTGATGTAATCACAAAAAACCTATTATGAGTTACAGGATGTACCGAAATAAAAGTGTAGGACGAAACTATCTCCAAAGTGTACAAATATATGTATATTGAAAATCGAATATATCTTAACGACGGACTTAAAGCTGAGGAAGAAATGAAATAAAAAAATTAGGAAACTGTAATCCAATAAAAGAAAAAAGTTCTCCTAAGATTTATCAGCAGTACTTACTAATTAAAGTTCGAGAGACTAATTATATATTTTAATTTTAAATCCTAAACAAACTAAAACTAGTTTCAATATTGAAATGTTAATAAAACATTCCCTCTACAGCAACGGCAGAGTTGACTGTATAATAATGATTACAATGAAAACTTGGTTCTGTCTTATGTCTGATTCGCCAACCAAACGAACATATGAATATGTTCACATAATATTGCTTTGGAAATAGTTTAATCTCGAGATCACCATTTAGTTTTGTCACGTAAACTGGTTATTTAAACTTCATTACTTGTCAACACGCGATGCCATTTTTACTGCAAATACAGCAATGATATGGTACCTAAGTATGACTACAGACAAAATATTACTATTATTGAAGTTTCTGAATTATATATTTTTTTATTCATAAAGTCAACAACTAATTCTTCTTAGTCCTCAATTAAATACAATTCTACCAACAACCGGTTTTTGATACATATCCGTACGGCACGTTTCAGTTGTAATATTTTCTTTCTCTGGTATGTTTCAAGAATTGCTTTTTTGCTATCAAATATACGAATAAATAATTCTCGTCTTGATTTCCTAAATATACTTTGTTTGAAAATTATCTAACATCTTTACACAAAGCATAAATGGTAAAAGGGTTAGAAAATGAAAGATTGCGGATAGGAAACCCCGAGGTGCCCCGTCGCGACGGGTCAAGTGGGTTCTAGGGAAGTACACTTGTCTACAGTCTACAATGGTTAAGAGGGCTTTCTTGTCAAATTTGATTTTCATGGTTAAACATGCTAAACGGGCGGTTAGCTAGAGACGCTTCATCTGATGTCGTTGCGTAGGATAGCACCACCAATGTTAAATCCGCAGTCCGTAATGTCACCAAATTAAACTCTAAGCCCCGCGGAAACATTACGGGGGTTCTTAATTTGCGATTAAAGCGAATATAGTGTGCGGGGTGAGCGGTGGTGTGGAGACGAAGGCTGCGGAGTGCATGACGGGCGTGTGGGGGGCGGCGGGCGGCGGGGCGACGGGGCGGCGCGCCGCGGGCCGCCACTTCTCTGTACTCGAAGAGCCCCGGTACACCTCGGTTTCCGGCCGGCGCTCCCTCGCGGCGTCGCAAGTGTCCCGCGTGCCGGCCACGTGGCCCGCTCCCGGTGACGAGCCCGACACCTCGCACCTCGCGTACCTCTATCCCATTGATAAAGCCCCGTAATAGAGCACCCGACTCGTTCCTTTCGATCGTTTGCGTGCTTTCGTTTTTTTTTTTTGGTTGACCGCCAACCGTCACTCGCTTTCGGCCGCCGTCACTTATACCTTTATGGTCTCCTTCATAACAAACATTTTTTTTGCGCAATTATTTCTGAAAAAAATGTTTATCAATTAAACTGTTAATACGAAACAATTCCCGCTGTTTCCAAAAGTATATTCAATTATTAGCGGTCCTTAATTACGTAAACGTAATAGAAAGTCATTCAAATTGTATAACGTACACAGTTTAGTGCGTCGAGTATAAGTTGCATTTTAGTTATTTGATTATTTAAAAAAACTTTGATCATTTTTCTTATAAAAAATAACTCTTTTTTAATAAAGCCAATATCATCACTATAATCTAAAATCTCATCAAGTACTTTAATTGTTTAAAAATAATGGAGTGAAATAACAAAACAAAAAACAGACATTATTGCAAACAGTGTATCGACGAAACAATTTCAGTTCAAAAATGGAATCTCATGTTATCATGGACGATCAGGAAAGATGCTACAAAATGTATAATATGTATAAGGTAAGCAAAATGAAATATTATTCCAATATGGAAATTCCATTTCAAATATAGCTATCTCCCTTCCGCTCGGGGCAGTACGGAAAGAATCTAAACCGTCGCTCTTGCACGGCAATTTAATTAAAGGTAAACTGAAATTCATTTAGAATCCTCTTTATTTCACATTAAACAGCGTTAGTGAATATAGAATGAAAAAAAAAAACAAAAAGAAACATGTTCAATATGCGTAGTGATATATATTATTTCATATTATAATGTTGATGTTTTTTATTCATCCTATTTAATATATTTTATTCATATCTATGGTATATTTTTTAAGAAATACTTTTGTTTATTATATGTGGGTCACTAAATTCATAAAGTTAAGTTTTTTTACTTAAAACCAATTACGTAAATTAGTTATGTATGAACTTTTTCTTATATCAATAACTTTACACAGCGGGTGTAATAATATAAGTAATGTTAGGTTTTTTTAGCACATTATTACAAATGTTTGCAGTTGATAAATATCAACAATTGTTTATTGTTGATATTTTAAAATTGTCTGTTAAAAATTGCTTTTCATTTATTTTTTATTTTAATAGTTTAACGCACAATAACAATAAAGCAAATGTATTAAAAGAATTAAACCAAATATTTTTATTTAAAAGGAACAAACTAATTCAGCTATTTTACATATTTTTATTGTACCTACAATATTTAATAAAAAAATATTACTTGAAATGTCAATAATAGATAGTGGAAACGGCAGAAAACTAACATTGTTTAACTGCTCCTTCAATTTTTTTCCTTCGCTTATTTATGAGATATGAAAAATTGGACACAATCCCTCTTGTGGCAGTCCCGATTGTAACATTTTCCTAATTTGAGTACTCGAATCATAATGTCAACGTCAACATTATGCGAAAAATTGTAACATCTGATGCGCGCCGGGAAAAAAGGCTCAAAATCTGTCAGATCTTTATTAAATTATCCATCCCCATCGATATCCGAAGTGATATTGATGCTTTAAAAAATTGAATAATTCACATAGCAATATACATGAACACTACAATGTTAATAATATACAAAATATTTATTATCATTTTATCTAATACTAGCGACCGCCCCTGCTTCGCACGGGAGCTATGCTGATAGAAAATATGACTACAATATTAAGCATATGTTATACATATAAACCTTCCTCTTCAACCACTCTATCTATTAAAAAACCGCATCGAAATCCGTTGTGTAGTTTCAAAGATTTAGGCATACATAGGGATATAGGGACAGAGAAAGCGACTTTGTTTTATACTATGTAGTGATTAGCAAACACGGTACTACTTGTGTTATTATATTAGCAGATTTTTATAATGAGAATGGATTTTCCTGTGGTAAAAAGTAGGCTATGTTACTTAAGGATAATATTTATAGCAGGAAAAAAATATTTTAAATCGGTTCAGTAGTTTGAACCTATTAAAAACAAACTAACAATCAAATGTTATCTATTTATTATATTGGAGTAGATAATTTATTTAATCGTCCAAAAACCTAGCTATTCCACAGTAATTATTTCCAACGAATATAATTTGCTAGTAATAAATTTTTGGTAAAATATGTTATAATTGAGAACGAGCGCTAATAATTGCTTTCTGAAACTTTGCCACGGATCCATTAAAGTTTTATAATTAAATATCTCATAGAGATAAATTTTATAGCTTTGCAATTTCGTGATTTATTAATCTCTTTTAATTAAAGTTATATTAGGTACCTGTATTAAACTGGGACCAAATATATTTTGAGTAAAAATCGAACGGGAGAAGTTCTTTATGGTATTTGATGATGAAGGTCTTTGTAGTCTCAAGAAAACATTTCAATATTGGTAATTGTCTGTCTATGCCTGATCAACAATGGTTTGATATAGTTTTTTTACGTTTCCCAATTTTTTGGGGATTTTTTTTCTCCCACTTTCTATTCTGTAGATTAAAGAGTTTATTAGAGATTAAAATTTAGAACATTAATCTGCATGAGCTGTGTGCCCGATTTACAGATTTTGATTTGATTATCTGAGTCAAACAACACTAAGAAGGATTCCTGATCTCCTTTTGCATCCGAGACATACCACTTACTTTAAAATATTAACATTTTTTAATTAATAATTTTTGTATGAGGAGCTAATATTTTAAAATGTATCATATCTTTATCAAGTGATAATTTTCAACCGCTATAAAATAGTAACAGGTTTAACAACATAAAGAGCTATGTTTAATTCATGAACTATAAATTATTTAATTATGTGCGAAGAATTGTCAGTAATCAAAGTAAGGAGTCCATAGTTGTCACTAATAAGTTACAACCAAAACTAAAAATTATTTTTGATATCTTCAACTAATTACTAACTTAACTACACCATACACGAACTAACTTACTTTTCCAACTAGTAAATAATAAAGTATATTCCAAATATCACGTTACACAATTAAACTTCACGTTAGTCACAATAAATCTATCAACATAACTCAGGAATATATATCAGACAATATATTTTATCGGCGTACTATCACATACCCGTGAAATAATGCTTTTGTGTTGAACAAACGAGTGAAATTCAATTTCACACATATTTTTACTCCATAGGCACTAAGTGACGATGAATTGCTCATTAAAATAATATTAAAGCGTTAAATGTTAATGGATCACTCATTAATGTCCGTTTAAAAATTTTAATTGCATTTCAGGTATTTAAGTAAATACTTAGATTATTAAACAAAGTATAAGGTGATTTAGTTAGAAGTTTTCCATCCCACAAGTAATATAATGTATGAAGGAATATTAAATTTACTATTGAATCGTTATTTTACGTTTTTAAGCCAACTTTGATCATCTGCTCAGGCCCAATATCTTCTAATTAACGTATGCCCTCCTAACATTTAATTTAAAAAACTACTCAATTTAATTCGCATCACATTCCATTCAAAGGCAACCCTAATTTCGGTCCAATTCTTTTAAAACTGATGATTTAGTCTTGAAGTATCATTGAAATTATCTATTGATATTTAAAGAAGGACCTACTATTATATATCTCTATATTACTAATAACCCAAAAAGGCAATATTAAATCAAACATAGTTCAACATGATCATTAGCCTGTGTTAGTCTACTGCTGGACATAGGCCTCCACAAATGCACGCCTTCTCCATTAGAGGTTTTGACCGTATCCCACCACGCTGGTCTAATGCGGGTTTGTGGATGGACCGACCAACGACATGCCCATTCGACGCATGGATCATCTTTCTTTTCAGACAATTGGTGATCGGCCCAAATTGTCCTAACCAAGCAGAAAACAACGATAATACAACGTGGCTACCATAGTTAAAAACTCAATAAGACATTTTTAATACGTATTTAATGCACTATAGGGTAATTTCTTGTGCAAGTAAATACATTAAAAATGTCCATTTTGTGTCCATAATGGGCCTTAAAAAGCTTTTTAATACACTGAATATCTTGAACCATTAAAAAGGCAACGGAAACACAAACCGAGGTGCAATGTCATCAAATAAACTTTGCAAGGTGTGACCGTAGAAAATACATGAAAGAAATATATTAAATAATTCACATTTTATGTGAAGTGATATTATGGTTAACTTATGATGATATACACAAATTAGCCAAAAATTAATAATTTAGCAACCATTTAAATAAAAAATATACCTCACATAAATGTAATGAGTCTCTTTCGAAGCTAATTAAATAAGTACAGTATAAAACATTATGCAATCAATATATAACCGATAAATATCACAAAACGACATTTTTTTTAATTTTTGTCTGTCGTTCTGTTTGTTCTGGCTAATCTCTGGAATGGCTGGTCTGATTTTGACGGGACTTTTACTGATCTGACTGTGACTAACCAGGCATTTAAAAAAAATATATTACCAGGCGGATGAAGTCGTGGGTAAAAGCTCCTAATTAATTATTGTAAAAACAAATAAAATATTTTAAAGGCTGACTATTTCTGCAGTAAAGCAGTAATGTGCAAACACCATTTTGTTTCTAAGTCTAGAGGGCTAGGTAGTAACTGATTTAACGAAACCTACCATATTAGATCTTAGAGTTAGGAGGTGTTATTTACCCAGTGATGGTGGCAAGCGGACTTGTAGTATCTTATGTACTTACATTTCTTGTAGGCATAGCGTATTCCTTCCCATCAGGCCAATAGTTCTTCTTATCCCGTCACTTTATAAAATAAAAATATTTAATTAAATGATAACATGTAGCTATTAAACGAAATATTATCGATTTCGTATGTTAAATACATAACCGTTCTAAAACATGTTTTTATTATATTTATCGTATCGCCTATAAAACAGTTAAATAAAGTTTAGATGTTCTGGAGACTCGATGGCTCTTGCATTGATTAACCGGATATTTTTATTTTAATAAAAATATATAACTTCTAATTTAAATCTTATTATTAATTACTAGATACTTGTTGTGGTTAATATTTGGAAGTATTAAAATATTAAGAGATTTTGGCACGAAAATTACTTTGTCTAAAATAAAAGACGTACCATTTTAATGTCGTTGGGCTTAAGTTTTTACCAACAACAACCTATAACCTTAATCTCTAATTCTTGATTTTAGTTGTATCTTTGATGAACATATATCTCGTAGAGTTGCTTATGATCAGTGACACTCATATAAATATTAAATTATAGGTTTTTTTCATAACTTTCTTATTCGGTTAAGGTAATACATAAAGACATAATTTTAAAACGTTTTTGGTACTAAAATAGAGTTTTTTGATGATTAAAAAAATACCTTTTCAAATAAATGTTGTAAAATTTAAATCATAAAATTAATCCACAAATTTGTAAATTTCTTTTGCCTTTAATTTTCAGTTCGTTCAAATCTAGGCCTGGATTTCTTCCAAACAACTTAGAAATTAAAATGACAGTTAGTTTTACTAATAAAAATAACAAAAATTGGTCTTTATCCTTCCTTTTTATTTCTGTTAATTGTTTTTAACCTTTTTAATCACCTGCTAATTTTGCGTGTGTATTGTGGTAATAACTTCTTTCCACGAGGTTTACTTTTTTTTACATTCAACGATGCATCAAAGATACTCCGTTTGATGTGAAAATAAGCTCATGAGCATAAGCCAGCTTTTATTCCACTTTCTTCCACTGTCGGGAGAATAACAGTATTTTAAATTAGTTTTATTTTCGTTAAATTCAGGATTCGCGAACAAATGTCGTTATGGGATAATCGTTTAAAGCTTTTATCTTATAAGTTTGCCTGCATTAAAACTAAAACATTAAATTCTATACAAATAACAAAGACAGTTAAAAACCCATGTTAAAGTTATGATGAGACACAAATTACATAATATTTCTATAACATTCTACCGGAAACATTTCATAGGGTTGCGTGACTTAACTGCTCATGAATTTGTAATGGTTATAAGAAATTGGCTTTTCCTAACAAACTGAACAACAACTCATTTAATTAAATTAGCTAACTCCATTAGTGTCTTATTCGTGCTAAAGGCCGTATTAGTGGAAAGGAAAATTCTTAGATGTACATATCTGATCTGTCTGCTGATACACGGGGTAGAGTCATGTTGAAGCTGGTAGGACATTAGCGCCACCGGCGTGGTACGGCATGCACCCGCACTATACAGCGACTACGCGGCGCCCCACCGCGGCGCGCGCCTCGACCGCCACGCAGTCTTCCCGCGCGGTTCGCACGTGTGTCTAGCGTGCCCGAGCAGTGCTCCTCAATCATTCAAATTGAGTACGAACTAAATGCTTACGCCGAAGTGCGGCAATTATTGAAAAAAAAAAACTGTATGTGTCACCACTCTGTGCTACAACGTGATACGTCCCAGCGCTGACGTACTGTGTATCTATTTTAGTGCTGAAGCTAAAAAAAACTTTTATTGTTTCATTCTTACTTCCTCAATAAAGTAATTAGAACTTTCATGGAACCGGAATGTTTTAAATTTATGTATGGAATATATTACGTTAAGTAGTCTGGATAAAACAATGATATAAAACATATGGCCGGTACATCTAGCTGAATGGTTGGTATTTAACTTTCTATTAATTATTTTATTGTTTTATGTTACTATGATTTTAAATGATCGTTATTTGAAATTATAAATTAACAACTTTGTTAATAATTTAATTTGTTAATATAAAACAAAGTTTACTACTTTATATGGTAACTTTTGAACTTCAATAGGCATATTTATGAACCAGATTTGGGGAAGCGTCTTTTACATTTGAGTAGTAAATAGACTATGTAGATAAATTATTGAATTGATGGTTTTACTCTTTTTTTAATATAGGTAGGTATTTAGATGTGGTTTTGTTGTTAGTACATTGCTTTAATTTATATGATATGAATGTATAATTTATTTAATTATTTAAAAAATAAATGTGAGGGTGGTTTTCTTCTTGCGCTAACAATAATAATATCTAAGTTACGTTAATTTAACGGTTTTTAAGTTTATGGGCCCGTTAAAGTATGAACGCTCGACATTAATTGTAAAAATATCATTAAATACACAAGCGTTGATAATTTAATATCGCTATCTGCTAACAAAGTGGAACGTATGTAGGTAAGATATGATTTACTGCATACTGATATTGAGATAAGAAGTAATGGTTAATGATTACGAAACACAGTTTTTCCTAGGTGCAATTTAACGACTATGAATTACCTATATTGTTTAATTTTGAATGCCGTTACATTAAATTATTATATGGAATTATTTTCAACTTTCATCATTGAGGTAGGTATGTAGGAAAGTTAGATAGAATGGTTTAATAATTATAACTCGCAGAGTAAAAAAAAAATTAAACGGGATTCGTTTATTAAGTGAAAATATGAATTAATCATAAACATAACTTACGTTAGTGAAGCTCAAATTGACCTAAATTCGTTCGACATAAAGTGAAACCTTTTAACCGCCGTATAACGGTATTCATAAAAATCCTAAATAAAATACACACTCTAGTTAAGCTACCTACATAATTAATTTTAACAATAAATTCTATAGTTATGTAATAGATTAAAAATAACAAAATTAAAATGAAGAAAACATTTAAACATATAAAGATAAGGTTATTGCGCTCATATTTGAGAAGGATTGGATAGCATTAACTTTAAGTGAATTTCGTTTTGAATTTAAAAAGCTAGGAGCAATGCCACTAATTTTAAAATTTTGAAAAATTAGTTTTAACAGCAGTTGTGCAATATATTAAACGCTTCTTGATGCTGCTTTAAAAATAATTAAACTAAATATATTAAAATGTATTGTGTTATGGAAAACCAAATACAATTCTAGATTTAAAAGAAACTATTAAAAAATGTAGGATTACCATGTTACTATTTAGAAAATATGTATTTGAATCTTATTGCAAGGGGAATACATTTTAGATTCCCACAGATAATGTAAGCAGGTTACGATGCGTTCCAATTGTAATAACATCAATTGATTTAACGCTATTTTAGTGGGAGGAACTAAACGGGGTCACCGACCGGCAATTATGTTCTCCTTAAGAGTTCTACACAACACAACAGACCACATTTAATGGAGTTAAAACGTGCGTTCCAACAATACGTTCAAGTTTAACTTTTTGTGTTAACTGACAACAGAACATTGAATTTATTCTTTTGTAGCAATTTATAAATTCATATTTCTTATACACTAGTAAACGTAGAAAAGTAAATACACAATGCAAAATGAACAAATAGATAGTTTTCGACGAATTATTAAAGTTACCTACTTCGAAAACTTTCTACTTTCCACGCTCTAAAAACATATAACAATCATACAATCGTTATGAATAGAGCATTACCACGGAGATTTATCGATAAAATTTACTTTGCTGCTTCTCATTTCCATCTGAAGATAATAGCAAATTATAAATAAATAAACTAGCACGCTTTATTAAATACGACTCAATAATTGAGCAGTTACAATGGATATTTAAAAAAAAACAGTTACAATCTAAACTAATTTTTATGTGCAAAAATCGTTACTACCTATTCGATATTATAACAAAATCGAAAAGCGCAGAAAGCAATTATCTGCGTGTCCTTTCACTTACTCGTTGTTAGTGGCTTGCTGTGTATAAATATAAAGGCCCATTGGGAGCGCAGCAGCCGGTGTGCTACAGAAACCGGTCCGAGAGGAATGAGACCGACTTGTAGTCAAGGCACTACACAATATTGATCAATCGATTTTTGGGACGCCGATTAAAATTGTATTTTAGTTACGACCACGGAGCGTTTTCACGGAAGACATTGACGTTACTGATGCATTATACTATTGTTATATTATTATTTATAATTATCAGCATACTATACTTTTAAATAGTATAATATTTAACTTTTGGTGGTTTACTAAAGTACGTGATAAGTTACTACTATTGATACAAGCTTTTTATTACTTTTTTTTTGTATTACAACCTTTTTTATTACTTTTGAGGTTAAGTTATTATTGTAGTACCTAAATAAAACATATCTACCCCCATATATATATAGACACAAAGAATGTTACTATTAGTAATAAAGCATAGATTCTCCTTTAATAAAAATTATTACATATTAATTAAAATGATTCACATCGGATAACCACGCGACATCCTCTGTCTATTATATGCTAGATTTGCTTTCATTGTTGGAGAAAATTATCATTTAAAATAGTCGCTTGACTTTTAATATAACTTAATTCAACCTTGAGCCGTGAGCTGAAGTAACGGACAGGTATTTTGAATGCTGTATTCAATTCGTTTGATTTCAAAACTACGTATTGCTAGACGGTTGACTAGCTCCAATGTCTATTTCCCAACATTGCCATGTTGTTATTAAGACTAACCATTAATTATCCCATTCGAAAGATCATTAATTCGAAAGAAACTGATGGTCATTGTGTTATTAATAACGCGTTTTCCACTGTACGATTAATATGAAAGTTAAAACATTAGGAAACATATAATACTTCTGTAGAACTGATTTCGTTATACGTTCTTATCGTTCTTTAAACTATGAATTTGAGCATATCCGAAAATTTTCTTTCGAGCTCGAAAAAAGGCACAACTCCTTGAAAAAACTCATTGGTATCGTCACCCATTGTATTGGTATTGAAAGAAGAACGAACCAAAATTATAAGAGGACATTGAACTCTAGATCGGATTCCGCACACTTGACAAGACTGATGGAGCCTATGTGTTTGTCGTACCTAGTTATGGTACCTATTTCGTTAAAATAGGCTTCCATTTATAAAATCACATATATATGGATAGCGACTTTGATAGAGAAGCTGTCTAAAAATTTAAAACCTTAAAGTGAAACCTTCTCTATTTATCTATTTAGTCACTCGTTTTCTATTTACTACTTTAAATTGTCACTAATACAACAAATATATTACATCACATAACAACTATATCAGATGTTGCTTAAGAACTTATACATATTACTGCTTTTGTATAGAACAAACAATATCATTTTACCCATTTTTTTACTATTTTGTAATTTTGAAAAAAAAAAAATACAAGTAGTTTAAACTTGTGCTAGTAGTTATTTATCATTAAAACAATAACTAACTAGCCAGCCCTGAGTTATGTGACGATCTAAAACTTGATAGTTTCCATTAGTCTTTAATCTTTAAACCAAATAGTTCATAAATTCATAAGTATTTCTTTACAAACAGAAGACTGCTGTTTTAATTACTTTATAACAAAATAATACTGAAATAAATTAAAACCAAATGAAATTATTTGAACACCTTTAACTTATATTTACCTAATTATTCATTTAAATATACAAAAAACAAGCTAATCAACGTTGACGATTTATAAAATATGTTTAAGAATCTTTCTAGAGGATGGCAAGTGGAGGCTTAAAAAAAATTGTAGGGTATACTTTACCGTCTATAAAAAAGTGCACGTCATCTTGCATCCAAATAGGATCACCTGCATCTCTTTTTTTTTACCGCTAATATTTAAATTTTCTAAGTTCTTAACATGTCCGCTCAAGGGCTAAAGGAGACTATATGCAGAAGACTCAGGATTAAACTTGTTACATTTCGATGCATATCGATAAACACTATATTGCTTACATAAAAATTAAATAATAAATTTACTTAAAATAACCTTACAACTTAATGCGGGCAAAGATACCTTTATAGCAATGAGCGATTTCTAATCGGCAACCAGGTCCGTAGATATAAAAAATTAAAGGTAGAATAACAGGATGAAACGTAAAGTCAGAAAATTTTCAAATATTGGCGTAAATTATATATAAAACGTTATTAAGCAGAAACCTATAGGACACAAATATGAATTTAGTTTATATTATGATCTGTTTAATTTTTCTTTTGCTTCATTAGCCATAAGTAATGGCTTCATTTAAGGCTAGTAATATATTCTCCTCTAATTCGATCTTAATTTTGATACAAAATTTGTTTTGAAATATAAACATTTCTACAAAAGTTCTTTTATTGGTATAACGTTGCGTTCTAAAGGAGTATTTACAAAAAAACATAGATATGAAACTTGTTTCTTGTATTCAATTGTAATTTAAAAATTGAAGTCGATAAGTAATAACAATATTCGTGCAATCGTGTGCGCCAATTCTCAATCCAGTTAGTATTTCTTAAGATTGCAATACCAAATGGCCATAAAGTTGCGTTCAAATAGCATTCACAACCGCACAAGAGTTGAACTATGCTGTACGCATAGTTCAACTTATAAATAATAATTATTTTTTAATGTACATAAAAATTAGTCACCTGTAGAAGGTCAACTCATAGTACAATATGTACTTTGTTAAATTAATAAACGGAATAACTACCCGAATGATTTAGCTAGTTAATATATGGTAGGTATAGTAGTTTTGGAAATAATGATCCTAAAAATAATTTCTTATTTTTGGGATCATTATTTCAGGTTGAAAGTTAGGTTGTTAAGTCTACTTGAGTTTCTAATAACATTGCAGTCAAAAAACAAAATTTATCCGACCAATATAAAAATAGATTGGAAAATTGATGTCGTAAGTTGCAGACTTCATTTAGTAAAACAGGAATACAATGTTGCTGCTGTTGTGCAATAAATACGTTAATTGACATCTTTACCTCCATAAACTTGGGTTTGAAATTTAAATTAATGTTAAATTTAATCACATAAACAAATTCAAAACTTACACAGAATTTTCAACTGAAAACTTACCTGGTAATGTCTTAAAAAAAATGCTTTTATAAATTTTAATTTTTTTTAATATATCCACTACAATCAAGCTATAACATAAAAACCGGAAACTTATACGTATCTTTTAATCTATACGGTAAACTAATTTCTAAAGAAGCTATAAATTGTTGTTATCCCAGCGCAAACTACCCGTAGCATTATTTTCCTCTTATAAAATATCTTTTGTTCCATGTAATAAGACCACTATTTATGCTTAGAAAATGTATAAAGTTTAAGGGTTTATTATACTTACTACGGTTATCGCATATATTAAATATTCATTATTTTTACAGCGTCCCGAAAGCCTTGAAACGTCTCTGTCTGGTCCTCGGGAAACAAAGCCAAGCGTGTACGCTATGAATGATCAGGTCTGTATAAATATTATTCATAAGTAACTAAAATATTTTTGTGTCTTCTAAAAGCATTATGAAAAAATTATATATAACACTAAAAAAGAACGTTAATGGAAAAAATACGAATTGATATCAGCCCTAAAGCTTAAAATGTAATTTGCATCTATAATGGATTATGTTGTGGATGAATGATTAAATAAAAAATATTGACAAATTTAAATACGTACCTACACGAATATTGTAAAAAACATTATAAAGATAACACTTGTAAAAAATGTTAGCATAATCGTATTGAATTCTAATTCTGACTTGAGAAGTCATCCATAATATTTTTAATAATAATGAAATGAATTAGTTTATTTTATCGATAATTTAATCGAACAAATCGGTAAAAATATAGGAACATTTTAAACAGTAATTAATTTAATTAATAAGATAACAGAAATTTCACGACTCTAAAATATTTTCTGTTCATTAAAAGTATTGAAACTTTAGAAGCATTCTAAATTCAAAGCGTTTTACCTTGAATTTTAAATGCTTCGATTGACTCTATTTAAATTACTCGTTAATGACCTTCACTTACATCAATTTGTATTTTAAAACTAAATAGCTACGTCACAAAATATTCGTTTTCAGTTATATATACAACCAGTTTTCAATTGACACTTAAATTGTTTTTTAATATAGAAAAACGTTTTACTAATTTAAGTAGTCGACCGCCCCATTTTTTTGGGGTTTTAATTGTATTGTTGTATGACGTTCATTTAGTTTCTTTTTTGAACGAAGTTTTAATATCTTATTTGGCTGTATACTTAAATTTAGTTATAAACATTAGCGTAAAAAGTAAATATAATTTTCTTACAACAATATTAAATTATAAAAAAATTATGGCACAAAATATAAATTTTAAAAGTCACCGAAATATAACTATACCATAAGATAAATATAACATTTATAATAAAAAAGTGACTAAATATATTTTACAAAATATAAGATAAAAGTATTTGGGTTACATAAAATTTAATTTATACTTTCTTAACCATGCGCATGTTATAATGTATAAAACCGCGTACAAAAGTTTTTGTCATGTAGAAATATGAAGAACATAATATCAGTGACTTGTAACACGACAATAGAGCTAAACAACAATGGTACAATTACAAAGAGAGCTTTTTATTGCCATTTCGTTGAATTAACTTTTTAGAAATACGATTTTCTCGTAGAGGCTTTCATATTATTACTATAATATTAAAACGTGTAATGTTTATTTCCAGATTATTTTTGACGTCTTGGTTAATACGGAAAAAAATCTGTACTTATTATATATATATTTAGACTATTTTAATTTAAGATTTTAAATATTTTTATTGTTACAGACCTTTCATACGCCATCCTTTGGAGACGAAGAATTTGACATCCCTCTAATTCATGGCCAACATGCGCCCAGCGGTGTAGTGCATGTCACGCAAATACAATACACACAAATTCATCATTCCGCACCTCAGGTTTGTGTTTTCTTTTAATTATGTAAATCAATAAACATTAAATATTATCATCGAAAAAATTTTAAAGTCTACAGGTACTCGTACAGAAAACTTTCACTTATTTTCCTGCAAAAATTGTCTAGATTTGATATTACCTACTTATTTAGTAATTTTTAATTTAAAATAAATAAACAGACGTGTGTTTTTTTGATGCTACGAGATCTACAGCAACAGAAATGTCATAAAATACGCCTGATTATTAGCAGTCGGTACCGTCAAGGTTTCAATTCAATCACTGAGCTTGTATCTCCTGCCAATAAGAATATATATTATAACGATTGATCATTATTAAAGATTGTAATACTAACTAATTTGATCTAGCTTTAATACAGATAAATGTAAAAAGATTATTAAGAGGAAATTTTATAGAGGTTATCAAAAAAATGGTCAAGATAGTTTCGAAAGTCGGAACATATAGCGCTGTTCTATGTAATTTCGGTTTAGGTTAGGTTTTTAAAGTTCTGTGTAAATTTACTGTTTTGCTAAAAACTGATACCCTGTCTGTTATGCAATTTAGCATTAGTGATTAGTTTAATATTATTGACGGTGTCCTAAAAAGTGATGTAGTGATACCTTACCAGTTGGTAAAATTCTAAAAACCTAATTTCAATCGTGAACAATGTATACTCATTGTTCATGTTAAAATGATCACTTTTTATGGTAGCTAAACAACATATCATTTAGATATGATTTAAAAGTATTTACTTATTTTTCTGTCTCTCTAGCAATGTCTGTTATTTTTCATAGTTCTCCGTTACTATAATTACTTACATAAATTTATTCTGCAGTCATGCCGATACCCATTTTACGAAATGCGTCGTCGATTATCTGCCCTACTTTTTAGATTGCTTTTATTGAAATTGAATTGCCGTTCAATAGGTATCATTGAGTATTTTATGTGAACTATTTATATATTATGATTTTTCGTTTAGCAATAACTTTAATATAGGAAAGGTATGTTATTATAGGGAAAAAATATCAATGGTTCAATGCACGTTGTTTCTATTTTAATAATTTTGTAATATAAATTATGATGGGTTCTTTGTAAATTTTATATGAAAACTTCAAAAGAGAGATTAGACTAAATAAAGGAATTTTTACTTTAAAAAAGACCCATAATACTAAAATTGAATGACGCCAACATATGAAGACCTCTGATTAGTTTCTGCACCGAAATATCAATCCGCCGCGAAATTGTTTGCCGCTTTTGTTGGTGTTTGATTTAAGATTTTTTAGTGTAACAATTTTTTATTTTCTCTCGGATATAAATAGCATGATAGAACAAGAGCTCACTCAAAATTTGACAACATTATACTTATATAACTACTAATAATGCTGGTTACCGATCGTCTCCAAGCCTCTTCTTTTCTCCGCGAACATTCTCTGTCCCTATATCCCTGTGTATACTAAAAACTTTAAAAAAAACGCAACGGATTTCGATGCGGTTTTTTTTTTAATAGATAGAGTGTTTGAAGAGGAACGTTTATATGTATAACTCATGCTTAATATTGTAGGTATATATTTCTATCAGCATAGCTCCCGTGCGTAGCAGTGGCGGATCGCTAATATATTATAAACCAAAATAGGTACCCGTGAGACATTATTTCATTAGCCTATGCATCGTTTAGTGACCTTTGCTCGTAAGCGGATTTATACGCACTATGACATGTTATTATTACAATACGTTATTTTGTCGTAGTTTTATAGTTATTTTTAGTGAGTTTGTAGTTTACATTACACACGTTGTAATACTAAAAGTTATAGACAATTTACAAGTTAGTAGCAAGTTACTTATAATAACATACCCAAATAACACAAATAGGGTTTTTTATAAAATATATCTTATCAAAATAATACAGTTCACTGTTATCAAAGTCCAATGTAAAACTCTATTAGCTAATTCGGGCCCTCTTATGAGTTTTTAACATAGCGTAGGGATTGCACATGGCGTAGTGATTATTATTACTAAGCGTTTAGTTTTTGATATTAGGTTTTGTTTACACTAACTCCGTGTTCATTTGGCTTAAGTATAATGTTAAAGCCCTATTACGTTAGATTTTTATGAAAGTATGTTTTGTTGTGCTTCCATTTAAGAGAAACAAGCAACAACATATTTTTGTTAAAAGTTACTGAATTCAAAAATAACAAGACCATTCTGAATTAACTTTTAGAAGAATAAACAATTGATGAATAAAATAGGACATACTGTTAATTGAAGAAAATGAGGAACTTAGGAAATTACGTCTGTCATAATTTAGTATAAGCATATACATACAGCGGCATTAAGATTATAACTCTAAACATATCTTTCTGTAAAAATGTATTTACAACTCGCAAGGACTTAGGCTCGAAAAGATTGTAAAGCTAACTTAATATTCTAGAAATACTGACATTAATACCTTGAAAACCGAGGCAGTTATAGAATAGCTGCCTAATCATAACTACATCAGAATGTACATGATTGTATTTGTTTTCTTATCGACAAATAGTAAAATAATTTAAAAAAAAAATAGTACATTAAATATCAAAATTCTTTTTAAAATAAGGGCAATAATAGCATTATTAAGCATCATGGTTTGTTCTTTAAACATAATAACCTAAGTGACATCAGATAAAATGTGACTGTTGAGATTATTTCCTGTTAAATCAAACTAAATTATTTACACTAACGTTTGCATATTAATATTATTGCAACTAATTTTTCTTTAAACATCTAAAAGAAGCGGAATTTATTATCAGTCTTTAAAAATCGATTCTAGAGTAAAAATCGATTTGAAGTGAAAAAACATCTGACATAGGGACGTCACTACTCCATAATCATAGACTATTGTTTGTTTATTTTAATTTTTTCTTTTTTTGGACCGTATGTTATTATTTATGTGTGCGTCTAGTTATTTGTTTTTTAATTTAAAATTAGAATGAATGTTTGTTTTGTTAGGTTGGAATGATGAATCCAGCTCAAGATGGTTTAGCACCACCAGGTGGAGCACCGTCTTATCAACAACCTCTCTACTTACAAGAACCTCATACACCTGTCACGTCTCACAGGTTCGTATAAACTCGACACAAGTAACATTTTTCTTAAATTTAATTTATATCTTTTTGTATTAAAGTTGTGACCGTATAACCATACAGTAATTTTTTACCATAATTCCAACTTACTAAAAGTTTTAAATTTACTAAATAGAAACCGGGGTATAACTCGGCTATAAATACTATATAATCTGGAGGTGAGCAACTTAAAATGTAATTTTAATTTTAGCGGAGCGGGAGCACCGGCTGGCAATTACATAATACAGCAGCAGCCTGGAGGTCAACAGCGTCTACTTATGATGCAACCATCTCAAGTCATAAGTGGCCCACCAACACCAAACACTCCTACTCAGCCCGGACCCGTTTATGGATCTCACAACAAGCATCACCACCAGGGACAACCAGTGATGACTCGGATGACAGTGTTCCATCTCAACATTCGCAGGTATAATAAAATAAGAAGCAAACAGACAATAATCCATATCGAAAAAATTGTATTACAAAATTCACTGATTATATTGTCACATATAGAGAGGGCATTCATTTTTATTATCTTCCAATTCCCAAATGACTGAAAAATGCAATATAACATGATTTGCATATCCAATATTTGTATGTTATTTAGATTAGTTTAGAGCAATGTTATTTATCATATACTTTTATGTAAATAACAGTAAGTAGTAGTCACTCTTTTTTTCTTTAGTACCTTCAGTAAATTTAAATAGATATGAACATTTTTAAATTTATAATTTTTGATTACTTAATTTCACCTTGGCTTTCTTACTCATTTTAATCAATAAATTGTTATTTCCAAAAAAATAATTTAATTGCATGATGCATTGTCCTTTTGCTTTAATTCTATTTTTCATTGTTCATTGGCATACAAAGTATTTTTTAGTTCTTTTGTTTCAAAAGTCTAGAAGACAAATCTGCATAATAAACAATTCTAATCAATTGGTTGTTTGTTGGTAGTTGCCTGGTGATGCGGAAAGTCTTCTGCCTATCCATTATTGCTCAGCGAGCCGGCAGCAACAAACTACGCTTCATCAGGTATAGGCAAATTTTATCCCTATTGTAAATAAATGTACTACAAAATCAATAAATGACTATGTGTAGCTCTGAACATATTTGTATTGCCAATGGACTGTTAGCTAATCATGTTTGAATCATTGTTTTTTATTATTACACAGATGGGTGTGAGCAACATTGGAGTTAAAAGGTCATCACCAGAGCCAATGGACAATGGAATAAACCGTGGACAAATGCAAAAGAAGCCCAAAGTGCAGAAGAAGAAGAAAAAAAGAGATCCCAATGAACCACAAAAGTATGAATGTTAAATAAAGAATATTTTATAGTTTTTTTTTAATTTCTAATACAAATAATTGAAGAAACTAAAAAAATCTTAACATTTTAGACCTGTTTCTGCATATGCTTTATTTTTTCGAGACACTCAAGCAGCTATCAAAGGACAAAATCCAAATGCAAGTTTTGGTGAAGTATCTAAAATTGTTGCATCAATGTGGGATGGCTTAGACTCTGAACATAAAAGTGTAAGTAGAAATAAAGTTTATATATGAAATATAAATTTTTAAAATTTTCACTGATCTATAATATTGGAATTCTTTACATTTATACTTGCTTGTTATAATAACAGGTGTACAAACAGAAAACTGAAGTGGCGAAGAAAGAATATCTAAAAGCACTAGCGGCATATAGAGCTAGTCTGGTCTCAAAGGTAAATTATAAATATTTTTAATCAACAAAATAATTTTTAGTCATAATTAGTAAATTAAGCAACATATTTCTTAAAGAAATCTCATAAATAGCAAAAAGAAATTGCCATTTTAAACAACAATATTTATGTATATAAACCTTGTCTTATCTTTTTATTATTAAGTCTAAATTAGAAAGATCAATCAATATATTTGGTCTTATTTTATTTATTTATTTATATACATTTTATTATATGATAAACAGGGTTATGTAATTTAAAACAATCAAATATATATTTAATATTATTGTACAGTAATCTTTTTAGAATCTGGCCTATTGATCATTTGAGCATTTTTTAGCATTTCTTCCCTGATTCAGTTGCATAGAATGTAACAATTCAAAGTTAATTTGGGTTCCTAGGAATTATTTGGAATATTGGGATCACAATACTGTGCCATTTGTATAGCGTTCATTAATGGCTACTGTAAAAATATTTGTTAAAAGATGAATAAATTTTACACTGAGAATATAATAAAAAACATCTACGGAAAATCTACAGGTAAACAGAAAAATAAGTGCATTTAAAAAAATTGCTGTCGTCTTAAATATTAAAGTGTTAAATTGTTATAATGTTAGACAACACACCCAGTGACTTATTTTAATAAATTATATAGTTTTTATGTACAGATTGTTCTATCCTATAAGATTTAAATTATAAACTGTTATAATTATCAGCATGCATCATTTATCATTGAGCATGCAAGGACCGTTTCCAGCATCCTCAATGGGAGCAGCATCACAATATTTTTGTATAAAGATTTAGCATTAGTGACCATGTGATGGTTATTATATGACTGTAAGGACCGCCGTTACCAACTGTCGTGTAATTGCTGGTCACCATTTCGCGCAAATAACTAATTTCAGCTATTATTTTGAAATGAGCTGTACGGATTTATTTTCATATATTTGAAGCAAGGGTAGTAAACTTTTTTATGCGGTAAATAATTCATACTGCGATTGACTTTTCGATTCTAAGCACCACAATTAATTCTGCAAGGGCGATGACACTTTCGTACTCTTCCGCGATCTTACTCACGCTTACCACTGAGGTGGCCTTTCAAATGAAGGTATGGAGGGCCCAACACATAGATGTCGCATCAGTCTCGCCCGATGCGTAATAAAAATATTTGGGAACCGCAAATGCTGCAAGCTACAAGGTAGAATTGTATGACTTTAATTTTTTTTAATCAAGCCAATTCATGATTTCTAAAATATTACGTAACACTGGTACTGATTGTTAACTTACACGAAAATTCTCTACACCAGCGACTTCCATTTGTTAACCGCGCATCTATTGGTTGTCGACGTTGAATTTATGACAGTTGAACCATGGAAAATACGACCGACTGTCTCGGTTTTTACATTTTTTAAAATAATTTTGTGATAAGTAGTTTAATAGATAATTAGGATATTAAAAAAATTACGGCGTCAAATATCGCAACTTTTTATAATTAAATTGAGACCCTCTTTTTTACCGTGGGGAAAAGTTAGGTTATGTCGGACTCGCACCGACTAAAACCACATCGTTGATCCTTCTTGGCACCTTAGAGATGGGGTCACAGGAACTCTTTGGCAGTCTTCTGCGACCCCACCAGCGCTAGTCGCCAAAGCAGCCCCATCTCGGCCCAACGGCCATCTGCCTGCCTCTGGGCGCGTCGGAACTAACATGCCCTTTGTCTCGGCCCCTATATAGGTAACAGATTATACCGAGTCTGTTACTCAGAGGCCATGGTACCCGGGAGCCCAGCCCATGCAGGGACAAAACTCCCAGCCCCCAGCGGCGGCCTCTATGTCGAGCTCCGCCGCTAGCACCGTTTTGGCCGCAAAAGAAGGAGAGATTGACGACACCACGCCGAATTTCCCCTTCTCCCACGGCCCCTCCATACCGCATCAGTGTTGCGGCCTCGCCGAGTCGCAGAGGATAGAGAGAACGGCCTACGAGCTACAGACACTCCTCTTCCCCCGCCATTCCTCCTTGGTTGCGAAATATTGGAAGGGCGGCACACCTACGTCCTGCAACCCATCCCTCGCACCCTCCTAGGCACATACGAAGCGGGCTTATTCAGCCTGCTTGGAGCGGCCTCCTCCACGAACAGCCTTATACCACAGGCCGGCCAGGTTCCTCTTATGTCCATCGCGGCTGAGCGGGCCGCATGTACTGAGGCCACCGCCACGACAAACCGAGTTTGGGGTTAAAATTGAAACCCCTGGTTTAACCTTAACAGAAAGACTTTCCACATAATTGTACTTCTCAAATAAAGTGGGGTAATTTCGCGCGGTGGCGGCCAGTTGTAATGTTTTCAAGTTTAAGCCACTATCACAGAAAGGAGTAATCATACAAATAGACTTAATATTAATTTATCTTATGATATGAATTATTATATACAATAAAAGATTGATCATTCCATTATCATTTATTTGATACATAATCGTGAACGTCATCTTACAGTAGCATGAAAACCGAATATTGAATAACCAAATTTAATACAATACGACAATTTCCTGACTCCGACTTCGACTTCACTTGTTCGTAAATTATTTAAATATATATTAATAACCTTATCGATAATGTGCCTTTTAAGCATATTTTAACAAAGTTAAAATTTATAATCGCCATAACCATGCCCTAAAAAGTTACTTTAAAGTTCCCGCGTAAATTTTAATTTAGTAGCAAATTGCGCATAGCGTGTATACGGCAGTGGTCAAATTGAATGACAAGTTTTCGTCGAATTAATAAAACTGATAATTTAGCTATAACTGAACAAAAGTACTTTTTGTTTAAAAGTATACTTGGTTTTCAATGCGGGAGATATAACTGTTATTTTGCGCCGTTAAACAAAGTACGTACTTCATTTGGTCGCTTACTCCCCCATGGTCGCCATAGATGATTCTATTATATAATTTAATATTAAATAATTTATTTAATTCTATTAAGATATTGATTAAAAAAAATGATATTTTATCACTTAGCAATACAATCTGAAAATACAGTATAGTGCAACATTTTCATAAATTAATCGACGGTTTTCATGGTGCTGTTAGATTAGGTCCACGAATGTATCTATTAAATAAAATAATGATTGAATGATCAAACAAAAAGATAATTTTAAAAATACATAGGAATTATACGGTTGCAGGTAAGATATAGGGTAAGAACAGATTTGTATTGCGGATTTTTGTAGTTGTTTCCCCGTGGAATCGAACCCACCACCTCTGGTCTATAGCGCGAGGCCACGGAGGCTGTTGATGACCAACAATAACAATAATAAGACATTTATTTGTAAAAACATGGTATAGCATAAATAATTGAGGTGTAATTACAAACATATTCAGACCCACATGTTTTTGCTCCACGGAGCGTACAAATATTATAAGATAAAAAAAAAAAACACATTATATAATTAAATGTCGAAGTTACAAAATTTACATTAATTTATAGGACTAGTGTACAGGATAATGTTCATTTAAAATCATTTACAAAATTACAAAACAAATAAATTAAATAAAATGTTATATGCTATATTGATATTTCTAGCTTAACCTAATTTAAAAAAAAATGGTATTTAAAAAACTAAGTTCTTAGTTTTTTTAATACCATTATTAGCTGAACCCTTGTAGTTCTTGTTGTCCAATTTGTTGTTTAAATTTTAGAAATTGTTCGCAATTCAACGTTATCGAGCCTTTTTTAATTTATTGCCAAATAAAAAAAAATTGTAAGCCGTCACGGGACGCCTGGCAGATGTGAAACATCGACATTATTCTGTAAAAGTAATATGCAGAAAAGAACGGATTGTGATAGGTAATCAATATGTCATGATGATAAAAACCACTGTATTCCCTATGGAGTATACACTATAGGTATTCGCGCTCAGAGAGTAGCCAGAGAGATGGCTTAGCGCCGGATCGAGTGGGAGCGATTCGCACCGGCTATAGATGTTTTACATCAAAATACAATCTACTTACTGATGACTTGGTACTATGCCATAGTGTAGTTTTACTTTCTTTGCACAAGGTTGATCACTTCGATCTTCAGAGTTATCACCATCACACATAATATATTGTCAAAAATTAAATAAAACGCAGGTTATATGTACCGTAGTAAACAACAACATATGTACCTTAGTATAGCGTGGCGACCCGTCTCCACAACAAGCGTCGCCACGCCAACAATTCGGTTTACAAGTGAGCCTATAGATGTTTCAAATCAATATTTTTTTGTTTTCTCAATAGAAACGTGATTATATATGTTACATGTTAAAGTTATATAAAGCCCATTTATATTATTAATACTTATTGTAATAATGACTTAAATTTTAAAACATCACTAACTGGCCGCGACCAACGAAATTAAACATATCAGATCAGCGCATGACAGTTTTTTGTAAAGAGCACGTTGTTATGCACGTATACATGTTATTATTAAAGTAATATGACTTTAAAAATTAAAAAAAACAGACGTAATTTTTATTACTACGACCGCTCTAAGTAACGACGAGTGACAATTAAATAATAAATATTTGTTACGAAATAAAATATGCAATAAAAGCTTCACGAGAAATATTGAATAAGCTTATCACGTGAAGTAAATGAAGTAGTTTTAGCCGTAATGATGTATATTTTAACGGATCAAAAAACGTGGTTAAAATAACTGTTGGAGTCATGTTATTTCGTGATCAAAGGGTTCGCGAGTACGGCAATGATAATGAACGGCCAAAAATTCTGTGTACAAACCTGTGCACGAATCTCGTGCATTATATTTACGGGGCGATAATGCACGGCCTGATAACCTTACATCAAATGACACTTCCCTCCTATTGGTTAGCTCATCTCTTCTCATATATTTCAATATTTTGTTCTGTTGTTTATGGCTTGAGCATTGTTTAGATTTATTGGCTGATGATATTCTGACAGATTGAATGATTGCTATATTGGCTTCAAATTACTATTCGCGCATTACGTGGTGGTTTATTATGAAACCCTGCCGATATTGTACGGCCCGATATCCCGTGTGCAATTATATGACTTATTTGTACATGGATTACTTGGCCGCAAAATACGCGGACCCTTCGTGAAAAGCATAGGGTCAAAAAGCTACGCTTAATATTTTTATTAACCTATCTACACTATTTTTAAAATAGAAATGATTTTTGAAAGAAATAAAGTGCAATATAACAATATTTTGTTAAGTTTCCATTGTGCTTATACAAGTACATAACAATTTCTTTTCTTACATGATAAATACAATATTAAATTTATAACATAAATCGAAATTAAAATATACCGATATTGGTGACTCAGTTTTATGAACGCGGCCATTTTGATGTAAATTTTATGTTGGCAACATTTGGAAAGCTTCAGGCATCGAGCCCTTCCCTACTCTTTCAACAGTTCGATTTGTGATTCTTTGCAATGTGCTATTCGTTACTAATAACCCATAATGATGTTCGTATTTGTCAATATAACAGTTTTGTAAGATTTTAAATTATAAATTAACAGTTAAATACAGCTAACATTGTATTGCATATGTGAAAACATTACGGCTTCTTTGTTCTTTGTTGATGGTAAGCAAATATAAGGTCTTCAATTAATTATAAGACATTTGCGAAGATAATTAAACGTTTGTTATAGCTTTGCTATAATCACATATATTTAATATAAATATTTATGTAATTATTATTTACGATAAGCGTTGTCTTATATTTTCATATCTGTATGCGTCTATAAGTAAAACATTTTCTACTTAAGGTGCAATTATACTTACAAACCTAATTTTATCATTTTACGTGTCTTTAATAATTATTGAAAGATAAATTTCCATCTTATCTTTAGTATAATTTAGAAAAAATCATAACTTTATTCAAATTAATTATTTTCATGTCTTATTTGTATTTCTTTTGGCTAGGGTGGCGAACAAGAAAATCCAGTCATGTTTAATCACTCAAATACCAATTCCTCCTACGGAAACTACTATCAGGGGCAAAACTATGGAAATGGACCTTCTCCACAAGGCTATGTTCCAAATTCATCACCGCAGACATTCACGCCTCAAAACTACGCTGCAGGCCAGCCTCAGGCAGCTTATCCTGGTCAAAATGGTCCAGGATATGCTCAAAACCCTCAACAGACATCACAAAACTATCAGGGTAGCATGGGGCATCCTGCACAATCATATCAAGTAAGTAGTAGTGGTAATATATATTTTTTATGAAGATGAGTATCAAGCATAATCAATAAAGTTATATTAAATCTTGATACTGTTATTAGTGCATTTTTTTTGATTTTTAGTTAACTCTTGTTATGTGTCCTTTCAGGACGTCTGGGTAAACCACGTGCCTATTTTCAGCAGTGTGAAAACACTACTGTGTTCCGGTTTGAAGGGCACTGTAGCCAGCGTAATTACTGGATAAACGAGACTTAACATCCTATGTCTCACGGAAGGCAGCGCGTTGGTGATACCTGTATTATCAATGTATATGGGCGTCAGTGATCACTTTCCATCAGATGGCCCCGACTGCTTGTCTGCCTGCGTATGCAATAAAAAAAAATAAAAAAAAACCAACAGTTCGTCTGTCTAAATAGACTATCCAGTGTATGAATATGCTATAATAAAAAAATATCTTGGTGTGCGTAGTAACTTGTAAACGAAGACCAATAACTTGAACTTCAGTTAAAAGATTTATAAGCCTCTGAAACCAAAAATTAATTTGGACAGGACCCAATTAAATATTATTTATTACTTTGTAATAATTGTTAATATTTTAACTCTTTACACTGAAGAGGTGGATGTTGCATCACCAGATAATTTTATGGAGCAAGTGTAACTTCTTAAGCCACTAAATGATATTATATCATTAAATGGCATTTGTGATTTTGTACTGATAATATATATGATGTGTATGGATCTCAAACTATATTATTAAATGAAAAAGTTTGATACACTTCCAATTTAATTTTTTTGTTATACTGTGATTGTAGTCATGTTTACGCTTTTGATATAGTTCTATGAGTTTGGTCCTTAGTAGATCAAATGGAATCTTTTATATATGTGATGTAGTATTTTCATATCCAAGATAAGCATCAATTTAAACTAGACATATAGAAAAATGTGTAATCTCTTGAAGTTAGACATAAACTATTTGTAATGCTTTCAATTGCTACTAAGTCCGCATTAAAGTGGCCTTTGAGTGCTTAAAGTTAGATGTTATTAATTTTGGCAGTCCAATTTATAATATTGTGTAAGTTTATGAGTTATATATATTTTCACATGTCTGACCAAGATTTTTTTTTGGGCAGGGTGTTACTGGACAAAGCGCTCAGGGTTACCAAGTCAATCCAGCTGCTTCGCCTCAAGCTTGTCAACCTAACATAGCCCAGTCTCCAAGAAGCTACCCACCAGCTCAGTCCCCCAGTAACTTTCAATCAACGCCTGGTATTTCACCTCCGGGATACAGACAAGTGCAAACACAGTCCCCGCCAATGGCTGCTACTCATAATGCCATGCAGCATCATCATTCACAACAGGTCTTTATTAATCCAAAATATTATATTTAAATTGAGTTAGATTTTCTTATTAAATAATAATATGACATTGTTATAACAAAAAAATCTTATGAATATGTTGTTTCATAATGTGCAATAATATAGTTTAATTTAATTTCCTTCAGATACAACAAGCACATCAAGTGCAACAGTATCAACAACAACAATTGCATCAGCAGCATCAGCAACAACAACATCAGCAGCATCAACAACAGCAACATCAACAACAACAACCAGCAGCAGCAGCAACAACAACATCAGCAGCAGCAACAACATCAGCAGCAGCAACAACATCAGCAGCAACAACAACATCAGCAGCAACAACAACATCAGCAGCAGCAGCAACATCAGCAACACCAGCAACATCAGCAGCAGCAACAACACCAGCAGCAGCAACAACACCAGCAGCAACAGCAGATTCAGCAACATAGTCAGAATTCAAAAAACGAGCAACATTCACCAAACAATGGCAACCCTGGTGTACCACAGCAATCCCCAGAGGTAAGTAAAAAAACATTTTTTTTTTCTTGTAGATTACAGTAGTTACTCTTGTTGACACAGCTGACCCTATTATGTACATGCCAGTCACTAGATGTACTGCAGAGTTATTTGTTATTGAGAAATTGCAGTATAATACCCATCAAAATTTGGGACCACTAAAAAAATAATAGTCACCATATTTAAAACTTGCAAATACTTTTTTCTTTCTTGCAAATCTTTTTTTTTGACATATTTGTTGACAGTCTGTCATAGGAGCTCTTGGTCTCCTGAAGGGTAGACAATCCTGATTACTTGCACTTTCATTGTACCAATGAATAGTTCAATTTAGAAAAATGAACATGTGATAATGCATACTAATTTACTTTCAATACAACAATAAGAGATCACATTTTAAAACTAATTTTCTAACTTGCTTTTTTAGAGACGTCTTGACTGTATGATCCACAAAATCAGATCAGGCCAAACAATAGGTAAATGAATAATACACAAATAACAAAAAAGAACAGAAATATTTGAATAATTTTGAACAACTGAATGTAGGTTGAAGTTAAATTGTAAGGGTATCTGTTGCAGTAGTGAGGTAAAAGAATTTATATTAAAAAAGGTTAGGAATAATGCTTGTCTATGACCCCTTTTTTAGCTGATGCAAAAAATAAAAGTTTGTAGGTAACATTTTATCATCAATATTTTAAATAAATATTTGCTAAAAAAAAGTTTTTATTAGTGGTCTCAAACTTGTAACAGGCAGTACTAGATATTTTTTTGGAAATGAGTATTTTTAGTAATTATTTATATTGTTTTAGCAAAATGAAAATAGAAGCACACCTTCCTGCATTCGACACGGTTGCACCAACCCAGCTATTGCTAATAATGAATGGGAGGATGCATATTGCTCTAACGAATGTGTTGTCAGCCATTGCAGGTTGGTATGCAGATCATAAAATTTGTTTTAAGTCCAATTTGATATTTTTTTAAAGTTATGCAAAATGTGATTGCCAAAGAATCAATAGGAGCCAAAGTAAAATTAAAATAAATCACTTTAAGTGCCCCAGTTTCACAACTTTGAACTAATTGTGCAAATATTCACAAAAATATAAAGTAAGAGTCCCCTAAAAATTATAAACTTCACATTTTTATTTTTATCCAACACAATTCCAAAATTATTTTTGTAAATGACATGCATAAAAATATTATAATGAAAAAAGTAACTTCAATATAGAACAATATGTATGTATGAACTATTCCAAATCATTGCTTATAAAAAGAGCAAAATTAAATGCAGATGCTACCATAATAATACTTGCCTTTGAATTGTTAGTATCGCTATATCATATGTGTTTGGTTACTCTATATCTATGTCATAATGAGAAACATAGCACTTCCTTTAAATTTTTTAGCTTTGCTGTTATTGGTTATATTAGTTTGTGTGAAATACTTGTAGTTTATATATCAGCCAAATGAGAGATTATATTTCATACACTCATGGTGCCAGAAGCCAATGCAATCTCAGTGGTGTTTGTTTCATCTCCAGAATTCTAACTAGTAAGAGAGGATAATGTTTTATCGTTTACAGGTTTTTCAATACAAAATTTAACTTATTTACAAAGTTTTACCCATTAAAATATTAGTATAGCCGTAAATCCTAAATTTTATCTTAAAATTAAAGTATTTATATTGGTTTCAGGATGTCTTCAGCTCATGGGTCGCCTCCAACACAAATAACCAAATGCAAAACTTTTCTGCGTCAAATAAGAATCTTTTGTTTTATATCCTAAAATATCTCAAAGAAACCTGTTGTTCTTTATGTACTCAATAGGATACATTATTTGAATGTCACAACTATTTATTTATTGATTTATTCTTTGTAAAAACACTTGTTGCAATGTTTCTATATAATAGATATAGTAAAAAGTATTATTGCAAAAAAATTTAAATCTCTTTGAGACAGTGATAGTAATAGTTTTAGATATGTATTAATTGTATGTTAAGTCAGCCTCTAACTATTTGAAATTAAAATGTTTCAATAAGCATTTGATGATAGAAGTTATCATTTAAAGCCATAATGTGCTTATCTAGAACAGTGATAATATTCTATCTATGCTCATATTTTACTTTTTTTAAAGATTAAATAATTAAAAGTTAATCATGTGCATTTTTGTCATACTTACATAATGCTAATGCAAAAATTTGACTATGAATCTCTATTCTATCAAGTTACTTTTAAGAACTTGTATTAGTTGGTTGAAAATTTGATTGACTTAACTGCCATTCAAAGTCTTTTTGTCTATAAAATAATATGTATATAATCTATATTTTGTAATAAAATAACCGCAATTACAGTGTTATTATTAAAGACATTGTGGTTTTCATACATGCTTAGTATAAATCATTAATTATTCGTATAATATTTTTTTACACATGTGTAAATATTCATACATAGGCTTATCATTTGTTAAATTTCGGCTATAGTTAGTGTGAATTACTATTTCGCCTTAAATCTTGTTATTACCCGTTTAAGTAAAAACTAGTATTAAACATACTCCAATGTTAGTGTTGCAAATTGTTATCATTGATTTTAATATTAAAAAAAAGTAGGAAAGTAATTAACGCGTAATAATTAGTAACATTTTTGTCATGTTATTGCATTTAGTAAAACTTAAGACACAATGCTCTATGACTTATAAAAATATGAGAGTATGGATGTATGTAATTCGTAAAAGCAATACTGCATATAGCACACATGTTAATGTATGAAATAAATTATTTTTAATTTGTCAAGCAAAATGAAGACTTGATATTCTAGCAAATTACTTTTTAATTAGATTGACTTAGAGAAGTTCATTTGCTTATTATTTTTAGTGTCTGTAATTTTTTTTTCTATATTACTTTATATAAAATTATTGCACATGTTTTAAATAAGTAAGAAAGGGTGAATTCTGTCTGTATATATACCTATAAAGAAATGTCTATATTAAAATGCATTTTTAACATATATGGTAGAATGTGATATGTATCAACTTGAACTAATATTGTTGATAAATTTAAAAATCTTATTTGCATGATTAATTAAGGAATCTGTATCTTGATATAGTCATGAAAGATACTGTTACATTAATGTTACTGCATAAAAATCAGCAATATCTACTCATTCCTAGGAGTTGTGCTTAGCATAGGATTTAGCTGGACCAAAATTTTCTTTGTATTCAAAACGGTGATAGTGTATAAGAGATCGACATTAAATATCTCGTTTTAATGTATATCCATTGAATTTGTATGTCTGTAAATAAATCCTTGCAATAATAGATTTAGCAGTAGCTAGAATGTCGTACATCATTTTAATTCTATTTGTAATTTATTTAGTAGTCACTTTAGATTACTACTTAAGAGCAAATTGACTTTACTGTATGTAAAAAATATGTATAATATGTAACTAGAATGAATTCATTAAATTTCCTAATCAGTACTTGTAGTTATTACCATTTTCCTTTTTATGACTTTAATAAAATGTGTTTTATTTTAGGTGATTCTTTTCCTTAACAAGATAAGTAGCAAAAAAATCTATTAGGCTTTTATTGATGTAGAGACAGCATATTTAGTGTAATTCAAATGACTACAGTATAATGTCTAATGGCATTTGACTGTAGAAAAATCTGCTGATACAGTAGAGAATTAAACATTATATGGTTTTTTGAAAAAAAAATTAAAACATTTTTATAATTTCATAGTGTGAACCCAAATCAACGAATTCCTAGGATGTTACTGCACAAATCATAATATGAATACTAGGAGCATTTATTAAAAGTAAATCTTTCTTTAAAACTGCCTCCGTAGCCTAGCGGTAAAGGCGTGTGCTTTAGAAACCGGACGTCTCGGATTCGAATCCTGCGGGGACTCACAAATTTTCATTGTTGTTTCCTAGTTGGTTAGGGTAATTTCAGCCGATCACCCAATAGTCTGAAAAGTAAGATATTCATGCGTCAGATGGACATGTAAAAAGTTTGTCCACCCACCAACCCGCATTGGATCAGCGTGTCGGTCCAAAAACCCCCTAAATAGAGTAGGCGTGCATTAAGGGGAGCCTATGTCTAGCTGTGGACTAACGTAGGTTGATGACGATGAAGATGAAATCTTTCAGGAGAGAATTTAAATTTGTATTAAAAAAATATATACGGGTGATGAGGTGGCCACAATGTCAATGATTTTATTAATTTTAAAAATGGTACAACAATGATTAAAAAAAATTAAAATGAATCGTGTCCACTTGAAAGTTATCCTATTCCAAAACGCAACTTTAATAATAATTAGAGTCCGACCAAATTTCGGTTTTGACAAAAATTAAGTTAAGCTTTGGCGAATTTTGCCAAAACCAAAACTGGTTTCAGAAGTTTTCATGCTATTAAAATTAAACGATCGAATAAAACTGCAACGAAAGTTAAGTGTATCATTACTATCAATCGAGCTTAGATCAGTAGATTTTAGTTCAGACAACTATTCCGAGTTACGTAAAAGAGATTATTCTAAAACAGCGAGGAGGGTAGATCAACAACAACTAGTAGAACAAATTAAAACAATGATGAAGAAGGAAAATGTGCGTAGACTAAAATAAGTAAATGATGCTGTGGAGACCTTTTTGCAGGCAAACCCAGAGAAACCTTTTTATGTAAAAATATAGTTATCAATATATGTATTATCAATTACTACTTTATATCTCTCAGAACTAAATCTACAACAAATTATTAATTAGTAGATCTCAAATACAGAATACTAGTATTTAAGGAACCAAAAGTACTCATATTAGCTAAGATTATTTAAAATAATAATTGTTATATTTTTAATATTTTGTTATATAAAAATTATTACTAACCTAAATAAAAAATATACTAATGTATCCAGAATAATAGGTTAAATGCACTAAATTTCGGTATGTTAAGAAATTTTATACTTGACCGAAACTCACGTGAATTTCGGTTTCGGCCGAAACTGAAGCCATGGTCGAACTTTCGGTTTCGGTCGGATCTAATGATAATAAATAAACAAAACAATATTTTATAGATATTAATACACAAGTATGAATTAGTAAAATATTTCCTAAGCTTGTAATTTAATAAAATGCGTTTTAAATCTGAAATACTGAGTTAGGTAATTTAGTGCTCGTTCCACGATTTTATTCAATTAGATAATAAAAAAATATATTTCTTCGATACATTTCTCCAGCTTGTTCTTCATAAGTCTCCGTCCCCGTTCGACTCGGTGGTAGCATTTTAGACAATCAACTAGTGATAGACCACTATGTCGAATAACGAAACTTCAATTTTGTCACCTCTCTAGAAACGCGCCTTAAAATATATCGTTGTGGAAGTTGTTATAAAGGTTATAAGTGTTTCAATATATTTTCGAAAAGATAGGAGGGACCACATACAACTTTTTAGCGAGGTGGCGTGACTGTTGGCAGCATCTTAGCGCTAGAAGGTATAGCGTCTTAAAGGGCTTGTCTGCAACCCCTGAAGGCGGTGGATTATGGGAGCGCAGAAAAGAATTGCGCTCATTTTCCGTTCAGTAATGGGAACAAAGATTTTTGCGAAAGATTAATAATACCTTTTAACCTACCCGTTTAACCCTACAATGCGGGCTACATTGTATTTATTAAGTGAGATAATAGTGACTAAACACTATTAATTTGTGGCAGATATCGGCACCACGGAGCTACTACCCAAAACGGTATTTGTAATAAAGATATCTCACCACTTATCAAATCATGACTTTAAACAAAGTTACTGGTAATTCGTACATTCTTTACCCTATTATTTTAATTCGAAGTATTCTTTGATATAAATTACATTATTTAATTATTGTGTTCAGTAATTCTAATATAATCTAGTAGGAACATTTTTTTATTATTATATCATCATTTATTTTTATGTTTATAGACAACAACAGAATACATTTGGCTTTTTTACCTTGTAATTTTAGAAAAAAAAATTATACCGGTAACCATAGGTTTTTAAGCAATTTTCTCTGACTTGCATATATTTTAATAGAGTTCTTTCTTGTCTCAGGTTTTTATCATAATCTCTAATATAATATTAAAAACTGCAATATCATAATATACATTTATATATAGCGTACTAAAAACATTATATTATATTAATGGCTTTATTATTATTGGGTCTTAGTCATGTTACACGTAACTACAAATAAGGTTTCTTTTTATCTATGGTCTGGCATCAACGACAGCCGTCATCATATTAGGAATATGTTGAAGGCTAATTATCGGATAAATCAAATTTAACTTTAACTTTACTGTAAATAACACTCTGTTTTGTTTTATTTTTAATAAATGCGTGAATAGTAGCAAAACTGTACACCATCACTAAACTGGTGCAACGTTTAATCGCTAACAATGATGGACGGAAATGATTTATCTTCAGAAACAACCAGAAGAGGAATTATTTCCCAAGCATGGATGCGTATTTCTCAGGTAATTTGATTTTTATTTAGGGTAAATTAACTAATATACTCGCTTATCATATTCTTACTTATTATTTAGCAATTAAAGGTTTCATTTTAACCAATTCTGCAATTGTTATAAGTTTCCGAGTAGATAAATTGACATTGAACTTTTTTATAAAACTTTGTGATATTTTAGACTAGTCTTTATAGTGAGTAAAATAGTCATTTAATTAAGTTTTCATCAAGAAAAAACCTATATAATGAAGTTATTTAATGTTTTGATTTTGTTTCTGTAGTAACATGGGATATTGAATATTACAAATAACATACTGTTGCTGGATTTGAATTTCTGGTTTTGTAGTTACCATGATTTCATTCATAATGTTCTTTGCGAAACTAATAATGTTAAGTTACTGCCCAACAGCAAAACTATTGCCCCAGCAATAAAAATCAATTAAAACTAACATCTTACTTAACATTAATTTTCATTTTTTTAATGCAGGTACTGCACATTATTAAATAAAGATAATTTTACAAATTTTTTTCCTGTCTTTACATTATAGTTTATATACTTACCTCATTCCTACTTTATTTGTATCCAATGGATCAGTATACAATTTCAAGAAATATTATATGTAGTACACAAAATTCACTTGTAGACTATGACAAATAAGTTATATTTCTTTACTTATTTAAAAAATATGCTTTCCAGGTATATCAAGGTACATTAGATAAGTGGACACCCCATACCAAAGGAAGATGGTTCGGCAGTATAGTACTATTAGCTGCATTTGTTTTACGAATAGTTACCAAGCAAGTAAGTAATTTTTTTGCTAAATGGCATTAAAATTTCTTGTTTTAACATAGCTTTCTAAAGAATGAGAATAGATACATATGTATAATATAACAATGAAAGACTTTTTATGACCCTGCTAATGACATGCTACTATTTACTACTTTTATCAGAGAGAGATTTCATAGACAATGTCTACTGTCATGTAGTAGGCATTGCACAACCTATGACCCTTCCTTTACTAATATATCATGCTATGATTGACTATATCACATCTGCTAATTAGGATGCTTTTAGTCTTAAATAATTTTAAAATACATATTCAACTATCTATATAGTATGTACCACATACATTATATATAAAAGCAGTATTTTGCACTTATATTGTAATTGTTCCAAAGTTACCCACCAGGACATAACAGTGTTCTAGGCTCTCGGTGTTATACATACCAAAAATGTTATTGAATTTTTTTGACATTATTTAGTCATTAAATTTGTAATTTATAAACATCTAAATAGATTAATATATATGAGCTTTCTTTCTATTTGTCTATTGTTTTTACTAATAAGTAATACAATAGGCTAATGTAAACAAGTAGAATCTATTTGGATGAAAATAACCTTTTTAGGTTATTTATTCAAAATATTATGACATTTTCAAATAAATTACAATCAGAATATGCAACAGGAAGGAATGAATATGAAACAAACTTATATAATAAAAAACTTAAATGTCATTTAACCTTCTTATCAGCGGTTGTTAGACAATAGATTGTGATAACACATTTTATGTAGGCTTGTGTGTATTGTATGAAATTATTTTGTGTTATGCTTTTATTTCAATACAATATTGATGCTCAATAAAACTTAGAATCACGAAATCACAAAAAATATATAGCTTTCTATTACTGAAAGGATAGAGAGATAAAATAATTTAAATTGGTTTGGTGGTTACAGAGCCTATTCAAGATGATCAAATGAGCAAATCTTTTCTCTTTATAGTATGAGTACAGAAAAAATAAAAGGAGAAAGCACTATAATTAAAAAATTACTTCTAAATTTTATTTATTTATACATAAATGATTCTGCATTAAAAAATTGTAATTTAAATTTCAGGGTTGGTACATAGTAACATATGCCCTTGGGATATATCATCTTAATTTATTTATTGCATTCCTTACACCGAAAATAGACCCGGCTATGGATTTTGATGGTAAGTTCACAAAAATTACAGACTTTCAGAATCATTTATTAACAGCTTATAAATGGTAAGTAATGGTAGCTAAATGATATTTAAATTTCTTTTAAAAATTTCAGCTGATGACGAAAATGGACCAGCTTTACCAACCCGGGCTACTGAGGAGTTTAGACCATTTATAAGAAGATTACCAGAATTTAAATTTTGGCTCTCTGTTACCAAAAGCACTATTGTAGCTTTCTTCTGTACATTTATTGAAGCTTTCAATATTCCAGTATTCTGGCCTATATTAGTTATGTATTTTATAACTCTGTTTTGTATTACTATGAAGAGACAAATTAAGGTAAGACTTCAATTTGATTATTTATATTATTAACATTATTAAAATTTTAAAATAATTAATATTAAGACTTTTAATTAACATAGTCTGTACATTAAAGTAATAAATCATATTTCAACTAGGTTTATTTAGATTTATTAACATAAGCATTATTAGCAAAATATTGCAGGAAACAGCTAACAATATATAACAACAGTTGTATAAACTTAAATTATACAAGCCATTTATATGGTTGCAACATTTCGCCATAAAAATGAAATCATTCTTGTTTAAAATTGCTATTACATTGGATGTAATTTTGTTTCAATTAAGCTTAATGGTCTATTATTGATATTACTAAACAAGTTTAAATTTGATCCTATTAGAGAATTGTAATTATTATGTAATTGACTGACTAATTACTTCAAAGTTTCATCAATACATTTTTGTACTATTTAATAAAAAATTATAATATCACATACTAGTAAAAAGGAAATCGGAAACTATAGCCTAGGCATTTTTAGTAAATAATACTAGCTAAAAGTTAGAGATAGTTATTCAAAATTAATTTTGTTATTTACATCCCTTACATATAACACTAAATAGTTTGGAATTTAAACAAAAATAAATTTGCCATTAACTACTAATTGTTCTTGGACTGTCTATGCCAGTTGTATGTATATATTTTTTTTTTTATTTTCAGCATATGATCAAGTACAGATACTTGCCCTTCACCCACAGCAAGCCAAAGTACAAAACTGTAGATTCAACAGTCACCGAGAACTGACGATTTGTATTTCGTCCGTGGACGTCGTGAACAGCGCCGAGAGTCAAGTAACTTAAACGAAACTGTTGTATGCAAATATTTCTAGAAATACAGTTTTTATTGTAATGTTTTTAATTTTTGTGCTTCAGAGATGGTTCCTATAAAGATTACTTTACCAGTAACAGCTATTTTTCTAACCAGCTCTATAAGAATAGAAGTTACTAGGTCTACTTTTCCAATAAAATAATATTTATATATTTTCATGTCTTATAGCTTTACAAGAGAGATAATGCCACATTTTTTTACAATATTTAGCTCAATGGCAAAACAATGTATATGAATACCAGGTTTTATTAAAACAGTTCTTTATAATATATAATCAGGTAGATGTAGAAACTATTCTAGATCTACCTATATTTACCAAGTCATCATGAGGTAGCTTCTTATTTAAGTAAATGAAATCGGAAAACAATTTTCCTGCAGAACAAATGGTATCTTAATAATTAAGGCCTAACTAACTAACATTTACTTGGACAGACTCGTAGATCTTATTTAACTAAGTCAATTTGCTTTATCCAACTATAGAAGTATAGCAACTAAAAGATATTTCCAAGGAATATAAGCGTCTAGTTCATTAAGCAAGGCATACACCCTCGTTCCGGGGCGGTTCTCACCGTCCCCAGCTACCAATTAATACATTCGCCAGACCGTCGGCGTCCCGGTTCGTAAACCGATCGTCGACGATCCTTAGAAGCGTAACATCCGAGTAAAAAGAACCAAGGCATGTTTTAGAAGTATAATCCATCCTTCATTATATAAAAAGGGACAAATATATTATAACTATTAATTCTGGTATAAATAATAAATTAACTACTACGTGATTTTTAGTATTTTCTGTTGTTGTGGAGATCTTCGGCTTTATTAAATTAATAAAAGTGTAATAACATTCGACTTTGTAAACGTAAATTCCGTCTCTAAATTAGCTCAACTGTTATTTATTATCGTCAACGTAAGACCTATTCTTTCAAATTAAAATATACGGCTGCTTAATCATTGTTTTGTGTCTTTTCTAAAGTACTTAACTAATGTAATGTGTACAAATATATTAGTCGTTTTGTTTTTGAATGAGTATAGTATCCCCTTTAAATTCTATGCAAGAAACATATACTTACGCTTAATATTAAAATATAAAATTTATTGATGCATATACAATTCTATAGTAGTTATAAAGAAAGGACACCGTTTAATTCAATATAAAGTATGGAAGTGGTGAAAGGTCTATACGTTTGATATAAATTTTAGATTAGGATTTTAAATTGTTATTAATATTTTTTTTATGACTAAAGTATTAGCTTTAAGACCTATGGACAATATGGATTAAGAGCTACTTTTATGGATTTCCTACACGTTTGTCCAGGTCATCACTCCAGCTCGTGGGCGGTCGTCTGACACTGCAATGACCAATACGAGGCTGCAGTTATCGCTTCTACAAGCGATTTGGCCAGCATATTACCACTTCAGCTTGCTAATCCTGCGATTTATGTCATTATCGTCCTACTGCAGATTTCTGCATTACGCACTTTATCACGGTGAAATACCGATCATAGATTATAAACATGTCGTTAAAATACTGACATTTGTAATATCAGCATTATTAGACCTGTATGGTATTGACGACCATCGTGGACTAATTGTTTTTTTACAATACTGAGTATCTAATTTTCGAGAGCCAGGTTGGCCTTAAAGGGATACAACGAATATTTAATAGATAGCTGCATAATCACTGTTATGGTTTTTAGACTGTTGTCTAATTTTGAGGTATCATGATGAACTGAGATGATGAATGTCCATTAAATTAGGTCACTATGTTTCTAATGGCCTTAATTATGGTCACATAGTAGCTTCTTTTTCGGTGAATCACTTCGGTTTAATCGTACATAAACACCTTAATACGGTAGTTTTTATTTAATTGGCATTTAAAAAAAGACCTACTTATTGGTACTTATTTATTTTTCATTTCAAAATAACAAAATTATTATCCACTTTATCGGTATAAATTGTTATTTTGTATTTCCCAAAAAGAAAAAAGGAAGGATGGATTCTATAAGAAAACAATTTATCTATAAATTGAATATGTATCCATTTGACTAACGAGAGAATGCTGTAGGGTCAGTTGTTAAGGTTTCTTAAGGTATATGTATATCGTGCCTACCCACTGGATTGATAGAATTGGATTGAACCCTAACGTATAGTGATTAGTTGCTACTAGTTGGCATACATCGTAAGCGCTTTTTAACATCATAGCATGCTGAATAATTTTTAATATCCTTAAATTTGCCAATAGAAGTACAAACATCTAAAACGTAAAACAACTTGGTTGTCGAAGTTCCAAAAATGACGTCAACATGGACGTATCTAAGTTCTAGCATGACATTAAAAATCTTTTTGAACGGACGAGACGAACGGAATATTTGCCTGATAGAGAGTTACGCACGCCTTGAAGAATTACGGCTTAATCCGCCGTTCGCTTCTGTACATATGAATAAAATTAATAAAATAACAGTATTTAAATGAGTACATTGCGACATTAGTTAAAAATATATATGCAACTAGCTGTTGCCCGCGACTTTCTCCGCGTGGTAATATAAAAAAAATCTATTTGTTATTTTTTTAAGAAGTAGCCTAAGTTACTCCATTACGATGTATACTAATACTTCAAAATGTAATCATTAAGAAAAGGTATTTTAATGTTACCAACAGATACTCCAACTTTATTTTGTGTAAAGATAACAGAGTTATATCAGGTATATGCATTTTTGTTTATATCGAAGCTTTTATCCGAAAACAAATCGCGATGGCCTTTATTGTAATATCTACAGAAACTTGTACACGAATATAGCTGTTGCCTAGCAATGCATCATCGGTATTATTTGACAACATTACTTGTGTCTCGACCACATAATGATTAATGAAACATGATTCATGTAATTTATAGAACTACGCATTCTCTTTGAAGTTTTAATACTTAATGTAATATTAAATGAAATGCCACTTGCATTTATGTGTACAAATTATATCATTACTAAATATTAGGTATAAATTTTACGGACTATGTCGAATAGAGCAGAGTTCTTTTAGATTTGACTATTCTTGCATAAAATAGATTTAAAATTAAATTGTATATTATAATTTTCCAAGTTTAATATATTTCGATAGTAGTAGTAGTAAAGGAAGAATAAAAAAAAGTGTTTTTGGCAATTTGTTATATTCGTTACATAATTTTAAACCTTATATGCATCATGTTTGTGTAATCCCTAATCTTTTTTGATTGTAGCCGTGTATACCTAAACATACATCGGTGCAAACTATATTTTTATATGAATAAAATATTTTTCAGGTTTTTTTTTTTAAATGGTATACTATCAATAAATAAGAAAAGGTGTAATAAATAAAGTTATTTGAAAATTAAAATATTTTTACAAGGTGAGACTAATGCATCGCCACAACGATTTTTTTTACCAGCGCAACTTAATAAACAAATTATTGATTAATTTTAGGGTTTTTGCAGCTGAATTTTTGAAACGATAATCAAGGGTTGTGGATGCCGATATAAGTTTATTATAAATTAAAGAGAAAAAAATCAAAATCTAAATACATTTAAAACCATAAATAACTTACTACAAACAATTTGGTTACATTGGTTTTAGGGCATTAGGAGGTCGGAGCAATCATTATAGACCTTAAACCGGTTCAAAAAAGTTCAAAATGTACAGCCTTCAAAATTTTTACGTCATTTAGTGGACGGCAAATTTTACGTTCATCAAAGGAGAAATAGAAGATTTTTTTTTGGTTCTTTCTAATATCACCACGACCAGTAAATATATATTTTTTAAATATAATATTGCCCTCAAAGCCTGTTACGTCTACGGTGAAATATTAGCCATATCCGTCATCGCATCGACTGTTAGGACGAACTGGATGATTTGGGAGAGTTCAGGGGCAAGTGCCAAGACCTACGTTTACAAGCCCAGCCGACACATATATTATCTTACATTACAGGCAATCAAGTGATCAGCCCACATTATCCTAAGGCAACAACAATAATAAGTTATTGATTCTCGCAGGATTCGAACCCACGTCCTGCGGTTTTTGAAGCGTGATCGAAATCTTTTCTCACTTTATCTATACATATTACAATATTTCTATCGCGTTTAATGAAATAACTAAAATTCAAAACAGTTTAAACCCTCTTTAAATATATATATATATATATATATATATATTAGATCAGATTAGTCTATTAAATAAAAAACAATGACCTCTGCTTAGGTATCACTAACGGCTCTTGCATCCACGGTCTTCGATTTTAAGTGAGTGCCCAAAAACCTAGATGTAAAATCGAATGGATGAATATTGTTATTTCAAACCGTATATTTACAATATTTTTGATAGCTAGTACCCATCCACCCAGTACCCATACACTTTTCCAAAAAAAGTAGTATTGTAGCGGGCAATACGGCGTCTTAAAAGTAGCCTTTTAAATATAATGTGTCGCATTTATACAGAAGTACATATATATTGTTTCGAAACAATTCATATGTAATTTTTATATTTAACGAGAGCGTATATAGCGCTTTTATTGTACTACGTATTCGATAATTACAGTCTGAGCAACACGGTCAAAAAGATTCAGGTATCTATTTACATCAATAAACATACCTAGCCTGATATTAAAAATAGTCGCTAAAGTTAAAAATAGTTATCATCAGGATGACGTTTAGTTATACTGTTACTTTTTAGAAAAGATATTATTTAACAAGTTTGATATAAGACAGACAGGAGACTAAGAAAATAATATTTATAATTCATTTGAGTATAAATCTCTTTAATGTTTCTGTTTTATGCTTGTAACAACGAGAAATTTATAATCACTATGTGAACATGGTCGAATTGCGCAATTTTAAATTTTAAATAGTATTGTGAGGCCAAAATTTTATTTTTACTTACAAAACAAATTAGATACCACTTTGTAACTAAAGAATACAATTAATCGATTTAAAATATTTTTATTTTATTTTAAATTTGTGACTGAATACCAAAATTTAAGATCGCATTAAATTTAAAAATGCATAAATATCTTATTATTGCATGCTTATTTGTTTTTAGAATTTTTTAAACAATATTTAAATTAATTTACCAATAAGATTCCTATTTCATTTCATTTTCCTTTCGGAGAACTGGCAACTGGGCTTGGTATCGCCAGTGTTACTATCTAAATGATATGTTCAAAAGTAATAAAACGCGCTCGATATCCCTGTTTATTTTATTGACCACTCGCCAGATGTTTGCGCATTGTTTTCCAGTGCGCAGTAGTTTCTCTGTCGTGAAATCGGGATTCTGTTTTAGTATTATATCTATTCTGCCATTTTGAAAATAGTGGCGTGTATGGATTAGACCTAGTGTTTTTTATGTGACAAATATGTCCGGGAGCAATGATAAAGTGTCGACTACGCAGCGTATGATTCAAAGTGTTGCTTTCCCTCCCAGCCACAAGCTCACAGTATCAGAAGTATTTGATGAAAAATCTGGAAAACCTATACCAGATGTACTGAAGCAACATTTTATCTTAGAGGGTCGGATTGAGGAAAATGCGGCTTTACGCATCATCCAAGATGGTGCCACCTTATTACGATCAGAAAAAACTATGATCGAGATTGATTCACCGGTGACTGTATGCGGAGACGTCCATGGCCAGTTTTATGATTTGATGAAACTGTTCGAGGTGGGAGGCTCGCCCTCGTGCACCAAGTATTTATTCTTAGGTGATTATGTCGACCGAGGTTATTTTAGTATAGAATGTGTTCTTTACCTTTGGGCTTTGAAGTTGTGTTACCCGAAGACATTATTTCTGTTGCGCGGTAATCATGAATGCCGACATTTGACAGAGTACTTCACTTTCAAGCAGGAATGCAAGATCAAATATTCCGAGAAAGTGTATGACGCTTGCATGGAGGCTTTCGATTGCTTGCCTCTTGCTGCTCTGATGAACCAGCAGTTCCTATGTGTACACGGCGGACTCTCCCCGAAATTAACAGCTTAGATGATATTCGTAAACTAGATAGATTCAAAGAACCACCTGCATTTGGGGCGATGTGTGACCTCCTTTGGTCTGATCCTCTTGAGGACTTTGGCAATGAAAAGAATGCTGAGCATTTCTCACATAACTCTGTCAGAGGTTGTTCCTATTTCTACAGCTACGCAGCATGTTGTGATTTCCTACAGAGAAACAATTTGCTGTCTATAATAAGAGCCCATGAGGCCCAAGATGCTGGCTACCGTATGTATCGTAAAAGTCAAACTACTGGTTTTCCAAGTCTCATTACTATTTTCTCTGCCCCTAACTACTTGGATGTCTACAATAATAAAGCTGCTGTGCTGAAATATGAAGACAATGTCATGAACATCAGACAATTCAATTGCTCACCCCACCCATACTGGCTGCCAAACTTCATGGATGTTTTTACTTGGTCTCTTCCATTTGTTGGTGAGAAGGTAACAGAAATGCTTGTTAATGTTTTAAATATTTGTTCTGATGACGAGCTGATGTCGGAGGGTGATGATGCATTGGAGGAAGCTAATCTCAGGAAAGAAGTTATACGTAATAAGATCCGTGCCATAGGTAAAATGGCCCATGTCTTCTCTGTTCTGCGTGAGGAGAGTGAGTCGGTGTTGCAGCTTAAGGGTTTGACTCCGACTGGTGCACTGCCTCTGGGTGCACTCTCTGGAGGTAAAACATCGCTTAAAAATGCACTTCAAGGCTTCTCTCCTAACCACAAGATAACCTCATTTGCTGAAGCCAAAGGTCTTGATGCTATCAATGAGCGTATGCCGCCAAGGCGTGATGGTCAACGTACCCCTGACCCTCAAGACAAGAAGGCACATGTGAACAGCAATGCACATTCGTGAAGTGCTAACCACATATTCTCTTCAATCCTTACTTTTTAATCCACTACTTCAGTGGGAGTGAAATATGTGTGAAGGAGACTTGGCTTTCGGAAGGATATTTCACATAATAACTAGGTGGATTTGAAGGGAATTGTCATAATAGATACTAAATATTTTTAAATTTGGATTTAACAATTTTTCAATAGTTGAAATTAAATTTTCTCTTAAGATATTACCTCTCGATATTTAAAGTACATCAGATCTGCAGGCAACAAATTTATTTAGTCAATTAAATAATAAGGTATGCACATTTATTTATAAAGCGCTGCACTGTTTAATTTTGGTGAAGTGATTTTAAATTTTTTCATATGAAAAGACATGATATTGTATTGTACATTTTTTCAGATTGTCTACTTATACTCTACATTGTTATCTACATTAGTGAAAATTAGACATGTCTTTAATTTTCAAAGCATAATTAGCTGTGATATTAAGCGACGATCAATGTATAATTTAATAGCGATCTGCTAGTGAAGTACAGGCATGTTCATTGGCTAATCATGCATTGAAATTTGTAAAGTAAGGAGTGAAGTTCTCAGCTTGGACGTGTCTTTATATTCTATTAAGTAATAAAATTAATTATGTACTATAGTGTGCAGCACATGGTGTGTTGTTGCCAAGCGTGTGTGCTGTGTAAATATGCCTTGTGCGTACACACACGTTTTTGCAGCTTTAACACTTGAGATAAATATTACTCTCTTTAATATCTTTGCTACAAGTTGTACTTAATTGTATTTTATTGTACAAAATATATTAAAATTATTATCTATGAACTATTACTATACTTAAAATAATTTATATTTGGATGTATGCCGGCTCCTTGTTGCCTGCATGCAGCTAAACTTGTATGCTGGAACATCACATTAAATTTCTTAGTCTTAATGTTTCGGTATATAAGGTGTAGCGGCTAGTCTAATTGCAGATTTTCTTACAGCTTATATTCCAAATTTCACTTACATTATATAATAAGGTTTTATGACCTGTGCACTGTTGGAAAATCTCTTTTGGTCTGCCAAATAATTATTAATCAATGCAATAAGTTCATATTGTGAATACTAAAAGTGGCTTACATCATTTTTAAAGTCAAAACTGTATAAGTATTTTATCTCAATTCAGTGTGTAGTCCTTCATATGTTCTCTACTTTAAAATAAATTTTACCTATGTAAAAAACTAACAATATATTTAATTTTATTTTGTACTAATCATGGGAAGTGTTGTTTTATCCTTATAAAATATATTAACATTGAGCTCCATATATTATAGTTTTAATAAGTCCTATTCCAAAAATCAAATATTGTTAAGAAACATTAAACTTGGAGCCAATCATTGAAATAGTCTTGAGTTAACCTCAAAAAGTTTTGCATAAAAAAGCAAAAATTTCTGATCCCTTAAAAAATCTACAAATATAACATATAGTATTTTATATATACAAAAGAGATGTTCATTAATAAAGGAGTGTACGTAATATCAGAAATTATAAATAAAATAATCTCTTTAACTCGAGACAAAAATTGTTGCATGTGATTGTAATCGTGTTCGAAAGAAAAAACTGTATCTAGAGGAGAACAAAACAATTTCAGTTTCGTTGCGATAGTCGGTTTAAATATTTATTTTTAGCGTGCCCGCAAATTCGGCGACAACCAACCGCGACACGCGTTACACGACCGAACTCATACTTGTAATAACCCAGAGCCACTATATCGAGTTAATTCATTATCTTGTTTGAATTAGCGCAATAATAATTTTATAGGTATTTTTAATAATTCTTTTTATTTACCAATATTCTTAATTATTTTAAGAGTAGTTGTCAAAAATTCTCAAAAAGGCGTAAATTATGCTCATTTAAGCCAAGGGAAATATGAGGATTATACTGTAGCTACTTTGTTTCGTTAACAATAGACATTTCAATATCCTTCGCGTCTAAAAACAAAGCATAGCTATTACTATGCATTAGAATACACTCGTCAGTGCCAGACGGTAAAGTCATACTTAAATAGATTTCAAACCTGAAGCTTAGTATTTAAATTGAAGGTGATAGTTTAGCTCTTTTTAAACGATTAACAACATTAAACCTTAAGAGCAAATTGTAATGTACCTACAAATAAACGTTTTCATACAATAACTAATTAGGTCATTGTATTTTTATTACTTTCGTATGTATTTTTTATATTTTCTAATTTTTAGCTGCGCTTTAGTAAGTAAAAAGCAATTTTATAAAATGATCAATGTACGTTTTACACGAAAAGTAGAATGAAGTTAAATTTATCATCAGTATGATAAAGTCATGCATAGTAGGTATTCACTTCATCGCTCAGTTTTTATGTTCATGTTTTGGTATTGATTTTGTGTACCCCAATAATAAAAGAAAAAAATTAATGACTTTTAGATTAAGGTAAAATGGTAACTGAGAATGAACGCTTAAAATCATACCGTGCTAAGGGCAATATTGACGTTGTATCGCCATTGGCGGTATCTCATAGCAAACATTACAACTGTTTAAACATCAAATTTACCTAAAAGTTCGTACTACATAATCCGATGTACCGGTTACCTAATCCAAAATCCTATTCAATATTCAACGCCGGAATATAAAGCAGTAATATTTTTCGAGCGCAAAACATTTGCCGGTATTTCTCTCTGCAATATCTTTTATTTTTAATTGTTACACCTTTATCATTCCCGGGAAAGAGAAAGTGGTTTATAGTGCCTCAAGTCTTTATCGTAGGGTATACAGATAACGAGTTTAATGGTACCCAATGCGTTTTTTACGTCATTGTAAGTAAGGTCGAGTTAAATATAAATCGGCATCGAAAGCAATCAAAAATTTTAAATAATAAATTAAGTTTACAATAAATAACGCAACGTTACGCTTTTTTGTCAAAACCATTTTTAAGACCGTCTGTAACGTAGTTGAGGTGGCTTCGGCTACAAGTCTTCTCGTCATCAACAATAGAAAAAAAACTAAAGGAGGAAAATTAAATTGGATACGCCACAGTTTAGACTTATAAAATTTACTTTAAAATATGTTATAAAATAATTGAATCACGCTGATTAGAGATCTAATTTTCTTCCAATTTGTTCATACAGTTACGCTGACACATTCACTTCTGTTATAAAAAAAATCAATACGAGAATTAAAATAGGAAACGGCTATGTTGAATCGTAGTAAAAACGATTCATGGTTGGTTATTCAGAATTCTGAAGTATTTACAACTAAGCTAAGTTAAAAAATATATTTGCTTTTACTACTTTATAAACAATTACATTTGAGAACAGAATTATGTGATACGCTACGGATATTCCAGTAGCCGCAGAAGTAATTTGCGATAAAGGTCAACAAACTATTGATCTACGATTATTATAAAATAATAGTCACACCCAACCCAAGTTTTTATCATATATAGTGACAACACAAGCAGAAAAGTTAAGTTACGGTTATGATCTATCCTTAACACGCGAAATATGATGCTCTATAATTATGAAAATAATTATTGATTATTTTCATCGACCCAGTAATCAATTATATCGCAGTGTCCCCCAAACCGGAACAAACAACGTCTTTGAAACTGGTCATGGTTTAAACAAAAACGAGTGTTCAAATTTCCATAACGTTACTGTAAAAATATTTTGTATAGTAACTAATGCTAAGCCATCCTACAACAAAAATAAATCCTGTTTCAAAATAGGTGCCTCTGGCCAATAACAGCGTTTCAATAAACATATGAAACAAACAAAACGTGAAGGGAGGGAAATCATCGTACCCACAATAATAGCTCAATATTTTAATAATTGTAGGTAAATGACATATTATTTTCATTTTATCAACGTCATATAATATTAAATTCATTTTAGGAAGTAATCGAGTAAGTGTAAATATGATACATATTTAAATTGATTCTAAAAGTGTTAAAACTACTAAGTTTAAGGTTACATTAAGGTTAATAGCCTTTAAAATCATTTTGTCAAAAATATAAGCATGGGCGTATCCCCCTTTGACCCAGATGACGAGGGAAGGGGAGGACAGAATTTTAGGCCAAATGCTATATAACCTATTGTGTACATCATACTCAAGAATTTGAAAATGCAATTTTTTAATAAAATTTCCTTGAAAACGATTAGTTTATTTTCTTTTGATAAATATTAAGATAAAATAAAGTTTTCTTAACATTTAGCCGTCCTATCGATACACCTTCATTATATAAGGTGAAAATGTGACATCCTTCTCTTTTAAATGAAAGTTATTTATACCCAAATATTTATGACATCATATCCGACAAAAACTTTTTGCTGATTTTTTGTAGGGGTAACACATTTTTTAGAGAATATTAACACAATTTAAAATATTTTTCCAAATATTAAATACGGTAACATTATCCACAACAGACAACAAAGAAGTCATGGCTGGTATAATATTTAATACGAATCATGTATAACATATTTAAATTAAGATATATAGGTATTGAATTGCATGTTAACTCTCATATACTCTTTAATTGATAAATAGTAAAATTCGTGCAGGCACCTATGCATTTTTTTTCTTATAGGAATTGCACAATTATTTCTAATTTATTTTTTTATAATTTGCTTACAAATTAGTAATCTAATAGCATAAACTACACATACAAATACACATCTCTTTTCCATAGTTGGGTGAAATATGTATTAAGTGTAAAAAAATAAATGAATGCATTATATTTTATGTGCAAGACACATTTTATATTTGGGAATTTCAAAATAAAACTCAAATTTCAATCTACCAATTTAATAATGACAAAGCATTTTCTTCTACTACAGGAATACACAGATTACATGTTTTCTAAATATTTAAACTGCGCGCCAACCCCTGTTAATTTTGCCCAAAAGATTAAATTAGTTAAAATTGTAATAATGTTAAAGGATAAAGTAGTATACAAAAATAAACAGTATTTGAAGAACACATCTAAATATCATTGAGATATAATTTTCTACACACAAAGCGAATGTTTAAATCTTGTAGCAGCGGAACTGTTGTTTCTGTTTTATTTGGTGAATAGCTATTTTTCATACAATTATGTTCATCAACACAAACACATATTTTATTGGTGGAAATAGGTTTTATGTCCCCCTTGAAGTTATTAGAGCTATGTGAATCAGCAATTGTGTTATAGTTATCAATTGGACAAGTTAACATAAAATTTGAACTGGGGTAAATAAGAAAGGCAAACAATGTTAAAGCAACCAAACACTGTATAGGAACAGCTGTAGACCAGTACTTGTCGGGATAGTAATATATGTTCAAGTAGTGTAGATATCTGTCAGGTACAAATGCCCAAATAACATAAATCAATATAGCAATTTTGCTAAATATATAAAAAGAATCCATACAACGATCGTGCTGGGGTCGGGGCTGGTGTGTGCTCTGCCATATTAGGATCTTTTAACCAATGCCAAGCTCGCTCAAGGTCTTAATGATAAGTAAAAGATTTTTAAAAGTAGCATTAACAGCAACTCTCAACTTTTTAGTATCAGTACCTTCAAAATTTCTGAAACAAAAAAACAATGGTTAATATAAAATTAACAAAAAGCACTTTTAACAAAAACGTTTTACTGGAAAAAATACAAACACATGAATCTCCGCATTGTCAATGGCAATATTTCTCTTGACTCTGCCACCTTTTAAATCCTTATCGACCTTTAATATCTCATATGCAATGATTGCTTCTTTCGGTGAAGCAAACGGAATGCTCAAGCTTCTGCAACAAACATTAACACATTCTCAAGTTGCGTAGTATTTTTAGGATATTGTTAAATAATAACGTCGCGTTTTTGATCGTCTGCGCCATATAGGTATTCAAAAATGTTTGTGCGTTTATAATGTAATATACTCTAGCTCTAAAAGTACACAATGTTATAAATTTTTGCTACATCATAAAAATAATCAATACTCCGGCACATCAAATGGTGGACAATATGCGCATAAAGAAAAATCAATATTTTCCTAATGTGAATATGTAAAGATAAGATTTACGAAAACCCTACATATTTTTTAAAGTTTCTTCAGCCATATCTTGGTATTTTCTTTGTTTTAACTGGTAGAATATACGGCAAGAATTTAATACCCACAACTACTTTGAGCCAATCCTAAAGTCAACTGTCAAATAATGTGTTAGCTATCCTACCCTACCTTCATCATAGGTAATAAACGTTCCAGTGCACCAGTATTTTTGCCTATAAAATGCATTGACCATTTCTAATTTTCGTACATTATTTCCATTACCCAGTTGTAAATTTAAGTTGGTAACCTTTATCTTTTAACGCTATAATAAACGAAGAGCTATACTACGTTTTTAATAGGTACGATGTTATTACATAGACAATTAAGTTGATAGCTGATATGTAGCAATAATAACATTTGATTACTTGCCGCGAATATAATAATAACATCTTTCCACCTTTACATAGATAACCCTGATGATAAGCCCCCTATAGAGGGAGCTGCACCATAAGTAGAAATAAAAAACGAAACTCAGTTGCAATACGTAGGGTGCGCAAAAGTTATAAAGCCATTCATAGAAATTTATAAACTACTTTCTCCTTTTAAATTGTATTTATCTATCACGCTCTACTTATCTGTATCAGTAGCCCTTGCTCGATTCCAAAATACTTTATAAATTAGATGTTATAAGATATTATGACCTGAGAAGGTCATAATCAGTCATCGGTCTCATAACATCATCAAAGAGGCATCAATGTATTTATTTAATGCCCTAATCCTAATTTATATCGTGAAATTGAATGATGTCTAAAGCTGTATTTATCTTTAGTTAGTTTCTTGTAAGCGCTTATCTCAGTAACTGATGTTGCTGACCTATGGCATCCCAGTGGTACAAAGGGCTTTTGTGAAACGGCTCCATCCCCTCCTGTCCTGTGCCTTGCACTCTGCACTCCCATCCCCCAAGGCTTGCATGTGAACACTGCCGTTGCAATGTTGTTCTCTGGTCTTCAGATTTATGCATTTCCATTCCGCAATCACTTGCTTAACCGGGATTTGGCGACAATGTTTTCGCCATGCAGCATGCCCAGGATAGATGTCAGGCATTTGCTGACGCCCACTTACAGCTTATTGTCAGGTCCTTTGTCTCCTGCCAATACTCGTTATAAAAAAAGCAGACTTTACTAGGGGGTTGAAGAGGGAAATCCTTATTCACTGGGAACATTCTGGAACTCGATTATGCTCAACATTTGAACGTCGACTAGAGGATCAGAAAACAAAAAGTGTGCGATGTATATATATAGTACAAAGTATATATAACCTTGAAATCCGTTTTTAAACATATGATCGCACACTCTCTTTATTATTTTTCTTAAAGGCAAGATAACTGAGCTAGTCTCATTTGAGGAGGTAACGCATTCCACAGATGCGATGGATAGACTGAACAAAAAAAGAAGAGTGTGTGAAGTTGGAACGATGGGCCGGAATTAGGATAAGACGGTTATCCATTGAGCGAAAATTTCTATGATTTACAGAGCTAAGATATTAAAATGAGAGGATAGGTAAAATGCAGTAGAAGATGAATTTAGAAGAGAATAAAACGTTGTTAAGGCCCTCAATTAACAGACTTTGACGGATAGGCAACCACTGTTATTGTGAACGATGTGAGGAACAGTGGGCATATATGTATTATATTTGCGAAGATTGAAAATGAATCGAATACAGTTATTCAGCAGTTACTCGAGTTTGTTGAGGAGATCTGCATTCAGGTCAAGATAGCAAACATCACCATAGTCGATTACAGGAATGATTAAGGCCTGCACGCGCATTGTCTTAGTTTTAATGGCCATAATTTTTTTGTCTGCAAAGCAAACGCATTGTATACGAAGAATGCGTTTGCGTAAAGTAACGATACTTTACGACTTACGCTGCTTACATCATACCAATAATGAGAACCCAGGTTTTTAACATTTTGGAATATTGGAATACACGAAATATGAAAAACGACAAGGTGTCCTCCTACAGGAGGTAGGACAAGAGAGATTACAGTTTTCATAATCCGTGAACTTCCAACTATAGTGGCTTGACATTTTTCTGTGTTGTACTAAGCCCAAAATCATTACTCTTTTATTGGATTAAAGATAAATTTTATTGTAGATCCTCAGAACTATACATTGAGCATACTTAAAGTCATTAGTATACAGATAATACGCACTTTGAGGTTTATAGGTGATAAAATTTATAAAAACAGAAACAAAATAGGTGATGGCTAATAGGATGTCATGGCTGACGGCAATGAAGGTTTAGCTGTAGTTGAAGGTTGATGTCTGAGGGAGGTGAATGAAACTCCATTTGTTGTAGAAGTGTGAAGCGTAGAATTAATAGTATACTTTGCGTTGTGTTGTAGCGTTGCGTTGCGTGTTTACTAAAAAAAATGATTAATTAAATAAAAGATCTGAGTTCTACAATTGGTGGGTGATACACAATCAAAGTGACGAATGAATGACAGATAGAAATAGAGAAAGCTTGACGCAGAGTATTACATACTCGCGAGTCGCGCTTGCGCGTTGGGCGCGACTCGCCTTATACGCCGCTCGCTTCAAGGAATGATGCACATGTCATGCGGAGGAAGTTACTTTGATGCCTGATTACATTATGAAAAATTTTCACTTAAGACCATTACAGTCACCTTCGAATTCTCCATGCCTGCCCTAATGTCGATAGTCACTTTAGGGAGAGAAATGGTTTGCTATGACTAGGACGAAATCCGGATTGTAATGAAGGAATCAAATTGTTACTCGGAACAAAATGAGAAACTTGTTTTAGAACACAGGACTCAACTACGTTTGACATTAGAGGCGATATCGATAAAGAATACATTTTTAACAGCTTGCGATGAGACTGGAGAACACATAAAAACTTTTCAAACCGTTTAAATAAGAATCTGTTTTACACATTGTTAAATAATCCACTGTAGAGGTAGGAGTAAAATATACATTTGATGCATCCAAATAGGAAGTAGGGTTTGAGAGACGCGACTGATGCCAAGAGTCTCTAAGAACTTCCAGATATTGGTAAACGTATAAGATGAAATCTTTTCGTAAATCTATCGGCGTTTAGCATTGCGTATCATCTGATTACTACGATATCTGAAGAGTTTGTAAGCACACCAACTTATAGGAACTTTAGGAACATGTCATATATATTTTTTTTTCGTTTAGGATGCAGACCTTGTTATCTATACTGTCTGCGCCTAATCAAGGCCTCTAGTAGATATCAGCGGCATCCTTATTTAAAGATTCTACGTTCATTTTGGATAAGGAACATAAGTGCAGAACCTTGGTCTTGGGCTTTGGAGATTTAGGAGTATAATATAGGAATATAAGGTTGGTGAGAAAAGTTAGGAGAGGAATGTTGTCGAAAAGAGGGAATCAATAAGGGATTAGGTCAAGCCAAGTGTTTTCACCGCAGATATTACAGTGAGTAGGGTGAAGAGGTAATAAGGAATGAAGACAGCTTGACTCAACTATGTGTAAGAATTTTTGGGTCGAGAGGAGTTAACTGCTAGGAGAATTGTGTTAAAATCGCCCATGACGTAGTAAGTGTACTTGGAACCTAAAACCAATTCGATATCGGTGAAATTGTCAGCATTGGGGTACAATATACTACTAATAACTTCAAGGAAAAAATATTCAGCACAATCTGAGTAATTATGGGAAGAGTAGGTCAATATCTTATATTGGAAGTCACTTCTCAGGTATATTGCAACTCACCCTCACCGTTTACCTATTCGGTCATTTCGCATAAGGACGTCAGGGAGTGAGTACATTGTGGTTTGAACAAACTCTCTGAAGTTAAAATGGCATGCACATTAGAGTCAGAAAAAACATCACACAAATCAATTAAATGACTGGGGATGCTTTGAGCGTTTACGTGGCATATGTTAAGCAGATTTTTTTATCAAACTTAACTTTCACAATAGGCATAAATATGCCTTAGGCAGTTTACTTTGAAGTTTCCACATCACAATTTTTTTCCCGTTGAATATTACGCATAGCTGCCAGCAATGATAAAATTAGTTAGAATTTTTGACACATGGAATACAATAACACTGCTAATTATAACTTAAGCTATGTTTTCAAAACGGCAGATATAACTGTAATTTCGCGACTCTTACTAAGTAAACGCTTCATTTGGTCACTCACCGGGCTATGAGCGCTAACCAGCGAAAAAACCCTACTGTATGAATTTTTGGTTAACAATGCTGAATAAATTAAGAGAGAGATAGCAGGAACAATTAACCAACCTTTTAATAGTTTTTATTATTTTTATATTAGTTACAAGATACAATTATATGCTATTATTATGGTTGATGAATATTATCTGTAACACTAACTTTATAATTTAAATGAATAATAATATGGGAAAGAAATGTAAAGAAAACCAACCAGAACGCGTATTTTGTAAAAGGTTTTATTAATATTTGAAACACAGTTTACTATATACAAATTACTTTGTAAAAATATTTCTTCGTCTTATTAATTAATGATTTATTTAGTGTTATAGGCGATACTTAAAAAGATATAGAAAACCTGATGAAACAATAAAAAAATATTATGAAAATCTTGGCATTTCATTACAATTTAATAAGTACTCAGAACATTGTTTGATGCATTTGAATATTGATAACAACATAAAAAAAAAATTATATATTAAAACCATTTATACATATTAAAAACATATTATTTATCCATAATAACAACACAAGCAATGGTATTTCTCCCAATTAATAATAGAAAAAAATATTCTATACATATATATGTGTAATTATATAAATTATGGCGAAAATTGTGTTTTACAATAAATAAGAGATTATTGTCACGCAAATAAAGACTTCATTACTTGGCGTATAAATCAAAATTTCACTGGAGCAGGGGTTAAGGTTATGCGGAATGATATTTTCTCTGAACTCATGTATCCCTTTTTCTTAATAACATAGGCCGAATAAAGTTTAATAAAAAAATAATAAAACGTGGTTAAGTTCTACACTCCGTATAAACGTGAACGGAATATAATTATGCATGTAATTCCTAAACAGGTGTATATAAATGTATAACATACGCGTATAAATTACCCGTCGTCAGCGAGAATATTATGAAAAATGATGTCACGAGCCATTAACGTTATTGCTTAGTTAGAACCATATGAATTTGATGGAGGACGCGTTTTGAATACAATAAACACTGTAAAAATTACTATCAAATAATCTCCACAATTCAAAATTATTATTGCATGTCAACTCGTGACATCGTTTGTCCTCCGGCAGAGAGTTTCGCATGCTACACGTAGTGAATATTTTTGGTCGTTTAGAACTATTCAATGATTGTATAACCAGCCAAAAAGTAATATGCGAGTATAAAACGGTAATCACTTTGCAAACTTTAGATTTAAGTTCTTCAACCTAAGTTCCATGTGTAAAAAAATGACGTGATGCGGTTGCGCTGGTTTAAGTTATTCTACACGCGATGGTTGATAGATCAGGTAAGGCTGATAAGACACGCGCGACGGTCTGCCGGGGGAGGGGCGAGGGTGTTAGCGGCGCGGGCCCCAGGCGGCGGGCGCGGGCGCGGCGGCGGGCGCGGGCGCGTTGGCCCCCGGCATGGTGGGGAACTCGTGCGTGGAGGCGGTGTCGGGCGCGCGCTGCTCCCACGGCCCGCCCTTCACCACGAAGCCGGTGGAGGCGCCCGCGGGCGCGTTGCTCTCCGCCACGCTCAGCACCTCGCCGAAGTCCAGGGACGGCGCGGCCGGCCGCTGGTAGCGGTCCGCCACGTCTTGCAGCTGTTACGGATATCGTAGGTGGGTTAGTGACTATTGTAATTGACCCTTGGCGAAGAGGTCAGGTCAAAACGTGAGCCAGAGTTTACCTTTTTAAGTTTTCTTATGAGTAGTATATTATATATTTGAACAAAATTCGACAATTTTATACACATGTTATCAATGACCTAGTCCCCTTATACATATAATAATTATAGTCCATTAAAAAAGCTATACAAAAATTATGCAGTAATTTACATGACCTAAGCTGAACTATAGTAATTTTTTGGCATGTAGCTATCTTAAATCTTAAGGCGCAAACAAAGTGACGCTATTGGTGGGCTCACGCATGGTATCTATTTACATTTCAATATGTTATCGAAAAGAAAATAAACAAGACTTACATATTCCTCAGCCAAATTCAACAAATGGTCTTTGGCATCCAGAACATTGTCCTCGTCTCCGGTGATAACGACAATGCTTTCGTCGCCATGTTTAGGGAAACGGATGTCAACCTTGAACTCATCCATGATGCGTCTAATGTTCTTTCCCCTCAGGCCTATGAGTCTACGGTGAACGCGTGGATCGATGTCTACCTCTTCACGGAACTGGTTGTCCTAAAAATTAAATATTAATGGATGTATTTTACTAAATCTCTATTAAAGATTAGCTGATGCCCATAATAAGTATGAATTAATTATGCAGTTACCTAACATTTAATATTCTTATTCTCAAACTCCCGAAAGGTTAAGGCAATATTTTAATCACGTAAAATCATTATTAAAAACAAATAACATTAAAAGATGTCTTTCGCAACCATAAGATTTGATTTCTACTTATTACAACTAGAACTTTATAAGCACATTAGAATGACAAGTCTCTGAGGGTTTCAAATGTCAAAAAATTCAACTTACAAGCTGATGGACGATAGCCATAATGGCCTCCTTGGCTTGTATAGCCTTGTCCTCGTAGCCTTGGACGGTGATGATGTCATCATCGGGCTCGCCCCTCTTCGGCAGGTTGATCTGTACCCCGTAGTCGGTGCGAATCTTTGTGATGACAGATCCACCCTTTCCGATTACCAATGGATGATATTCGGGATCAACTTTGAACTTCAGCTCGAAAGATCTAAATAACAATTGTAAAAATTTTGTATTAGAAATATTTTGCAATGGTCCGCGGATTTTATGCGGAGATGCACTAGACCATTTCATCCGCGTGGCAAAACATTATAAAAACTGTTATTTTTTTCTCCTAAAGCCTACAATACTCCTAGTTACAACAGCTATCTTTCAGTGAAAGTCCCGTCATAATCGGACCAGTCATTCTAGAGATTAGTAGATCAATGTTGATTGGGGAAAAGATTATTTACCTATTTCGGCAGAAGTTATACCTAGAATAAATAAAGATCAATACTATTTGAGCAACGAAACTAATAACGCCTGTCCTTATGTGCAAGTCTCCCTTTTTAGTTTTATTTTAACTTAAACCCTTTATATACAATTAATCACAAATTATTAGTGTAATTTTTTGTTTTTGTAGTGTTACGTTATGTTTGCTATTTTACTACCTGACAGGCACTTTTTACTTCTAAGTAATAAATGTTACAACTGATAATAAAAATACTACCTCAGAATACGATCTTCTTTTTCTTTCTCCATCTCAATAATTTTCTCGGCAAGGGCTTCCTTGGCCTTCTCTACGTTAGTCGGAGTTCCAGTTACCTTTAAGACAGAATTGTCGACATTAAATGTGCCAAAATTTATTGTAAACGGTCGTAATTATTTTATGATATTGTCAGTTTTATTAGGTTGTTTACATTATAATTTTTTTTACAAACCTTCACCATGTCGCTGTTCTCATCAGCATTCGGCATCAGAATGTGTACATCATATGTCTGCATTAGCTCACGCCTCTTTTGTCCGGCAAGAAGACGATGCAAATCGTAGGGTACTTCGACATCGATTGTAATCGGTACCTATGGAGAAAAATGCGTATAATATTTTTATTTAAAAAAAAACCATAAATATTGTTTGTTACGTTCTTCACTCTTATTTCAGGACACACTGAGCTCATGAAAATACTAAGCAACGACGTGACACCATACGTATATGTGATGACATCTCAATGAAAATTCATCACTAAGAACACTGGACGTTAAATTGCTTACATCAGTTAAATTTTTTTCTTAGCACAAAAAATTTTAGCGTTGGCTTTCATTTCATTAAGGGAATACTGAAGTATTTTAAGAGGTACAGTAGATAAATATTTCGATTATTAGAAAAGATTATTTTAACTAGAATCACACAAACAATGTTATGCGTGTCGGCTTTATAGCGTTTGCAAATAAATATGATTAAACACGAAGTATCTCTACCTGGTCTAAAAGTGCTTTCTTAGCTGCCTCGCAATTCTCAGGTCTGCCAGTTATCTTGATGATATCGTTTGCCCCCGGCTCATTGGTCTCCTCGTTCCTGACGGGAATGTCGGCCCCTTCGGTGGTGTCGCGCTCAGGGAACTTTATCTGAACGTCGAACTCCGCAGTGATGTCCTTCACTTTGGCCCCGCGGGCACCCATCACTGTGCGATGATGCTTTTGAGCTATCACGCATTCGATGGTCACCTATAGACAAAAAAATACATGAAATGACAAGAAGGTCAGGAATGTCCTGTGCAAACTGTAACTTTTATTTAAGCTTTTTAATCCGAGGTCATTAGTCATGCATCGCGTGCATAAAGACTTATTATTTTTATTTTATAGCCATTCACTCACTTCACGCACATGTAAATGAGTAACTATTTATTCGTAAAAAACCAGTATGATACACGTTTTTTTTTAAATTCAAAAGGAATTTACTTATACAAATTGTGATGTCAAAATCAATTGAAATCAAACGTCCTAATGATAAATCGTCGCATGGGGACTATAAATAGCGATCCACCACTATAATACGTAATGCGCTCACTTTCGATGCTAGTGTCTTACACCGTCTCATTCGTCCCGGAACAGCTAAGCGTAGCATATGCAGGCAATACTCGAGCGCAAAGAGCGTACCTTCGCCTCGAGGTCCTCGATGATCTCCGCGATGCGCGCCTTGGCCGCCTCGATGCACTCCTTGGGCCCCTTGAGCACGACGCGGTCGCTGCTGACGCCCTGGCGCGGGAAGGAGATCTGCACGCCGCCGCACTCGTCCGCGATGCGGCGCAGCACCTCGCCGCGGCGCGCCACGAAGTGCCGGTGGTGGCGCGGCGGCACGCCCATCTCGCCCTCCGACACGTTGCTGATCTCGGACACCGCGCTCTCGAGCAGCCGCCGCGCGGACTCCACCTGGTCCTCGCGGCCTGGTTTTTCAAATATTATCATTATTGCTTACAGCGATGACACGAGCAGGTCTCCTACTTCAGGTTAACTTGATCTAGAGAAAAACCAAACGAATCGAGACACAGGATGTTACGTCTCATTTAACCAGTAATTGTGCTAACTACAATGCCCTTCAAACCGGAAGAAAGTAGTGTTTACACAGTAAAGAGTTCTGACCTAAACTGAGCTAAAACATAGCTGTTACAAGAATTGATATTAGCTTATGTGCTCATTAGTTATGAAGAATTACAATACAGATATTGGTTCAAGTCAGATGGAAGAAGAGATGGATTTTTTTAAATAAAGTCTAAAAAAGATCGATGTTTGGCTTCAATTGAGTTTGACTTTATTTACATTCACCCGTGTCTTATTTGACTTAGGTGTAGTCCAGCATCAGATGATTGACCTTTTAATCAAAATGTCAAATTATATAATAAAACAATTTGGTAATACATTTTATTTAAAAGGAAAGAATTGTTTATCTTATTAAACTTATTATTAGTATGACCTTGATGGTACACTAAATTGTAATTGCGCAATTCGTACATAACCTTACATAAATTTGCTTAATAAATCATGTATTCATTTAATTTTACATTTTTAAAGACAGAGTTACATTACATTTCCTAATAATTTTAACGAATACTTTTATTGTATATGCGTATAAAATTCACCGATGGGCACCGTCGCTATTTAGTAGATACAATTGCCTGGTCACCTAATGCTTTACTGCAACGTGTAGCATGCCGGTCGTTCGCCTGGATACGAACTTTATATACATGTTGTAAAAGATTTAAAAAAAAATATATCTTACCAATAATGAAAATAGCCTCCTTGTCTTCGTCCTTTTCCGTGGGAAGACTATTCTCGCTCCGGTTTGTTCACGAATCTTCTTTATATTCGCCCCGCTCTTTCCGATAAGGAATTTGTGATGCTCGGGCTTCGCACGCACAGTGGCAGTGTGCGAAGTCAGTTCCCGCTCAGATGCATGAGCTAAGAGTTGTTGCTTCGCCTTCTCCACGTCCTCGATAGGTCCTTTGATAACGACTTTGTCGCTGTCACTATCTGTTGGCGGGAACTTAATCAGTACTCCGCCGCACTCCTCCATGATGGAATGAATCAGCTTTCCGCCCGCACCTATCAAAGAGTTATAGTATTTCGGCGCGATCGTCACTTCCTCCGTGACAACGTTGGCTTTCTCGTTGTGAATCTGTTGTATTCTTTTGACAGCTTCCTCTACGTTCTCACGTTTCCCGCGTACAGTTATTACATCGCTATCGTCACCCTCTGCTGGAAGATCGATTATGGTTTGTGTCTCGTCTCGTATTTTCCTCAAATTAGCACCACCCTTGCCGATAATGAACTTATGGAACTGTTTAAATATTGGCACTTCTTGCACATATGACGACTCTGCGATTTCCTTGATGACTTTGTGAAGGTATTTTTCGCATTTTTCGATGTCTTCTTGCGGTCCTCTTAGCTTGATAGGGCTTCGCTTTTGTCCCTGATCGGGCAGTGTAATGAGGACGCGGTCAAACTTATCGCGTACTTCTTTAATTTTCTCGCCTCTCACTCCAATAAGTGATTTGATGTATCTATGATCCACATAAACCTCTTTAGTCCTTTCGTTCTCCAGCTTCATGACCATTTCCCTCAATTCCCTTTCGGCATCCGCAACACCCTTGTGGCTGCCTTCGATGCGAATTATGTCATTGCCTTCATTTTCGATAATATTTATAACTACACCAGTCTCATCTTTCAGTCTATTTACTGTGAAAGAAAATCGAGCATTAATATTGAACCCTGAGGACCTTGCAAAATAGTTCAATTTTGGAAAATAACTTACTGTTAGCTCCACTTTTACCAATGATGTGTTTGAAAAACTTTGGATCAACAGATAACTCAACATAGGTAAGGGTCGCAAGTAAATTTTTAACAAAATCATCCAGTTCTACTTGGGCTCTTTCTACTTCTTCTGGGGGCCATCGATTTTAACCTTGTCTTCGGAGTGCGTGATGTCTACATGAACCTGAAATATATATGAATTTATAAATAAATACTTATAAATAAGTCATAAATAATATAGCAGTAACTTTATTTCAATAACATATACCTTTGATAATTCTTGAGTAATCTTCTTGATGTTAGAGCCATTCTTTCCAATGATGTATTTATGGATCCATGTTGGTGCATCAACTGTTGCAGTTTTGACAGAGTTGGCTTTATCGCACACCATTGACAGAGCTATGGGCCAAAATAAATATAAGATAAAAAATCTTACCAAGAGATAAGTTATTTAGTACAGAAATTAAAAACCAAAACGTACCAACGCCAATCTTGTTATGGGGGCCATGTAAAGTGATAGTTCCAGTAGGCGAGTCGGGAGGAGGCATTTCAACGGATACTCCAGTTTCCTTCAGAATTTCTTGGATTGTTGTTCCTCTAGCACCAATGACATACTTGTGTTGAGATTTCGGAACTTCTACTCGAACAGTTGAGCATTTGTTGACCTTTGTAAAAGACAAGAAACTTGCTTAACAATACAACGATGAAAATGACTTTTACCCCTCATAAAATTGACCCCTAAAATTTATCGACATTCAAAAAATTTCACAGAACTTACCATTTCTTGATAAATTTGCTCTATCTGGGCCTTTGCTGCCAGCACTCCATTCTTCTCTCCGGCAATAACAATTTCATCGCTTTGGGTAGATGTTGGGGGGATGTGGATGCGGGCACCAGTTTCCGCGCTCAGAGCCGATGACCGCTCCCCGAATGGTCCGTGAATGAATGGATGATAAATTTTCGGGATGGTTACACGTTCAAACGCCTTTCGAGACTGCAACACAAAAATGTATTCATTTGTAATTTCTAGATATTTTTCAATAGCAACCAAAAATATATTTGTAAGCTTAGTAATTATGCTATACTATATTTTAGGAGGTACAGAGACATCAGTAACCCGCGGTGGCTATTGCTGCCACAAAGCAGTAATGTGAAAAACATTATTGTATTCCGGTTTACACTGCCCTTCTGTAGCCAGAGTATTTACTGGGCAAAGGAGAAAACATCTCATGTCTTACAATAGGCAGCACATTTTTCATATCCTTGGTATATCTGATGTACATGAGCGTCAGGGACTATTTTACAGGTGGCTCGAATCCTTGTCTACCTTATGGGCAATAAAAAAAGTAAATAGTTAACAATACCTGTTCTTCTGAGCAAACTCTGATCTCATGTTCGGCCTTTTCAATTCCTTCTTTCGTCCCAGTGATGGTTATAATTTCACTGCTATCATTTATGCTAGGCACGCTAATTTTAGTAGCGGTGACTTTTTCCAACTCCTTTAGTTTTTGACCTTGTTTACCGAGAATCCAACGGTAATGTTCCTTGGGGATGGATATTTGCTTGCTAGCCTGTAATAAAAGGGAGAATAATATGTCACAACCTTTACCAGCAGGAATAATAAAACACAAATGTACCAAACAAACCTGCTGTTGGAAATGAGTCAAAATCTGCCTTCTTGCATCCAAAACTGCACTGTGCTTGCCAGTGATAAGGAAAGTTAAGCTCCCATCCTTGCTTGTAGATATTTCAATGTGTGCCCCAGTGTCTTTAGTAATTGCCTGACATGTCCTCAGGGACTCACCCTCTCCAAAAGTATTGGCATTGTCTAGTTTTCTTTCTTCATATGGCACATGGAACACCTAACAAAAGGTATATCAAAAAAAGTCAATAAAAGATACCTATGCAGATTTCAATTAATTTAAAATCGCTGTTTAAAAATTTTTAAGAATAAAATAATAGTGATTGACTGTATATTATGTCACTGTGCCAACTTGAAGACCTAGCATGTGACTTAACACAAACTGGATTGGTCTTAATCTTTAAGAACAACATGCACTTAAAATCTAAAATAATGTTTCAGTAAAGGGTTTCCTAAACATTTCTAATAAAAGATTAATGAAACTATATACAATTATTTTAACATAAATGTATGTTCATATATGTTGATTTCATTTCACCAAAGCAGTAAGCAATGAATTTCCAAAATAGAAAAAAATTAAGTGAAAATTTATAATGACATTATTTATATAATATAAAATTTGTAAAACCTGAGTATGCAGAGAAGAGCCCACACGTAGCTTGTTTGTAACTTGTTGAATATTACGTTGAACAGGGGGTTGGGAGTGAGGTAGAGCAGGAAATAAGTCATCATAGGCATAGGAGCCACTATTATCGTAGCCCACATTATTCATTTCTTCAGTATGCATGGGTATTTCAGAGTGAACAGGAATCATTTCTCCAACCATCATGGGTTGCTGATGCATCATTTTCGTCTCCTCCAGCAGTCCTTGTCCGCGCCAAGTCGTTACAGTACTATAGAAATATGACAAATACAGTCATTCCAAATTCAATAAACAAAAATTTTAAATTTTTTTATAATAAAATGTATGATTTAACAATAAGTTGTTATAAAAATAACATTCATTTGGACAAAAGACATTGTTCAGACAAATTTAATATTTGAACAACTGCTTAATACCTTTATAGTATTTGTTACGTAATGAATAACCTTCAATGCACAAGTGTACATAAAATATATTTTAAAAATATATGATTTCTTAAAAAAAAAAAATTGTTTCAATTAAAAATGCTAAAACATGTGCTTTTAAAGTTTTGTGTAATTTGCTAACTTATCATGACCAATCTGATAAGTGATAAAAGAGTATTAAAAGATCTAATATTATTAACAACTCAAATATTTTAATGTGAACTTTTTAAGATAATGTGTGTGTTTTAACTAATTTAAAAGGTCATAAATCCCAAATCTATCATATTTTTATTCCTCTAAGATCCTGCTGTATGCTATGTGTTAAGGTTAAAACCGAATAATTATATATTCCGAATATCCTTTCAGAGAATATCTTAAAAAATTCTTGTATTAAAGTTAATTATTCTAGATTAATATTTTTGAGTTTCCTTTTTTTTAATTGTTGTTCAAAAACTTGTTCGTGTTATATTACGTGATAATTCATATTGAATGTGTTTAACTTAATATATCACTCAAAGTCCATGCCTACTCTGATATAAGTTTAAAAGTTAAAAAGTCACTATAAACTTTTCAGAATAATATTGAAGATTATTCCGAGTCAAAAATTTAAGTTAGTTGTTCATAATCCTTAAAAGTTGCGATACTAATCATTATAATTATAATTTTTGTGTAACTCCATAATACGTATCCACAAAATTGTGATAATACGTGTCACCTTCTTCCAACACATTTGACGTGGAACTAGTCTCTTAAAAATTATAATAATACTAACCTTAAGTACTGTAGCAAATCAACCTGGGAATATTATCCTTTCGACGCCAGGATCGGATTTTTATCCCTGGCAAAAGAAATTAAGTTTGATTAAAATATCGAAGAAAACAAATTATTTTTTTTTCAACCGACAAACGTACCTAATGCTGCCGCGAGCAAAGAGAACATAAGCCACACAGCAGACTTATTAAACACGTTATCTAGCGTGTCATAGATAAATAATTATTTAACAACTGAATACCACAATGAGCTAATATTTAGTGGATTTTTAATGATAAATTGCTGACTAGTAACTTTAAGAAATACTTTTAACTTTTATCATACTACTTCTTGAACGTATTTTTTTCTTATAAGATGAAAATCTATCAAAATATTTTTCTTATATCATGTTATCGTATTATCTTCAGCTAGATAAATTAACACGGATAAATTAACGTTTAATTATATTTTATCGTCCAATATTCTATATTGTTATTTGTTTATTGCATACCAATTTTTCGTAAAAGTGTATACGAATTATGTATTGTAAAAAAATAACGGTATCCAGCCAGTAAAAAAGTTGTGATGGGCAGTTAGAAATTAATGATTAGCAGAGCGTAAAACTACAAAGTATATTAATTTTTAGGTTTTACCCTCTTATGCATATTAAATTATGCATTTAACGCATAGTAACCTTCAGCATAGAAGGTTTTAAACATTTTAATGTTTAAGCAATTACATTTAAATAAATATTTATTCAGCCTCAAATTATAACTTAGAAGAACATATCAAAAATTCAAATTAAATAATATTCTATATTACAAAAGAGTTTCTTCGTACTTGACTTAAAAGTAAGTGAACGCGTGCCAAAAAGCGTTACAAATAATGTGCCCGAGCTGGCCAAACGGACATTGAAAATGAAATAAAATTATAGTTTATCTATTGGTGAACATATTAATTTGTATGTACAGTATACGCGTATTTTCTATTTTATATATAATTACAATTGTCGTACAAATAATTAAATAAAAAGAAACGATGCAACGTAAAGGAGTTAATTATTTTCTTCATGTAATTGTATTTATTTTTTAACTGAGGAAAAATTTATTAACCTTATACGGAAGTTCGATTTAATTTAACGAGTCATTCTATATATTGAATAATGATAAAAATATTTTTAATCTGTTATTTATATTCTGCAATAGCTCATTCTCTTGTCTTTGATAAAGTATGGATTATTATCGGAGAGGTTTAAATAAGTCTTAAATACAGTTATTGAATTGCTAATACATCGTTGAAATTATAATTAATAAGCTTGGTTATTTGCTAATGGTTGAAGAAAATGGATAAAATACCCCGAACTCATGAAGGTAATTGTTTTGGTTATAAGACGACACATCGCCAGCCATCTTAACTTTGTAAATTGTTTGTGTTGTTTCAGTATTTTGCTTATTTTGTAATACGGTTAATATCCTCCAACTTATGGTGTATTATAAAATAACAAGCATTTATCAACTAGATGACTGCAATTTAATATATTTTTTATATAATATGGTATGCATTAGTATATAGATATTAATAAGTCTAGTGAGAAATTGCATTTCTATATTGGCATTTCTCTCGCCTATGTTTCAGTATTAATTAATATTATATAGGTAAATATTTTTTAATAGTAATACTCAATAAATAAGGTATTACGATTGTAGATATTATAATAAATTCTGTAAATATAAAAGTGCTATAAAATATCATGTCTTCTCATCATTCATATTCGTTTAATGTTTTTACAGCTATAGAAGCGCAGATAAGGGAGATACAGCAGAAGAAAAATGAATTACCCGAGAACGGTAATGGAAAAGGTGTTTCACTGGGTGAAACTTACTATGATAGTGACATATATGATAATGCTGGACATGGTGGTAAATCGAGATATGATGGTTACGTGACCTCTATTGCCGCCAATGATGAAGTGGAAGATGAAGACGTGGAAAATGTTCCTATATCACAGAAAAGACCAGGATATACTGCACCGGCATCTCTGTTAAATGACATAGCACAGGTAAGGAATATATATAAAATTGTGGCAAAATTTATAAAAAACAGCAGAATTTGGCTGTAAAGTCAAATTTTTCCAAAATAAAATATAATTTATAAATTCTTACCACAAAGTTCAGCCATTTTGGTAGCTTCTATGTGCGTCTATAATATCTTCCCAACAAAACCTTTTTTTAACAATCAAATTCTTCTTAGTGTGTTCTGCTAAAAGATTTGCTTGTCACAGTTTCGACTACATACCTCACTCGGGACATCACGGCTCACTTTGCTTGCCACCCACTCCCCTAATTTCTGATGAATTTAATCTTAATTTCCTTGAAAACTAAGAAGTACCACCACCATTTGCTTTACACATGTTTTACTTTTTTTTTTTTGCTACAAGTTATTTGGTTTGGTATAATAAGCTAATATTAATTTAACATTAAACATTTGTAAATAGTAACACAATGACTAATAATGAATAACCAAAATATTTATGTATTTAAAGTATAAATGGTAAATAAAATTATCCAGACAATAAAATACTATAGATATAATATAAAAACTCTTCCAGTAATGGAAATTATGTCTAAATCTGTGAATAGACAGAAGATGTCTACAGAAGAATGACTCATTTAATAAGTCATATTATAGCTATTATAATAAGGTCCTATTTTTTTCAGAGTGATAAAGACTATGATCCATTTGCGGACAAAAGAAGACCTACAATAGCAGATAGAGAGGATGAATACAGACAGAAAAGACGCCGCATGATTATATCTCCTGAAAGAAATGACCCATTTGCTGAAGGTATGTTTTGTGTTTTTTGCAGTTAAAGAATATATATATGTAAGCAAAGATTTTATTCTAAAATTACATTTTTTGTAACATGTTTATATTTATTTTCAGGGGGTAAAACACCTGATGTGGGTTCAAGGACCTATACGGAGATTATGAAGGAGCAATATTTACGAGCTGAAGAAACAGAGGTAAGTAACATTTGTTGTAGCAGCTCTATGTAAACTATGCCTTTACCGTAGCACAATTTTAAGTTATGTCTGTAAACATATAATTTTTTTTTAATTGTATTGTGGTTGATATTTCGCAGCAATAAAATAATAAAAAATATAAAGGCAAATAAAATTATTTTGTAGAAATCATTATTTTAATGATTACCTAAAAATCTAATTATAAATTATTTTGTAGTATAATTTACTACTATCATGGATTTGATTGTTTACTGAGATTTAAAAAAAAAATATGTCAATGAAAACCTAGATTATATAAGTCAATTAACAATGTTAAAACTTCTTTCAGTTAAGGAAAAAGCTCTTAGAGAAAGCAAGAGAAGGCACCCTCAAACCAGTGGCACAATCAAATGGGGAAGCAGCAAAGCCCGCACCCGCTAAGCGCAAAGGAAGATGGGATCAGAGTTCTGAAGATACACCAACAGTGAAAAAAGTAGTGACAGCCACACCTAGTTCTCAGGCGACTCCATCGTGGGATACAGAGGTAAGAACAGGAAATAAAAGCTAGAACAACAATATAAGTCTTTTTATTTGAATGTGTTGACAATTTTATTTATCAATGGGTCTCTCTTTCTGCCCTCTGTACTGTGGATTGTGACACCCTAACAAATCAATAATTTTCATCCATTCATGGCGATCGAAGCTCAAGTTGGAATGGTTTTAGTCCCAATGTATTGTTTGATTTTGGTCCACAAAGTCTCGAATTAACCATCAGGTATGTCCAAATTGTCACGGAGCTCTAGACACATAGCATAATTCGTGATTGGGCATAAGCTCTTGAGAACAAAGTTTAGTTGAGCTTATCAAGTTGTGTTTACGGGCAAATGAAATACACACTGGTAAAGTGTATAGATGCCTATTCTTGCTGGGAAGCAGTAGTTCATGAACACATAGAATTGTGATTGCATCGCTCTGCATAATAGTGGCTTATTGGTCTAGGATCATAACAGATGAAACCTGTTTGAGCAAATGTTGTATTCTAATACTCTTTGCAATGTTATACTTTATTTAATGTAAAAATATATTACTTAAGGACAATGCTCCAAAACGGTGATTGTAAACTTTATCTATATTTATCTTATGAATAAGACCAACTTTAACGTATTTTTTAATTTAATAAAGCGATGAGCCGAAAACGACATTAATCTAATGGTAGGTATGTGATATGTCTTGTTTATAAGAACAAGAAATGGAGACACCAGAAACGCTTACTGAGATTTGTAGGAAAATCGTTTACCTTGTAATAACAGAGAAAATGATGGCCTTGGAATCGAATGATCGTAGTGTTTACACAATTGCTTTACGGCAGAAGTAGTCACCGCAGTAGTACATTCCTAGACGGTGTCCAATGCTAACGCTACCTCCCAAACATAAGAAAATCTATAGAATTATTATCACCCTCTTTTGACTTTAATAGTATATTAATACTACGTTGACAGTTTATATTAAATACCAATTTAAAAATTAGAGAGGCGCCTGGGAAGAGACACCCGGTGCCGGGGCGCGTGGAGGGGAGACGCCCGGGGCGACCCCTTCCGCCCGCGTATGGGATGCCACGCCTGGCCACGCGACTCCCGGCCACGCCACTCCCGGTCGGGAAACCCCTGCTCAGCACGCTTCGAGACGCAACCGTTGGGATGAGACCCCCAAAACTGACAGAGGTAACAAATGTCCATTTTTTTCAAAAACGGTTAATAGAACCTGCTTGGAATATAGAGCAATAAATTCACCCTACGCCCATTTAATTTGATCGTTTTTGAGGGAACTGCCGAATGATGAAAAGCATGGTATAAGGTTGAAACAAGAATTTCTACAACATGAATTAATTATTCCTTAAGGGCTGTGGAAAATTAATATTTTCCATATCACGTACGTTTATGCCATGGCAAGGGTATTTAGTATTTTTTTTTAAACTATCTGTATTTATATTTCCAATAAACAAGTCTTAAGGTCTACGCTTATTAGAGCTACTAGGCATCGCTTTATCGCGGTGTTTACTGGTTGTCAACGCGCGGTTCACTGGTTGATACCGCTAACCACGCGGTACAAATTGATGTCGCCTAGTCTGATCACTCGGTCTTTTGAGCAGTTTGTTTACAATTCGTACCAGTGTTAAGTAATTTATCCTTTATGGAATCGCGATCTGGCTAAACAAAGAAAAAAAAATCTGTACGGGTAACACGCGCGATTCAATATTTACGAAACTTATCTCTATTCTCTTGTGTCCAGAGACCCCCGGCCACAACAGCGGATGGGCCGAGACGCCGCGCACGGACCGCGGCGTGGGCGTGGACACGATCCAGGAGACGCCGACGCCGGGCACGAAGCGCCGCTCGCGGTGGGACGAGACGCCCGGTGCCACCCCCGCGCCCGCCACCCCCACGCCCTCGCACGCCACCCCCTCGCACGCGACGCCCTCGCACGCCACGCCGTCGCACGCGACGCCCACGCCGCACACGCCCATATTCACACCGGGAGGGGTGAGTCTACATTGGGCACTACTATTACTGCATAGGAAAGTCGTATACCAAAGCCGATTGAAATATGGAATTCATATTAACTATTTGCTATGTCAGCTATAATAGCGCTTAAATGTAAAGCATTTAGATTGTATTAAATGAACAACCTTAAAGCATAACAATTATTAAAAACATCTTTTTACGCTATTTGAATTTAAATTTTAAACTGATTTTATATGCTCTTTGAGTCCAATTATAAAAACCTTACAAATTTGGAAGTAAAGACATTGCGAGAAATCACAAAATCATGAAATTTTTTTTATTATTAACGACCGACATTAATAATAAATGAAAATGTTTTAGTCCACACCGGTTGGGGTTAAAGCCATGGCCATGGCTACCCCGACGCCTGGACACGTAGCTGCTATGACACCGGAGCAACTCCAAGCCTACCGCTGGGAGAAAGAAATAGACGAGCGCAACAGACCGTACACCGATGAAGAGTTGGATGCCATGTTCCCACCTGGGTACAAGGTTTTACCGCCCCCTGCCGGTACGTATATTTCATCAATTACATATATTTATGTTACAGTTACATGAAGTTATAAACAGGACAACTAGTAATAAACAACAAATTTAGTTTCAGGCTACATGTATTAAAGACGTCGCCGATATAAAACACCGTAAAAGCGTACAGCAAATACATGTGTGTTAATTTGTAACGATAAAAATAGTACAGAGTGATTAATACACGGTTTCTCTTTCAGATGAATGATGACAATTTGTCGGTCGAGCCGTTGGATTGGCCGGATTGAGCTTTGCTTTTTGTTTTGATCGCTATTTGCAATTAGCATGCGTTAAGCGTGTCGTATGCGTCCAGTGCGCTAGTTAATCGTGTCCGTTGTTGCCCAGGTTATGTCCCGATACGGACGCCGGCTCGTAAGCTGACCGCAACGCCTACCCCATTGGCTGGTACCCCAATCGGCTTTTTCATGCAGACGGAGGAAGTGGGGGGCTCCGCGGCGGCGGCGGCGCGCCTCCTCGAGCCGCAGCCTAAGGGCGGGCAGCAGCTGCCCTTCATGAAGCCCGAGGACGCTCAGTACTTTGACAAACTGCTCATTGACGTGGACGAAGAGAGCCTTTCGCCGGAGGAGCTCAAAGAGAGAAAGATCATGAAGCTGTTGCTCAAGATTAAGGTGATACGCATTAGTTAGTGATAGAGTTGTTCCGCGTCGGTAGAATAGTGGTAGGGCTTTAATTCTGAAATCGGTGGTTTCAATCCTGCGACAGCTTAGTGTAGTTGTCACCTAATTGGTGGGAGCCATGTGGACTATAAAGTAAAATTAAACAGAGGACAGTGGCAGATAGTCGTGGGTTGACAGTAGCAAATGGGCGGTTGGTTGATTATCCCATTTACTGACTTAAACAATAAACAATGAGAGAGAGTGTCTGTGTCTGTTTAGATACATATTTGTTAATACATTAGTGTATGCGCAGATGGTGATGGTTTATATGTACTGTAAAAATGATCCCTTATCCACTTAGGCTGCCATAGACTGAGCCAGACAGGGGGCAGTAACTATTTTAACATTTATTATATTATTAGGAAAATATTGATAACTAACTAGAGGGAATAAATTAATTTTAAATTTAATGCAACAGTGTGCATTACCTCATACACTATTTTTTTAAAGCTGATTAACAAATTTAAATTCGTGTTCTTTATTAATATTTCAGTTCTTTATGAGATTGTGTTAAGTACGGTTATATGCAAAGAGGTTGTGTCTTTTACAGAACGGCACACCGCCAATGTGCAAGGCGGCACTCCGTCAGATAACGGACAAAGCGCGCGATTTCGGCGCAGGACCCCTTTTCAACCAGATCCTGCCCTTGCTTATGAGCCCCACGCTCGAGGATCAGGAGAGGCATTTGCTTGTCAAAGTCATCGACAGGATTCTTTACAAGCTCGACGACCTGGTTCGCCCATACGTTCACAAAGTAAGAACCTACTATTCATCCATATCCAGTTATATAATTTAAATTGTTACCTAAGATGTACTTTATTCTTGTTATACTTACCTAAAACTTTTTAGAAGTAAAAAAACGAAAAAACATACGTTCAATAATCTAAATTTCTTAGTTTTTTCATAGTAGTATGACCGTAATTTCTATATTGCTCCCCTCATACAGATTCTTGTCGTTATTGAACCTCTTCTGATCGACGAAGACTACTATGCGCGTGTCGAAGGTCGAGAGATCATTTCAAATTTGGCGAAGGCTGCCGGCCTGCCACCATGATCTCCACAATGAGGCCTGACATTGACAACATTGATGAATACGTCCGTAACACTACTGCAAGAGCCTTCGCTGTAGTCGCTTCAGCTTTAGGTATGTTACTTATATTTCCCGAATTTAGTATTTACTTGTGAAAAATGCAGAGTTTAAGAGGATACATACAAACTTCTACATAAATAGTTATGTCTTAAACTACTCTAGCAAACTACTCTAGGGCTTTAAAAGATATATTTTATATTTTGTGATATGAATAAGACAAGCAGAATTTTTATCTGATGTTAAGCGAAACACTCTTACTTTAAAAAAAAATCGCAAAACTCTTTAAGGTTGTGTCATCGCTACTTACAGTTCATTCGTTTGTAGACTGCCTCTACGTCTGTAAGTCTGCCTTTACTGGGGACCGTTTGAGGAAGTACAACTGTCTATTTCCGTCGCAAAGGAATATTTTATAAACACAATTGTCCGGTTTTAAAGGCACCGTAGCCAGCGTGATTACGGGGTAAAAGAAATGTAACATCCTATGTCTCAAAGTGACAAACCGAATTGTGGGTTCTTATGCTGCATTCCTTATGGGCAGGGCATATAACTTACTATCCTGCTTGTCTCTTCACTAATTATATTAAATAATATTACAGGTATACCTTCTCTATTGCCGTTCTTAAAGGCTGTGTGTAGATCCAAGAAGTCATGGCAAGCGAGACACACTGGTATCAAAATTGTACAACAGATTGCCATATTGATGGGTTGCGCTATTCTACCTCATCTCAAATCATTGGTGGAGATCATAGAACATGGTAAATGCATTTTTTGTACTATAAATATTTACCAAAATTTTACCAAAACATAATATAATGAAGTATACTGTTTTTTAATCAAATTTATTTTTTTCTTTACTAAAAATTCAATTAAGAATATTCTTCTTTGAATAATTTGAAGCACAATGTACGCTGTGACCACTGAAAAAGGTCAACAACATTGGGAACTAAGTATGTACAATAAACTCTATGAATTCATAACCAGTGGATTCAATATGTATACAAATCTGGTTAATGTAAGATATAAATATTTTATAGCCTATCCTATTATATGTAACACAAACATAGTGTGGAGTTTTATTGATTTTTTGTTTTCATCATAGGTCTGGTGGACGAACAGCAAAAAGTGCGCACAATCACCGCTTTGGCGAGCGCTGCCCTTGCCGAAGCTGCTACTCCCTATGGTATCGAGTCCTTCGACTCCGTGCTCAAGCCTCTTTGGAAGGGTATCAGGACCCATCGAGGCAAGGGTCTGGCCGCTTTCTTGAAGGCCATCGGCTACCTAATTCCTTTGATGGATGCCGAGTACGCAAACTATTACACCAGAGAAGTGATGCTTATCCTTATCCGTGAGTTCCAGTCGCCTGACGAAGAAATGAAAAAGATTGTCTTGAAGGTATGAATATACTGTAGTATAGTCAAAAAAAGACAAAATAGATGTAAGCAATGAAATATTGTTTTAAGTATGTATTGCATTGTTGTTAGTTTATCGTCGCTGAGTGTGATGTCTTGATGACAATTAATTAATAAGTACACTATGAGTGACATTGTTTACATCGAGTCCATCTTTTGTTTGGCTTGGATATAGAGTAAATTTTTATATAATTTTTGTTACCAATTATGAATGTATGTATTTTAGGTAGTGAAACAGTGTTGCGGCACAGATGGTGTTGAACCTCAATACATAATGGACGAGATCCTCCCACACTTCTTTAAGCACTTCTGGAATCACCGCATGGCCTTGGATAGGCGCAATTATCGTCAACTGGTCGACACAACAGTAGAAATTGCTAACAAGGTATGTATTTTATTGTATACTCTTTTAAATACTGCTCCGCAATGGCGGTGTTTCATTCTGAGTTTTTGAATGATTAAAGTAACATTGTATAACACCTCATACCTACAATATTCAGGCAGACAGTTTTGTATGCATTTATTTAATACGTAAAATATATGTTATGATTATCAAATGTATAAATTGGTTCTTTCAAGAATTATTTTTTTGCATTATAGGTTGGAGCGTCAGAAATAATCAACAGAATTGTAGATGACTTGAAAGATGACAATGAACAATACAGAAAAATGGTAATGGAATCGATCGAGAAAATCCTCGCTAACTTGGGCGCCGCCGATATCGATTCAAAATTAGAAGAAGCACTCATTGACGGTATTTTGTACGCATTCCAAGAACAAACCACAGAGGTAGATAACATGATTTTTGTAGTTTGTATTCATTTGGTGGAAAATGTTGCTGAGAAACCACTAGTTGTCATATGAGACACGTGTTTACAAATAGTTTATGCCATGTAATGCTAAATAATATGGGATACGGTCCAATTCCCCTTATTGATAGGGGTGTATTAGGTGAGACCTAAATCCAGCAGTGGACTATCACAGGCTGATGATGAATGCTAAATAAAAAAGTTTTTTGATAGTAGTATGCTCCTAGACAATAATTAGTTGAGTGCTGTATTGTGCCCTGTAGTATGATTTTAATGTTTTATATTAGTTGCACTTATATATTTCACTTAAGGTTTTCTCTCATTTTCTAAATTGTATTTACAACGAGACGTCAATCTTGTGTAGTTATAGGAAATATAGATTATACGATTGTATAATTATTTATAAAATCATAATCCGGTATGTGTTAACATTTATCGTCATAAAGTCGATTTTCTATTATTATATGCCTATAAACATATTTTTTTCTGATTGTGTACAATATTCTCTTTTAGGATGTGGTGATGCTAAATGGGTTCGGAACCATAGTGAACCAGCTGGGCAAGCGTGTGAAACCTTACTTGCCGCAGATCTGCGGTATTATCCTCTGGCGTATGAACAACAAATCTGCCAAAGTCCGCCAACAGGCCGCTGATCTCATTTCGCGTATCGCAGTTGTTATGAAGACTTGTCAAGAGGTTAGTAAATAGATAGAATAGTTTCATTCGTGTTTTTATAAGGTGGTTACGTATTTGGGAGTTTATTAGCGTGAAACACCACTGGGTACCGGTTTGAACGACATTATACCCTCAGCGTTATTGTCTAGGTCAACGAGGCATGATATACAATGTTTTATGGCGGCAAACAAATTTGTGTGTCTTATCCTACTTTGCCTATGGGCAGAACGCTCTAATGCTCTAATGCTCGTATCGTCGCTGTAATTTTTATAAAATAATTTTTCACTATATGAGTAGCGACCCGTTCCGCTCTCGCGCGGGTGATATACTAATACTAAATATACGTTCTTCGGAATGTCTTTTTAAATAACGTTTACTGCCTTTTTGTCGTATCGGTTGTATTACTTAAGATAGATTTTTTTGGCCTTTTTAGGGTATATGCTCTTTTTAGGATGTTTCGATCATTTTATCTTGTAGGGTTCAGCTAGCAGTTGCTATGTAAGCGTAAAAATATGTGATTTATAAACGGCATCACATTACAAACCTCTAACATTATCAGAGTTCCTCCACAAAATTATACATGTATTACACATTTTATTCATTATAAACCTTCCTCTTGAATCACTCTATCTTATAAAATAAATCGTTTCGAAATCTGTTGCGTTGTTTTAAAGATTGCCAGGCAGCAAAAGACGGACAGTCAGCGAAAGCTACTTTGTTTTATACGATGTAATGATAAGCATCGTTTTATCTTCTCATTTATACTTTATAGAAAAAAAGCTTTAACAATGCAATATTCTTACAGGAAAAGCTAATGGGTCATCTTGGTGTTGTACTTTATGAATACTTAGGAGAGGAATATCCAGAGGTTTTAGGTTCAATTCTGGGAGCATTGAAGGCGATCGTTAATGTTATTGGTATGACGAAGATGACTCCGCCTATTAAAGATTTACTACCCAGGCTCACGCCTATTCTAAAGAACAGGTAATTATTTAAACAATGCTTATCTGATAGTATTCTAAAAGTAAATGTTTTATATATCTTTTTTTGTGTAGACATGAAAAAGTACAAGAAAACTGCATCGATCTAGTAGGCCGTATAGCAGACAGGGGCCCGGAGTTTGTGTCGGCGAGAGAGTGGATGAGGATATGCTTCGAGTTGCTTGAACTTTTGAAGGCGCACAAAAAGGCAATCCGAAGGGCTACTGTGAACACTTTCGGTTATATTGCAAAAGCTATCGGTCCACATGATGTGTTGGCGACGCTCCTGAACAATTTAAAAGTTCAGGAAAGACAAAACAGGTAATAATGAATTATATTATATATACATATTTGTGAAAAAACCTATTGAGAAAAACACTGAAGAGTTAGATTTTCGTAATTTCGTATTGTTCGATTGATCGTAATGGATTTAAGGTAAAGATAAAAGTAATTTAATATTATTTTTATAATTTATCCTAAAGTCCTATATGTAATATTATAGTATCTTAATTATGATCTTAATGTGAGATATTACTTTAGTTAGTTAATGATGAAAACAAATACTAAATTAGTTTCAATTGAAGCTGTTTTACTTTAAACCAATTTCTACCCAGATATAGTAAGTTTCATATACTTTCAGCTTTACTATTTATTTAATTATTTCATTGTTTCATCATTTCAGAGTATGCACGACAGTCGCAATCGCTATCGTAGCGGAGACCTGTTCGCCGTTCACTGTCCTTCCCGCTCTGATGAACGAGTACAGAGTTCCAGAGCTGAATGTACAAAATGGTGTCCTCAAATCACTGTCTTTCTTGTTTGAATACATTGGCGAAATGGGAAAGGATTACATATATGCGGTTTGCCCTCTACTGGAAGATGCTTTGATGGATAGGTAGAATTTCATAATATTATTACTTGTTTATAATTTAAAAAAATACGTATGTCACTTATAAATCAGCAAATCATACTTTAGAGAAATTTAAATTTTTAGCTACTTTGTGAAAAAGAAACGCATTTTGTTTTATCTTATATTATATATTTTTATATAAGTCGGTCTTACATTTCTTACCGCGGTGAAATTGTTATGTTTATCGCCAAGTGAATGTCTGGTTCTTAGTATGAGCAACATAGTCTTGTAATATACTAAAAAGATTACACATTTATTCATGACTTAGTCTGCATAATTTTTCCAAAAAAAAGGTAGCCTAGGTTACTTTCAGTTACCTCAGCTATCTTTCATTGTAAGTTCCATCAATATTGTACTAGCTAGTCCAGACATTATATAGAACAAATAAACTGACTGATATATATTTTTTTTATGTATATCTCTTATATATAACAATGTAATCGTTTAATAACGGTTATGTTAATGTTACATACAGACACTTCAATTTTATTCACTTGTATTTATTCATGGTAAATATTTTTTAGGTTCAATTTAAAACGCATGGACTAGAAATTTATTCTACTATAATAGATTTTGTACAAAATTATGCTTTGTAACAATTATTATAATTAACCATTTTCAGGGATCTTGTGCATCGTCAAACTGCTTGCGCGGCCATCAAGCATATGGCGTTGGGTGTTTACGGTTTTGGATGCGAAGATGCGCTGGTCCATTTGCTGAACCATGTTTGGCCCAACATTTTTGAGACATCGCCTCATCTCGTGCAAGCTTTTATGGATGCTGTTGAAGGCATGAGGGTTGCTCTTGGACCAGTCAAAATATTGCAGTATGCCTTACAGGTAAAATAAAGAAATTATGTCAATAACATATTTAGGCCAGTTAGGAATTTATTAAAAACATGGCTAAAATAAATATGGATATAATAAAAAAATCGTAATTCATTTTGAATTTTAGATTATTTTGTGCTATTTTTTCGTATAGTATTTTGTAGCCACAAAATACTATACGAAATTGATACACTTTTTATGTGCAATTGTGCAAATTATAATATTTAACAGAAGTCATATTGTTTAAATAAACTAGTGCCAAGTAAGATATTTATTTGATTATGTGAACAATAAACTTTTGGCAAAACTTAATGTATGGCCTCCTGCTAACGCAACTGCAACAGGCACTACAAAATGCTTTACCAGCAGGATGCAATTAAAATTTAAAAAGAAGTAGTGTTTTCATAGATTCCAGGCTTTATTTGAGTTAAGCATAGATATGTATACATATAATACAATTATCAATTCTATTTACACCCTTATTAGCTGATCAGTTAATCATAAAATATTTATAAACATGTTGTTATGATTTATAATTTGTTGATGTATCTTTCTTTATAGGGCTTGTTCCATCCTGCAAGAAAAGTCCGAGATGTGTATTGGAAAATATATAACACTCTGTATATTGGAGGACAAGATTCACTAGTTGCTGGATACCCAAGAATACAAAATGACCCAAATAATCATTTTATCAGATATGAATTAGATTATATACTGTAAATCAACTGCTAGTAAAGTGTTGAGAATTAGATGGTGGTTTTATTTTAAATGTAACTAAATCCATACCAAAAACTATTATATAATGTAAAAGGTTTATTTAATACGAAAAAATTCTAGCATGCTTGTTGGGCTCAACTAGAACATCCAGTAGACACACTATTCAAGACATAAAAGTTATCCAGTTAGTCCAAAAGCAAATAATAGTGCAAAATATGTTGAAAGCCTTATTCATTATCTTTACTTAGTAATTAGACATAAATTTAGCTTTTGATATAACAGATGTTCATATGGTGACTATCATAATACAGCATGCTTGATCACAATATGGTAACATATCCAAAACTATGTTCCATTTAATTTACTTTATTTTTTCTATAAATAAAAATTTTAAATTATTGAGAGCGAATATTGATCAATAATATTTTGATTATTATCGCTCTTACTGTGTAAAAATTGTGCTTACATTGAAATGATAGTAATTTTTCATTGCCAATAATGTAAAAAACAAGTTTTTGCGTATTTGCAAAAAGTTGAGGATATTTATTTTTAGTAATACTTTATGGATTGGTAACAAGACCTGTTAACCAAGTTTTATTATTATCTTGTTAAAATACTAACTTAATATACTATAGATAAAACATAACTACTTTTGATACATACTTGTATCAATCAATTTTAAACATTTAAATAAAATGGTAAAACTTGTAATCTATACATATTATAATACAAAGTACCCCGCCTGCGTCTGTATGTCTGTCTGTTCGCGATAAACTCAAATACTATAGCACAGATTGTCACGCGGTTTTCACTAATCAATAGAATGATTCTTCCGGAAGGTTTAGTTACATAATTTGTATAGTTTCTGTGTACACTTGAGTAAAATATATCAATATTTGTCAGAAATGAAGGGAATAAATTAAGCCGTCTAAGAGCTTTCAAAGAAGACTAGAATAGACTGCCTAAACCATATGAGATATAACAACAATGTATAGTCGAAATATATGTAATGGCTGGTCTATAAAAACCGGGCTAACGATCCTCGCGCTAGTCTAATTCGGCATCAGTCTGGTGAGCTTACTAATGTCGACTTTGATAAGGTTAGTCTGGCTGGAAAGGCTCCTGGGAAGGATGGAATCATGACCGAACTTCATCGGGCAGTGGGCGACCCTGTTCTGAGTATGTTGTGGCTTAAAAGTGAGGTTGTGAGCTAATGAAAATGCTGACCCCATTATAGTATGTATTAAAATAAAAATTGGCAGCGTTTAAACGAAAAGATTTTTTTATGGTTACATGTATTCACGTTTAGGTGACTTTCGAAAATTGTTTTGTTGAAGTGACTTTCATACTTGTTTGCATTCTCGTAAAAGAGTGTAGGGAAATTTATCTTGTATCATGTAGCAAATTAAAATAATAATGTTAATCCGATATACCAATTTCGATGCATCTGACAAACATTACTCAATTTTGTTAATAACATATCGATACCATAATACTCTGTATCAAGTACTTGTGCCATTGATCTTTTATTCCTTTGCTTTTATAACCAAGATGTGCCTGAATGCGTTATACACGTCTATTAATTAACAGTTGGAATGGTATGAATGCTAATACACAATGCAAAGTTTGGCTCACATGGTTCATTGTGGTGAGGTATATATATAATTTCTAGGAAATGAAAGGAAGGAATATTATACTTAATAATTATATTTTGTTTATTAACAATATGTAAGGGTTATTAAAAACAAACCAATTGCAGCCAAATTTAAATATTATTCATATGCAGCCTAAATTTTTGGTACATAATATAAAATACTTTCCTTGCGATTCGGTAATTAAAATTAAGAAGTATAAAGTAACTTAAATTTAGAATGACTAGTGGTTGTATATAGAAACCATTTTATAAATAAAATATCTATTTCTAAAACTTGTATAAAAATCCAAAATAAGATATTTGATATAACAAAATAATATTTTGAGCAGCATTTAATAAATTAAAAAGTTGTTTAAATTAATATAAATCTTACTATTTATTACGAGATCTAAATTACTGGGGAATGTATTGCAATATATATTCATAACATGATCAATGACATCATTTACATATGTATAAACCTTCAACATATGCAGATAATGTAATACACAGCACAGATAGGTATCACATAACATCAAAGCTATTAATTACTAACGATTATAAAATACAATAATATAATATCTTTTTAAACTAAAATTATGGATTGATGTGCATTACGTAAATTACATCTATACTTGTCGTAACTTTTAAGTTTTATTCATTGTACTATTACATTAAATAAAAAAAAATATACAAGTTAAAAGTGTAGAAGCTCCGTATAATTCTAAGCAATATAACACCACTGATCATATAAAAATTCTAAATTTTCAAGACCAACTTTCAAAGAGATAATACTTTTATTTGAAATTGATTGATCACTTAAAGCAAGAATATTATCAATGTTGTATTAGTTATTTAAATTGCATTCTTTATTTTTACTTTAAGCATCTGCAGCATATTTTCTCTATATTTACTACACAAGCGAGCCCCCTCTAGCTGAAACATGAACAAAGTTCCCTGGCAGCACCAGTTGCCACGTAGTGCCAGTCGGGTTGTCCACTGTAACTCCCAGACGGCGTTGCAACGCACCATCCGAACGCACTGCCCACACTTCCCTTCCGTAACTCGAGATGTGTTTGAACGGTATTTCACAATCTAAATAAAAAAAGACTAATTAATTTAATCATTATCAAAGTACACGGTCATGCTAGATGATAACACAGTTTAAAGCAATATTATTCAATTACAAGATATTTTTTTATTTCAATTTAGATTTAATCACGCACTTTAAATGTCAATCGACCACCTAGTTAAAAGCTGTGATGTTAATTTGATAGTGTCGTAATAGTGATGTTTTTTATTGCCTGCGCAGGCAGACGAGCAGTCGGGCCACCTGATGGAAAGTGGTCGCCGACGCCCATAGACATTGGCAATACTGGATTATCACCAACGCGCTGCCTACCGTGAGACATACGATGTTACGTCTCATTTAACCAGTAAATACGCTGGCTACGGTGCCCTTCAAACCGGAACACAGATGTGTTTTCACACTACTGCTTTGCGGTAGAAATAGGCACCGCGGTGGTACCCACCCAGACGTTACCACGAAAAATGGGGACCTATCACTGGTAAATTATTTAAATTGTATTGTATTGTATCATATTGCTATCAAATAAAATATTGTATTGTATTGATTTTTATATCATTATGTGTACAAAACAGCAACACAAGGAAATCTCTACCTGACAAATACTTCCACTGCAGTCCATCTTGCCTTTCTTTAGAAATGCCAGTTCTCACAGCAATCGCTCCATTACTTAACAACACCCAGGCAACAGTTTGAGTCAATGAGACTGCCTTAGCACTTACAATGGCCTTTTGGCCGTAAGCAAAACCACATTTTGGTGCTTCAATCAGTTTCCAATTTGAACCTGCAGGATTTTCTACTGTGATCCCATCCCTGTAGAACAGTTCTCCTTTTCTTCCTACCACCCACATGACATTATCACAGGTGCTTATTGCGACAAGTGCTTGTGGACTGTTCACATGTTCCCAGTGGATACCCTGAAAATTATAAAAAAAGTAATTAGGCATGTATTACAACATGTAGAATCTTATCATTGGATCTGTAATTTTTCAGATTACTAGGTACTCTGTCGTAAAAAAATTGCGGACTATAGAGGTTCTTAGGCAATACTTAATATGCTTATCCGACACTGCTCTGCAAACTGATTGTTGGATTACCAGGGATCCACTGTAACTGATTTCAGTTTTAGACCGAAGCAAAATAGGTAATTGCAAGCAAAACACTTAATACACTTAAATTTACAAATTTATGTTACATAGTTTTTTTAAAAATTTTAACAAGTATTATGATTAATTAATAATTTTAAGTGAAAAAAAAATTAAAGTAACTGTCATATGCATAGATTGCACATAAGAGATTATAAATCTGTTAGATTCCTATTTATATAAACATACGGATTTATTTTATGCAATAACATTTTAATAGTATTCACAAAAAACTTACTGCTGGAGTGGATTGAGAAACTCCCGTTCTATAGATGGCATCGCCACCAATTGTAACTGCCCATACAGAAGTATCACCAGGGCCAGCCTTATAAAATAAAAAACAATATTTTTCATTTAGTCCAATAACTTTTTTGCAACACCATAATATAACAAGTAACACATGGTTGGCATATGCGTAGTGTAATATTTCATGCAAATAAGTGTATTTTTATTTGATAGGTGCAATGATAATCATATGAATATAAAAAACCATTCTAACAGATATTTAGTTGTGTCCTTGATAACCAAATAATTTATATATATTAACTCTTAATTACAGGTGTTGTTAGAAACTTTCAATAATTAATTATTTTATTAATTAAAAGAAATTATAAAATAAGCAATTATCTTAACACATTTCAAGAGGTGGTAGGTCCCATTTTTAAAAAGGGCCGTCTGGAGTGTTACCACCGCGGTGTCCATTTCTGCCGCAAAAGCAGTAGCGTGAAAATATTGCTGTGTTTGGGTTTGAAGAGCACCATAGCCATATTTACTGGTTAAACGAAACGTAAAATCCTATGTCTCAAGGTAGGCATTGGTTAAGCTTAAGGTTTAGCAAGGATATATCCTTGGTAATACCGATGTCTATGGGCGTCGGTGACCTCTTAACATTAGGTCGGCCAACTTTTGCCAGCCTTCAAAGGCGATATATAAAAAAAAAAACATAAGAACCATTACAATAAAATTGACAGCAGAAATAGCCATAGTGGTGTGTTCCCAATTGGCTTCCCAAAATGATCTACCACGTCAAATATATTAAAATATTCATTTTTTTTTTAAATATGTGATAGGTCACAAACTCAAGATGCTTACCCAAATAGATATGTCAAGTAAACCAGTATTGCCTGCTCGAACCCAGGGCCCTTCTGTATTGATTTGTGCTTTCCTATACCACCTACGGCGCCGAACGCAATCCGTAAATACTTTTTTACCATGATATGGAGCAGGGAAATCTGTTGCATACTGCCATCCTTCATTATCAACCCCACCAGGAGTGTTATAGTCAATCATCCATTCAGATATCTAAAAAAATTACATACACTTTAGAGAAGGCAATACAATCAAACAAAAAAATATGTTAATATGTGTTATAAAATTTGAATATTTCTTTTTTTGTAGTATTTTTTTAATAGAATGCTGAAAATTAAGGTAAAAAGAAATATTGTAGTTTTCATCAAAATTATAAAAAGAAATAACATACCCAATGCCAATGTCTATTTAAAAGCTTGGTGTGTTCTCTTGTTCTTTTCAGTCTTCCAGTTATGTCACTCCACATGTAACGATCCGTAGGGAGTCCAGTTGAAGTGTAACCAGATAATGGATTCCATCTTTGATTTTCGTAAACACAGTAGGTCTGTGTGTCCGTCATGGAATGGATACCCTCATTAGCTCCTATTCCTAAAACAATTGTTGGTATTTATGTATAACACTGATATGTTTTCAACAATTTAATATATCCATGATTTATTGCCTACCTTTTAAAATACCTCCACCCCAACCTCCTGTATGAACCCAAACCCTGTGGTCATGTGATATTCCCCATACTAAACCATTTTGACTAGACTCAACTTTCCGTAAAAACCCACCCATCATACGCCAAAACATTTCATCGGGACCTATGATAGCACTTGTTGAGGAATATTCTAGACTGTAAAGTTTTAATGGTCCCTGAATTAAAACAGATGTTATAGTTTCATTTGACAGTCTATGCTTATATGAGCAATATTTCTCATCATTAATTATTACAGTAAAACCTTTCACTTCACAAACAATCTTCATTGAAAATTCTTGTCCTTTGGCTAGGGGTAACTTATGGCGCTCTTCTGCACCCCAGTTACCAGAGATCTTTGTATTGCATACAACTATACTCTCATCAAACCTGACATTGAAATGGAATGGTATCTCACTTACTTCTGTTTCTATTTTGTGCCTTTGCTTTTTTATTTCTGGGCCCTGTAGATTTATATGAAACCTTTTTATTTCATCAAACAGACAACCAGACAATTTTAACATACTACCGGAGTAAAATTATTGTGTAAAGGTGTAGAAAATCCAGCTGCTATATTTTTACCAAGCACTTGAAACTCTTTTATATATTTGCCATTTTCTTCAGAATTCAATTTGGCTGGCAAAGGATCCCAATTCATGATATCACCAGAATTAGTTATTGCCCAAATTGAATTATTAGAAGGTTTTCCTGAAAGTCCATGTATCTGTGATGTCACATCAATCAATACATTCAACCATTCTTCTTGTTCCATTTCAGTCATGTACTGTATTTTTATTATATCTTTGGTTTGATTAGGAACTATAAGGGATAATCTAGGACTACCAGGTTCTGAACATGTTGTAATACATATAATCTCACCTAAGTTTAAAATAAATTTAATAGTTCCATCTGGTTGAAATACAGACAATGTTCCTGTATTCTCAGAGGCATGCCAGTATAAAGAAAGTATGCAATCCTCACTGGAATTATGAGTATTAACTAATCTTGCCTCACTACTACGAGTCCAACCTTTTTCTTCAATAGCTAAGCCATAACAAGATAAATCTACACTCAAGTTTTTTCTACTTTTTAGGCTTTCTAGTATTTCAAACCTCCATTTTGCTGTTATATCAGTATTAAAAGCATTTTGTGAATCAGAAAACCAATGTGGTATTTGTATAGTATCCATAGTACAGCCTCCAGCTTCCACAAAAGCCCATGTTGTGTCACAAGTACCCCAAGCAGTTTGGCTGACTTCATCATCAAAAAACATTCCTGAATCATTATCAAAAACACTGCTATCACTATCTGGCTGTGCTTCCATGCCAACCACAGAACCCACACTTCGTACAGGACTCCAGGCGCGAGGATTTTTCAATGTTGTTTCATAACTCTTTCCTGATAAGTCTATACTATCTAAATTAGTGCTTTTCTTGGGTCTAGATTCCCTTAAAGATTTTATAGGTAAAGTGTTTTCTATTGGAGCAGAATGTGATTCCTCCCAGGAACCATGGAGGATTATGTTAGACTTTAACTCAGTTATTGTAGACTCTGATAGAGTATTTAAACTGTGGTGTTTAGGGTTTGATGCTGACGAAATAATACTTGCTGTGCTGGAAGTCCTGCTCAATTGCATATTAGCTTGTACCATTCTCCATCTTTTACCAGTCAACTCAGCTGGGGTTATACCACTTCTCCAATACACATTTTTGTTTGATTCACCAATAGCAAAGACTTGATCATTGATACCAACAGAAATGTGTACCATGTTACCATTTATCTCCAGCCATCCAGTACCCATTGCAGCTGCTTCAGAGCTACCAGCCAGAGCACCATCAATCCCTTTTCGAAACCAAACCCTAGTATCAGAACTAACAGCCCAAACAACATTGTATCCCACTGAAAGAACAGTCAACTTTGTTTCTGGTGGTGATTTCACCTCCAACCAAGCCTCACCAGTTGGACTATCTTTGGTAATGCCTTTCCTTACAATAGCTCTGCCTGTCCAAAGTAAGGCCCAAACTAAGCCTGTAGGGCCAACAGAAATATGTTTTATGTCACAATTGGGGGGAATACTAACATTGATCCACTTTTGCCCTTCTGGTGAACTTGTACTCACACTAGTTCTGTACATGACACGTCCATGAGCCGTAATTGCCCATACAGAAAGTGTACCTGGAGAAGCATAAGGAATATGGTTACCACCAATACTGACATCAATGAAAGGTTCTTGTGTAGGGTCTTTATGAAGTGGAGCAATAGCACACCATGAATTCATAGCACTGAATTTTCTGTATCTAATCCATTTCCTTCTTCTTACACATGACTTCCATTGTTTTACTGGACCAAATTGCGCTGGAAAATCTACAGCATAACTCCATCCATCATGATCCAAAGGCTGTCCATCTAATGTTAACTCCAACTGCCAATCACCTTCCCATTGCCATGCCATAGAAGGAAGTCTAATCATATCTATGGATCTATCTTTAACACCGTCTTGTGAAGAAAAGTGGTATCGGTCTGTTGGCAGCAGTCTTCCAGAAAAACCTTCAAGTGGTAACCATCTTTCGTTTTCATACGATTCTTCTTTTACACGAATTGGTATTTCAAGACCGTGAACGTGAAGATAAATTTGTCGGTCGCCACCTACTGCCCACAAAAAGTGCGGTACAGCCGACAATGTTTTAAATTCTATACCGAGATACATAAACTCTCTCCAACAGGATCCACTCGTTGATAAAGCGTAAACTTTACCCTCATTGTTTATAGAAAATAACAGAGAATTACTAGACATGTTAAAAAAATGTATTTGTTTTAAATTATAAAGAAAATGATACGTTGTTTACATAGCATTGTAAAACAATATAATAATATTACTTCTTTTAAGCTATATACTATCAATAAATTTTGCATTAGATTTAAAAAAAGTTCAAATTCTGCATTTTTTAAATTACAAATGTAATATTTGACACACCACAAAATATATTTTTCAGTCAATTGCATCTGAATACTGATGGGACACGAGTTGTTTTTTACTCGAGTGACTCGAGTGAAATTGTAGAAACCGTACTCGAGTGAAAGAATATACGACTATAATATACGACGCACTCGCGTTCCAGAGTCAACTCGTCGCACTAAACAGATTCAGAATGCACGACATGTAGCTATGTCACTTGTTTACATCGAAACCTTACAAGTTCTAACAAAATAATAATCGTAAACAATTATTCCGTTAATAAAGTGCATGTCCATCGTTTCAAGGATTTTACATACTTTGTTTTAAGTTTTACTATGTTGCTTCTTACGATTTAAGTTATAAGTGATGACAATGAAAAATTGAAACAAACAGCGCCAGAAAGAAAGTAGTTTGTAAAAAAATTGTACAACGATTTTGGAAATACAACAAATATTATTTCATATAAATAAACAATCCATGTAAATGTAAATACTACTAATAAACCTTAACAACGAAAACGCTCTATAAAACTAGGCTCAAATAAAAAAATTCCTACTCGAGTTGGCAATTTAGTCCGCCGTTTACTCGAGTGACTCGTAAACTTGAGTACAACTCGATTGACATAGAAACTGTTCCAGTGACTCGAGTCAAAAATCGACTCGAGTGGGTCCCATCACTTCATATGAGAAAGTAGTGATGCAACCCATGTAATTTACTCGAACTAAACAGGAGTTGTGCTTAAATCAAACTGACTCGAGTTAAATTTTTCATACTCGAGTTTGAAAACAATAAGTTAAGAATTGGTTGACTAAAAATATTATTATTTGACATTTTCCTTAATAGAAAGAGAAAATTACAATCAAACAGTTGAATGAAATTAGAACACAATAAATTTAAGTTAAGATTAGGTCATTAACATCTGTAGCCTGGTCAAATAACATCTTGAATGTATGTAAATAAAATTTAACATCAATACTTGGCGTAATATCGTTATTGGTTGAATAAAAGGCGGTCATTGAATATGTCAATAGTCCAACAAATAAAACAAAACAAAACAATAAAAAAAGCATCACTTGAGTATAATATATTACGTTGTTTCTATCTCTTATTTAGATATAATTATTCAGATTTATCTTATTCAGATAAAACCTAACTTCTGCATACAAAATATTTGTGTTAATAATTAGTGAATGTTTTTGAAAATATTGTAATTGGGATTATAAAATCGGTTGCCTGTAAGGTCGGTCTACTGACGATAGTTGTTACAACGTCATAAGAAATTACTGATGGAATGGTTTAATTTTTCAAAAGAAAATTTAAATTTTATTTGGTTGATATTTTTATGGATATAGGAGGTTAATGGAAATTACAATTGAAATGATCAAGTAACATTGGAGCAAACATGTGGATGTATTACTGTATAACATCTGTTCACAGACGCATTACTTACTCAAGTAGGAGAGACACAGATGTTGAACGTTGTTGAACCCGAAGGCCGATTTTGCCTCTTTGTCGCTTGTTTCACGCTTTCCCTTGCACTTAAAGCCTTAAATGGAACACCTCAGCGCAAGTGACGCCGCATACGTCATGTTATTTCGTGCGTGTAGCCGGGTAAATCGAATAATAAGACGTTATATCACTGCCGTTACACGGCATTCTTAATGATAAATAAACAGTATACAAAAAACCTAAACTAATATAACTATAAACATTTGCAATAAAAATGTACAAAAGTGTTATTATTATGCCCTCATTTTCACAATGTTAGGATACTTTAAGTACAGTTAACATATTATTATAAAGTTCGTAACATTTTAAAATTAATATTGAACTGCGCAGGGTTTGTAACGGTATATGTTTTAATTGCAATGGTTTATTAATCGATATAAAACGATATATAAAATTAACCAACCAAAACTAGATGTTATTCTTATGGTACAAAAGTTGATTATCAGTGTGAATAATTCGATCGCCAAAAGTAGCCAAACTATAGATCATTCGCTCCATCTCTTTTTGCCATAAAAGCAACCATGCAATATAAAGTGATGAAGCGAATGCCTTTTGGTAAAATGGTTATTAAACATTAGAGGTAGTTGTTATGCTAAAACGGTTTTTGTGATAACCGATAAAACAGATTTTTAATATCGATAAAATACGGATGTGTGTGTTTGTCGGTTACTCGCCTTTAAAATACAGAGAGCGCTTTCAATGTAATAAAAAAAACGGTTTGAGTCCATTCTTATTCTACACTATTAATATACTCTTCAGTGACCATGAAAACATGTCACATCACATGTCGCGGGAATGACTGACCAAAGGAAGATTCTATTGTGTAGGATAGTACGAATTTGTCATTTTTATTATTTATGTACGAAGTTAAAAAATAGTTAAATTAGTTCATAATTACTTAAAAGTTCTGAAGAAACATGATGTAATTTTATAAATTGTATAACTTCTCAGTACTGAATAGTTGGTATTATTGTAATGTCCGTAAGAAATGAAAAGAAAAAACTGTAATTTAATGTTATTTACCTATGCCAGGTACATGGAACTAATTTAGTGATTGGTAAATGAATATTCTTTTGTTCCTTAAATTACCCTACAAGGCCATGTATAGAAATAGACCATGATCGCTCTAGGTGAAACTGCGCGGCCAATAGTTAACTTTTATTAATAGTTGGGCTATCGCCAGAAGATTATGACATTGTACATTTAGCTAAAAAAAGTTTCACGAGAAATATTTTTCAGAAAAAAAATTTGCAACAGTTAATAAAATGAGTGTGTTTAGCAAAATAGGCATTGTTTTTAACAATTATCCCCTCTTACGTGGTATGGCATCTTATGGCGTTATTTGGCCTATTTCTAGTTTTATTCAGCAGACGTTTGAAGGCAAACAATTTGGTAAGCTTAGATAAGTTGTAAATGCCTCTATGTTCCTATGCTTTCAGTACATGTATCATAATAATCTTAGGTGATTTTAATATTATTTAATAGTTTCAGAGAATAGTTATGATTGGTGGAGATGTGCACGTTTTGGGTTATGGGGCTCTTGTTACGTTGCTCCTACATTGTACACATGGTTAACTATTGCTAATATTGTATGGCCAGGGACTAGTATTCGTGTTGGTATTATTAAGGTGAAGTTACCTTTAAAAGTTGTTGTTGTTTGGACTACACTTGCCTTTTAACATATACAGGTTTTCATGTTTTGTTGCTTGCTTTTAGATATTCTTTTTGTTTTTATTATTTCTGTTTTTAATTTTTCAGACATGTGTTGAAACAATAACATACACACCATTTGCAATGTGTAGCTTTTATTTTGGCATGAGTTTACTGGAAATGAAGTCTTTTGATGAAGCAATAGCTGAAGTGAAGTCAAAATTTTGGCCAACATATAAGGTATTGATGGTTCTTCTATTTGTTTGGGTTATGGTTTTGGGTAAACATATATGTGCTAGATCATAAAATCTGATCCTCCAAACCTCACATCTAGAAAAGACATTTTTGCCATACTATAGACATAAGTTTCTTTAAAAACATTATGTTCAGATACAATAAAGAAGAATATCTTGTGTTGTATTTTCAATGACAGTGATGATGATGATAATGATAGTCATAGGTAGTTTTAATTCACTGTATGTGTATACTTATTCTGGTAAATTGTTTATTTTCTGTGATATTGGTGCTAGAAAAACCTATTTTGCTTATTACTAGGAATTGTTGAACAAATAAGTAATTTGTTTAACAATTGTTGAACTAACTACTTAAATGTTATTATAAATATAACATATCTTAAAATGTTTCAGGTTGGAGCTTCAATTTGGCCAGCTGTGGCATTAATTAACTTTTGTTTGATACCTCCAAAGAATAGAGTTCCTTTTATAAGTGTTTGCTAGCCTTTTATGGACATGTTTTCTTGCTTATATGAAACACCTTGACAAAGAAGATATGCCTCAAAAAAATAAACTAAGTTCCTTAAAAAACTAAGTTAACAATTAACTTTAAATTATTATGACTCAGCATTAGTACAAATCATACCCAATCTAATTTATTTATTTTAGGGTTAATGTATTTTTATATTTTCAAGATAATTTATTTATTTACAAATGTTACATTTTATATACATAGAAGTATATTGTATATCATTATTTAGTGGCTCAATACATTTTTACATTTTTCTATAGTTCTGAATTTAGATATTTATATTGAAAGTATTATTTACAAGTTATATGAGATATCAGTTACTATTTATTCTTATGTACAATGAATAGATTGTAAGTAAGCCAATGTGATAGATACACTAGTATTAAATGTTATAAACATGTAAAAAAATGTGATTTCCATACAGGTGTATTATTTAAATAAAGTTAAACTTTACATGGTATTTGATTTAATAGTTTACTTTTATTTTGTCTACCAATATTATTATAAAAGGTAAAATCGATATTGGGCGGTAGTGTGTATTTTAAAATATTAATCATTATAATCCACATTATAATGATTAATATTTTAAAATACCTGAATGTAACAGAAGCATTGCTAAAAATATTGATACTTAAACATAATAAAATAAAGAGTGAAAGATTTTATGGTACCGTGAAACCTTAGTTCTGAATAATTAGCTAGTGTTAAAAATAATATTTCATAACCCTTTGCGAAAATAATGCAATTTTGAATGACCCCACGACTAATCACAACATAGGATGCTGGTGTGTACGTCATAAAAGAGGTCAAGATCATATATGACCTTGTTTTTGTTATAAGAAGTCAATTCATAAAGACAACACGCTAAAATGGTTTACCCAGCTCGTTTTATTACTGCAATCTAGAAGAAAATAGCATACGAGTAAAAAAATTGTAGATGCATCAACTTTACACATGTTGATTGATAAGTCTATATAATATATAGTAAGAATAGTAATAAATATAACGATTACATTTGCTGCCCCTGTATACCTATTATATTACAACATCTTAACAAATAAATAAAATTGGGTGTCTTTTTGTAAAATAACCATTTTTAATAAATAAATTGTGATATACTATAACCGATAGATTAAAAAAACAACATTTATTTTAAACCGAAACTATGTTGCAAAGGGTTTTGCACGATCGTTTTGGTAATAATACCAAGGCGTGTATTACGAAACTCGGGAGGAAAACTTTATTCAAACTAACCGATGCGACGCATATTCCGGCCCCTGCTCCGTCCATTCTCTGGGCCAACAGTCCCATTCTCTACGAATAAGAACGAAGACTAATATGTCGACGTTAGCTCCCGTAGCGAATCTGATATGGGAGGCGCTAACTTACCTCAAATCCGATGACGGCTTCAAAACCGTCAAATCCAAGAATAAGCGCAAACTCCGCGCCTCCTCCCCAGTGGCCTTCCTTCCCGTTAAGGTTGCAAAGCCTAACGCTCCCACTACCTACCCCCAGCAGGCTGCCAAACCATGAACTTCCAAGTCCAGCCAACCCACCCCAAGCATCCATCCCGCCCATCGGCATCCTCCCGATCCTCGCCCTGCTCCGCCTTCCCAGGAGCGGCTTCCAGTAGGGAAAAGACCCCCACCGATTTACCGCCGCGAGAAGTAGCAGAGGTCGAGATTCGTTCGTCCCTATTAAAATAATGTAAATTTTGAGGCCTCTGATAGCAATTGGGTGATCAAATTGCAATTGTCCACTCCGATGATTATCGGAAGGTGACCTCTATCCTTCGGAAAAGGCACACTACTTTCATACATTCGCGCTCCGACAGTGGTCAAAGGACTGCCTAAGGAGATCCCATTTTCGGAGATAGCTGATGATATCACAGAACAAGATATTCCCTCCCTTTCAGTATAAATAACCATTTATTGAAAGGACGGACGGGTGGAAAAAGCGGTGTTATTGGAAGGGTTGGGTGCTGGTCACACTAGAGCGCTCCAAAGTGGTTAAGCGCATATATGATGTCGATCAGCTGTGTGGAGTCTGTCGTCTCACATTGGAACGGCCGCATTCCAACGAACTCACAACTACCTACTTAGAGTTATATGGTCACGCTTTGCGTAATTGTTTTGCCTGTCATTGCGTAAAATGCCTCGAGCATCACGGCATTAATGATTGCCCCAGACCCAAGGACAAAGAAGTCCTTGCACCTTCGAGCACCCAGCGTGTGTAAACTGCCACAATCCCAGCCACACAGCCAACTACCTTGGCTGCCCTAAAGCGTCAAAGCGCAGAGTTCCTGTGAACCCAAAGGAAGCCTCTTCTAGGCAACCACCACCCAACCCATTAAATAACACCGATTTTCTCACCCGTCCGTCCTTTTAATGCATGGTAAATCCGACCCGCGTGGCAACAGACAGCGCGAAACAGCTAGTTTATTATATAATGTACTACGTAAAGTATGTCATAATTTTAAAATTAAAGTGATGGTAACAAATTTGGGATAACCGTAAATTATTCTTTAAACTATGTAGATATCTAAAATTGAGTTATTTACACAGGCTTATAATTTAGTAGTTTTGCCTGTATATAAAACATCCTACATGTCTCTGTGACAGTATTGTCAAAACGTATTGTTTTGTTTAGAATAAATATTTAACAATTTGATATATATACACGCAGATTTTAAGTATAATTACTTTAAATGGTTTTTTTTATTAGTCTGCGTTTTGATACTTAAAAACGTAGCTGTTAAACAAACGATTTAATTAAATATATATAATATTTAGTGGTTTATTTTCCATTTCACTGCAAATACTATGCCCACATATTACAAATGGTACTTTTCTTCTTTACTTGCTTGCTATTTACATAAAAATCCCATTTTTATTAATGCACGGTAATTAATTTATTACAGGAGCACCCTCAAAAAACCAACAAGAAATAAAAATGATTATCCTAGCTTAAAAGTTTCAACTCATCCACTTAAGGTGGAAGTCATTAATATGGTTTGAGTATTCCTTAAAATTATTTTTAAAGGTGTCAGTTGTAAAACTTTCGAAATGGCAATCATAAATATATTTCATAAATGTTTCACAGAAGCAAAGCAGAACTTTTATTGAAAATATAAATAAGTGGAGTGCAGCCTTTGAAGAGACAGATCCCTTAATGAAATTCGAGCAAATGCATGTTGACGAAGTGGGTTATTGGTTAATCTGTTCTAATTCTATTATAATCATATTTTAATGTTCTTCATTTTATACCAGAACTGAATCTTCTTTACCATAAGAAATTAGATATGATACATTAACTTTATAGTCATTATAAATATTTTATAAACAGAATGCTATTGTTTTGGATTATTAGGACTCTTTTTATTTAACAATTTTTTATTTAAATATTTTAATAAATATCATTATTTAGGATGCAAGTGTGGTGAAAATATGAATGAAACTTCTAATTATTCAACATCGTGGAATAAGAGGAGGTCTAATATTTTGAATAAGTTCACAACTGGAGAAAAACTAACTATTGTTAGCAGCTTTCTACCTGGAGGTGAAAAAGGTAAATTATATTAGGTCATAATGATTTTTTTATTTTTGGCTTATATAATTAAGAAGTTATTTGTAATCAGCTAGTGTAATGTTAACTGTGTGAGATTTTGTTGCTATTTATTTCAATACATTTAAGAAAATCATTAAACTTTTACTTTTTGTTTTGTTTTTTTTTGTTTCTTTTAAGTTAGTTCATTTTCAGCTCTTATAAGACAGGTATCTAATTTGAATGAGAAAGTGAAGCATAGACTAGAACAATTAGATGATTTTGACGAAGGTTCAATCAGGAAAACAATGGGATTGAGTCAACAAGAATTCATTAACAAAATTAATATGCTGGATGATGAAATCAAAAAGGTAAATGCCCTATTTTGTAATTTTTTTAAGTCAACATCATCTGCATTCATAAATACATTCTCTAAAGGTTTTTACTAGCAAGATTATATAAAATAAATGAATTGTTAAGAAAACACTGAAATAATCTTGTTTATTAAATGCTTATTAATTTTAAAATAATGTACAGCAATTTCATGTTTCTTTTGAAAATGTATTGCATCTATATACAGACACATAGGCTATGAAATCAAATCAGTTTTTGATACATGGTTAATGTTTCATGTAGTAAAAGTGATAATGTGTCACTATTGTAAAGCAACAGTGTCTTAAATTCATCTCTGTATTTTAAATTAAGGGTTATTCTGTCCTATAACTTAGTACCATGAATCAGTATGAGCAGAGCTAAGTAATCCTTCCTTCATTTGATATTAAACACATTGCTACGGCAATTTTTCACGGACTAAATAATGTTTTAGCATTGTGCTGTCATTCATCTAGATCTTACTTGGCTTAGATTTAGAATCTTAGTAGCATAAATAGGCTACTGATAGTGGTGTATTTACGCAACTTGTTTAATACTACATTAGCAAGTACTGTGTTTTTCGTATTAACTATTTTATATTAACTACTAAATATGTTGAGGCAAGCTATCTTCCCACCAAATAGTCGTTCACCTTTGTTAGTGTTGGATCTAAGTACCTGCTGCCTGATCGAGCCGCGGTATAGCTAAAAGAAACCTGGCTTACCTGCATACTAAGGCCCACAGTGGAGGCTGCTCCTAGTGACTGAATAAGCCTGCTTTAGTAAACTCGCAGGGGAAGAAGTGTGACGGTATTTCGTAGACCGCTCTCCCAATCCTTCTCGATGTACGGCTCAAAGCGGTGCCAGCCGTAGAGCCTTTTCCGACACTGGCGCTGGGGGCTGTAAGTCTTGTTCCTGCCATGATTCTTCTGTCTCAAATGGCCCCTAGGTACCAACAAATTCTTCCGAATCCGGGTAGTTGTATGCCCAGAGGTGCAGTGTGCCGCATGTTTGTGACGAGACTGCTTAAGCGGCCAGTGCTATTGAGGTCGCAAAAGACTACGAAAGCGTTCCTATGACCCCACCTTTTAGGCGCTAGGTGCCAATAACGTGGTGGTTTTAGTCGTTGGAATGTACATACATAATAACATAACCCGTGGTTACCTCACGACGGCCAGTATTACCCATTTTCCCACGTAAAAATATGCTATCTATCGTAGATCTTTAAAACATCATTATCCTAGGGTTTTAACAGAGCACAGTTGTATTAATCAAAAGTAAATATTGCAAATTATTAATGGTGATATTTTAATTTATAGGCATGGGAATCTGAACAACGAGTTAAGGCTTTTAAAATTTGTATACAGTGTTCAAAGCTACTCTCTGATGTAACTGTAATGCAGTTTTATCCCAGTAAATTTATACTTATCAATGACATTCTTGATAACTTTGGTAATTTGGTGTTTTGTCGTCTGCAAAAGAAAAGTTTTGGGTAAGTATTTCAGTAATCAATCTATTGTCTGTTTCATCATCATCCCCCTCCCCTAATGCACGCCTTCTCTATTAGGGGGTTTTTTGACCGTATCATCCTACTCATTATCTCACTTTTCAGACAATTGGGTGATTGGCCTAAATTATATTAAACAAAACAATGATAACACAAAATTGTTTCCCCGTGGGTTTTGAACTCACCACCTCCGGTTTATAAAGCAGGGGCCAATACCGCCAGTCCACGGAGGCAGTTATTCTCTGTTTTATAATTTTAAATATTGTCTTAAGTTAAGTTACTCATATCTATATGAGCATAAATATGTGTAAACGTTTTTGCCTTGCGTTTTTATAGGCAAGATGTGCAGACTCCATTAGAGATTGATTCCAGTCTTGTCCCAGAAACAGCAAAAGAGACTTGTCAGAACTGGATGTTTAAAATGGCTTCTATCAGAGAACTATTGCCTCGCTTGTACATGGAGATGTCCTTATTGAAATGCTATGTTTTCATCAATAAGGATGAAATAACATCGGCAATCAAAAGACTTACTACAATGATCAGAGGCATTGGGAATCCGCTGGTGGCTACTTATTTAAGGGTGTATTTATGCACTGTAGCCTCTAAGCTGTTTGGGAAGCAGAGTGGACAATTCTTTCACGATAACCTTAAAGAATTCGTTGAGGAGTACCAACAGGTATGAATTTTCATGTAGTACAAATAAACTTTATAGATTTACACAACTTTACGCAACCGTGAAGTGTAGTTACAGCTACATTTAACAGTGTCATCCAAGCCGATTGAGAATACGGCGGCAAATCTCTATAAGGGATCAGCCAACTAGACAGGAGATATTATGGTATATAGTGTGTGCAATCAAAGAAGCACCCTTCACATCCATTAATCTTATAGGCAGATAGGCAGTGGCGGACTAACAGGGGGGCGGAAGGGGCGGCTCGCCCCGGGCCTCAGGTCTTGGGGGGCCCCCAAATGTTTTAGCATTTTTCATAATACTTTAAAAATATGCTTAATATTTCATGATTTCATGTGTACATGACTTCATCAAGATTAAACCACTACAGCCATTGAAAGTTTTTACATGGTACTGATAAATTTTTATGCTGAACGCGTCCAATACTCCGGGGGTATTCCCGTTTTTGTAGCAGAAACTTCCCCTGAATAAAGGAAGTGTGAATAAATCACTTTTGTCCGCCAACAGTTACATTGTACTTACGTCGAAAAAATTTAAAATATGTAATTTTTTTTTACGTTGGTAATTAATAGTGTATTTATGTAATAGTGCAAATTCTTAAGTATTAAACACAATCTTAACCGCTTAAAATAAGAGCGTAAGATCTTTTAATTTCATTAAAAAGTGTTTTTAATTTTTGTTGTTATAAAAGTTTAAAAGTAAATTATTTTAGAGTTGAGCTGGTGCATTTCTGAATATTCGAAAAGTTAGTAATTCTTTTAATCAATACAAAATATTGTTTTTATGCAAACAACTTTTTATAGTCTATTCAGCTATTTTTCATAAAAGTTTCGTACCGGTAACTGCTGCAACTACTCGATTTTAGAGTTTTTTTTATATTTTTAAGTTTAAGCTGTGACAGACATACCATTTTTTTATTTAAAATTATATTTTAAGAAATTTAAAATAACGTTTAAATTCATCAAACAAATATGTATACGCCAATTACATTAACCAGAAGTGTGTAGGCAATGTTGTAACATAAATCACAACATTGCCTTGGCTTCTGTTTCGAATAAATAACTTCTATGTATTTTCAAATGAAAATTTAGCATAGTAAGCATCACATTTGTTGTAGAATTGAAGGTTCTCTTTTTTTTATATTTCTGTATTAGGCAATGTTGTGCTCGTAACTTTTGCTAGCACAGTACATTTTAAAACAGGAAAACTTACTTAATGAATTATTTTGTTATTTTTATTTTAGTTACTAACATCCCTTTATATACACGTTAAAAGAGATTGATACTAACACCTAGATACATAGAAAAAATTATGATTTCGCATATAAATAAAAAAAATACAATGTACCTATAACCTAATAAGTAATTGAACTGACTGGAGCGGCAAATGCACTTGCTGGATCTTTATCCAAATACCTTTCAAACTTTGATGAGAAGAAAAGTTGCATTGCCAAAGAAGTTAATCAAACTGATGAATCGGGATGCAAGTACAAATCATTTATATTGAGACAGCAAACATAGTTGAAAAGTCTAAAAGACAAAATCCGATGTGACTGACGCTGAAACACAGAATAATAAAACTAATAAATTAAAAAAACATACTGCGGAAGCCGAAGAATACGTCGCTAAGTTAGAGGTCTTCTCATCCAACGATGCTCAACATTGGCCAATACCTGTGCCAGAGCACATCAGAATTTCCATTATCGAGAAGGGTTGTGAAGTATTTCAAAATAAAGACGGACCTTTTTAATCTGTGGAAAGACCAGGTGAAAGCACTAAGGGAACACATCGTTGTTTAACTTTGCAGTGGTTTTACTCACATTTAAACGAGACTAAATATTTAAGGAAATGGATGCTATACTCACCATCAACAAAGAAATTATATTGCTACTGCTGCCGGTTATTTGCATATGCGGTTGATAAACACACAAATAAATTTGTCTCTGGTTTTCGTCAGTGGTGGAAATTAAATCCTAGGATATCACTAGCATGAATCATCTCATGAACATCTATCAAACTTAGAAAATGGAAAACGTGGACAGCTTAAAACTTAATAAAACTATTGATAAAGATAACTTGAAGATTATTAACGATGAAACTAAGAAATGGAGAAACATTTTACATCGCCTTTTAGATGTCACGTTATTCTTAGCACAACAAAATCTTGCTTTCAGAGGACACCGTGAAGATAGTTTTCGGAAACAGGGATTTTTTAGAATTAGTACAATTGTTAGCGAAATATGATCCGGTGCTGAAAGAGCATTGCTTAAACCTAGAAGAGGCTGCTGGTGGGTCAAAGAGAGTACCATCGTATTTTTCAAAAGGCATACAAAATGAATTTATTCTATGTTTGGGTGAACATGTAAGGCAAAAATTATTGCAGATATTAAAAAGGCTAAATATTACGGAATAATTTTTGACAGCATTCCTGACGAAAGTAAAACAGACCAAATGAGTCAAATCATTAGATTCGTTCATATAGAAAATGACATTGTCGAAGTACGGGAATCTTTCCTGGGTTTTTGTTTGATATCTGGAAAAACTGCTGAGGATATGTCAAAAGACATTCAGCAACAGCTGAAAAAAGATAGACTAGATATTGCCTTATGCAGGGCTCAAGGTTACGACAATGCCACGTCAATGCAACGTCAATATCAGGTGTCCATGGAGGGGTGCAACGAAAAATCAGAGAAATAAATCCAAAAGCATTGTTCAGTCCCTGTTCTAATCATTCCTTGAATCGTTGTGGCGTTCATCTGTTTGCATGCGTTCCTTCTAGCGTCACGTGTTTTGGAACAGTAGAGAAATTGTATTCGTTTTTTTCATCATCTACACAGATATGGCAATTACTGAAAAGAAGACTGGAAAAAATTTAAAACGGTTTTCGGATTCTGCTGGAGTGCTTTTACAAGTCAGTAAAAGTTGTAAAAAGAAAACATAGAGACAATTATAAGTAGTTTGGAATATTTTCAAGATCCAACGAAGGCAAATCTAGATACAAGATCAGAGCAAGCTTTCATGCTCGGCTGTTTGTAATTTTACCTTTTAACCTATATACAATTTTGGCTTTCTGTCCTGGAGGAAGTAAATTTAGTTCAGCAATATTTGCAGTCTCCCAAAATGACTCTGGATATAGGAATCGTTAAAGTAAAAGCCTTGAATGAGTATTTAGTGAAAGAACGAAACACCATTGTAGACAATGCTGTTACTTTTGGCACAAAAAAATGCAATAATATGGACATCGACATAGAGAAACGAGGGAGAAGGTAAAAAGAACGATGCTGGAGTGAATTAGCTCATGGTGTTGGATTAACAATTCAGAAAGTAATAAGACGGTCAATGTTTGAATGCATAGATCGATTTATACAGGAATTGCTGACACGTTACGAGGCCATTAAGCAAATCAATAATATTTTCCAAATTTTTGAATCAAAGTTTATGCTAGAAGCTTCAGATGACGCTCGGGCTATAGCAGTTGATAATTTAATAAATATTTATAGTGCATTTGATAAGGAGCAAATTTTTGAAGAAATTAAAAGGTACCCGCAGACATGTAAAAGCAACCGATACGACTATGGTGTTGCTGCCAAATGGACACCAAGAAATCCTACAATTTATAATAAAATGGGATTTCAGTGAATCATTACCCTGTACATCGCTTATACTTCAATACTTCTTGACCACTTGCATCTCGGTTGCATCATGCGAGAGAAGTTTTTCGAAACTTAAACTAATTAAAAATTATCTTCGATCTACAATGGGTCAAGAGCGACTGGTTAATATAGCCCTGCTTTCAATTGAAAGAAAAATTTCAAAAGAAATTGATTTCACAAAAGTTATTGAAGAGTTCAGTAAATTGAAGGCATGAAAACACATATAAAAATTAACTTCTTATCTACTGAAAATAAAACTACCTTTGATTTATTTTTTCTTATTGTTATTTTTTTTGCCGTTCGATTCTATTTACGTATTTTATTTTCCTCCACCATATTCATTCCATATTGTAGGTACGACTGCCTTCGGTGCCTAGTGGTATGGGCGTGTGCTTAAAAAACCGTAGGTCGTGGGTTCTAAGCCTGCGGGTCTCAACGGGGGCAATTTGGGCTGATCACCCAATTGTCTGAAAAGTAACATGATCCATGCGTCCGATGGGCATGTAAAATCTCGGTCCGCCCACTAACCTGCCAGATTTGACCAGCGTGATGGGTTACGGTCCAAAAACCCCCTAATGGATGGGCGTGTAATAGGGGAGGCCTATGTCCAGCTGTGGACTATCACAGGCTGATGATAATGATGATTGTAGGTACATACCTATGTTTTTTAAGCTTAAATAATTTAAGCCGAATTTAAATTTAACTTGTCAGATTTTAACGAAATAATCATAAATACTTATACATACATGGATAGGTCCAAAACCCTCTAATGGATAGGGGTGTATTAGGGGAGGCCTATGTCCAGCAGTGGACTATTACAGGCTGATGATGATGATGATGACTTATACATACAAATGTGAACTGAATAAAAAGCTTGTAAAATACATTTGCTTAAAGCTTGGGCCTCATTCAGCTTTGCCGCCCGGCCTCTGACGGCTTAGTCCGCCGCTGCAGATAGGATGGATAATTGTCACGACCGTAGAGAGCTCAGGCGCTGGATCAACGTTTTATATGCCTATCCTACTCATGGATCATATAACTTCCTTAAAGTCTTACTCCACATATGTAGGTCGTATCGCTTATCATTAAGTGTTTTTGTTCTCAGATTTTTCACCCCAGTATGAAGAAGAAATATGAGACACAGCTTTTGACCCTAGATCAATATCTAAATTTGTATGAGCCCGCAGTGAATTGGCTGTTGTTTGGTGCGCTGAATCATCACAACTACAAATTTGCTCTCTTAAAAGATTTTCTCGATCAATGTGAGAATATGGAAAATAGGCAAGTAGTGAGACTCTAATCGTTTTATATAAGGTGTTCGATTTTATTTAGCAATACACAGTTTTTGTTTGAAATGTAAAAAGTCGTTTTTTAATATACTTTACATTCTTAGACTCAGCTATATGAAGCTTCATTTAAATGAATAGAAAGACATTAATAAATTGTGCACGTCTATTAATATTTATCAATAATTATAAATTATATTTAAATCATCTTTTATATTTATAGCGAACTATTTTTAACCTGCGTCGTGTCATCATTCGATTCTGAGTGTATTATTGATAACTCGACAAGAATATTGGAGATAATACAGAAATCCGCTGATAAAATGGGTAAATAAATGTTTTTTTCTAGTATAGCCACTTCATTTACTGTTGCATAATTCTTTAAATATCGTCATTGTAGTATACATATTGTAAATCAAGTTTTGTACTTAATTACTTGACCTAATTTTATAATCACTAAATGATTATCATCATCATCATCATTATCATCAGCAGCCTGTGATACGCATGGATGATCGACCCAAATCCATAACGACAGGAAATACTGAACATTATTAGGCTTCGGAGGCAGTATCTAAACGCCTCGTAGCCAAGTGGTATGGTGCGGTGCATAGAAACCAGAAGTCGTGTTCGAATCCTGCGAGACGCAGACAATTTCATTTTGTTTCAAGTTGGTTAGACAATTGCCGATACCCAATTGTCTAAAGTAAGATGATCCATGCGTCGGATGGGCATGAAAAGTCGGTCCACCCACCAACCGCATTGGACCAGCGTGGTGGGATCGGTCCAAACCTAATGGATAGAGGTGTATAGAGGCTATGTCCAGCAGTGGACTAACAAGGCTGATGATTGTGATGTGACATATTTTTATCAGATCCGGTATTAGGGGCACATATAAAAGAAGTCGCTGTAAATTTACAAAATTTACCGTTTACCTCGACAATTTTGTAAAAAAAAATGAATAAAAAACATTTTTTTTGCCATTTAAATTACTGTAAACTCAGCAAAGTTAACACAAGCTGTATTTTGAGTTATAATTCATAATTAAAAAATTAAAAATGTTTTAAGAATACCATGTCAACTTGTAACAAAATGTAAAATTTATGTGAACAAAGGTAAGCTAGCAAATGTCAAACTAATGGCGCAACTTTAGAGGTTATTAGAACGCCTGTTCTGATAAGTGGACCGCCGCCCCAGACCATCATCGCACTAAATACAATCAATAAGATACATTTGTACATTTTGAGTTAAAAAACAGTTTGACATAATTTTTTTCTATGTATATCCATCTCTTATTTGGGGGCATAGCGTCGACTATGATGTGCGATCTCTAACTAAAACCTTAGAACTAAGCAAGCTCTCGCTTTGTGACCTAAATTCCTAAACTTTTATTAGAAAGACCTATAGATAGATTATGGTTTATTAATTTTTACACTTTGCAGTGCTCCTGCATAACGTGTTGGCATCATTGGGCGAGCATCTCTGCAACGCTGGCAACACCAGGCTGTCCTCTGAGGCCCTCAGCCAGACCTGGTGGAAGATAGCTAGCAACATACGATCGACGGTTAACTTCCTTCACGTTTTGGAGCCGTGGTTGCAGTTCGCGTGCACGCGTTTATCTGTAAGTTGTTTCATACTATTTCAAGTATGTGCTCTTGCGATACATATTCCGCTACGGCTAGCAACGCCATCTATTCTCAAACATTGCAAAGTGTATTGAGATTTTTGTTTAATCGTTTAATCAAAAAAGACACCCCAATTTCCCCTTAGGGTTGAGCCCACAATTGTACAATTTACAGCTTACGTGGTTCTGTCGGGTTGCAATTAACGATAAGACTGACGAAAGCAAAAAAGCCGTTGGTAGAATTTAAAATTGAGCTTAAGGCTTTGACTTTAATTTAAAATAAATACATTGGTTAATGGACATGGGTCACTCTCTATACATTGCTCGGCTCACTATACGAAGTCCAATGAAATTATGTTTAAATAACAGACTACTTTGTTCATCGGGATACAAAGATATTTAATAAATATGTTAGGTATTTTAGGTTATATCATATGACTGCTGTCTTTTAACATCATCATCAAAAAAGATTTTCGTGTTTTTTTAAGGAGATTTAATTTGAATTTTTTAAAATATAGATATATCATACCTCTGACAACTCCTTCAATATAATCATTATAGCTTAGCCACGCAAAATTCTTTTTATTTATGATTTTAGTCATCTCATGATCAAAAATTGCCTAAATTTTATGATAAGTATGAAAAATTAAAATTTTCTGCTATTGATATTTCATTAATGTCCTTGAAGCACTAGTAGCTGGGCCGAATATGGCCGATGCCTTTTATAAATAAAGGACACTCCGAAAGCCTCGTTTAAGTGTTAAACATAGTACATAAAACATGTATTTTTACGTATCACATTATTATTTGTTTTATTTTGATATTTTTTGACTTTACCTTAACAGACTCAGCACACGAATATTATTCTACGTGGCACTATTAGATTTCTGCTGAAGGGTGGAAAGCCGGCCGAGGAATTTTCCTCCAACTTCCATTTGGTAATCAGACGAATGCTTAAATCGATCCCCGAAGTTGAAGAATTGTTCTTAATGGTAAGATTTATAATTAAGACTAGGTTTTCCGCGCGGTTTCCTCCGTGTGGTATATATTACCACATTAACGAAACTAACAGATTGTTATATAAAAATCCGTTAGTTTCGTATATAGATTTATATGATACATGTATATAAATATATTGGTTATATACCGCAATTTAATCAGTTAAAAACGCTTATTTCGGTTTAACAAACAGACACTCTTTGTATTCATTAAAAAGAAAATTTATTGGAGAACAAATACAACTATTTTCATAGACAAATGTATCTATAGTCTTTTCTTATTAACGATTTGGGTTCTAATCTATACTGTTGAAACATTTACATTAAAACGCATTAAAATTACAGTTTTCTGCCAACATTATGGCAGTCAAGTCAAGTCTTCGATCTATCCTTTGTCTAAATCTTGCAAGTTCCGAACTGTAATTATGTCATTTGACAGAAAGACTTTTTGACTCTTTCCTCCGCAGAATGTTTTTTATTTTAACTCGTGTTTATGTGAAATATTTTTAATGTGCTTTTGTCACTATTGAATAGAATTTATAAAATGTGATTTCTGATTTAAATTACTCTTGTGTTTTCTTCCCTATTATTTTCATTTTTATTTTATCAACTGTCATTGGTGGTTTTTTAGGACGCGTTCATGCCTCTTCTAGAATTGGTCCAAACTTCGAGTGCAAGAACAAATATTGCCAAGACAGTGCTCTTTATATTCTTCGAGCGATATAACGCGGTTCAAGTCGAAGATCCGGTCGTCATATCGAGTCTCATGAGGCTTTGCTGCATTCTGCACGACGCCATCACGTAATGTTAAACAATAACTGTTACTTAAGTAACGTAGTAAGTAAATTATTTGATGTCATTGTTAAATATATAACCAAAGTCGGTTAACCGTATAAGATTTTTAAAACATATTTTATTATTAGTTTACGATATAGGAGGATTTGTTTATGTTAACGCTTAGAAGCTTATCTATTTTTTCTATACACTTTGAATAACCTAATCAACACTTTTGCACAGAGCGACTGGCAAGTTTTCCCTACTCATAAAAAATATTTTATTAGATGTTAATAAATTTAAAGCCGTCAGACATCATGTAACATCTGACAAAAATACACTTACAACAGGCAACAGCTTTTTGCAACAATTTGTCAAAAAATCCACGAACCCGGCTTTTGTTTATGGATGTATTTGATTATTTCGATTGTTTATTGTTTGTTAAAGTTGCTACATTCGCTAATTAATTTATTGCTAAGTAAAATACATATTTTCGTCAATATGAAAAATACAACAATTAGCAGTTATTACACAAAGATGATTACCGCTGACTATGTATAAACATATTATTTAAGTTTATACAGCCTTAGCTTACACCAGTGATGGCGAACCAATGGCACGAGTGCCATTACTGGCACGCGACACAATATTTAGGGCACGCTGCTAGGCATTGCATGACGAACGTATGCAAGTGATCCCTGTGGTACGGAATATTCAGGAGCGGTGCGCGGGGCGCGTGAAATGCGTTACCAGACACATTTAATTGTTTAAAAAAGCTGGCTCATGCTATTTTAACAATATTTTCATCAACTTATGCCTGAGAGTTTTTATTTGCAGAGATGGATAATATCTAAGACTCGATTAGAAACCGTTTGTCAGATAAATCTAGTTCAGTATGCATGCTGCTAAAAGTAACATCTTACAAGCCTAACATATGTTATTTATCATTTAATCTGCAACAACGGAAGTCACATTAATTTTACTTTAATAACTGTTGCAAAATGTTCCTATTTTTTGTACGAAATAAAGAGTTATGAGTTGATAGTATTAATATTTACTCAATAATCACATAACCAAAATAATTTCACGGCACATCTATGACCTCATCACAGGTTTCTTTAAAAAAATGGCACGTTGGTACGTTAAGGTTCGCCATCCGTGGGTTACACTATATGTTTCATATATATATATTAATAATATTATGCCCATAGTGCCGTGACCGTAGAAGACGAGAGCAAAGTGTGCGCCGAGCTGATAATAAAGTACGTGTACGCAGTCAAGTATCAGGAGGACTTCGAACAACAGCTCAATTTCTACGTGGAGTGTCGTTCTGCTTTCATCAAACTTGACTCTGTCCTCGTCGCCCTTGTTCATGTAAGATAGTATTTTGTCTTGTCAATTGCAGTTGTACTGATATTAAAATTAAAAAAAGATGGATAATTTTTATTACGGATTTCGGAATGTGTTGCAACTATCTGAGTTTATTTGATCGATGCTCGTACTTTAAACAGTAGATGTTGTTTTGTGCTTTAGCAGATATGGGCATCGCGTTATACTTCAAACGAATTTACTAGAAATAATGAGGATAAATATTGATTTATAATCAGAGGACTGGCTGTGCAATAAGATTCAGAATCTAAATATTGATATATTACTTAATGTATATTAGAAAGGTTTTAGTTATAATTTGGCTAATGTATCTACGGTTCTCTTGTAGGCCGTGAACGCGTTGGCGTGTCGCGCGGGGCGCGAGCGCGACCGTTGGCTGCAGCGCGCGTGCTCCGCGTACTGCTTCGTGACGGTGCCCTCGCTGCAGTGCCCGCTGGCGAGGGCGCAGCTCTACCTGCAGTCGGGGCAAGTGGCGCTGCTCGGGGGCTGCATTGGACAAGGTGCTATTTGTTCCATCATCATTATCGGCCTGTGTTAGTCCACTGCTGGACGTAGGCCTCCCCTAATGTACGTCTTCTCCATTTAGGGGGGTTTGTGGACCGTAACCTACCACACTGGTCCAATTCGGGTTGTTAGGTGGACCGACTCTTTACATGCCCATCCTACGCATGGATTATCTTACTCTTCAGACAGTTGGGTAATCGGCCCAAATTGCTCTAACCAACTAGGAAACAACAATGAAAATTTATTGAGTCATTGCAAGATTCGAACTCATGACCTAGAGTTTCTAGAGCACACGCCTTTACCACTAGCCTACGGAGGCAGTTATTGAGCTGACTTGCTATTACTGTAGATATATGTTTATCACAGCTTGAATGCCTAAACTGGAAAAATGTTAAATATATACTAGCGGAATCGACATAAGTTGTCCTGCATGATATACTAAGTGATTAGAATATTAAACAAAGTAAGAAATAAAAGTTCAAATCGATTAAGCAGTTTAATTGAAGTATAGATAAATAACCTATGTACTGTAGCGCCGTCTGCCGGGCTTATTTGTGAATGTAAACCATCCTCGACCCACTTGAACTCATACAAAAAATGCATTCAATTCGGTCTAGAAGTTTAAGAGTAGTTCGATGTCAATACACTACAGAAGAATTATGTATAAAGATTTTTGTACGTGTTATTCGTTCAAATATCTACATTATCTATTCTCAAACCAAGCAAAAATATAAAAGATAAGGGCAACGTTGGACGGTGAAAGGATTGTGTGTGGACGGTGAACACGTATTCATTTTCGCAGCAATTCGCATATCTATCTTGGTTGACGCAAGAATATCGTTGCCAGTCGTCATAGGTCATACTTTATAAATTGGGTAGCGGAGGTCGGATGCCAGACGCTCTGCGTAAAAACTATTATTCATGTAAATCTTGATGGATTAGATACCGACCCATGATAACTTTGGAAAACGAATAGGAGAAAGATGTGTACTAGTATCTTGAAGTCCATAGTAACTTGAAGTTTTCTTTTCGCAGCTGAAGCAAATTTTAAAGCGTTGGTTGGTATAATATCAGATATACCTCAGTTCGTGCAAGAGGATGGCCAGAAAAAGTCTACTCACGATAGATTGAGTGGTCTTCTCAGCAACTTCTTGTCTACATTACTTATATTACCGGTAAGTTGTATTTTTATTATCTTTTATTGCGATGTCTCACAGTGGGACGTAGCTTTCTTGCGCGAGTCTAATAAGACAAACAATTTTCCATGTAAATTAGTGAATAACAATCCATGTTAATTTTTTAAGCAAAATTAAATACGGAGTTAATGTAAACAGGTTTACCAATTTATTGGTAACATCGCATTGTGTTTGCCTCCTGGCAGCGGGACCAATGGAAGTACTTTAAAATGCCTAATGAACAATAAAACCTTTTTATGATGCGGTGGTTCCCCTTTTTACAGGGGGCCGTCTAGGGCGGTACCATCGCGGCGCCTATTCATCCCGCAAATCAGTAGTGTGAAAACACCACTGTGTTCCGATTCGAAGGGCACCATAGCCAGTGTATTTATTTATTGAGACGTAACATCCTGTTGTATTGCCAATGTTTATAGGCGTAAGTGACCACTTTCCATCACGTAGTCCGACTGCGGGTCTGCCTTCGTTCGCGATAAATAAAATCTTTTAACTTAAAATTGTTGCATTATAATTTTGGTACTATAGCTTTCCCAAATACTGTATGCATATTTTGTTTGTCACCCAGTTATTAGCATATGTAGTCATTAAGCTTAAATGAATGTTGGGCGGCAGGTGATTTCATGGTTGTTATGTCGTTTGTCGTCTAAGATCCTCTGTAATAACTAAATAATATTTTTTGGCTATGTTACAGTTTTTATATAACACCACGATCTAATGTCTGTAGTCTTTTTTATTTGTAGGATAATGTTGACAGTAACTGTAAGGCGTACGTACTGACTGGTTTCATAAAAACTATGGAGCGGATACATTGGAAGAAGACGGATTCTTGTATTACAATCTGCTGTTGAAAACATTGGATTTACTTTGTGAGATGGCTCAAGAAAAGTATGCCTACCGTATTGATTTTGGTAAGTTCTTTTTTCCATGAGCTCTTATCTTCTAATCCTTTTTTTAATTAACTCGCTGTTAGTGGATTGGTTCTGTGACGCCCATCACATTTTTTGCGCTTCTTGTTCGATTTCTATTGTTCCATGTTTGCCGTTCTTTTCGTTAACTAAAGCCGGTGAGTTGTATGATGCTGTCCTATTAATGTTCATTAGTACAACAAATACAAATAAAGATTATTCTTATTTTTCATAAAATGGAGTAGTTGTGCTACCAGATATTTCCTAACGTCCGTGTAACATTTTTCCAACATAATGACTATGGGCTAATGTTTAAAAAAAAGATCATTTGGCTGCGGAGGTATTCGCTCCTTGGCATTCTTCTTGATCTTAAAATTTGAGGCTAACTTAGGTATTGGAAAATCTGCTAACGACCTCTTATGTAAAACCCAAAATTTTTGGGCGCGTACTTATTGTTTAAAATAATACAATTACGGTCCACCATCAGTGTAAAGTGAAAAGTGAAACTAACCATTACCAACGTTTAGACATTAGTTAACGTTCATAAGAGTCGTTAGCTGACTCCTTATCCTAGCGGTAAGAGCTAGTGCTTCAAAAACCGGAGGTCGAGGGATCGAATCCATCCAACTTTTCAGGTTTCATAGTTGGTCTCCTGATTGTCTGTAAAGTAAGATGATCCATGCGTCGGATGGGCATGTAAAAGTAGGCCCTGCGCCTTGTCTTTTGTGTCGGTTTTCTGTCCTCATCGGGCCATAACTGTATAATGATATAAGTCGTGCACCTGTGTTTTCGCGTACACTTGTGCACTATAATATCTCCTGCGCAGTTGTCTGACTCTAATATATCGGCCGTCGTCGTAATCGACTAGGACGACATTATTATACGCTGTATATATATCGTTCATATGAGAAGATTTCTACGAACCTGCAGTAAATATATCAGAGCCATATAATATACAGAGCGAAAATCTAATGGCGTCAAAACTTATGACGTTTGTCGATCTTCCTTTTGGAGGATATGTTTTACCGCCATTACAGTTTCATCACTTTAAGCCGTTATAAGCAATATTTATGCCGCTGTGATGTACGAGTCCGATTATTAACGAAGATTTTTTCTTTCCATTTCGTTTTGTTTTGGAGACGTAGATTTCTAATGCAAGTCCTCAATAAATAATTTTTATCGAGAATACCCATTTCTTTGCGTCATATTACTCCACATTTGAATATGTTTGCATAATTTATCTTAAGAGCAATAATGTATGAGAGACATTGTTTTAGTAATATCCAACGACGAGCTGTACGGCTGCGAAGAAGAATTCATAGAGCACATCGAGAAATATGCAACGAATATATGCCAGGAGCTGTTGGTAGTATTGAAAATGCTGGGCGATAGCAAGGAGACGAAGAAACAGTTTAACTTAGCACTAGACCTCTTCTGGCGGGTAACGAGGCGCGCTGACGTCGGCCAACCGTCTATGTCGAGTTTGGCTACGAATTTGTGGACTCTGTCGCAGAAGCTTCAAGACTCTAACAGCAAAATTGCGGTAAATATTATACACTATTATACCTAAATATAAAACTGTGGACTTTGTTTCTTTTCGTTGACACCAATATGGATAGACATTATCTTTATTCAGACTCTCCGTAATATTTGGCCTCATACTTTAGCCAATTTAAAGATAGAATTTACATCGCGTAAGGATTAAAAATGGCCGCGGTCTATTTATAACAACTTTTACCTTCTGGTGCCATTTATGTTTGACATTAGCCTTTGTTTATATTTATTCCGTATCTAAATTGGCTGAACTATGGTATATAACTATACTAATGTACTGGATTGATTTCTTAATGTTAACTTTCGAGAATACATCTTCCGAGGAATCGACATTTAGCGTAGTGGTTAGTAATTATGACCGTTGCGTCAGTGGCTATGGGTCCGATACGCACTACGGGTAAACTTTATGTGTGTTGAATATAGTTATCCTAATGTCTGGATGTATTGTATATTCATGTTTATTTTTGTAAATTTTTTCCATAGTGTTATCCTGTTCAAATAATAAATAAAATAAAATATTTATATGTTTATAAACAACGTCACGCTCTGACGCAGCTATACAAGTACAGCTTAAAACAGATTTTATTTCGAAAACGAAAAACGGATTGATATTAATATTGAATTTACAGTTTAATCTGGATGTTTTATGATGTATTTTTGGAAAAAGTTAAAAATTTATCGATTTTTTGTTACAGAAATCAATGCTGATGTCCCTCGAGACGAACAACAATACCGCAGCTCGTCAACTCTATGCCAAGTTAACACAAAACGCTGTTAGAATTTAAATGTTTATGATTTTTATAATTCATGTCATTTGTGTAATTCCCAAGTAACTTTATCATGATCACATGTTATGCTTGCATAACAATATTGTTTCTTAAAGTTCTTTTTTATACAAATACTAGACGGTGAACATTCCTTTAACTGTTAAACTACTATTCCATTTTGTACGAAATATTGCTTAATAATGTGACATAAATGTAATTCATTACATATACTTCAATATTTATTATAAATAGGTATAATCATTATTCCTGCATTTTGCTACGAGTGTCGGCTTTCTTCAATAACTTTATCAGTCATATTGTAGATTAATATTAAAGAAATAAAACTTAAAAGGCGTTTTATATCTTCAAAAGTTCGATAACATTACATTTAAAAGACTATTATTTAGAAATATCGTTCATCATCAATTGGCTACAGCCTCGGGAAGTTAATAAATCTGTGCTATAATAAAGTTATTTAAAGAAGAGTTTTATAACGTAGGAACTCATGTTTCATTTCCTCCGCATTTTATGGCCTTAATTTAATTAGAAATGGCCCAGCGCCAGAAAACATTTGGCACGATTTCAAATATTTTTTAGGTTTAAACACTATTCATTTGTTTTATAGAGAAGCTCGTAAGGCGTTGAATATTACCAAAACCTTATTTTTACTACACCAGTGCCATTTATTGTTAAATTTTACTCATACTACCATTAAATTCTATATAGTCCAGGATCACTGGGCTATTTTTTGTACTTGATTACTTTCAAGCTGAATCTTCGTAAATAGCTTCGTTTTGACAAGACGCCCAACAATGTCCTATGCGAAAATTCTCGATTCTGGTAGCTAACAGAGGTAGCGAGGACATAATATGTTTATTTAATGAGTCTTAAAAATTTTATTACTAACTGAGGGATGCCTTTTTTAATCTCAAGATAATTATCGTATTTACATAAAAAATATTTGCCTTACAAAATGTAGGGTTTGATTAATGAGTTTCCTCCTGACAACATGTATTGAATACGATGTCATTAAAAATTATTACTAACCAGCTGACTTTTTTTTAGTTTGTTTAATAATAAAGTTCAGTTAATAATAAAATTTTTGAAACTTATTAAATAAACATATTAAGTCCTTGCTATCTCTGTTAGCTACCAGAATCGAGAATTTTTGGACATTGTTGGGCGTCTTATCAAACAAATCTATTTACGAAGATTCAGCTTAATAGTACTCAAGTGCAAAAATAGCCCAAGGATCCTGGACTAATACCCGGATTACATAAAAACGGTTCTAAGACATTGTCTATAAATAAATAATTACGATTTACTAACTTTAAATAAATAATAAGATTACTATGAAGCACACAACGTTTATTTAGTTCTGCAGAGGCTTAACGCCGATGACCTTTTGATTTCATTATTCTGTAAACACTTTCCCTAAGCTAGTGCGATTTTACTTTTCGCTCAAAGCTCATAATACTCTTTGCCATCTCGATTTTGAGAGGTACCGCGCCACAAGAGGACAGATTAAACAAAGAAGGAGGAGTTCATGATGTCAGAACAAAAGTGAATAGAGCATTGGATCAGACTAATAACTAGTAGTCGTCGAACAAAGATTTTGGTAGCTTACATCACATAAGTATTAAAAATTAGAAGTTATCTAAGACGGGGCACAAGAAGAGAAAAAAACAGCATTGTCATAATGTAATACGTTTATAGACAACAAGCCCATGAATAAAAATACCTGTGAAACCAACATGAATAAAGTTTAGAAGGCTGAGGCTATGTCATAGAATAACTATGAGCGGTGTCAGTACGTGAGTTAATGGAATTTCTTTGCTACAAGTTGGTTATTACGCCTACTTATTAATGTACGGCTTTTTATAGTTTAAAGACGATTAAAAATAAATGCTGAAAAACCAAGTGCCTTACAAAAATAGGGGTGCTGGAAGTATGTTTGTTGCAAATTGTTAATTCTCCGGTAATTGTAGAATTACTGTTCATAATTTGTGTAACTCTATTTTTATACATAAATAGATACTTTGCCTACGAACGCCATAAATATTTTCAGCGCAGGGGTCGAAATCCAAGTCAGTCAGCCAGCCAATAAATGTACCGCTCAAAAATGACAATGTAGTGCTCAGAATTATTCAATAATCTAGTAACAGTTTTCTAAGCATAATTCAGGTTGGGTCAATTAACAGATTTTTTTCTTTGCGCTTGTCTATTAGTGTATATTTTGGAACTCATGTAATGACGCAAGCAACAAAAAATATATTTTAAGGTAAGATGCAAACACGATTGTTTTCCCTGAAGAAAATAAGGAAGTAATCCATAGCAACGGAGTGGTATCATACGCTTTACTTTCTTATTGAAGAATTGTCACCGAGACGTTTAACTCTGAAATACATACACTGTACATTAAATACAATATTGTCTTCATAATACTTCAACTGTTTTAAAAATAATTAATCTCCTGCACTCTTATATTCCTGCTACATTACAACTGTATTCCCTGGCATCTACTACAATTTAAGTGTAGTAAAGATGTTTGTGATGTATTGATTTAACATCTGTGAAAACTAACTACTGTAGAGTTTCTTGCCGGTTCATCTCTGAACAAATCATAACTTTCAAACCGGTGGTAAAATGACGCGTAAGAGCTGAACAGCGCCTAAGTTAAAAAAATAAATGAATTAGGGTAACAATTTCGACTTCTATTAAATTAATTGCATACTCCAAAATAGATTTATGCGCAGAGCCACACAAGGGTGGAGTTTTTGCGCCACTTCTCTAACGAAACTTTGATATAGGTTATCTAATAACAAAACCAAAATAAATCATTAAAAGCAGAATCATATGGCGACTCACTATTTATATTATTTTTTTTTTAAAATTACTTCCTAAGTATTTCTTTTAATTACGCGATTATTATACATATCAAATCCATTAACTTACGGATTTTTTGAGTTAGTTATATATATTCTTTCCCGACGTTTCGGATTCTTTGCAGCATCCATGATCACGGGCAGACTATGTTTTGGAATAATTTTGAACATTGGTTTGATAACATAAATACTTTTTGTCAAGCTTATGTTAAAAATTATGAAAATGGAAAGATATGTCAATTTTACATAAAAACTCTGACGGTTATTCTAAAAAAAAAAAATAATATAAATATACCAATTTAGTCTGCCCGTGATCTGGAAAGAATCCGAAACGTCGGGAATAAATATGTATAACTAACGCGAAAAATCCGTAAATTAGTGGATTTGATATATCAATTTGTAGTTTAATCTGGCTAATCTATTGTGCTATTACTAGATAAATAACACTTGCGGTGTCTGTATTCCTTATAGGCAGAAGGTGTCTATCAAGTCAGTGTTATGACAGCTTGGTCGCTTCATTTATTAAAAATATCAAAAATTTATATAGAAATATCTAACAAAGAACTTTCGAAGCGTTTTTGATGTTATGAGATTTTATTGTCCTAAGTATGCAGCGACCACCAGCTGTCGTCCTTCAACTGGCCTTTACATGCGTACTCCCAACATCAAACAAGAGAAACAAGTAAAATAGTTGAGAATTAGAAATCTGTCTTAAAATCATTCGCCGTCTGCTTTTTCCCCTGTTATTTAAATTGCTCAAGCAATCTTAAGCAACTTTTTGTAAATTTTAAGATTGAAATGTAAATAGCACTATAAACTAAGGCATGTTAATAACTCGACTAAATAATATTAAAAGGGCAGATTTGCACAACATATAACAAAAATTTCAAGTTTAATTATAAATGCTTATGTTTTATAGAAATAATTTTATATGTATTTTTTTTAAATGTTAAAGATTTACTTAATTTGCACTCTACTTGATTTTATATAAAAGTGAGCCAATGATGAATGCTAAAATGTCAAATATGTAATCACAAGCCTAATTCGGTGTGATGGTGAAAACGTTTTTTGCAAAAAGTTTTGTAAAGACTTGGTTTCGTCGTCCCATCGGCCTAATAACCAGTTTCAATTGAATTCGTATGCCCCGTAACCGTCACGCTTCGTTGAAATCAACGCAATGGCAATGTTTAAAAAACAAAACATAGGAAATAATTAATAATAACTTTTTTAATTTTAATAGTTTTCTGTATCCGAGAAAAATGAAATAATAAATGTTTCAGTTACGATGCAAACTACTAAGATAAACATTATTTCAACTAAGATTTTGTAACGATATCATAGTCTTTTAAAGGATGCAAATCTCATTTTACTGAAGACCGCCTATGGTTACTACCGTTGCCTATTTTCGCCAAGATGTAAAATATTAACACTACACGCACTGTGTTCCGATTTGAAGGGCATCAAAGCCAGCATAATAATAAAGTAAACGTAAGATTGTAACATTCTACGTCGATCGGATATGAAGCGTCTTACGTCGTTTTTTTCATATAAAATATGTAGATCTTTTAGGATTGGTCCGTGCCCGACACGGATTTTTTAACAATCAACAAAAATCATGTATGTATAAGTAAATAGAGCTCAATATAAATAGCGCTTTTAACGGTTCAACGTTCGATGTGATGACGTTAACTAGCTTTATTGCCTTTAGGTATGAACGGTATTTTGGTCGTGTAAGTTACCTTGGTGCCTCGATAATATGAAATAAAAGGGTGTGAAAAAAAACGACTAAGAAAGTACTGTATATGTCACAGTCCGCCTACTTCCGTAGCTTCGTTCTAGGGTTCTTTAGCAACTAGAGGTCGTGCGTTCGTGCGGGGACTGTACAACTTTTCATTGTTGTTCCCTAATTGGGTGATGCAGGCTGATCTCAAATAGCATATAAAATAGGCATAAATAAGTCATGTCGTTATTTGTCCCATCAGAATATGAGACAGTGGGTATGAGGGATCCCTCTGTGTTTACTCGTACACAAGTAAACTACAGAGAGTTAGAGTACACTCTAATATCTTTTGTGTAAATGTCTGATCTCTGATCAGTTGTCTTAGTCATAACCAACTTTAACTTCATCATTATCATGTCACAGTCACCTTGTTAATATTATTAGGCGATTTGAAGTTTATATTGAAAAAGCCTTCGAAGTAAACATTTTTCTAATATATTATTCTAATATACTCTGTCTAATAATACCTTCACAAATATTATCAGACATCATGATCTTGATGATGATCTGCTTTCAAATCATGTAGTCTGTATGTCAGAGAGATACCATAAAGCTTCTTGCGAAAACTCTCCCAAACTCTCTATTGCAGACATTGACTCTGTGGCTCTTAGCTTGAAAGGATGAAGAAGGTGGTAGGATCCCAGGCAGCTCACTAGAGGAAACCGTATGTTGGGCTTAGCTTAAGCTCCTCTACTTTGAATAGAACTCCCTTGTATCACCCTTATCACTTCAAGTTTGCTGTTGGAACTGGTTATTGTGTCCTTCATTGCAGTATCCTTAATTCGTTGATCTAATTATTAGGGATAATAGTATTTCATGTCAACAAGTTAGAATTCCTTTTAAGTGCATTTGTTTTTTATTGTCTCCGCTTTTATTCAGGCCAACTGATTTCCCGCTTTCTCTGAATCGAATGATTGTTTATTTTTAAACAATAATAACTAATAACAGTTTCCAAGAGCTGAATAAACCTATTGTCTACTGATAATACAAATTCAGGACAAATACAAATTCATCTGAAGACTAATTCTAAAATGTTCTAGAATAGCTGTCAAATGTTTAGTAAGGGCGAACCCCTTGTATAGTCTATATAAGGGGGTTACCCTTATCAAACAGCATCCATGCCTATTTTTATTGATAATTTTATAACTACGTACAGAAAACTTTAAATGTTTAAAATAAACCAAATCTCTTGCAGCTATTGACCCCACAGTCAATCGCCGGATGGAGTAAGCGGACATTGTCCGGCTTGACACGCTTGAGTGGCGCGCGCGCTCTGTTGCACCGATCTTTCACCTGCGCAATATTGTTGCCTATAAAACCTTGTCATTGTAATAATATCACGTTACTTTCATCTCAAACCAAACTAGAATACTACGCGACGCTGTGAGGAGTTGTTGACTACATCAGATTTATTTGGGTTTATACCCATTCTCCAAAAAAAATGAAGAATTTTTTTAGTCTGGTAAATAACTGAATGCGCGTATACATAAAATTTTATTTGGGATATTTTTTATTTTGGTTTTGTTGCAGTTGATAATCGGGTTGGTGTACGTCGGAGTTCATTGTAACGAGAGAAAAGTGAAAATGGATTTGTTCCTCTCTGGATTTTGGACCTATATTCGATTCTGATAATTGCGATACTTATTTTCCTTAAATTTTTAACAACAAAAAGTTCTTCAATCTATAACTTTGTCATAAAATTAGCTACTAAGGACGTAACTACCTTTTGAGGAAAAAAGTAAAATCTAAAACACCACTCCTGGCCTTATAAGTTTTCACTAATCACTTGAACAAAACATTGTAAAACTTAAATTCTGTTTTATTGGACTTTAATGTAGTTTTTCTTTTATAATAATTAATAGCACTTTTCAGGCATTGCTTGTTGGCATCGAATCCTGTTTCTGCGGCATTATTAAAAGCTGATAAGAGTCAATATCCATATATATTTGATTCAATTGTTAGTAGTTCTATTGATTCAATTCAAAGACGTCTAGCACCAAAAGAAAATGTGTTTTCTGCTAAGATAAACATTATTTCAACTAAGATTTTGTAATGATATCATAGTCTTTTAAAGGATGCAAATCTCATTTTCACTGAAGACCGCCTATGGTTACTACCGTTGCCTATTTTCGCCAAGATGTAAAATATTAACACTACACGCACTGTGTTCCGATTTGAAGGGCATCAAAGCCAGCATAATAATAAAGTAAACGTAAGATTGTAACATTCAACGTCGATCGGATATGAAGCGTCTTACGTCGTTTTTTTCATATAAAATATGTAGATCTTTTTAGGCTTAGTCCGTGCCCGACACGGATTTTTTAACCAATCCTTAAAAAATCATGTATGTATAAGTAAATAGAGCTCAATATAAATAGCGCTTTTAAAGGTTCATCGTTCGATGTGATGACGTCAACAAGCTTTAATGCCTTTAGGTATGAACGTATTTTGGTCGTGTAAGTTACCTTGGTGCCTCGATAATATGAAATAAAAGGGTGTGAAAAAAACGACTAAGAAAGTACTGTATATGTCACAGTCCGCCTACTTCCGTAGCCTCGTTCTAGGGTTCTTTAGCAACTAGAGGTCGTGCGTTCGTGCGGGGACTGTACAACTTTTCATTGTTGTTCCCTAATTGGGCGATGCAGGCTGATCTCAAATAGATGCATTTAAAATAGGCATAAATAAGTCATGTCGTTATTTGTCCCATCAGAATATGAGACAGTGGATGGTATCAGGGATCCCTCTGTGTTTACTCGTACACAAGTAAACTACAGAGAGTTAGAGTACACTCTAATATCTTTTGAGTAGATGTCTGATCTCTGATCAATTGTCTTAGTCATAACCAACTTTGACTTCATCATTATCATGTCACAGTCACCTTGTTAATATTATTAGGCGATTTGAAGTTTATATTGAAAAAGTCTTTGAAGTAAACATTTTTCTAATATATTATTCTAATATACTCTGTCTAATAATACCTTCACAAATATTATTAGACAACATGATCTTGATGATGATCTGCTTTCAAATCATGTAGTCTGTATGTCAGAGAGATACCATAAAGCTTCTTGCGAACGTGGGCTCTCCCAAACATTTGCAGACATTGACTCTGTGGCTCTTGGCTTGAAAGGATGAAGAAGGTGGTAGGATCCCAGGCAGCTCACTCGAGGAAACCGTATGTTGGGCTTAGCTTAGGCTTCTCTACTTTGAATAGAACTCCCTTGTATCACCCTTATCACTTCAAGTTTGCTGTTGGAACTGGTTATTGTGTCCTTCATTGCAGTATCCTTAATTCGTTGATCTAATTATTAGGGATAATGGTATTTCATGTCAACAAGTTAGAATTCCTTTTAAGTGAACTTGTTTTTTATTGTCTCCGCTTTTATTCAGGCCAACTGATTTCCCGCTTTCTCTGAATCGAATGATTGTTTATTTTTAAACAATAATAACTAATAACAGTTTCCAAGAGCTGAATAAACCTATTGTCTACTGATAATACAAATTCAGGACAAATACAAATTCATCTGAAGACTAATTCTAAAATGTTCTAGAATAGCTGTCAAATGTTTAGTAAGGGCGAACCCCTTGTATAGTCTATATAAGGGGGTTACCCTTATCAAACAGCATCCATGCTTATTTTTATTGATAATTTTATAACTACGTACAGAAAACTTTAAATGTTTAAAATAAACCAAATTTCTTGCAGCTATTGACCCCACAGTCAATCGCCGGATGGAGTAAGCGGACATTGTCCGGCTTGACACGCTTGAGTGGCGCGCGCGCTCTGTTGCACCGATCTTTCACCTGCGCAATATTGTTGCCTATAAAACCTTGTCATTGTAATAATATCACGTTACTTTCATCTCAAACCAAACTAGAATACTACGCGACGCTGTGAGGAGTTGTTGACTACATCAGATTTATTTGGGTTTATACCCATTCTCCAAAAAAAATGAAGAATTTTTTTAGTCTGGTAAATAACTGAATGCGCGTATACATAAAAATTTATTTGGGATATTTTTTATTTTGGTTTTGTTGCAGTTGATAATCGGGTTGGTGTACGTCGGAGTTCATTGTAACGAAGAGAAAAGTGAAAATGGATTTGTTCCCTCTCTGGATTTTGGACCTATATTCGATTCTGATAATTCGGGTATACTTATTTTTCCTTAAATTTTTTAACAACAAAAAAAGTTCTTCAATCTATAACTTTGTCATAAAATTAGCTACTAAGGACCTAACTACCTTTTTGAGGAAAAAATCTAAAAACACCACTCCTGGCCTTAAAAGTTTTCACTTTAATCACTTGAACAGAACATTGTAAAACTTAAATTCTGTTTTTATTGGACTTTAATGTAGTTTTTTTTTTATATTAATTAATAGCACTTTTCAGGCATTGCTTCGTTGGCATCGAATCCCGTTTCTGCGGCATTATTAAAAGCTGATAAGAGTCAATATCCATATATATTTGATTCAATTGTTAGTAGTTCTATTGATTCAATTCAAAGACGTCTAGCACCAAAAGAAAATGTGTTTTCTGCTTCAAATTTTGGCTTTAATCCCATAGCTAGCCAGAGCTTCTACCCACCAGCTCAAAGTGCTAAACTCTCCTTACAACCACCGAAACATCAAGCTCGATTGGTTACTAGAGAACAGCAGTATAGTCCCTTAAGATATGATATCCGAACAATTCATGATGCTGATTATAAAGTTTATAAACCGGAGGAGACAGAAGAAGGCGAAAACATTTTAGCAGCTTTACGGAATGATCCTACAGTAGCGGCCTATTTTAAACCAACTGCAACAAACGTTGAAGTAGCTCATCCCATTGATTATCGCAAGGAAGAGTTAGTTGAAAATGCTGATGACGAACAAAACTACAAGACACATGCTTATATTGCAGGACCATCACGAATAAGGCGGTATGCTGGAGGAAGGCAGAAAGAAAACTTGAGAAAGACCAGCGAAGAAGAAGATGATCCGTATAATTATAAGGCAGACTATATCTCAAGACCTAAAGCCTTTGATGATAGCCCATATAGCAGTGCCTATAAAGAAGAGAAAAATCCCAAGAAGGATTATGAGTACCCGTATAATTACGACTCCGGTATGACCATAAAGAGTATGAAAGAATTAAAGATTTATCCGAAAAACAAGCTGCGGAAATAAAGCAAAATCCAGGCAACTGTAAAGAAGTTAAGAAAGATGGTATGACATGTATGTCTTGTAAAGACCCTAAAACAGGTGGCAACTATGAATCATGCTCATATGTAACAGAACCTAAAAACAATAAGTATGCTTACTCAAAGGAAAGAAAATTTGACAGCAATGATGAACCAGATGAACCTAAAGATGAAAAAAAGGCGGAAAAGTTAGAAAAATATCAAGATGATCAGAAAGATGCCTCAAGCGTGAAACAATTTAGCGACAATGGAAAGCCCTATGGCAATTACAAAACCGATGAAGATAGTGATAGTGACGACCCTGGGAAATACAAGGCATACTATGTTCACACATCCGCCCCCAAACCAAGTGAAGCTTTACGCCTCGCGGAAGACGAAGATAACTCCGATGAAAGTAAGGATTCATTAGCAAAACCCTATAATTATAAAAAAGCTTTACCCGGGTTTTACTCCGATAATGAGCCAAAAAAAGATGTAGAGCATGTTTTAGCTGAGTTTAAGAAAAAAGATCGCTCAGCATGTAAAAAAGTTCAAAAGAATGGCATGACCTGTTTTCAATGTATTGATAAAAAAGGCTTGAAACATGAGGAGTGCATGTTTGTATCTGAATCTGCTCCAAAACAAAGTCATCTTGCCTACCAGGAAGTGAAGGAGTTTACTTCTAAACCTGCAACGCTTGAAGATGGCAACCAATCAGCTGAGAGTCAAATTGTAACAACCATAGCACCGGTAAGCAAACCGGCCGCGTATGTGGTTGCCAATGGAGGTTATGGAAAAAAGGTGAAGCGCAAAAAGGCAAATGGCGGCCTAATTGCAGCTGCCGCTAATCCCGTTTTAGCTATAGTACCTGACGTATTATCTTCAGCGCAACGACCTTCAAAGTCGCATAAGGTAAAGAGAAACGAAGGATCAGAAGCTGAGTCTAACGCTAAAATAGTTGATGAAACCAACATAGCCCCAGAGGAATTTGCAGGAGCCAATTCTAAAGCCGCTTATTGGGCGGAAACTATGCCTCGATATAGTGCCACTTTAGGTGTCACTTTACCCGAATATATGCTTTCAAGATCAGAACATGAAGCCCTTTTCGACGAAGCTGTTGCGGGAGCGTAAAAATTTAGAATTTCTCAATAGCCGCGCATTAATAGAGCGTGTCTATTGTAAAAAAAATGGTAAATCAAACAAGAACGGTAACGGGTTTTAGTGTCTGTTACGCAATAAAATTTTACAAGATAATCTAATGTTACATAAAAGTGTTTAAAAGATACAAAAGAAAGGATGCAGACTCTTTTGCCTAATATTAACCTGCCGATTCTATGCAATTATTAATATATATTTCTTATTACAAAGACGTTTCGCTGTTAGAAAATTATAAATTTGTAATAAGAATTTAAATTTGTTATGTTGTTGTATTTTTAAGAATTATGAATTTATTGTTAACTAGTTTTAAAATTGTTACACATGCAATAAATTTTATATTTTATATATTTTTGAATTTAATTTACTTATTTTTACTATATATGCATAAACTTTTTAAGCAAAAAATATAATAATGATAATGAAAGTAATAACCATTAATATCGTTCATTAATACAGAATTCGTAATTAATTTTAAAAAATAATAAGTAAACACTAGTTCTTTAGAAAAGCGCAAGCCAATAATCAGACAGAGTTATTATATATGCACAGATTTATGAACGAGGTATTTTAACGCAAAACAATATTCGTAAGTATTTAAGATACTATCCTACCCATATATATGAAAGTTTAAAAAGCGTAAACATTTGTAAGAGAGCTTATAATTATTAAATACGAATTAAAAGTTCTCAAAATCGTTGATCTTTTACATATGAGTGTGAGAAAATTGTAGTAGGTTTAACATCTTAAAGACATTTTACAGGTAAATGAGCATTTTCAAATTCGCAATTCTTTTAAATTTGTATGTAACTAAATAGTCATGGTAATTATGAGGTGAAAATCCTAATGAAATTTCAGAAGTGAAAATGAGAGAGAGTAAAATTAATAAAATAGATCAACGTTGCCGAATCTGAATTGTTGGCATGTTATCCGGTCAGCGTCCTACATGTCGATACATTACAGTAGCAGTACACGATGTTCCGAATTTCTGGTCATTGTCCAAGAAATGTCAGAAGGAACAGTGTCGGACGGAACGCAGTCTCACAAAGACGTGGAAAAGTAATTAATTATATTGTTAATACATTATATATTACCATACACCCGTATGCGTTTATTCTCAGAATATAAATAAAACCGCACTATTTTCGCAGGCAGTTATAAAACACGAATTCTATTTGAAAACAAAATTGAAGTGAAAATATTTGAGTGATAAATAAATACATTTGCCGGTTTCGAGAGTAAGTAACAATTAAGTTGTTTTTATTTCTCAAACTTGACTACACAACAGTTCAGATCAATCAAATCAGAAAGGTAAATTCAAGTTATGTTAAATGCAACTGTAACAACATGTAATCAGTTACAGTATTGAACTAGCACTTTGCTTTCACATACATCAATAGAAAATAATTTCACGTCATATATTTTATAGCACTCTATTGATATTCACAGGAATGGAATTGCATTATCAATCGGTTCTTGTAAATTATTTCTTGACTGTTTGCCTAAATCCCAATTGAAATAAAACATACTGCGTAGCTGTTTTCTGTAGACGCCTAGATGTTTATTTTTGTAATGCAAATGGGTTCGTAAAAAGCCTCTTGATGCTATTTGTATTTATATAAAAAAGGCTCTATCAATAAAATATTTCAAATTATTATAAATATCATCGTAGTGATTACAATGTATAGAAAACTTGATGTAAGTTGCATTTCGAAAGTTTAATTGTTATAAAATTCAAATCGATTGTTATTCAAAACGTTGTTATACAATTTATCCACAAGTTGAAAACTTTAACTGACAGGAAACGCTTTAAGAGCATGTTGTAAAACTTTGTTTCGATATGTAGTTTCCTAAAGAAAAATCTACTCTGAAGTTTTTTTTTAAGTGTCAAAATACGAGGAGCAATTTTCGGATGAAGAGGAAACTATTGACGTCCAATCGTTGCCGTTAAGCCTCCCGCAACCTTTCTCGTCCACGCAAAAGCCTGTACGGCGACCATGGCATCCTGTTTATGGGACGACCACAAAGATGTCACTTGAATGAACAAAAGATCGAACAGGTTTTATAAAAATTTTGTCTTCATTCGACTATCTTTGGCTTTAGCTTTATAATTTTATGAGAAAATTCCATTACTCAGGATTAGAAAAATTTAACAGTTATGTCATTTTTTTTAATCTATGCTCGACGTTCTCAATTTTTTTCAAATCAGACACATTTGTTATCATTATGCAGGCAGCTACAAATACGATCACGCATCGTCCTCCGACATTCAACATGTTCGTCATTCCCGAGTAGCGCGACGCATAAAGCAAGTCGCGCCCACGCTGACATGCGCGACTCGCGAAGTGTAACATACGCACAATTCATCTCTATCTCTTTCTATCATTAATCCGTCAAATCATGACTTGTTGTACCCACAATTGTACCCATCAAGTTGTACCTCACCAATTGCTACCCACCAATTGTACCCACTCAATTGTACCCACCAATTGTGCCCGCAATTGTCACTCAGATCCTTTTCGACGAAGCTGTTGCGGGAGCGTAAAAATTTAAATTTCTCAATAGCCGCTATTAATGGCGTGTCTATTGTAAAAAATAATGTAAATCAAACAAGAACGGTAACGGTTTAGTGTCTGTTACGCAATAAAATTTTACAAGATAATCTAATGTTACATAAAAGTGTTTAAAAGATACAAAAGAAAGGATGCAGACTCTTTTGCTAATATTAACCTGCCGATTCTATGCAATTATTAATATATATTTCTTATTACAAAGACGTTTCGCTGTTAGAAAATTATAAATTTGTAATAAAATTTAAATTTATTATGTTGTTGTATTTTTAAGAATTATGAATTTATTGTTAACTAGTTTTAAAATTGTTACATGCAATAAATTTTATATTTTATATATTTTTGAATTTAATTTACTTATTTTTACTATATATCATAAACTTTTTAAAAAAAATTAATAATAATGATAATGAAGTAATAACCATTAATATCGTTCATTAATACAGAATTCGTAATTAATTTTAAAAATAAAAGTAAACACTAGTTCTTTAGAAAAGCGCAAGCCAACAATCAGACAGAGTTATTATATATGCACAGATTTATGAACGAGGTATTTTAACCAAAACAATATTCGTAAGTATTTAAGATACTATCCTACCCATATATATTAAAGTTTAAAAAGCGTAAAAATTTGTAAGACAGCTTATAATTATTAAATACGAATTAAAAGTTCTCAAAATCGTTGATCTTTTACATATGAGTGTTAAAAAATTGTAGTAGGTTTAACATTTTACAGGTAAATGAGCATTTTCAAATACGCAATTCTTTTAAATTTGTATGTAACTAAATAGTCATGGTAATTATGAGGTGAAAATCCTAATGAAATTTCAGAAGTGAAAATGAGAGAGAGTAAAATTAATAAAATAAATCAACGTTGCCGAATCTGAATTGTTGGCATGTTATCCGGTCAGCGTCCTACATGTCGATACATTACAGTAGCAGTACACGATGTTCCGAATTTCTGGTCATTGTCCAAGAAATGTCAGAAGGAACAGTGTCGGACGGAACGCAGTCTCACAAAGACGTGGAAAAGTAATTAATTATATTGTTAATACATTATATATTACCATACACCCGTATGCGTTTATTCTCAGAATATAAATAAAACCGCACTATTTTCGCAGGCAGTTATAAACACGAATTCTATTTCGAAAACAAAATTGAAGTGAAAATATTTGAGTGATAAATAAATACATTTGCCGGTTTCGAGTAAGTAACAATTAAGTTGTTTTTATTTCTCAAACTTGACTACACAACAGTTCAGATCGATCAAATCAGAAAGGTAAATTCAAGTTATGTTAAATGCAACTGTAACAACATGTAATCAGTTACAGTATTGAACTAGCACTTTTGCTTTCACATACATCAATAGAAAATAATTTCACGTCATATATTTTATAGCACTCTATTGATATTCACAGGAATGGAATTGCATTATCAATCGGTTCTTGTAAATTATTTCTTGACTGTTTGCCAAATCCCAATTGAAATAAAAACATACTGCGTAGCTGTTTTCTGTAGACGCCTAGATGTTTATTTTTGTAATGCAAATGGGTTCGTAAAAAGCCTCTTGATGCTATTTGTATTTATATAAAAAAGGCTCTATCAATAAAATATTTCAAATTATTATAAATATCATCGTAGTGATTACAATGTATAGAAAACTTGATGTAAGTTGCATTTCGAAAGTTTAATTGTTATAAAATTCAAATCGATTGTTATTCAAAACGTTGTTATACAATTTATCCACAAGTTGAAAACTTTAACTGACAGGAAACGCTTTAAGAGCATGTTGTAAAACTTTGTTTCGATATGTAGTTTCCTAAAGAAAAATCTACTCTGAAGTTTTTTTTTTTAAGTGTCAAAATACGAGGAGCAATTTTCGGATGAAGAGGAAACTATTGACGTCCAATCGTTGCCGTTGAAGCCTCCGCAACCTTTCGTGCCACCGCAAAAGCCTGTACGGCGACCATGGCATCCTGTTATGTGGGACGACCATAAAGATGTCACTTTGAATGAACCAAAAGACGAACAGGTTTTTATAAAAAGATTTTTGTCTTCATTGATTATCTTTGGGCTTTAGCTTTATAATTTTATAAAAATTCCATTAGTCAGGATTAAGAAAAATTAACAGTTTAATAGCATTTTTTTAATCTATGCTCGACGTTCTCAATTTTTTTTTCAAATCAGACACATTTGTTATCATTGTAGCTGCAGCTACAAATACGATCAGCGCATCATCCTCCGCACAACATGTTCGTCATTCCCGAAGGAGCGCGACGCATAAAGCAAGTCGCGCCCAACGAGCATGCGCGACTCGCGAGAGTGTAACATACGCGACAATTCATCTCTATCTCTTTCTATCATTAATCATTCGTCCAATTCCTATCTCTGTTTCAATCCACCACCAATTTCCCATTACAACTCAGATCGTGTATAAATATGGCCTATTTTATTTATAATAAATATTTCTCTTCCTACGACAACCACACGCTTCAAGAACAACCGAGTTCATTCTCTTCCCTCAAGCCTCAACATTCATTACCTGATATCATCAATAGACTGACAAGCCTCAGTAGTACGAAATTAAGCTTTTTAAAATCGTAATCCGACGACGGTTATAATTCATTACTTTCCTAACATTACTTTGTATTATATTTTGCACTTGTCAGATTTATTTCAAATTTAAGACTATTTAATTATTTAGGGAAACCGGTCGCCTGCATCGTCCCACCCTTATAGACCTAAGTCTTCTCAGTAACTGGAGGAAGATCTGAACAGAACGTTCTTGCTCTTTGCTTATGAACCAAGCCTCTAGTCCGGAACAGTTTGGCTTTGAGCTAGATTCTGACCACCGAAAAGAATCTGAATACACATTAAATACATCATATCAATAATCTTTCGATCTGGCGTATTAAGTTTGACAAAGTCTGTCATGAAGGACTGTATATACAAGTTGTGTTCGGCATGCCAACTGCTCGACCATGAGACTTTCTAGAGTCAACATTCCGTTACAAGTGAGGCCTGCTTCATCCCAGACCTGTACTGCAGGTTTCAAGCTCTGTGCTAGCCCAGACTGTACCTCTGAACTGCGACCTACGTCTTAATGAGATGCGTCTGCACCATTTGCGGATGACAATGCCTCTTCGCTTCACCTCTGCCCCAAAATCCACGTACCTCCAGACGCGCAGACGCCTAGTGTCTGTCAAAGTCTGGAGAGTAGACATAATCCTCAAAAGTATCAGCCATCCTTTTCAAAAGGTTGCCTAGTCCCCTGCTAAAGTCAATTCTAAGGTGAACCAGTACCTGGTCACCCAAACGAATACCTTGTGTAACGTTAGATTCAAAAACTTTTTAGTCCCCAATTAGCCGAGTGAGAAATAAAGCAGCCTTTGTTCTCTCACGCCTGACCCACTTAATTAACTCTAAAGAAGATGTCACTTCGTAACAAAGTGACATTCTACAAAACTTTCATACGCCCCATCCTAACCTATGCCTGCCCTGTCTTCCTACAGGCAGACGATAGTAAAATCAAACGCCTGCAGGCGATCCAGAACCGGTTCATGCGCAGAGCCACGGGAGTCCCTGGTTCATCAGAAATATAGACCTCCACCTCGATCTTCAGCTACCTTCAATAGCCCAATTTTGTAAAAGTTCACCCTAAAGTGACTTTTGACACGGCTTCCGAACATCCCAACCCGCTTATAGTTCAAACAGTGGACTACAAACCATCGAATCATAAAATCGAATTTTACAGAAACAAAAACTCCATGCGTAGGCCGCGCCATGCTTTAACCGAACCAGACGACGTTATCACCGTCGCGCAAGAGAAGCGTCGTCTTCTGCTCACTCGCTCACACAACTCTGACACAGCCCGCTCACGACGACGGTCAGAGCGGGACCGCAATACGCTACAGTAGATATCGGCACGTACCAGGCCGATTCTTCCTATCAATGATAGAAGCGCGGTGGAGTTTCTTCCGCCACTTTCTCCCACCCGATAACGCTTTCCGAAGTGGTAGTAGATAGTAGCTAATTACGGTTAGGAACATAGGACCAATGCTGCAGCTGAACGAGCCGAGGTTCGGCCCAACTGGGCGCCCTCGTTGCAGACTGCAAACGCGAAAACGTAGTGACGGCCCGCGAGGTTCCTCTCTCTCGAGGGGGCCCTTGTGTTAAGTCACAAATGAGGTTCAGGCGTGCAGCGTTCGTGCACGCCACCTCCAAACCCGGCGGAACAGTAAAGGCCCCGTAGGCCAACTGGACCATCAGTCACAAAAAAAAAAAATAAATAATATTTCTTCTACGCTACGCAACACTACGCTTCAAGAACAACCGGAGTTTCATTCTCTTCCCTCAAGCCTCAACATTCATTACCCTATATCATCAATAGACTGCACAAGCCTCAGTAGTAAAATTAGCTTTGTTAAAATGTTGACGGATTATATTCATATGTTTTATTATTAGCTTATGTATTATATTTTTTGACTTTGTCGAATTTATTTATTTAAACTATTTAATTATATTTCAGGTGCGGTATCCCCCACGCGAATACCCACATACGCAACGCATACGTAATCTTCGTAGGTTAATAGCTGAAGGCAAAGTGAAGCCTGAATCAGAAACGCTCATATTCTTTCTTTGTAACAAGTTTGCAGTTTCCGATGACAGACGGAAAAAATTTGAATAACACGATTTGAATAACATATATTCATTATTTGTATCCTGCGTTATTATAATATGACTATATATTTCTGAAAAACGTGATATACATTTTTTTTAATAATACTCGCTATTTATTGAGATAACTACGTGTGATTTATGTATTTTTATAAACATCATTAAATGTCTGAACTATTAATTTTTAATTTGACAACCATTAATAAAATCCATTTTTTTTCAAAATTATCCAAAACTTATTAATAAATATTCAATAACATAATTGTGCCAACAAGTAATAAAGAAACTGTACAAAGAGTGCCTAGTAGCGCCAAAATGAATTCTTAATGGTGGTATATCGCATGATGATTGACGTATGGCCGTGGTCCAACAATAAAAAATATATAAAAAATTTAATATATATAAACGAAGGAGTTACTAATTCGAAGTTTTCAGCAGGAGCATATTTATGGCATGTGTCAACGTCAAATATATATTCTAAATAGCCCAGCATTTCGTACTTTTAACTTCTGGGCCGCACAGATACCTATTGCCTTCTTAGTACGCTTTACGACACACTTCCCGAAGAATGGAGTAGGTACTCGATTCAGTCGTGATCAGTGTACGAAATTACGCCTGATACACTGGTTTTTGACAACGCTCGCACGAAATATCATCTTAAATTAGTTTAAATATGGTTAATTTTTTTTAAATATTGATAAATATATTTTATAGGAAAATTATTTTGTTTCATCTCATATGGTTATGCCTATTTATGTAATTACAACTTATTGCAATAAAGACTTAAATTTGAAGACATTACTGACTGATCGCACTGTAATAAATCAGTTTTAGTTTTCTTTTATGTTTACATTAAAATGGTTACTGTCTATGTGGTTATTCTCAACATATCAACCACCGCTTATTTTACTGTAGACGAATTTGATACGACAAATCACGTTGTTCTAACAACAATAAGGCTCCGATGATCGAAGCAATTTTCAATGGTACAATTTAAACATACAAACAAAATTACAAAAAACGTTCCGCTTTTATCTCTTAATATATTTACAAAAGTGTTCAACAGGATATTAAATGCTCTGATAACTATTTAAATGAAAATGCACCCCGGTAATGATCGGCCCAAGTTTTTTCAAAGTGAGAAAAAATATGTTGCACTTTTTTATTTTGTAAAGAAAGCACAAATAAAGAATACCGTTTAGTATCTTCCGCTGATTCTTCTCAGGTCAGAGGCTGAAAATGGAAGCCTCTGGCGGCGATAGATTAAATGACAATCGATAAGAAAGTGTATTGCGTTAATATTGAATAGAGATATTGGACTTTGTTAAGTTTATTCTTCTTGTTACAAACATCGAGGTGTGTAATCGACTAGCCATTTGTAAATACTAGCTTTCAGAAATTTTTGCCAGAAATAAAATACGATCTTAGTTATTTTTTGTCAACTTTTCTCCTAATTTCACAAAGGGGACTAGCATGTCAATCATGCAATCTAAAGCCTTGCACCGAAATTACCATTAGGAAAAACTTTAAATTGGCGCTTGCTTATAGCTGTAGTTTTCAAGCTAATAATGTAATTGGTCTTTACAAAAAAATGATACTAGAGGGTTTGCTCAAGTACCTGCAGAAGTAAAACTGAATTGTAGTGTATTATTTTATTTTCTAAGCAAACATGCAGCAAGGGTTTGTTGCTATCGCTGATGCCATCTAGGCCACGTGACTTGAGATTGCCAAGTCTCAAGTTTCAAGTGGAAAGAAAATAATGCATCCGGTGACTATATTAGGATCGCCGTTTACACTTCAGTGTAAACTGAAAGGAGACTAAAGAGCACAGAAAAAAACACAAGGAACTGTATCTACATTGCGGAGGTAGAGGAGATTAGGCGACCACACTGTTCTAGAGCTAGGCTATATCCGTCGAATTACATAAGCCATGAGCCCTATTTTTATAACTGGTGGTTGGGGACGATACATGGCTCTCTAATTTTCCTTCCGCGCATTGCATTGTATCCAGGGTCACGCTGCAAATGTACTGACTTACATGGACAGAGGGGCTTGATCGGAAAGAGCTGTGACTGTTCGCCAAAGAGACGGAGCTTTGTTCTCGGTGACCCTTCGACTCCTGCCTTGGCGATAGTTGCACGTTCTCAAAGAAAAAGTTTATTCAAAGCTCGTTGAGAGCGTAGCCGAGCTGCGTAAACGAATTTCTCAAGCTGCTGAGGATATCAACTCGATGATAAGCCCGGTTAATAAGTTGGCTTATACTAAACATTTTTTTTTCCTATCTGACTAAAATTCTACTAAACCTAAACTAGGTCAAGATTTTTTACTGACTGTAGTTGTCTTCTTAAAATTGGTATTACTATTTCTCGTTTCCTCATGGCATATCAATCTCTTTCATAATATTTTCGTAAAATTAACAATCTACCCAGAACATGTGTGAATCAAACACATTCTAAATGAATAATGAGCAAAAGTTGGGTAGCTTATTTTTTCATTTGCTTTTTTAATATGAAACTAACAAGTATTATACCATTTTAGGTTCCCGATAAAATGCGCAAACTTTTAATGCGCCAAGGAACTAGAGCTTTTTTCTTTCTTTAACTGCCTCCGTAACCTGGTGGTAAGGGTTTGCACTTTAGAGACCGGATGCCGAGGGTTGGAATCCTGCGGGGACTCAACTACTTTTCTAAGTTGCTTCCTACTTGGTTAGGGCAATGCGGGCTGGTCGTCCGATAGCCTGTAAAGTAAGATGATCCATGCATCGGATGGGTATGTAAAACGTCCGGCCTACGCCTTATCATTTTCCAGTTGTGTTAGTTATCCGTCCCATCAGACTATGAGAGTAAAGGAATTGGGAGTGCACCTGTGTTTGCGCGTATACTTGTACACTATAATATCTCCTGAGCAGTTGGCTGATTTCTAATATAGATCAGCCGCCGTAATCGGAATCGTTAGTAGGACATTATTATAACATTTTTCTTAAAGAACGGCCTTTCAAAGCCGTCAAATTTTGAAAATTTGATGTATAGAAAGTGAACCAAATAAGGCCTTTTTATTTTATCTGCCGTTTTACGATTTCAACTGGCCACCAATGTTTGGAGAGGTGTGCGTTTACAGTTAACAAACTAAAGCACAAACCCACAGAAAGTATCCGAGCCATGAGCGTGCTGGAAGGTGCTCTTGAAAACAACTATTACGTGGAGCGCATGCTAGTTTTATAAAATTCGGGCAAATAAACGGTTTTTTTTGCCTTTATTCGTACACAGGTGCTGTGTATTGTCTATATAGGTTTATTCATCTCATCAATTAATTGAGATGTCTTTAATACCAGTGTGTTTCATACAATTGCTGTTTTGTTTAGCCATGCCTTAGTAAGGCCTATAAAATGCATAGGCCTTATTAGGGCAATGTTTTATGACAATTAGAAAATTATTGCAATAACATAGTAAACCCTTTATATTTTTAACTTATTAGAATACGGATCCCCAGCTTCTTCCGGATGAAAAAAAGGGCTTAATGGACTTCGCAACAGATGGAATTTTCAGAAGAATCATGCGTTTGACCTAGTATTTGGCGATATAAATCGATGTTTCAAAAAATAACGATACACGTACGCGATATATATCATCCTATGTAACAAATATCGTGTCAAATTCCATTTTTTTTCATCAATCTTGCTATCGTTCCTTGTAAATTAAGTATGATTACTTTCGATACTATTCTTAAATCTGTGCGAAAAATAAAACTAAAAATCCTGAACTACTGAAAACTAGCCGTTGCAATAATAGCAAAACTTTTTTATCTGATGTGTACTTACTTGGAGTCTCTTGGTCATGGTTTCGTTTTCAGTGCAATGACTATGATTAAAATTTATTCGTTTTTTTTTTAATACATTTACCAATGTCCAGTCAATAGATTCAACGAAAACCCATAAGAAGTGTGTGCAGACTATAAAAAACAGTTCCTAACTTTATACAATCTGGCATTTAAGTATTCAACTATGGTAGCCAGCTCAGTCTGAAGAGTTCTTGTCATAGATGGATTGAACAATATTTCAATACTACTGAATTTGCTGGATTAAAGAAAGTACTGTGAAGAAAGAGTAATCTTTATACTAGTATAGTAGAAAAGAAAATTTGCTTTTCTTTACGCCCATGAATCGACTGGAAATCGCAGTGGTTAATTGGGTTTGATTGACATCTTGTCTTTTTTCGAGATGAAAAGATTGAGTTGGGAAATGCGGCGTGTGTTTATAAATTTAATCCCTATTATTATTCATCCAAATGACAATTCGTTAAGGATGAGAAATGCTGATTAATGCTGTAATATTACATGAGAAACTCGTAAGTCTGATGTAAAAGTCGAAATGAAATTAATAGAATCCTATTAGTTAAGAAGATTTCATTAATTAAAATATTGTTTTCCTTTAGGCCATATAAGCCATAGGGTTAGGCCCAAGAAGGCCAAATTGACACTTTAGTTATTTGTGTTTAAGAATTTTTATTTTTGTTTCTACAAGCCATTTTTTCTCATTTATTACAAAGTTGAACAAATTAGTATTTCTAATTACAATAATACAAATCCGAAAAAGATTTTTTTCTGATTGTTCTTATAATGGTCACGATTAATCGTCACCTCATTTCGGCCTGACGTTAACTTTTGGGACTATATACCTGTATATATTCACGCCACGTAACTGATAGCTTAACGTATATGTATGGTTAGTGTTAAATAGCCCCTATTGAGTTTGAAAGATTTAGCAGTCCCTAATCTTCAGGTGGCTAAATAGAGAAGTACTACCGGTGCCTTATTTAACACAATATTTTAAAAGGACGATGTCTTGGTTCGAAGGGCGGCGTCGTTGTACAAAAAACAACGGGTCGCAAAATCTTGTCTCAAGGTTGCGAGCGATTTTGCCGCGTTCAATTTTTAAACTTTTATTTGCAGGGCATATCTCTTACCATGTGGTGAACGGTGCCGATTTTGACACGTTGTTAAAAAAAAGTAAAAGTTATCAGTCACATTTTTATTCTTCTTGATAAGAACAATTTTAAGAACTGGGTGTAGATGTTTAGACTGGTTGCATAATAAAATTTATAAATAAATTTTAATGTTATGTTTAGTAATAGAAAAATATTTTGCTTTATGTTTTTTAACAGATTGCACATTTACTGGACATACGTGGTAAGTGGATGGCGTCCATTAACTAACTTTATAAGACAATATATGGAGTAAATCGAATGTTTATGAAAAGTTACTTAAAGTTATGTGGCAGTTTTAATTATGTATGTGGATATTAACCGCATCTGCAGAAAATCGACTTTTTAGCTATATTAATTGGGACAGTCACTTATTATTTGGGGTTCAATAAAAAATTTCTTTAAAAATCTATCCTTACAGCTTTAATGTTTTTCATTCACTGAAATGCAGTTTATTGCAGTACCCTTCATATGAACATAATAGTTTACTCTATATTACATAAACGCGAATATGTATAAAAATTATGCAATATTTTATGTCTCAGGCCCTAACAATAAGAAATTGACCTATATTAAGAGTACCACGTCAAGTCTTCAGCGTGGAACCGCATGTACTTAATACTTCCAAATTTCGAGATTTTATTGAAAATAAAAAAAAATAAGAATACTTCAAAAAGTCAAGTCGGTGTTGTTACATATACTTTATATTCTTCATAAAAATTATCTACACACAAGACTTTCAATATAAAACAAAATCGAGGTCCTCAGATATAACTTAAATAGTGAATCGAAGACGAGCCCGTCGCCTCCGTCGCACAGCGCGCGCGCCTCAATAAATTAACACATCTCGGAAAATAAAGGAAACGGAGTCCGGGCGACGAGCTCGGGCGTTTCTAGATTCGATAGATCGTCCTTCACACGCGCACTGGCCGCGGGGCCGCGACGGGCGCCCGCCGCGGCGGAGGCTAAGTGGCGGGCGGCGGCGCCGCGGGCTGCGGCCTCGCGCCCGCCGCCTCGCCCGCGCCCGCCGCCGCCTGCTGCGCGCCTCCCGCGCCCGCGCCCGCTTCCTCCTCCTCCTCCTCCTCGGGGTCGAACTTCAGCATCATCTGCTTGAACTGTGATGCAAAAAAATACATTAGAAAAAAGGAAGTACTTGATGTATACGATTTTACCCATAAAACATGGTGACGTTGTACACATGGCGTTCCTATTACTGGATTCTCAGTTGGTGTTCCAAGTACCGTTGCTGATTATTCATTATCAACACTAGATGTATATCACCACTATAAATTAGGCTCTTCTTGAAGAGAAACTATTATATTATAAAGTAACGTCAGAAACTATTAGTAAAATAACTATTGTTACTGGCGAAATGCAGTTTGATGCACTTAAATAATATATCGCACCTCGAGGTAGTCGTCGACCAATCGCCGCCTGCCCTGGTCGTCGAGCTCGTCCTCATCGTCGGCTTCATTGGCTACGCCGAGCTGCGCGATCGTCGCTTTGGGCTCGAAGAGGGGCGCGTGTCTCCGGGACACTGCCTTCTCGTACATTTTCACACTCTCCGAAGGCGAATACTGGTTGATTTTCCTATGAATTATGACAACAATAATTATTGTAAAAATATACTCTAAACAAAGCTTTAAAAAGTATGTGCAAGCGATAAAAACAAAGAAAAAAAACACATTATTATGAGAGAAAAAATGTACTAAACAATATTAACTGATTAAATTATTGAACAACTTAATTAATAAAGATAAAAATATAATAACTGAGCAATTTAAAAAACGATTAGTCATTTATCGCCTTGCACTATTAACAAAGTGGGGTGTGAAAATTAGTACACTTTACAAGAGGGCTTATTGGCGTTTAAAGATTTCGTTTATTCGCGAAAGATATTTTTATATGGAAGATTAGTTTACAAAATTTAAAACAAAGTTTTATTTTAATGTTACATTTAAAACTGCATAAGAAAATTGAACAAATTGGCTCTTTAATGCTCGTTTAATCTAGTCAGAAAGATACTGAAGAAAGAATAAAAATCCGATTAAAATTGGTTCGATCCGATTGAAGTTCCCACAAAAGCGATAATATTATATATTTGATGATAGGGCAAAGCAGCGTATTAACGAGGCACTAACGCGTCGGTGAAGCCGTAGAGCTGCTTGAGGTGCTGCTTGAGCACGAGCAGCAGCAGGCAGCCGCGCGCCTGCCGCATGGCGTCGCGCAACGGCCGCGTGTTGTTCGGCAGCCGCACGAGCAGCGCGTCCGCCTCCTCCTCGTCCTCCTCCTCGTCGAGGTTCTCCTTCTCAGGCTCAGCGGTCGCCTTCGTCAGGCCCTGGAAATTAAAACCTTGATATATTCAACAATACTAAACAATTGATGTCTATTCCTAAACCAACTTAGAGATGGAATTGAGGTAAATAAAAAAAATTTAGAAAACCAATGGAGCAATATTACTATCCTTAAATCGATATAAGAGCTTGGTTTTTTTTATACAAGCATAACTTTAGTTAAATAACATCTCTTATTTTGTTAGAGTATAGGCAGTAAGGTGGGTGCGGAGAACCGACACATTAGCACCGCGGATCATTCATACAATTAAACAACAAGACGGACGTTGAATAGATAGAAAGTGTTGAAATCTTGATTTAAAAAAAAAAAGTTGGACGCCATTTGTCAACTTAGCGCCTAGATACATTGGATATAATGTTTGTTTACCCAATAAATCCATTGGGTACCATTCCCTTTAAACCGAAACAACAGCAGTTTTTTTTTTGGCATTATTAACTGCCTCCATAGCCTAGTAGTAATGGCGTGGGTTTCAGAAACTGGAGGTCGTGGGTTCACTATATTGTGGGTATTGCATAATTGACTGAAAGGTAAGATGATCCATGCGTCGGATGGGCATGTAAAATTAGGTCCACCCACCAACCCGCATTGGACCAGCGAGGTGGGATACGATACCAATCCCTACACCAATCTCCCTATATAATCCCGACACCAATATCCCTAATGGTGGAGGCGTGCATCATGGGAGGCCTAATTCCACCAGTGGACTAACACATGCTGATGATGTATAACGGATATGTTGATATGTTGGCATTATTACTAGCGTAGCTTATCGCTTTTCACCAGATACGTCTTCGTCGCCTCGTCTATTATTACAACATATAGACAGACATAAGGATACAGTGCTTTCGCTAAAAACTATAACTGTCTATATTGATTCGTTAAAATAATGGAGAAATAAAAAAAAATTACTTAACTTATCTTTTGAATAATTATATTATGCCTTTTAGTGTCGATTATAAATATTAAGATTATTCATATAGAATCTTGATTACCGATTTATTTTCTCGAAAGTGGTATTTAATTGTATAATCCAAAATTATAAATGTAACCAACCTCTCGAAAAAGTTGCAGTAAATTCGATCCAGACGTAGAAATTATAATATCTATATGGTGTATTATAAAAAGTGGTTCATCTTGAACTTGGTATGGAAAATAACTTAAATTATCTGCCAGGTACAACATTTGATCTAAGGGCGCGGTCTGAAACAGAAAAAAATAAGTTGAGAATAAACTTACGTTTACTATTTTCTATTAATCAGATGGAAAAAAAAAGATTTTTAATTGGTACTTTTTTAAAGTATAAAAATCATCCTGCATTTTATATTGAATCAAAAAAGTTTAAAAACAAGATATTTAGTAATTTCATAGGAGATTCATTTTATAATCAAAATTAGGTTTATACCAAAAATTTTGTGCTTAGAGTTAAAATTAAGTAACGATTTATCAATAAACTTGTATATAAATTATTTAGACATCTATTGATTTCTTCAGTTACGACATTTTGTTATACCGAGAAATGGATTTTTATTTAACTTACCGAGACGTCGTCGAATTGCTTCAACAGTGAGAGAACTAAAGCGCGACGCTGAGGCCTGGTGTTACGTAATAAAGAATATAAAAAACCGTTCAGGGACGTCGGTAAATCATCTTGGTCTTTTTTCCTGAAAAGCAAAGTCATAATATAATATACATAATAAAATGCTTTCGATTTGCTTAATCAATAAAAAAACTTCGGCAGCTTAAAAAATACTTTTTACTCTCACGTCAGATTTAATATTACCTTTTTTCTTTTTAACCATTTTCTTAACATCTAAAAGGATCAAATGTGACATTCATTTTTCTTTACTCTTAATTAACGGTTAATTAAAAGTTTTCAGAAAAGGAGAATGAAAAAAATCGAAAAATATTAGGAAACAATTTATATAAAAAAATTTCTTTAATTATAATAACTCACCTAAATCCTCGTATAATTCCTTTATCTAAATTGTTTTGTAAAATCTTCTGAAGTTGATACGATAATTTAATTCCTAGCTGTGCTTTCATGTGTATAAAACCTGGATACTTTTTGTCTATCTCCTGCAGATTCTTGTCGGCGGTGTGCGATACAGTCACTTCAACATCAGTGCTCATGCAAATTAAATATGGTACAATCTGTAACAAATTTAAAATATTTTTTATTATGTTATTTGTGTAATGTCAGCGCATGCTAAACTTTACTGTCGGCTGACTAAAATATTGCGGTAAAATTTCTTCTAAATTAAAAACCAATATGAAATTTAATTAAATTGTATCGTTTAAAAGTAAAAGTAAACAAAGTAACAGCCATAATTCAATACAAAACAAATAGTGTTAATAACGAGGTCTCAATATTTATTGTAGCGTCTTGCATCTCACAATGTAAATAAGGATCAAGTGAGAAAACATAGTAAAGACTAAGATTATGATTATATTAGAAACGACGCAAATTTATAATAAACGGTATAACCGATGACGTCTCCAATATATACCCAAAAACGTCAGATATTGCAACCTACAATGTAATTATTGTGATTGTTGTATTAGACTATGTTCATTGATTTATTACAAACGTAATAAATATAGATATCGATAACTAGGATATAAAGCAAATAAATAACTTTTATACCTGTACTGGATGCACAAGCCCCTGCGCCAACACTAGTTGTACAACTTTCATTGCACTTGAGCGGACGACAGTGCTCGGGTGTAGGAATGCACCTAAGATTTCCTTTAAATACAACTGAATCACTGTCGATGCCATACCCGATGACACGTCACCCATTTCCTTCAAATTCTCGTGTTTTGATCTTTTTGACCCTGAAATCATAACAATGGTACATGAGGGACAAAAGGAATACAATAAAAAAATGTCTGTTTCTCGTAAAATGTGTTTAACTTTTTAAAGACGAATACCAATATGAGAAATAAATATGATTTCTTAGTTAATAAAAGAACTTATAATAGCCAGGCACCGATTCAGGACACAAAACAGGGGTGCTTATTTCTACCGCAAAGGAGTAAAAAAAATAATACAGAGTCCTGGTTTGAAGGGCTCAGTGGCTAGTGTAATTACACGGTCAACAATATGCCATATCTCTTCTACTTGGTCTTGTCTTCGAGTGAACGTATGGGGTCTTATGCTGCATTTATCATGGGCAAGGCGTATCATTCCAATCGGTGAACGTGACGAGACTAGCAGTTTTGTCGCACAAAATAAAAAAGGCGCTAAGGAAATATTTATTAGATACTTACATTCTTTATCCTGTCTGATCATTCTCTGTTCCTCCTCCTGTAGGTACATCTCTATATTCCTCAGGACGTCCGCTTTCATCTCAATAGGGGCCAATTCCGAGGTGAGCAGTTGGTGGTAGAACTCTTTCAGTTCCGGCCTCAGCATGAACTCGTAGTGTCGCACGCACACCGAGCCTAGGGCTTTCAGAGTGTGCGACACGAAATCTTCGTCGTCGAGTCCCACGAAGAACATCAACGTCATGAACACTTGCTCTTTTATGTCATTCTATAACGTATAAAACATGTACAGATTAAAAAATTCTACAATAAAATGATAATTAGCAGTGCGAGTTGACACACTACTGCGAATCCTATTCAACCTGATTGCACCCACACCAATTTTGCGTGAGTTTAGCCAGTATTATATTATTAAGTACAATGCCTTACGTAAAGTTCAATAAATTATTTAATTTATTAATTATTATTTCTTATTTTATCCAAGCTATTTCTTAACGGAGTCGACTACCAATCCACACATAATCAATACAATTCCAGTTTTTACACGGAACGACTGGCATCTGACGGCGACTGATCACAGGATAAATTAAATTTAATACACGGATTAATACCACTGGGCCATGGAGGCGGTTTGGAGAACAGGAGTCTCGATTTAATTATATATCTATTTTTTTAACTCAATAACAGGTTCCGTCTTTAGTTTTAATCATTTTTCCTATGTGACTTAACTTACCGATAAGCCCTCGATAACTCTGTTGTCTGTGAAATCAAAGTATCTCAACAGCAGCCCAACTATAAACAACGCTCTACGGAAATACGGCCGCGAGGACAGCGACCGCGTAAGCTCAGGATTACGTTGCCAACTGTGTTTCCATTGGAGTAACACACCTGCAATTATAACACGTATGTAAGTAAAGCAGACAAATAACACGATAAAAACGAAATTTTATGTTATAAAATAATTTAACTACGTCCGAGACAGTTTAGATGTAAACTATGTCTAATAGCTAATTATAGATTACAACACTACGGTAATACGTGTTCCTATAAATGTATTGTCGCCATGCTGTCAATTATCGATTAAAAATCTACTCAAGTTGGCATGAGGTTGTTAAGAGTTACAGTTCAAACATTCAAAATATTTTTCAGCGTACACTAGTAGCTTGTACACGTTGCACGCTTGTAGTGTTGGTAGTAATTGTGATAAAAATATTTTTATATTACAAAAACAAATGCTGGACAATTAACGGCTATAAAGTACCAACAATATTTTTGCACTGTGAATTAATAATTTTCAATCAACTTACCATGATATTTGTTGAAGACGTCTCTTATTAGTTTGTAATTGTGCGTTAAATTGTTGACGATGGCAGCAAGGCAAGCGATACAGGCCGCTATCACGAGCTGTCCACGTTGAAGAATAAGCTTCACGGCGTCTTCCTCCAACTGCGCTAAGAAAACTTCACTCGGATGCTCCATCAAGGGCACTACCAGTTCTAACGTAGACGCAACCGTCGACATAATCTGCTGTTCGTATTGATTCTGCAAACGTAATAAACAATTAGTCTGAATAATGTCCATAAGTTATGTTTATTCAACAATAATTGAAACGTTTTTATTATGTAAGCGAATGAATGAAATTATCAAAATAATTATATACCTGACATTTCAAACTCAGGTACGGTTGTAACGTTAATGCGTGGTTAACTAAAAGTTGAGGTCTAATTTTCGCGAATAAATGCAACGTTGAGAGGCACGCCAAAATGCGCTGCGAAGAAACAGTACCTGTGAAAAATAAGGTTTATATTAGAGTCCGACCGAAACTGTTTTCCAGGGCCGAAACCGAAACAGTTCGGCCGTGGCTGAGTTTCGGCCGAAACCGAAACCGAAACTCACGTGATCAAGTATAAAAATTCTTAAAATACTAAAATATGGAGCTTTTATGCCTATTATTTTGCTTTATTTTAGTCATGGAATGGAGACAGTATATTAAACGTGTGGTAATCGTTTATTTCAGTTGCTAATAATATTTTTATGTAACAAAATATTAAAAATATATTAATTTCTTTTCAAATAAATTTCTTATAGCAATATGAGTTATTAATAAATAAATTAATAATTGTGACTGTTGCATTAAAGACTAAGTATACTATTTTGAAATCTTACTAATTAATACTTTGGTTTGTATTTGTAGTTCCGAGGGGGGATCAAAAAGTAAAAATGAGATAGAATATAATGACTATGATAGCTTATTTATTTATTTTTCTACATAATCTCCGAGCCAAGTTTCCAATGCTGAAGCATTGGAAACTTTCATTCATTCCTTTGAAAAGGATTGTCTTGAGTCCTGCAAAAGGTCAGCATCGTTTACTTGTTATATATATACAAGTAAACGATGCTGAATAATCAATTTGGAAAGAAGATGAAAAATAGCTAGGTGCCAGATCTGGTGAAGAGGGATGCTCAACCAATTGTACGCTAGCATGCTGAACGATGGCCATCATAATGCCAACCTATGTGCCGGTACGTTGTCAAGATGAAACAGCTCGCCCGTTCAAAGTTTGCCTCTTTTTATCATTAACGGCATTTCTTAACCTCGGTATTAAAGCTGCATAATCTGTAATGATGGATAGAACCAATGCTCTAGGTAATCAAACATCAATATCACTTCTGAGTCCCAAAATATTGAGGCCATACCCGGCCAGGCCATATACAACAGCTACGCATGAAGATCCTTCAGGATAAACCCGTGTTTCGTCCACTGCCACAAAACTAGATTTAAAGTTTTAGAATCTTCTTAAAACTTGGCCAACGATATCTTCAAGTCAATTTTGTTTCTGATTCTCGCACCCATCTTGCGGAGACTTTTCTCATATTCAAAATTTGTGTCAATATGCGTTGAGTACCTCTATATGAAATGCTCGTTTCTTGGATTAGGTATCAGATGGTAATTCTTTAATCGCTAAAAACAGTTTTTTCGAATATGGCAGCATATTTTTATTATTTCTGTTTGATTACTGGCTTCGATGGACGTCTGCAACCATGTTCGTCTTCCGTGTACGTTCTCCCTACTCGAAATTAAGAAGGCCACTTTGCGACAATTGATTATGACAGAGCAGTCTCTTCTCATGTTGCCTTTGAGCCGCAATAAATCGCTTGCGTTGTTAACTTTTATAACAGTGGTTTTGAATAACGAGGTTGAGTTTTCTCTTTTTTCGAGAACATTTCGCCACACATAGCAAACAAATGACTACATTCAGGAAAAAAGTAAAGAGACTAGAAGATTTTTTTATTAACACAACAAATATCTGAGCTACACTTTCCAGTATTATTTGCATTTATTTTTTGGTTACCAAGGAGTATAACATAATTTAATTCTTCCAGCAACTAGACTGCGAAGAATAAGTAAGTCTTTTATGGGACAATGTATACGTTTTTACAACAAAATCCCAGTAAACGTTCAGAATTTAACTATTAATAAATTTAAAAAGGTAGCCAAGGAACGTTTATGTGTTAAAGGTTATTACGATATTAATGAATTTTTAAATGATAACACAGCCTGGCAATATGTAATGCCGAATTATCAAATTGTTTGTTATTTTTAAAATATGACATAAAAAATAGCCCGTTGAGTTTCTTTCGCCGGTTCTTCTCAGGTCTGAGGCGTCCTTTTCCGAACCGGTGGTAGTGCGTTTGACAATCAATAAGCAAGTGTAAACTTCAATATTGAATAAAGATATTTGAATTTGAATATATATTTTGATCTCACTACTATTTGTTCCCTCCTCAATTTCTTTTGTCAAACTTGGAATGTTTGTCGGAACTAAAATCGACTGATCTGAGCTCGATTTTAGCAATGATACTTTTAACATTCGCTACTATTTTGAAATTGAAAACACTTCTGAAATCAGTTTCGGTTTCGGCAAAAGTTTCGGCCAAATTTGGCCGAAACCGAAACTACGGCCGAAACTTGATTTTTGGCCGAAACTCGGCCGAAACCGAAACCGAAACCGAAAGTTCGGTCGGACACTAGTTTATATAAATGGTTTAATTTTGCAAAAATTAATAATTATAATTTATACTTGTTTTTGTTTACTACCTTCTGTACTAGTTTCTTCTAACTGTAGTAAATTTTCTATGAGACAATCTACTATTTGTTGACATGCAACCAGAAGCGATTTGGGCGGCTGATAAATTATTTTTGTCGAATCGTCTTTGTCCTCCTTGGGTTTGAATAACTGAAATAAAAAAAATGTTATTGGCACATGTCAGGTTCGCCATTAAATTTCGTAATTTACGTATAGATATACATTACATACAAATGTATATATACATTTTTTTGTGAAAGCATTTTGGTGAACTTATAAATCAAATTAATTTAAGATTTAAGCTAAGTGACACCCACCAACCCGCATTGGACCAGCGTGGTGGGATACGGTCCAAAACCCTTATGGATAGGGGTGTATTAGGGAGGCCTATGTCTAGCAGTAGACTATCAAAGGCTGATGATGATGATGATGATAACATGTATAAATTATACCATACTAATTGATGTTATTAAAGAGTTTATGTGGTAGTTTTATTGAATTCTCTAGTTTTAGGAATTACTTCATTGATTTTTAAATTATTTTTACTGTTAGACAGTACACGCGTTATTACGACAATAAATCACGCTACTAGCGTAGGAGTTTCTTCATGCTTCGTTTCATTCGTTATTTAAACATATGTTAATAATGGGGTAAATTTATCATATCAATTTTTTAGTTTTTTACGGTATAGGTGATCCAATCTTCATAGCGAAATGTTAGAGAGCAATATGTCATAACAGAATTGGTAAAAATATAACTTTAATTTTTGGGTAAAATAAGCTTATTAAAATTTGCGATTTAATAAACTTAAGACGGCAATAATTAAATATCGCGACAAGTAAAATATATGCCCTTTTTTCATATATTAATAGCGAAATAAAAAAACGGAACAGCTCTCATTAAGCTGCTTCATAACAGCACACATGTAAAAGTTATACAGCAAAACAGCTTACGCTGGTCAAGAGCTGCTGGAACCACTCGAGGCCCATGTCCCGCGAGGAGATGACGACGTCGGTGATGTTGAGCACCTTGCGCGTGAGCGGGTCGGCGGCGGCGGCGGCCGAGTCGAGCGCGGTGGGCCGCGACGCGCTGGCGCAGGGGCTGAACCACATGTTCTGGAACACCTCCATCACCAGCTTGCGGATGCCCTCCTCGTCGTTCACGCGCCGGATCATCTTCACGCAGATCTCCGGGATCTTCGGGAACTCGGGGCACTCGATGCAGATGTCCTTCAGGATCTTTATCACGCGCTTGCGCACCGACACGCCGGTGTCCTGGTGTTATACGAAAAGTCTACTTTCAAATTGTAAATACGGCAAAGTTCGTTATGAAAATGTTATGCATGAATTTTAGTTTTTACTACCTGGCACTCTAATTTAATTTACGTACTTACGTAGAAAGCTATTATAAAGAAAATTAGATACAAGAAAGTCAACTATAAAATGATGAATGTAAGTAATATTCGAAACGCTCGCAAAAAACATCACTATACCCTTTTTATAGTATAAAGAAATCAATATACTGTCTTAAGTTAACACTTCTCTTTAAAAAAAGTATTAACGTAGAAAAATTTACTCAAATTTTAATGTAACTAAATATCTAGAAAGAATTAAAAATATAATTACCAAAATTCGATTTGAGAGCATGCCGTAATATTTGTCAATGAGGTCGGGGCGACTGAGCACGAACTTGCCGACCAAGTCGACCGCCGCCTCGCGCACCGCCGTCGATTGGTCCAAAAACGAGCGGTTCACCCCGATCTGCATGTCGGGCCTCGCGAGCACCGATGGGTCCGCCTCCACGATCATCGTCAAACACTTCATTGCCTTCGTACGGATCGCTATAGTGTTCTCGCATAGTATCACTAGAATCTTCCTCAGATACCTGTCGAAGCTCTGCGAGAACGATCTCTTTGAGGCCAGATATTGCGATATCAACTCGGCACCGCTGTAGTCGATGTAGGACTGCATCACCTGCACTTGCGTCCCACCCTGGTACCTGAACGGTCTGATCTTGTCCAGAAAGAAGTGCTTCCGTCGCTCTATCGTTTTGAACTTTTCCGCTGACATGACCGCGCTTGAGGCGTGCTTTCTGTCCGACTTCGACTCTTTGATCCCGCTGTCGCTGTCGTCATCAGCTTCGGATTCTTCGTCGCTGGTCTCGTCTTTGTAGCGCTTCTTCGATTTGTGTTTTGGCCTTTTGGTCGGCGACGCCTTAGGCTGCACTACCATGTCCCTGTACCATTGCGTGATGTAGAAGTGGCGGGCGCAGTTCCACGCCTGGTCTTTCTGCCCGTTTATGGCCAGATAGTCTAAGAGCACTCGTTGAAGGAACTCTGTGCGTTCCTCGTCTTCGTCCAGGCCTGACGTTACGGTCTGTGATTCAGTGTAAACACGTTATAATATTATACATAAATTTCGCTGAAAGTACATAAATCTTATATTATTATAAGATCAATTATTAAACTGTTACGGAGTTCAATAGCTCCATCACATGGTCAATTAATTTAACCGTTTTTTATAAAAATAATATACAGCAATTATAGAGAAATACTAACAACCAAATTTATACACACATCCATGATGTAGTATCTCACCTGAGCTTGGCCGGGGTCCTTCTCCTCCTCTGCACGTATATCTCGTACGACAGCGTCCATAGTGGCTAGTTTGGCCCGCGAGTGAACACTGTCGCGCCTGAGACGCGCCGCCACTAGGCCTAGGTATTCTAGTGAAGCTACGCGCACTGACATCTCCATAGATTTGTCCGACATATACTTTACCTGGACAGAGAAAGTAAATGTTACAGTACATTAAAAACAAACATGATGTGAAATTCACATAAACATCCTAACCAAAAGACATACTTCAAGTTCATTCCAAAATAACCAATATTAAGTATTAAGCCAATAGAAATATTATATATATAATGGTTGTCAATTTGTAAACCGCTTATCAATAAGGCTAACGCTTAATAAATTGTTTATTATTTAAGAAATTAACATATGGGGAATGATATTTACGTAATCGTAAAATATATAGATTGATTTACACTCTCTGCTTATAAGTGATGCAGCGTAAAGCACCATACATCTGCCAATCACACTTAAGACATGGGATTTTTTGATCTTTTGCTTGCTCAGTAATAAAACTAGCTATAAAATATTGAAATGCAAATCGAGTAATGTTTGTACACAACTTCAGTACGATAGGCATAGACTTTACGCTGGCATTCTTCCATTCATTGCAAAAGCATAAGAAGTAGTGTGTCACATATATTTTTATTCGCTACTTACCAGCATTGTTCCCAATAGACTCAACAGAAGCTCAGTAGCAGGCCACTCTGGTTTATTGACAGTGGTGAGGAGGTCATGCACAAAGTTTTCAAACAAAGGCCTGAAGTCCACCTCCTCTGAACGACTACGGCATTTGTTCAGGAATGACGTAAGAAATGTACCACCAACGCTAATTGCAGCTTCGTACTTCGATATGATAAGGAGATCCTTATCAACATGCTGGAAAATACAAAAACACAATTTTTAAAAATAATATCAATAGAAAAACTAAACATTTTTTAATTAAATATGAAATATATACAACAATTTTATTATGAGATATTTATAAGATTTTTCTTATAAAATTGAATGGATTAAATAATCAATACCTTTTTGTTTTCTGTATCAGTATGCTCCTTGTCCTTTTCTTGTGTCTTGCACATTGTTTCTGGTAGAGTGACAACACATTGAACAAGTTGAAGGACGAGCGCAGTAAGCATTTGTATGTGCTGATCTGAACTAAGTTGGAATGAGCGTAAGTTGTGCTTGGAGCTCGGTATACGAGCTATTGAAGCTAATATATCTTCAAGCAGAAGTCTTCTATGTTGCTCATATTTTGAAAATATCTGGAGAAGAAAAGATTAAATGTCAAAATAATGATTTACACCAAAAATTCTTAGAATTAGTACAAAAGATCTGAGGATAACATTTTTACTAACATAGATTTAGTGATATTTCTACTATAAGTATGGCCATAATTAAGATCAGAATAAACTTAATATAAAACTCAGCTCTCTAGCTAATTATTTTAACAGATTTATCTTTAATTTACGTATTTTGGTTAAAGGTTTGGCATAATATTATACAACAATTTTATTTATTTGCATACAAAAATTAAAAATTAAGAATTTTTGATCTCTTAAATTATGCCTGAGCCAAAGAAAATACGCATTTATTTAAAACAATAACCCATATAACTCAACAAAGTAGCGTTCGCTTTCGTACGTTACGCGTTTTACAGAAAAAGTGTCAACAACATGTCTATCGCTTGGTAACATTAAATAATGCTTCGTAGCTACGGGTGACATAGTTCACATTAAATCCATACTGTTTACATATATCTATATATTATCAGGTATCTGCATAGGCTCAGGCGTAACACAGATCCCCCGAACAGGTTCTTGCTTTGTCGTAGCGGTGGGGCTCAGTACCTGCAGCTTGCTCAGTCGCGGTGAAGCTAAGAGGAACCTGGCCGACCTATGGTGTAAGGCTGGCTGTAAAGGAGGCTACTCCAAGCGGGCTGAATAAGTCCGCTTTAGATGCGCCTAGGAAGTTGCGGCGGACGCAAAAGAAGGCGTCAGACATGCTGTTCTCTGCAGCCAAGGAGTCGCGAGGGAAGAGGAGTGTCAGTATTTCGTAGGTCGCTCTCCCTATCCACCGCCACTCGGCGTGACCGCACGGCTGAGGTGGTAAGGAGGGGCCGCGGGATGAGAGGACATTCGGCATGGAGTCGTCGATCTCTCTTCCTTCTGCGGCCGAAACAAAGCTAGCGGGGGATTTTAACGTCCGGGACTGAGTGTCATGTCCCTGGGAACGCATGGGCTGGGAACTCCAGGCTCCCATGGCCCGAATGGAGTCTCAGGTGAGTCTGTTGCCTAACTACAGGGGCCGTTACGAAGAGCGAGACGCGCCAGACGGAGATTGGGTATCGGCCAGAGATGGGGCCTCAGGCCTCAGGAAAGAATAACGTGGTGGTTTAGTCGGTACAAGTCCGATATAATCCGTCTTCGCCGCCGCGGTATATTTGACGTTCACAAGTGCTCAGTAGAGTCTAACTTGATTTATTATTTTTGACTTTGAATTTAAATCCATATCCATACATCTTACCGTCGTCACCAGCTTCAAAGCGGACAGCTGCAGCTCGCTTATATTCTCAACAAAGAACGGTGATACGCCCACAGTGGAGGCGTGCAACACCGTGGTGTCCGTCAGGTGATGTGCACCGAACAGTTCGGCGAGCAGAGTGACGCACTCGTGCGCGTGCGAGTACAGCTCGCGCACCGCGCGGTTCGAACCGCCGCCCACGTTGCTACGGCGGGTGGCGTTCCCCGCACCGCCGCCGCGCCTCTTGCGACCGTCCACTGAAAATGTGAATAAGTAAATTATACTAATAAAGAATTTGCGGAAATACTGTCCTACTAATAAGTTATAAATAATTAAATGTTAAAATCCGTTCAGTTAAAAGGTCCTATGGCAGTTATTGTTCAAGTGGGTGTATTAATTCCTGACGGCTACCTTGGTCGGAAACGAGGTATCGAGTAGCGGCATTAAAAAAGCTCGCCTAAAATATAATTCTACTGTACCATTTCTGTATGGAGACAATTGCTGTACATAAAAACAGTAACCCAAACAAATTTCAGGCGGATATACGTCAATAAAATTCAATGTCAAACTCAATTGGCGACTCGTCAGCCAATAATATTTTAATTTATACACTTCATAGCTTTAATATAACAATATTAAAGCTGTGAAGTTCTGTCAAGATCTATAATTTTTTGTATTGTAATGTGGGTTAATGTTTGTTTATTTGATTTAAATCTATGCCATGTTTTATTAAAGAGTTATAGCCAAATATGTTATTAAAAGTTATGTACATACCTTTCTTTTTGTATGTTGATTGAATGCTATACACAGGATCATAAACACAATATATTGTGTTGTTAAGTTGAAACTTTATAAATAATATAATTCTATCTATAACATCTTCTAAGAATATTCTTTTCGGCATACTGGGTGAAGTCATTATGTATAGAGAAGTAAGGCAGGCATCAGAAGCACACATAACTCTCTCTAAAGCCGATTCTATCCAAATTTGCCTCATCTCTTCACTGTCTTCCTGCAGTTAAATACAATATAATTAATAAAGGTATTTAGGATAGCAATATGTATAATACTGAATTCCAATACTAACAGGGTCTCCCAATAAAGACATCTTTTCAGCAGCCCTGATATTTTTCTCCAAAACACTCAGCAGCCGAACTAGTCTATCTGCAGGAATGGCTTCCATAGCACCAAGATTCTTCAATTTAGCTGCTTCAGAGCACAACTCCTGAAGTTGATACCTCGGTAATAACAAATCTTCTGGAATGTCTGTTCCCTCTACAGAGATAGAAAATTAGTAACATTTAATAATTTGTTAACATTTTTAAGTATATAAAAAAAGCCCAAGCTAACAAACAAATTCACTTACCCATTTCATCTGTTATTATAATATCATCATCAATTGTTTCAAAAACTGCATCAATCAATTTGCTGAACCTTTGATAAGTGTTTGTCTCCATTAGCTCATCTACTGACAACATTTCTAGTACTGGTACTAGTCGTTTTTCCACTTTTCGAAGTTTGGGTCGAACTGAAAGAAATTTGCAATCAGATGTCATAATATCTTAAGGTATTTACCCCTTCCACATAATTGTTCTCGCGTTACGGTAATTTAAATATATTATTTTTAAATTGCCATAACCAAAAAGGAAGGGCAATAACATAATGTTTTTCTCCACAGGTTGCAAATCTACTATCTAATATTGTGAATATTTTAATTCTATATTTTGTAAATGAAACAAATTAAAAATTATATTTTAGTAGTTCTCTGCTAAAACAAGAGTCTAATTTCAAGTAAATTATTACAAAAAAAAATATGTGATGAACACATGCAGATGGCATAGGCTGTTTATAATCTTATATTACTTAGCAAGTGTTAACAGTAGTAGTAAAAATATACCTATTGCAGCTTCAGCTTGCTCCTTCTTGCTGGCTTCTTCATGTTTTCTTTTCACAGCTTCCCAATTTTTTTCTCTAGCTATATCTATTGCTTCTCTTTCTTTGTCTCTTGTAGGAGTGGAAACAGTAGATTTTGCTTTGAGGGGCAGATTGTCATCTGAATCAGATTCTATTGTACTATGTTTTCTTGATCTTTCATCATGAGAAAAATCATGCTTTTTTAAAATTCCCTCCTATGAAGATAAGATAAAAAATATGAGTTTCACAAAAATAATTTATTAATATACTATAACGCAGAGTTATAGTGTTCCCACATATTGTATTTTAAAATAAATTTAGGTACTTACTGAAAGGCGACCAATTTTAACTACAGGGTATTTATTATTCATTGTATTTGATTTAGAAGCAGATTCTTGCTTTTCTGATATACTTTGTGAATGTTGTGGTGGAGCATAAGGTGTACCCATTGATGGTTGAGGCACTTGTGGCTCCTGTCGTAAGGGTGATGGTGCTACACTTGCTTGAGCTGGGGATTGCCCAGTCATTACATTGCCATCTAAAATATTATTTTGATTAATATTTGAAAAACAAAAAAATAACAAGATATATATACTCATTTAAACAAATATATATATTAACTCATTTATACAAAAGCCTCAATTCATCATCATCATCATCACCCTGTGATAGTCCACAGCTGGACATAGGCCTCTCCTAATACACCTCCATCCATTAGGGGATTTTGGACCGTATCCCACCACGCTGGTCCAATGCGGGTTGGTGGGTGGACCGACTTTTTACATGCCCAAAGCTCAAGCCTGAATTGCTTTAGTTTAAATGAGTAAATATTTAAAGAACAGTTAAATGTACCTTGTTCAAAAGACTTTTCCTGGGTAGGTATAAGAGATAGCCTCTGTTGGTCTTGGAGATTACCCGGTGACATGGACAAAGGGTCTTTATCTTCATTTAAAGTAGTACCAAGCAGGCTTCTGTTTTCTTGTTCAAGGCTATTGTAAAAACCACCGTTTTGGGGGTTTGAACAGGATGAACTTGTGTAGGCGTTGGATTGGTTTGTAGTACTCCAAGGTGGTGACACGTTATTTTGAGCTGAAATGTTTACTTGGTGACCAGGGCGTGCTTGGGATGGAGGCGAGCCCATGTTCACATGTGGTGATGACTGGCACTGTGGTGCCAATAACTGCTGGTTTGGAATGGGTGCTGAATGAACAGCTGTTCCTAGAGGAGACAAGCTTGAATGGACAGTGTTTTGTGATGAATAGTTGAATGTTGATGATGGTGACATGCCATTAAATTTAGCATTATGCATATGATTGCCCCAGTGATTTCTTTGCTCATTTCTCTGATCAAATATATTGGGATTGACATGTAGAATTGCTTTCAAAAGTTCAGGTGTCGCCTGTTGAGGAGCAGGGCTTACTGCATTTGGAATGCTTTCCTCTTTTAAGTCGCTGAAAAGTAACACATATTTGTTGCTTTTTATTAAAATCGGTGGTATAGCAATGCTAGTGTACTTTATCTGATGAAATGTACATAAAACAATAAAATAAAGCCTTAGTAAAGGTAAAATAAAAAAAGTTAAAAAATATTATGGCTGAGTAGACAACAAAGACAATTTTATAAGTATTTCTGTTGTTCTAATGTATTATATCTCTATAAAATTATCTTCTCTTATAATTAAAATTTTTATGAAAGAGTTTAATAAAACTCTTTCATAAAAATGACATACATACATAATTACGTGTTTATTACATTAACCCAAGTTTAATAAAATATTTTTAAAACTACTAAAGGCACTTGAATCACAAACAATATTAATAACATAATAAAACATTATTGCAAAAGATACCATAAAATAATGTTTTATAAAATCAAAACTTTCTCATAAACTGATATCTTCCTAAAATCATCACCTTTCTAAAGCGATAAAACCGATGCAGTTATCAATATAAAGAAACTTACATGTGCTGAACAGAAGTTTGCATTAGTGATTGCAACAGTAATGACACTAAATTGTCATCTCTTGTTGCAAGAAGTATAGCTGCTTCTTCGGCAACACGGGGGTGAAACAATTGGGACTTATTGTTCAATGTTGATGGTAGTGGAGTAGGGAGGGGTAGCACTGGTAGTACTGTAATAATACAGACATAGTAAAATGGTCAATCACTAGTTTAAAAAGATAATATTATGGAGCCTTATGTATAAAGTTTTTTTTACTGATGAGCCATCACAATTTATCAATCTGTGCACTAATTATACCTAATCCTGATGAAATCGGATGTGGAATTTATGTTAAAAAAAATATAAACATTTAGGCTGCATATTGTGTATAAGATACACATTACTCAGTGGTAAATAGTTTCTAATTGTACATACTTTAACTGAAAACCAATCAAAGCACTTTACATCTTGCCTCTGTAAGAGTTTAAACTTTGTTTACATAAAATTTGGGTTGTATTCAATTAAAAGTTATTTTTTTCTACAAAGATTTTATTAGGCTCAAATATGGTTTGTCTCTCAATCACTTTTTTTACTACAATAAAATATTTAGTACAGTGTCTTAATATATTTTATAAAATTAATATGGATAAATACCTATTTAACTATGTATATTATATAAAAAATACTAATTGCAATAAAATAATCATGTTTAATAAAATCTACCAAACACATAATGAAATCCTTTCACACAATGAAAAACCTTAACAAAATGGTAAATAGTAATGTCTTCAAATCTAAGAACATAATAGATTACTTCCACATCAGTATTAGCTTCCCAATATTTATACTTAAGAATCTTTGGTCAATTGATATAAGGATTATTAGTAACAATTTACCAAACTGAAAAATTAGTAATAATATTATGAGTAACAATAAATTCAATTTAATTTAATTTTCTTTACAACAAAAATTAAAGTCTGATCTGGCAAAGTTTTATAGTAAATCCTTACATTAATCATTACAAAGTGAATATAGTTTAATGTGGAATATAGTATATGGTTCAACATATAACAAAATATATCTTTTAAATAATTGAAGATAACACAGTAAATAATGAAGGGCAGTGTAAAATAACAACATATTTCTCATGAAGCAGTTTTAATTATAATGATTTCAAGTACTTACAGTCTGTCAAACTGGCTACACCTGCTAATGTTGTAATAGGGACACTTGGAATATCCCTCTCATTCATTTTGACCGGAATTTTGATTTATTTTTTCACGACTACTTGTGCTAGCCTAAAAGTTAAAAAGAAAGTCTTGGCTATCGTATTGTAACATACACTATTAGAAGTTGTTTGCGTAGCCGCCGAATCCATTATAGTCTTATATTCACATACGCGGCACTTCGTGTGTATAAGTTTTATATCACATTATATATCTTTAACAATTATTAAAAGATTCCAGGAGAGTAATTATTATATCCAAAGATTGTTGTGAAAATAGGGCACCCGTCAGTTTGATGCTTTGTTGTGCGTTGTGCATCAAGACGAAGGTCAGCGCATCTGGACGACACTCCCAGAGAAATGTATAGAAAGTTGTTCATTAGAATCTAAAATATTTTCTTCCATATAATATTTTCAAATACTCACAGAAACATTGTGTTAACTATTTATATCCAGGACAAATCAAACATTATCCTAACATTTAGATAATCAAGAAATTGTGACTGAGTGTTGCCACATTAATACAATATTTCACTAATGTAATGTGATGGTCAGTAGTTTTATATTAATTTCACCTAAAAGTAATGACGCTTAAAATAAAACATCCCATTAAATTACGTTTATTTTTTATTCCAGATATCATTTCGTTAATTGCGCAGTTGTTTTAAAATTTCGACTAAAACAATTTATTTAGGACTGTAAACACGTGTACTATTTTTGTGACAAACACATAATAGCATTTTTTGTACAATAGCGAATTTGCTTAGATCACATTTTTGCCACGGAAATAGCTATATAATTCAAAGAATGTTTTTGGGTCATTAATTTCTATAAATATTAAATAGTAATAACTATAACACAATTTGAGGCCCCGTTTATTATTACATACGAGCTATACGAATTTAGTAAAAAATAAAAAAGAAGAGATTGAATAATTCTGTTACTCTGTAATGGACGGTGACTATTGACTATTTTTTTTTGACAATTTTATTTTTGAGTCTTATGTAAAACAAAATCAGTAAGAGACTTAAAATCATATTTTTTATATTATGAATTAGGCTTAATTTACGGCAATAAAATATAATATGAACAGATATCTGGCGATTTCTCGGCACAGCCAACTAATCCGGTCTCTGTTATGGTTAGTGTTTAATTGATAGTGAGTAGACTATTCGACTTTCTCACCATCACCAACCTGTGTTAGTCCACTCCTGGACATAGGCCTCTTCTAAGGCAAGCCTTCTCAATTAGGGGATTTTTGGACCGTTTCCCACCACGCTGGTCAAGTGCAGGTTGGTCCAAATTGTTCTAACCAACCGAGGGCCAATACCGTGGAACCAAGGATGCTCTGCGTGAATTCATTTATTAAAAATGCATACCTTTAATTTGAGTACACTTATTTAAAACCTTAAATATGTATGTTTTTAATCCATCGAGTTACGAAAAGCGATGTAATTTTCAGTGCAACATCAACTTTCTAAACATAGTTACAAATGGGATCAATAGGAAGCTAATATCTATAATTGAAAAAAGAATGAAGGAAATCTGGCTAGAAGCGAAGCAACGAGGTAACATATATATAAAAAAAAACATGCGCTCTGAATTGATTGCCTCCCTATTTTGGGAAGTCGGTCATTACAATCCAAAACTTAATTGAGCCTCAGTAGCATTAGTCATTTAGCAATATAAGTTAATGAGGATCTTGCATCATATTTGGTTACAATCGATTTTTTTATGTCGTTGTTCTCCATGACGACCGTCAGCCTCGGCAATAAACTTTGATATGTTATGTCATTATGTGATATTTATGGTTACCAAAAAATTATAACGGTTTAACACTGCATTAGAAAATCTAAACTTCACATAAGTTTGGATTTAAATGGGGAATGATTAATTTCATTGCTTGTTTCAATAAAAAAATAGACTTTTTAAAATCTTAGTCTAGGGGGGAATTTGCGTAATACTACTATATAACTATTATAAAACTATTTCTTTTATTTACGCGATTATTACACATATCAAATCCACTAATTTACGGATTTTTCGCGTTACTTACTTATATTTATTCCCGACGTTTCGGATTCTTTCCTGCATCCATGATCGCGGGCAGACTAAGTTGGTATATGTCTGTATCTCTATGTTTTGGAAAAATATTATCAAAAAACATATATTTTCACCAACATACAAACTGGCACAATATCTTGTAGAAGTTCTGTCACCACTACGAGGACACACCGAGGCGTACACAAGAGATTCTTACCATTTTGTTAATGAGATTAAACATCGATATCTCACGAACAATGAAACTATGGTCAGTTTTGATGGTCAGTCTTTATTTACATGCTTACCTATTGAAGACTGCATCTCAATTGTAACTAAGAAGCTTGAGAACAATAAAATACCGAATGAATATGCATCTCTGCTTAAACATTGTCTTACATCTGGCTACTTGTTGTGGAAGGATCAATTCTACATGCAGATAGATGGCGTAGGATGGCTGCCCAGTGTCTCCTATTATCGCTGAAATCTTCATGGAGAACTTTGAAGAGACAGCCCTCAATACAGCTCACATCCGACCAAGATTCTATAAGCGGTACGTAGATGACACATTCACCATTTTACCAACAAACCAAATCAATGCATTTCTGGATCATCTTAATTCTTTGCATCCCAAAATAAAGTTCACAATGGAAATAGAGCAAAAACTCCTTAGCTTCTTAGATATTTTAATCATTAGAACTCTAACAATAGCTTGAGCCATACAATTTTACGAAAAGCACCCACACGAATAAATATTTAAATGGTGATTTCACCACCATCCCTCCAGTTAGCTACTGTCGGTAAATGTTTGCTTCAGAGAGCACAGCGGATCTGCGCAAGGAGCATTTGACGGCTGAACTGAGAATGTCAAGCAGGTGCTGCGTGACAACAAACTCCAAGTTCCACGTCTACGTGCAGTCACCGTGTGAAGCCAGCCACAGTCAAGAGTGCCTGCGTCTACCATCAGAGAATCACACAAAATCGGTTATATTTTAAACGAGCTTCTATTAAAACATATATAAGCCGCCGAAGAAGATTGGCCAATTATTACCATCCGTCAAATGTAAAATTCCTCTGCAGGTACCGGGTGTGTACAAACTAGACTGTGATTGTGGTCTCTCTTACATTGGACAAACAAAAGACCAGTAAGAACCAGAGTCAAAGAACATATAGCCAATGTTAAGCACCGACATCATAAGAAATCTGCAATTTGCGAGTATGTTCTAGACAAGCCCAACAATTATATTAGATTTGATGAACCAAAATACTGACTAATTAACATCGATTATACCAAGGATGATTCGGGAAGCAATAGAAATGAAAAAATATTTAAAAATACATAATATCCAAATTTTAATAGAGAGGATGGTTGGTCTTTGCCACCTTCCTGGGATCCAATAATTTCAAAAATTAAACGCAGAGTATAAAAACTACAAAACCGAAGAACAACATAAATACTTTTTGTCAAACCAATATTCAAAATTAAGATAACGAAAGATACGTCAATTTTTAATAAAAACTCTGACGTTATTCCAAAACATAGAGATACAGACGATATACCAACTTAGTCTGCCCGTGATCATGGATGCTGGAAAGAATCCGAAACGTCGGAAATAAATATATTTAAGTAACGCGAAAAATCCGTAAATTAGTGGATTTGATATGTATAATAAAACTGTTTTATTATACTTTAGGAATACTTACCTGAACTTTTGCAACAAAATCACTATAGGTATGTTAAATTATTTAAAATTTATTTTGAGTTCCATCAAAGCAAAATAATAAAACGAATATATCATATTTTTGATACAAGTGTACTGTCAAATTCTAATGGCAGGTAAAATTCAAAGCGTCCGTATTGACGGCCCACCGCTGTAATCAGTCTCTACGTGATGTTCATCTATCAAATTTTGCTGCCAATAACATTTTACACTTTGTTTAGCCGCCTCTGAGCCCGAAGAATTGACATTTGCATAAAAAACAAAAAGTAAAAGTATTTTATAAATTAAATTGCTAAAAATAGTTACTAAAACTTACCTATTTTTTACTGCCAAGTATGTAAGAATCAGTTAGAAAGAGATGAATGAGTTTATGGTTGCCCTCTCTTTCGGTTTATTTTGCCTCTTTTATTCCTGATATTTTTAAAACCATGGAAATAATAAGTACTAGTTACAACAGTAATGCGCTGTTGCCGCATTTTTGAAACAGAATGAGAGCTAGTAACTGTACCTTTTGTCCCTCTCTGGCGATGGTGACCATATTGAAATTAAGGACAAATATTACAAAAAAAATATTTGTGATCTGACGTACATAAAATAGATCTGAGGCAATGACTGTAGAAATTGCTTCAGATCCATTTTCCAAAATAAATTAACAAAAATTTTGTTTTATTAATTTGATATTTAAGCAACTTAATCTCGAGCTTTAAATGTTTGCTACATGCAACCAACCTATCGGTAAATTTTTAAGTAGAACTTATAGCTATATCCGAATTATTTTTTTAGAGAAAGAAACAAAAATGGCACAGATATCACGAAATCCAAAATAATATACTGAAATTATATCTTCCCCATAAAAGAAAACCCATTCGCCAATCGCAATTGCACATTACAAAATGTACTTCAATTTCAGAAAAAAAAAAACATTAAAATTGCATATATCAATGTTAATAGTATTGATAATTATTCATTAATAAATAATAGTTGATTCCATTCTGGTCAAGGGATGATCGATCGAAAAACATCAATGTTAACATCGAACCAAAAGAATAGATGCTCGAAAAACATTGTTTGAAAAACATCGATATTTCTAAATCAATTTTTTTGTGAAAATAATAAAATTGTCTTATATATTTCTAAAACATGTTTATTGTTATTAACATTAATAATTCTAGTATTTTCTAACATCTCAAAGTCTCATGAAGTAGGTACAAACATCACGCACCAGCATTCAATTGATAAAAATTAAAAAAGGAAAATAAATTAAATTCACCGCTGAGCCGTTAGTAGAAAATTGCCGAGATTGATAGTCCTTGTTAAGAACTATTAAGAGTTATTCTTAATTAGTTAACTTATTGCAAGCTAGACGGCGCACAAAAGATAAATTAAACTTATTGATGTTTTAATCTTTTTAATATCGATATTTTGGTATTCTTCAAGCCGAATCATGAAAACGACATTCATCGATGTTCTGGAAACATCCCTAGCTAAATCATCTGTGAGTTCTGTGATTGTCTTAGTGACAGGACGTTGAACTGCATATAAGGTTGTTTAGCACTGTGAATTTGCAGTACAATACTATATAATCTATAAAATAAATTTTCTATGCAATATGAAATTTAGTGGCAGTGGATCTGCATCATGGTATTTCCAATATTTTGGAATTCCGTTATCGCTAGGCATAGTAGTGTATAAATTTTTAAAAAATTATTCCATAGCTAAACGAAAAACATTTTTAAAGGGAAAGGTAAGATAGTACTAAAAGTGTTATAAAAAGCTATTCCATTGAACAAAAACATTTACAAAAAAAATAACCATTTCAGCAAATATTCAAATAACCGTAAACTGTAAAGAGCGCACTAATACTCTAAATAATTAAATCCGATAACTTTTTTGGACTTTAATCTCTTTACAATTTTCGTTGTGCTGTAAAGGTGTAAATTAAAAATTTAGCGTTATATTTGTTATATTTGCCAAATTTACCACCAAGTTTATAATGCAATGCTAACCTAAAGGAATGTCTTATTACAATTAAATGTCCATTTAATTTTTAATAACATGTTATAAAATCTCTTATACCTAATGTTTAACAATCACTTCAGGTTCCTTTTTTCATACAAAAATTAAATAAAAAGTGTTGTATTAGTCCTTTGTTTATTTTCTTAAATGCTTTTTATTTCATATCACGCTATACTCACGCAGCATTTAATACTCGTATTAAATGCATTATATATATATCATGTATTTTAAATCTAGTCAATTTAATTTTATTTTTATATAGATGTTGTTTTACTCTAATTTTGAAATCTTTATTTTAATTTAATCTAGGACTTGTGACAACAAGATTTAAAATAAAGGTTTTTTTTCAGATAGTTGTGATAACTGGCGCAAGTTCCGGTATTGGTGAAGCTCTAGCACATGTATTCTATGAACAAGGATGTAAAATAGTTCTTGCGGCAAGAAGAAAATCCGAGTTGGAGAGAGTCAAACAAGACCTCATTTCGAAAAAGAATGTAAGCAAATGTTTTGTGCTACTAAATCTCATTTTTACTAGCCATTTGTTCCTGTCTTGGTTATGTAATACAGTTTTTTTTATTTATGTTGTTAGGAATTTAATATAGAACCAATTGTTTTGGAGTTGGATCTTGGAGATCTTAGTCAACTTGACGCCTTCATTGAAAAAGTTAACAGTATTTGTGGACATATTGATATATTAGTTAATAATGGAGGTATATCTCACCGAGGATCCATATTGCATACAAAATTGGAAGTATATAGAAAAATTATGGATGTCAACTATCTTGGATCAGTTGGTTTAACTCTAGGTATTATTTCTTTAATTTTTCTCAATTTTTATGTCAATGATGTTATTGTATAACATAAATGAATTTAATAAGTAAATTTTGTATACTATAATATTTATATTTTAGGTAATGCATTGTCAATGTTTCAGCTGCTCTGCCAAAAATGGTGGAGAGAAAAAGTGGTCATATAGTTTTTATTAGTTCAGTGCAGGGATTGGTTGGTTTGCCAGAACGTTCAGCATATGCAGCGTCTAAGCATGCAATGCAAGCATTTGGTGACTCCTTGCGTGCAGAAATGAAACAACATAATATAAATGTATCAGTTATTAGCCCAGGATATGTGAAAACTTCGGTTTCAATTAATGCTCTTACAGGAAGTGGAGCCCCACATGGCGGTAGGTTGACTTCTGTTTTGCCAATTTAACTCATGGTTGATGAAAAAGTTGTAATTCATTGCAAATCAAATTAGTTTTAAGTGTCTTTCTCTGGGTAACTGCTGACTTAACAACACAATACTTACAATGTAGCTTTATTGCTATAGGTGATATATCTTAATTTTATATTGCGGGTCAAATAAAATGACTTACTATGACATTTATTTGTTTTTATGGCTTGCACGATGATGCAATTAGGGTTTCTGTTGATTTAATTAAATAAGATAATTTTAATTATAGGCATATAATAGACCCCCATTGATCCATCCATGTTTTTTTAATATATTTTACCTCCTTGCTTTGTTTCTAGAGCTCGGATTTTCATTACCCTTTTTTATTCTGTAAAAATTTTGCTTGAGACTGTTTAGTTTGAATTTGAGTACAAGTGATAGCGGATAAGATTTTTATAAGGTATAGAATTTTATCTTCGGATCTGTTATTTGTTTGTTTGCTTTGTATTGTATTTGGAAATCATCTGTGTATTTTTTATTTTCAGTTATGGATGCAAGTACAGCGAAAGGATTTTCTCCCGAGTATGTGGCTTCGAAAATTCTGGATACTGTTGTTAACAAGGAAAATGAATTAATTATTTCTCAGTTTATAGGAAACTTTGCAATATTCGCACGACATACAATGCCATCATTATATTTTTACATTACTGCACGACGAGCAGAAAAACCACTTAAAATTGAAATTAATTGGTTTTTTTTTATAAATTTACTGTTTAAAATATGGTTAAATAATTGAATTTTTACTTGTGGTATAGGCTCAAGTTTGCATTTTAATGGGTGTTCAGTAAATAGGTTTTTTTTTGCTATTAGTATAGCAGAATAATATAACATTTAAAATGTAATATTTCGGAAATATGAGTAGTACTAACTATTAATTTATTTAATGTTTTGTTTAAATTTGTTTTACTTGTTACACTTTAGTAAAAATTCGGTCACTGATATTTCACTACATGGTATAAAACAAAGTCACTTTCACTGTCCCTATATCCCTATATATGCTTAAACCTTTAAAACTACGCAACAGATTTCGATGCGGTTTTATTTAATAGATAGAGTGATTGAAGAGGAAGGTTTATATGTATAATTCATGCATAATATTATAGAGAAACGCTGATAAATTTATATAATTTTCCATAGATTTTTCTAAAACGGTTTAAAAAAACGGTTATTTTAATGTCACATACAGACACTCTAATTATATTTATTTCTATATATTTGTGCACGCACAAATTAAAATAAAATGTTGTCACGACTAGAGGTGGCGATAACGTGAAGCCCACGTAATTAGTACTTTGTAAGATATTGATTGTTTGTCGTGTTATAAGATTATAAACAGGATAAACATAAATGACGCAGAAGCTACTGGTACTGTAGTAATAAGTTAAATGTATAACCGATCACCCGTGTTTATTAAAATAAAACTATATTTGGTAGTAATTTCGTAGGAAATAAAATGTTATGACGCGGACTAACGACAAAATTTTATTTTCAAATCACGTTAATCGTATAAAATTTGCTTATTACTACTGATACAATGTGTATAAATACTAAATCGATGTACGTATAGTACCAAGGACGTGTGAAATAAAAGGATCATGAAGCCGGAGTAAGCATAGCTCTAATAGAAATTTTATAGCGTTCTTCATAATAAATTCACGCCTTCATTAAAATTAAAAAAGTATGCAATTTGAGGGACCTGATGTTTGTTCAACGGTACGGCGTCTATACCTAGGCCCAATTATATTTAGATTCTAGAATTTTCTAAGATTAAATTTTGGTACTAGTCTAATAAGGACACTTTGAATAGGATCAAAAATGTTTCCTAGCTCAGGAAAAATATTATGTTGTACCTTATAATAGGGGCATTAGGCTTTTTTTATGGAATAATGTTTCAAGGGGGTCGTTTACCTGAAGCACGGTGAAACGCCTTTCCTCTTGGCCCGAGACATAGGATGTTAAATCTCGTTTCCCCAGTAATCACTGTATTTACGGTAACATTAAATCTTGATAATATAAGCAGTTTAGCTTTTTTCCATAAATAGTTACCGCGAAAATTCTTATCTTCCTATAAAAACAAGACCAGAGTGAAAAGTGAGAGATAAAGTAAGATAAACGATACGTCCTATCTATAGTGAAGGTTACACCAATTAGACAAATAAACAAGGATAAAATCGATACAATTTAACTAGCTTATCTGCCCTGAAAATCATAGCGTTTCGGCAGGGACTATCGGTTTATATAAACATTAAACTTTTGTGAGTGGCCTAAAAGTTTATATGTTATTTGGCGACTATTTTAAAAAAGTTTAGTACGGTCGCATACAAGATGCAGGGAAAGTGTGACATATAATTTTAAACTTAACTTAAAATACTGCCTAACAATGAAATAGTATAGTTAATAAAATTGCCATTGATTTTGTTCGGATTTTGATAAAATCCTGTCTTAAGGTTGGTTTTTCAACTTTCATACGTATAGTGTATCGTTAACGATTACTGTTTTATGTGATTTTGACGACCCGCTTGGCGTAGTGGTTATTAACCCCGACTGTTTCACAAGAGTTCGATTCCAACTAACTCATTTTGGGCTAGTAGAGTTATTACGAGCACCAAATTGAGTTTCTTATATTGGTGCTCGTAGATGGGAATATTATAAATAAGCTTAAGAGACATAACCCAATTTTACCCTTTCGCTGTTTTTGCATGGCGTAAGGCCCGTCCTTGCAGGAAATGAAGTGGTAGTATGTCGGTCGACTAAAACTATCAAGTCGTTTCTTCACGACGCTTAAAAGTTGACAAGAAAGTTATGTCAACTTTTAAGTTAACATTGTTAACAGCGTTGGCCGCAGATAGGGGCATGGGCTTCACCAGTTTAGGGCGTGACGCGCCTTACTCCTAGGCCACTTTGGCTTGTTAGCAGACTCACCCAAATCTGTTACTCAGTTGCCAGACTACAAGGTTCAGTGGACGCGTTGGAATTAGTTTTCACCGTTAACTCTTTGGCAAAGGAAGAAAGGGATATCGACAACTCCAAACCGGATTTCTCTTCCTCCCATGGCAATTCCACCCCTGCGTCTGTTGTGTATCCTCCCCGAGTCGCGGAGGATAGGCCGAGCGGCTATTTTCCAACACTCCTCTCGCCCTCCTCACTGAACTCCAGTCCAATTGAAGCATCCTCCAGCCTTTAGTCCGTTCTCCGCTCTTAGCTCACCCGCGACATCAGCGTCTAGTTTTTAGCAAAACAACTATAGATTGAGAAATTTAAAGATAAAATTTAGATAAACGCTGTTTAAAGTCAAACTAATTTTACACATCTGATGAGCAGATTGTGCGTAAATTAATAGCTTTTCATCATTACAAACTTTTAAGTTTAAAATAGAATAAACATATAAAAAAGATTTTTAAATTTAAATCTAGCTAGGTATATAGTTACTGCCTATCTAACAAAAAGGAGGAACCATAAAATTATTATATAAACATAAGGATTTATAATGCTGAATTTATAAATCATTATAAAATGATTACACAATATTTTTCAATTGATATCAGCAAGATCTATATAGATTTTTATTAGTCACAATTGGGTTTAGTTTTGACAATATCTATTTTAAGTTCATTAATACAAAGTAAATGACTTTCAGGACAGTATCTAGTCTACTATGTTTGTTAAAACATTTTTATATTCTGGGAAGAAATAAAAGAAATAGAAAGGCTTTCATTTTTTTAATTACATGTTAACAGTGAGCATAGAAACAAATATTTGACATGACCACTGTTGCATGCCTCAGTCTAGTCAATTTCACCTTTCTACCTAAGCAATCTTAAGGCTTTAAAGAAAATATCTCTTTGTACAAGATTTGTCTATTTCTATTTTAAATAAAATATACAATAACTGTAACCTTTTTACAACAAATGTAACCTCTAACAACTTTCTACACAAGTATGAGAAGAAAAACGCTACAAATATAATTATAATCTACTTTAGTCATTAAACATTTTATTCATAAGAATATAATCCATTCTAATAAAAATATTCGCTTTGATTCAGCTAAAGCATAACATCTGTTTATATTCCTTAAATATTTCTTCTACTTAAATATGTTATATATTCTCCATAAACAGATGGCAGCTGCGGCAACAGATATTGAGCTATGCAACAATATTTTCCTTGTATTGTCTGTGCGTATGAGTACTACAGGTGATGCAGATGTTAAATCACTCAAAACCGGTAGGGTAGATAAATGTCGACGATCTTTTTCTTCTTGGTATTTACAGCATGGATCCCATTGCCATGACAATGTGTAACAACCAGCACACAAAATTGAAACAACTCCAAATGGTGTGCAAGCCAATGAACTCCATAAGAGCCCTGAAAATTATGAATGTTTAATTAACTTTATACATTTTATAATTAAATTTAAAGTTATGTTTTTAGGGAAAACAGCGGCAATATTTTTAAAAGCATATATTTTTTATGGAAAAACTAAAAAATCCTGTAATCAATAGATGATTATAATAGTTTATTAAAATAACGTTGAATTGAGAAAAAGATTTTGGAAATATAAAGTAAGATAAGAAATATGCTATTGAAATAATTCTGTTTAATACAAAATAAAAAAGTATATTTTTTTTTAATTATGTCTATTATAAAAATAAACTTAATCTTGAAGAATATTAAGCTTGTATATTGTTTTAATTTCAATATTGCTGTACATTTTATAAATACAAATATAATATAATTTATTAAGCATGATACTGGAGTTTGAAGTAAGACATTCTACCCAATAAATAACACACTAAAGTATTTTCTAGAAGTTATGTATTTTATACATTTATCATACAGTAACCTATGCGACAATGACATAGATAACAGCTGATAAAAATTGCAGCTCTCAATGCACTTATCAGTTATTAGTAAAGAATGTTATTAAAAAATTGTTAATTCACTTAAGGAGAGAAATAATACAAAATATTTTGATAAAATTTGCTCTTATGAAGAAGAACAATTGAAATTCACTCTTTACAGAATTTTCGTGTCAACTCTTTCTTTCTAACTTGATGTTTCCAACTCATTTCACATCCATGATCACAGAAATCATTGTAATGTAAAAAGGGTGAAACATCGGGAATGAATATAAAAATTTCTGCAAAAAACAGTTAGTGGATTTGACTTGAATTCTTTGTTTGTATGGAGTGTCGCCATAATTTATTAATATATTTTATGATATCTATGAAACTGCTAAAAATGCAAATAAATAACAAATGTTTAAAGTCAAATATAATGTAGATTATTGTTGCGAGAAAAAATAAGTAATGCAAATTTATATTTTGTATCATAATACATTTGTTGGAGTCTAAATGTAGAGAGCAATATAAAAATATTGCAACACTGCACTTAGAGTAGGTAGAAGCAGATCCTGAGCAAAGTAAGGTAACGGTAGGGTGTGAGCAGAGTGAAGCATTAACAAGCAAATCTTTTGATGTGCTGGTGTGCTTTACTAAAAAATTGTAGATTATAAAATATTTTTAAAATCAAACAATGAATTTAACGATTTTTTTCTCAAAAACTAGGATTAATGGGCGAATACCTATATAAATATGTATAATTTTTTATTATAACGATATGGTGTATAAGTAAATAAATAGTCAAAAACTTTGTAACTACTGTGCACTTTGTGCAGTATAATTTTAAACTGCATTCAGAATAGACAAATATGGAAACAATTAACGTAAACATAAAGATTTTCTTTGTTTGACCTTCATAGCAGTATTGAAGAAAGGAAAAAAAATAAGATAGATATAAATATACCTGAGGTAATGCTACATAGTCCACTGTAAACAGAAACTTTGTGTAAAAGATTTCCTACATATATCCATCGCGCCGTTTCTTCTCCCAGTGGTTCCGGTTCAATTACAATTACACAAACTCCAGCCTCCAGTGCTCTTTCCAATTCCATTTCAAATTTAATGTGTGCATTTTCACTGTCATAGACTTCTCTAATAATAGCTACACTGGACGGTTTCAGGTCTCTGAAAACCCATTAATAAATTTATTATATAACGAGAGCCAACATTAGGGAACACATTTTAAATATGAAAAATAAATTGTTGCATGAGATATTACTTTAAATAAAAGGTTTCTATATTTACTCACCTGTCAGTTTCATCACCCGCCATGTTAACTATAGATAAAATAATTTAATAGAGACTGATGTAGCTAGTGATGATCTTATCGCTGTCACTTTATTAAAGTCTGATTTCATGTAAATAACCGATAATATAAGAAATATTATTATTATATGACCTCCTCCTAATTTGGCGTCTTGGAATGTCTTGGGTAGAGGAAATAAATATTATTATTTTGAATAATTGGCCTTTCTATTTCACATATTTATACAATATTGGCCTTTTTTGTCATTGGAAAAATCCATGGTAAGGATCCCCACTGTTAGTATTATGAGCATTTAAAAAATCAGCCTGTAATATACCTTTGTTTAATTATATAATAATAGATTAGTTTACTATTTCTTAAATAATAGGAAATATATTAAACTATACTTAATGCTTTATATTTAGGCGCCTTTAGTTTAATGTTTTCATATTATTTTTCTACATATTAGCAGTTCCTGGTTAATTTAATTATTTTTATGTGCTTGCGTCCTTTATTTTATAACTTGATTATAATGTAAGTGGCTTATTAAAATATATTTTTTCTATAATTTAGACTCAACAGATTCTTGAGTTAGTTAAAGCTTTTTCAAGCTCTTATAAATGGCAAATCTTCAACCGGTACGAAAATTTAACTTGTTCTGAAAATAAGCGATAAGAAACCAGGCCGTTGCCATTTTTTTCTCTTTATTTCTTTTTATGAATATTTTAGAGTTTATAATTGTCGTTAACAGTTGAACGTCAAATATAACCGCCAAAACGTAAAATGCTCTTAAATAAGCCTTTTAATGTGCCTCCCACATTACATGAGCAAAGTTTACAGCAGCGTTACATCAATTATGACGCATTTAATTTTGGTGCTAAGAGTTAACATAAGATTTACTGCAAATTTTACTGGTATACCACCACAAAAGCTTTCTATTTTGAACTAAACAATATGAATTGACCTATAATTATAATTTCCGTTCCAGAAAAGCACGCAGGCGCCGTTTTTCGTCGACGGATTTGCCGCTACATATCATTCACTAGCCACCGCCGTTTTTAACAGGTTTTATGAAAATTGTCTTAACCGCACGCCCTCCTATGCTGTAAACTGTTTTACCTCGTAAGGGTATGTTATGATTTGCGGCAGAAATAGGCTCCACAGAGATACCTTGGACCTACCTCCTTTAAAAAGCAAGGTGCGGTGGCTCCTCATAAAATAAAAAGCGATTAATTGTGGACATGGAGTTCGAGAGTCGTATGCCTTATAAGAAATTGCCGCATTCAAAGAGACAAGTGGAGCCTAAATTTATCTGGCGGGACGACGGTGACTAAGTCTCCTAACTAGGCTCGGCTTTGATATTTTTTACAGACGGAAACAAACTTGAAGATAGGCGTTGGATGATCCCCGCAGAGCGACTTGCACGTAGTAGTTCTTAAAAAAATATAGTTGGTAAATATTTGATGTTATACATTGTAATTGACTGCCTCCGTAGCCTAGTGGTATGGGCGTGTGCTTTAGAAACCGGAGGTCGTGGGTTCGAATCCTGCGGGGACTCAACAACTTTTCATTGTTGTTTCCTAGTTGGTTAGGGCAATTTGGGCCGATCACCCAATTGTCTGAAAAGTAAGATGATCCATGCGTCGGATGGGCATGTAAAAAAAGTCGGTCCACCCACCAACCCGCATTGGACCAGCGTGGTGGGATACGGTCCAAACCCCCTAATGGATAGGGGTGTATTAGGGGAGGCCTATGTCCAGCAGTGGACTAAGAAAATGAATAATGATGACATTATAATCATCATCATCATTATCAACCTATGTCCAGCCGTGGATTATATGTGATAACCCACTGCTCACCACATAGGCCTGCCCTAATGCACGTCACTGCTTCCGATCTTTGGCTGTTCTCATCCAGCCCACACCGGCCACTTAGCGGATGTTGTCCCACATTACGTTTGCCTTGAATTACGTTTAAAAATTTACGACTTTAGCGGTCTTCAGTTTTACGGCTTATGGGATCGTCCCACTGCCACTTCAGCTTACTTATCTTGTAGGCTATGTCAGTGGTTCTCGTTCTCTGACGAATCACATAATTTATCATGCGGTCCTTCATAGATATTCCGAGCATAGCTCTCTCCATAGCACGCTGAGCGACTTTAAATTTGTATAAAAGGACTTGGTTTTTCTTCGATTTTATTTAGTTTATTTTACATATTTAAATTCCCGACGTTTCGAACTCTGCGTGTATTGTGCTTGGGTTTTAATTTTAATTTATTAATAATAGCGTTTCAAGCAGGTGCCGGTTATATATAGCATGTGCTGTCGCAGACCGCAGAGTTTTGCACCCTCGTCCCTAAAATTTCTACCACTCAATCGAGTTCCTCATAAACGTCCACGCCAATTGTATATTCCAAGACGGCAAACCAATTTTCCAGATTGATCTGGAATGTGCCAGGATCAGTTAAGGGTGGAGCAGATTAGGCCGGAGCGTAGACTTTATCAATCGGGGAAGTTAAAGCTTGAAATCTTAATTCAGCTAAGGCATGCATGGGCATTGAGAATCCTTTGATTCTCAATGCCCATGCATGTCTAAGAAATAACAAAAATTATACAAAATTTTCTTTTAACTTGCTAACAAATGTCATCACATTCCGAAGAATTGGATGGTTATAATAGTTTATTTTTCAAATAAAAAACGGCGATATTACATACAATGGATCTATTAGGACCATGAAGTTGCATGTACAACATAATAACTCAAATCCTTAAGGCTTTATTTCTTTACATTAATAATTTTGTAAATGTATGCTCATAAAAAATTATAATTATTTAAACGACCCCTCCATCCTCTTACGCATACACACAAACCATTCTAGATATTAAAATGGATAAATATGTTGTAAATGTTTTAATTTTATTACTTATGTCTAAAAAATATATGTACACTAGTCGCACTTTTTTATTAATGTTGAATTAACATATTTTTGTGTTATGTTCATTAAAATAACAAAGTAAGCTTTTCCTTTACCACCAACTGTCGCCCACAAGCACCGTTCTAAAATCCGCTTGCCCGATTAGGCAAAGGTGAATGTTGCAAACTCGTTTGTGCCAGGAAAAAGAGTTGAACGGACAAGTGTACACACAATATTTTGAGATGTATCACGATTTGTAAAGGTTCTATTTTGATCGCACTAAGAATTTTATTTACGTCACGCGACTCGCTTGCCTAGTGGCGTTAAACGCTAAGGCAAGATACATATAAGGTATGTGTGGGTGCAAGGCTGACCTTATAGACACTGCCCACAGGCTTTGCTAAACATTCGTATGATTTCCCGACGTCCCACGCCCATATTTCATTATCGCCATAAAGGCAAAACATTTTTAATTTCGTATAAGGATTTTTATTCTTAAATCGTGCTGCGATTAATCCTTATTTTTTAACTTGGTAATATTAGGAAAAAACGTATTATTATTATCAGTGGGTAAAAACCTCACCTTTTTAATCTCACATTTCATGTGAGAGTTGTTTTGCTGTTTGGCAATGAATTTAAATACAATCGCTGATATGACTCATTTAGTCTACAGTCTAAACTGGTTACGCCACCACATATTTTTAAAATACAATAAAATATACGTAATAGTACGTCAAGTTTGTACTTCGGAAAGTTCTTAAACCCTCGGGATTAATCATCGTAAACATTTTGTGATATTTGTATAAATTGTCATTATCCTAAAATTACGAAAAACGGTTGAACGTATCTGACTTTTTGTGCTGTGAGCTTGTAATTTGTATTTGTCTTCTTTTTGCCTAATGTAATAAGGAACGTTAACGTTCAATGGCGTATATAACCAATAAGGAGCTAACGATGAACTCATCGCACGGTAGATTATAAAATTAAAAGTAATGGACGATAATGCTTCAAGCATGATAACACGAGGTGGTGTCTATAAATTACTTAATACTCAATCGCTGTTCTGCCATTACAAGATCACACCCTATGAGATAACATATTAGCATCAAATAACTGACATCATATTTATATTTAAAAAAAAACGCTTTTTTTTACTAGTCTGATTTTGTTCATTATTTAAAAAAATAGATATTAGTTGTCACTTGGTCCCATTTTTTAAAAATAATTTTGTGATAAGTACTTTAACCGATATTCAGAGAATAAAAAAAATTCGTATAAAACCTCGGCGTCACACTCTCGTGCAATTATATTGCAAACGTTGGCTCAACCTTAAGAGATAGACTTAAACTATATTTTACATAATTATAGTACTTGAATTGGTATTCAATACAGTCTGTGACAGCATATATGTATGATTTAAGAATACTTAAAATAAGCATTTTAATCTAAACATTTTAGCATTTTATTTTAGCAATGAGGCATATTTAATGCTCATTTAAGATAATACAGTTTAAGTTCATATTTAAGTTATTGCATTAAAAGAATACTTACTTCAATGTACATAAAAAGTATCATAGACGACATTTTGTTTGAATGAATACCTTTAAAGATATCAGAGTTTTGATAATTATGTATTTATAGCACGTTGTTAGCTGCTTATATTGCATAATATAGTTATACGCTGTTTGAAGTCGGTCATTTTTTTTATGTAAAAATTTCCTTTATTAAATTATTTAATACTGATTGAAAAAATATAAGAGAAAATCGTTTCAAATGGGACACATTTTTAAAAGCGTTGTTTGTTCGTTATAAATAACAAAATGAGGTAAATTGTTTATTGCATGCATAAATATATGAATAGCGAAAGTTCTTAAACAAGTTTGACCATTTTGTTAGTGATTATGACCATTTATAAATTGCTGACAATAAACTACGGTCTACTAATTGTAAACTAACATCTCAATCGACTTAGAAACTAAAGGTGAGCAGCTTGCCTAAGGAATATGTATTGCTTCTCGAAAGGTGCCTATCATCAGCGTTCTGCTTGGTCTGTTGTGGTCGATGTGGCATAAACAAGACACCTACTGTAATAGAATAATAATACATACTTCCATCTCCAAAAAACCTTAATCAGAATGTGATTAAATAACAGGACTATATCCATAGTCCTGTTATAGGGGAAGTTAACAAACCAAGAGGTTACCGCGGAATACCATTGTTTTGGTTTAATAGACATATGCGCATTATGTATGTTATTATTATTTTGATTTTATTATCATCAGTATAAAATAATAACAAACATAACAACTTATTTTCCAAACTCCATGATTGGCTAAAGATCTTTTCTAGGATTCATTTGGATTGTTTTGTCTGTCACAAAAATTTTAAATTAATTTGTCAGTATTGGGTGTCAACCCTATATTCACATAGTTTTCGAGTTCTGGTATTTTAAATTCGGGGAATTTAAAATACTGATACTAGCTCATAGACATAGACATTCTAGCTCAAAAAAAAAGCAAGCCTCTTTATCAGTGGGCAAGTCAAAAATAAAAAAGGAAATAACAGGCGCTCCAATTAACGTCTTAACATGTCTGATATTAGTTTTCCGATACCCTTTATACCCTAATTACCAAACAATTTTTATGGTTCCTTGTTAAGGATATAGTAAAAATAATCAGAGGATTTTAATACAAGTCGCTGGGTTCCTCTATTTTCCCCTTCTAAAACATAATACATATCATTTTATAATAAGTCTAGAGTTCACCTTACCTTTTATACATTTTTTTTCTCTGACGTAACGCAAATAAAATACTAGCTTTATGTTAACAACATAACTTGTACATATATTCCTGCTTGACCATTTTTATAACATCTTTGGCGGTAACCTGTCGGTTACTTCTTCTTCTATACTAATACTATAAAGGGCAGTACTCGAAAGAGTTTGTTGTTTACTCATGAAAACAGTTATTTTCTTACAGATATATTTGTTTTAAATACTCTGTATTACTGTTAAAAGTGTCACTTAACAACTTCTAATTTAGTAGCGCTTTAAAATATTACACAAAATTCTTGATCACATAATATTTTACCCCACAACATAAAGCCGTAGCTTAGAACGGAAAATATTGCTAAGTTCTGAAACATGCATAACTATAACCGACTTACGATATAAAAGAAGGTGCAAATTTGGTTTGTTCTACTCACTTATTATAAAATTTACTGTTTATAACAATTATATATAATAAAAAATATCATTGATTTCTATATAATTTTTAAAACTTTGATTTGTATGTCCAGCAGTCAGCTTCGTCAGGCTAATATGATAATGATAACTATGGAAATTCTTCAACTGCCTCCGTAGCCTAGTGGTATGGGCGTGTGCTTTAGAAACCGGAGGTCGTGGGTTCAAATCCTGCGGGGACTCAACAAATTTTCATTGTTGTTTCCTAGTTGGTTAGGCCGATCACCCAATTGTCTGCAAAGTGAGATGATCCATGCGTCGGATGGGCATGTAAAAAGTCGGTCCACCCACTACCCAGCATTGGACCAGCGTGGCGGGATACGGCCCAAAACCCCCTAATGGATAGGGGTGTATTAGGGGCGGTCTATGTCCAGCAGTAGACTATCACAGGCTGATGTTGATGATGATGGAAATTGTTCCGAACCCGGCGCGACGTTGCCTTTGAAAGCTCATTTCTCGAGGTGTGTGGCCTCCCGGACCATGGCTTTCGGTGCCGGGTCAAAGCAAACAGCACAGCACTCCCTCTTGAGCCCTTCTCTGGACGGTTACTCTCTTGCCTCTGGGTATGATCATCTCTGTTACCTTTTTATTAAAGATTGGTTTGAAGATGGCATCCCTTTGAATAATTTTATCTGCAGTAAGCTTCAATACTGTTCAAGAACTATTCTGATTTATTGTTTTTACAAAAATATAATGATCAATAAATGTTATACCAACCAATCTTTACATATTCGTGATTGTCAAATACCTTTTATACGTTTTATATGTTGCTTACGTCATTACCGTCAGAATTTATTGATACTTTGTAGTACTTTTTTTTATTTACATCAATTTTACAACAAGTATTGTTATAAGCAATACTTGTAGTAAAATTAGTAAAAATTAAAAAAAAATTGACAAATTAATATTTTTTGGTTGCTCAGCTTTTATCAAATTGAATAGTGAATAACGGATGAGTTTATCCAATAAATCTATAAGCACCGTTTTAAATATTTATAAAGCTTTGGTCGATAACAGTTTTTTTTAATTTAATTTATTTTGTTTTATATAGCCATTGCAATAAAACTTTTAAATAATATAATTTGTAGTTAAAAGCATTGACAGTTTTAGTTTAGTTCAGTACATTTTATACACGATAAATACAATTTTTAAAATATCTTTTAAATAATCCTAAATTCCGATTGAAAATTTAATTGAATTAAAATTTGAAACACAAAAACATATTTTATTCCTAAATACAAACTTCATTGGGCTACAATATTGGAGCCATAAGTCGAAACCGGTTATCGAAAAAGTATAATCGAAGAGTCCAAATTGTTGTATACTTTTATACGTGAACGCCTTTTCCAATTTAAATTTAGTGTTGGGACGTTCCGAGAAAGCGACCTTGAATTCAAAAGGTTGGTTGTCGAAGATGGCTCGTTCAATGTGAAATTAAGGTTAAATGGCTTCGGAGATCCGCCAGAGTTAACGAAAAATTTTGCGCTGTGCATTATATGCAGTTTTAAATATTTAAGTACATAAATTAAATTAGATGACTAAGTATTTAAATTTGGCATTTAAATTTATTATACAGTGTTAAATTATTAAGTTATCGGGCACAAGCGATTTTTATTCATTTGTTCTCATATTTATTATCATTTAGGAAATATAAAAACATACAAAAATATTCCATACCGAAGGAATGTAATAAAGAAAATGCTGTCCATAAAGGTCATATAAAATATGTTTATAATTTCATAAAAGCATTGCTCCTATTTATTTTTTATAACCAGTATTACATTAAAACCTCTCAATTATAAGTGTTTATACACTTTTATTCAATGTCTCCAAAGCAAGTCGTACATTAGTATTTTCAAAAGTTGTTGCTTATTGTACCTAATTAACTTGCTTGACCGGTTCTTAGTTGAGAAGTTTAACTCTAGGATGCCGCCAAAATTAACGATGTACGAGGCAATTAGTTTTCATCGTTAAAATCTTTATTATCTTGAGAATATTTGCGTTGAAATTCTTGTCATATTCTGGAAGAAATTTTGCAATAGCAATTATTTGCTGCGAATTATTGTTATACAAGACGGTAAAAGATTAAAGATATTCTTTATAATTTGATTATGCACTGTTCAAATTGTTATATGTGGTATTTAATATAAAAAAAACAGTTTTAAAAAACATTGAGCAATAATTTCTATGGTAAGTTTAAAAATGGAAATTAAATATTATTTTTTATACTGTGGTTTAGCATACAATACTCGACTTGATGGGAATTGAAACATTTTTTTCGTTATTTATAAGATGTTCCGTCCGTAAAACGTGCATTAAACATGCGCATGTAAAATTAATCAATTCTTACTTCCACACAATGGAAGTTTACTTGATACCGGTAAATAATTATGTATGATCAAGTTTTTTGCTGTTCTCGTTTGAGTCTTCTGATCTCTGCTTATCTTTACATTCTGTTGTATTATATTATCACATTGACCAGTTTGAATAAAGGACTAGAAGTAGTTTAGTGTAGTTTTGTTTTTAAATAGTAACTTCATTCTTGAACATAGTCTAAAACGAGTATTGGGTAATTATATTATATCATCAAATTAAAAGTATTTATATAAAAACAAAGTTTTACATATTTTAATACGAAGAAGGCAAACGAGCAGTCATCTCTTGTTAAGTGAATCGTTGAGTGTTAAATTCTTCTCATATTTAACTATCGCTTTGTAACATAAAATATAGGTAGAGGGTTATGCCGCCATTGCTTAGTAATTTTAATAGCGCAATTCCAATCGGAGTACATAAATGTTTGCGCAATTCCTTGTAAATGATGTACATGGCTACTTCGCCCCAGTCTCTTAAAGGGTTAAGGCTTAGATGTGCGACTACAATATTGCACTTTTAACCGTTACGAACTATTATCACGCATTATGATATTTGTATCAAAGAAGGGGTTTTATCGATTGTGGTTAGGCAGTTAAAATATATTTGGGTAATTACTCTCGCATTAAATGAACGACAACTTGGCTTGCCATAGTGCCACAGTCGATATGATATTTGACTAACGAGTAATTATTTTTAAAGCTTTATTAATATCTAAAGGTTATACATATCAAATCCACTAATTTACGGATTTTTCGCGTTACTTAAAAATATATTTATTCCCGACGTTTCGATTCTTTCCAGCATCCATGATCACGGGCAGACTAAGTTGGTATATGTCTGTATTTCAATGTTCGAATAACCGTCAGAGTTGTTATTTAAAATTGACATATCGTTCGTTTTCTTAATTTTAATGTTGGTTTCAAAAAGTTTTATACTCTGTTTAATTTTTGAAATGATTGGATCCCAGGAAGGTGAATGACCAAGCCATCCTCTCTATTAAAATTTGGATATTTTTAATTTCGATTGCTTCCCGATTCATCCTTGGTATAAATCGATGTTCATTAGCCAGTATTTTTGGTTCATCAAATCTAATATAATGATTAGGCTTGCTCTAGAACATGTCAAATTGCAGATTTCTTATAGCGTCGGTGCTTAACATCAACTATGTTCTTTTACTCTGGTTCTTACTGGTCTTTTGTTTGTCCAATGTAGGAAGACCACAATCACAGTCTAGTTTGCTTACACCTGGTACCTGTGAGAATTTTCATTTCACAGATGGTAATAATTGGCTAATCTTCTTCGGCGGCTTATAATATGTTTTTATGAAGCTCGCTTTAAAATATAACCGATTTTGTCAGTGACTCCTCTGATGTAGGTAAGACGCAGGCACTCTTTCGACTGTAGCTCGCTTCACACGGTGACTGCGACAGTGGACGTGGAACTTGGGTTTGTTTTCTCGCTGCACCTGCTTCACATTCTCCAGTTCAGCCGTCAAATGTTCCTTGTCGAGATCCGCTGTGCTCTCTGGAAACAATTTACCAACAGTAGCTAACTGCGAGGGATGGTGGTGAGAATCACCATTTAATATTTATTCGTGTGGGTTGCTTTTCTAAAAACTGTATGCTCAAGCTATTGTTAGAGTTTCTATGATTAAAATATCTGAAGAGCTAGGGTTGTTTGTCTCTATTTCCATTGTGAACTTTTTTTGGGATGTAAAAATTAAGATGATCCAGAAATGCATTTATTTGGTTTGTTGGAAAATGGTGAATTGTATCTCCTACCATTATAGATCTTTGGTCGGACAGGAGCTGATGAGGCTGTCTCTTCAAAGTTCTCCATGAAGATATCAGATAATAGGAGACACTAGACTGTGTTTGGTCTCTCTACAGGAATATAAAAACATACAAAAATATTCCATACCGAAGGAATGTAATAAAGAAAATGCTGTCCATAAAGGTCATATAAAATATGTTTATAATTTCATAAAAGCATTGCTCCTATTTATTTTTTATAACCAGTATTACATTAAAACCTCTCAATTATAAGTGTTTATACACTTTTATTCAATGTCTCCAAAGCAAGTCGTACATTAGTATTTTCAAAAGTTGTTGCTTATTGTACCTAATTAACTTAATTGACCGGTTCTTAGTTGAGAAGTTTAACTCTAGGATGCCGCCAAAATTAACGATGTACGAGGCAATTAGTTTTCATCGTAAAATCTTTATTATCTTGAGAATCTTTGCGTTGAAATTCTTGTCATATTCTGGAAGAAATTTTGCAATAGCAATTATTTGCTGCGAATTATTGTTATACAAGACGGTAAAAGATTAAAGATATTCTTTATAATTTGATTATGCACTTTTCAAATTGTTATATGTGGTATTTAGTATAAAAAAAAACTTTACTAATTACTTCAAAAGTGTACATTATTTATGCAATATTATACTTGTCAAGTTTTTTTTTAAATTATAATACAGTTTTAAAAAACATTGAGCAATAATTTCTATGGTAAGTTTAAAAATGGAAATTAAATATTATTTTTTATACTGTGGTTTAGCATACAATACTCGACTTGATGGTAATTGAAACATTTTTTTCGTTATTTATAAGATGTTCCGTCCGTAAAACGTGCATTAAACATGCGCATGTAAAATTGATCAATTTTTACTTCCATACAATGGAAATTTTCTTGATACCGGTAAATAATTATGTATGATCAAGTTTTTGCTGTTCTCGTTTGAGTCTTCTGATCTCTGCTTATCTTTACATTCTGTTGTATTATATTACCACATTGACCAGTTTGAATAAAGGACTAGTAGTAGTTTAGTGTAGTTTTGTTTTTAAATAGTAACTTCATTCTTGAACATAGTCTAAAACGAGTATTGGGTAATTATATTATATCATCAAATTAAAAGTATTTATATAAAAACAAAGTTTTACATATTTTAATACGAAGAAGGCAAACGAGCAGTCATCTCTTGTTAAGTGAATCGTTGAGTGTTAAATTCTTCTCATATTTAACTATCGCTTTGTAACATGAAATATAGGTAGAGGGCTATGCCGCCATTGCTTAGTAATTTTAATAGCGCAATTTCAATCGGAGTACATAAATGTTTGCGCAATTCCTTGTAAATGATGTACATGGCTACTTCGCCTCAGTCTCTTAAAGGGGTAAGGCTTAGATGTGCGACTACAATATTGCACTTTTAACCGTTACGAACTATTATCGCGCATTATGATATTTGTATCAAAGAAGGGGTTTTATCGATTGTGGTTAAGCAGTTGATTTTAACTACCCAAATATATTTATATTTATATTGCTAAAAAACTTTTGAAATGTAACCCAGCAATTTGAATAACCATAATTATTACCACGATTTTTATATAATATTCTATAGAAACTATATAAAACGTTAGAAAATTAAAGAAAATCAAAGGTGCAAAAGCGGGTGCGATACAGAATCTTATACACGTTAGGTTGTAAGGATTCTGACACCAACTAGATTTATTTTTTCCCTGTTAAATTGATGGTCCCGTAAGGGCAACCGCTAGGTTAGTTACCTCGGGAGTGTGAGGCGGAAGTAGCCGTATCCTGGCTCTTTGCGAACGGTAGACTCGTCAGTGTATAATCATATATAATAGTCCATTTGAGAGAAATAGCCAGTTAATAACGATGTTGCCGAGCGCTTTAATCGTTCAATTTTCACCTCAATATAATGTGAGTTTAATTTTGTATTGTGAGAAACTGAAAAATAAAATAAGTGTAAGAGTTTATTCTTGATGTTTAGCAATCTTTATAAACATGGTTACCAAATCCGTCAGATACATTTTTTGTAAGGTGTGAATAAAAGTAAATAATTATAAAATATATATTCGTAAAAATCAATTTTCGGAATTAAATTGCTTTAAAATACTTAAACAATTTGCACAAGATTTATATCCAAAAAGAACTTCCTGTCATAATTACAGTATTCGAATATCAAGACGTTGTCTCATAGAACTTTATAGCCGCAGTAGATATGAATCTAATGGTCGATAAGCGTACAGAAGCTAATTACATTTCTGGTTTCTTTTTTGCTCCAAGAACATGCCTTTACGGTTATCTGTCTCTCTCTTGCATATTAGGTGCGATGCTGGTGTCGTCATTTACGAGGGTCCGTCCCTCTTCCCGCGGTCGGATCTCTTCACCCGCCACGGTCACTGGGCACTCTGACCTCAAGCTGAATCCACCTATAATGTTACATAATTCACCATACCATTACTATTGTCAAGATTCGTTTAGCAACTTTGCAAAATAAGCAAATAATTTTAAAATACGTATATTATAATTGAAGTTGTTGTTAATTAATCTTATTTGAGATAAAATGATTACGAAAGATGACAACAAAAATGAAAATTACAGCTGAATGTATCGCGTTTTAATACAAAGGATATTCCGATCGTTTCAAGAATTTAAATATTAATATTTAAATAGATTACATACAATATTGAACGTCCTATGTTATTACTATAGAATTTCTCCGTCTAAAATAAGGAATAACTACAAAATGGAGTCAGTAGCCTTGAGTATGTGCACATCAGTCGAGTAGGCATTGAACGCGGTCAGGTTATTTTTTGCCGGCTTTTCTTTTTTAACTCGGACGAAGGAAGGAATCGTACAAATGAGACGTTACAATGCATCATATAATTTGTATTGCGGTTTATGTTCATTGTATACTCTCATTGTTATTTATTCTTTTTTTATTATCAAATTGAATATTATATATTATCTGTATTAGAATATATTTTTTTCTTGCCATGATGAGTTAACAGGCATGAATTTAGTACTATTTGTTTGTGTTTGGTGTGGGCGCTTATTTATTTAATTTAACTAGTTATTATAAAACCATAATAAAACAGAATTAAATCAGAAGTTATTAAAAATAAATTAAGAATTAACCTTTTGTTTTCCCATTCCTTTTAAATAAAAAAGAGATTAATGATCACCCAAACAAATTATTTACACTAAAGTTTCGATAGATTAAAAATAGTAGTACATAAATGCTGAGTAAGATCATGAATCATCCGCATAATTATAGCCAAGATGCTGGTGGTCTACTAATTTGGACCATAAACACTTTTTATCATCTCGAACAAAAGATTAACCGCATCTCCATTCGGTACAAAAAGTTAGATTTTTCTCGGTTACTGGGTGTTCCGTCTTGCCACAGACTAAGCTAATAGAGCTGCTTAAGAAAAACTTTATTTGTGGGAACTCAAGGCTGCAATAAATCGTTTGTAAAAAACATTTAAGCTTTTTTGTGATGTGTTTTGGTTTTCCACTGCAAAATATTTTGTTTTCGCTAGGGTAAATTTCATATTTACGTGGTTTAATGGAGTTGGATATACTTTTACTTATTATTATTTATATGTAATATTACCTTAAACTGACATGAAACTTCGTTAAAAATTTGTGAATATGCTTAACGGTAAGTTAGTAAACTTACTATTCACAGTAATATAAGTGATATTACTGTTTGTATTAATATCTGCCAAAAGTATTTTATCTAATTGGCGGAATATAGCTTAGTGAATGACGTTTTGACGGCGATGGACCAATAAGAGCGCTTTACGTTTTTGCTTTGTATACCAATGTTCACTTTTCACTCTATGCCATTACATACAATTACAAAGTAGCAATTGTAGAATGCAGTGTACGTGTAAAAAAATAGTTAAATTTAAATGGTAAACTTATCTAGTACCGATTTTTTTGTATTATATGATAAAATAAGAGATGTTAATGATGAAAAGACAAAACCATCACAAAAATTAAATTTTAAGTACCTGCCAATACATTTTAATAAAAAGTTAACTTTACAAGTTTAAAAAAGAGGAAACTGTTATTAGCGATATAATCTTGATTAGTCCTTCGCAACGAAACACGATTCATGTTAAAACTAAAACACTTATTCAAGTCTAGATGAAACAAAGAAGCTTAATTATTTCCGTAATCGCGTAACTATCATACACATACCACTAACAGTATTTTGCGTAATTAATAGTAATTAATACTCTAGTATAACTGACGCAAAATTATTATTTATATTAGCTTGCACGCAAACAAGCTATAAATATGCTGTCAACGTGGAACTGTGGACACATACGTAGCGAGTGACACGGTCAGGTATTTTAGGTGAGCACACTGTGCATGCACATTGGCACTGGCGTGGCATCTGCTCAAACAAGCGGACGTTGAACCACTGTGATCCATGCTCCATACGAACTGGTCCTGTCATCGCACGTTCCGTTTAGGACGCCGTAAAGCAAGAATGCAATAAAAGTTATAGCGACAATGTTATTATTTTGTATACCCCTAGTGTTAAATGTAAGAATTTGACCGTATAAATACGTATAATACGCTTTACAAGAATGTAGAGTCAATACCTCTAATAGGCAGGGATACTTAACATACCAAAGCATTTATATTTGGAAATATTAGCGACATCATTGTGAATTTGAGAAATTATATTCATAAACGATAGATAATTGGTAATTCAAATGTGTAAAATCAATAATTTTAGCTTTATAAACCGCTGCAGCAAAATTAAGGTAGTGCGAAAAAAGGACGACGAAGAGTATTAATCATGTACTTAGTAAAAAGGTATACCCGACAAGTATATCGCCTGATTTGTGGCCGTGTGTATTTTTTAACGAAAAAAAAATATTTTAAAGACTAATGCGATGCTTATCTTTGTTGACCGACTACCCAAAAGGAGGATGTACTCAATTCGAAGGGGACGTATTTTTTTCATATATATATATATGTTACCTCGTTGCTCTACCCGTAGAGCTCCGACTTTTTGTTCTTTTGGTCCCATTTTTTAAATAATTTTGTAATAAGTAGTTCAATAGATATTTAAGAAATTTACAAAATTTTGGCGTCAAAAATCAGAACCTCGAGTGATTAAATTGCAAACGATGCCGAAACCGTAAAAAATAGACTAAAGTTATGTTCTACAAAATTGTATTTTTTTAACTGGTCTATAAAAAGTCCGCAATGGCATATACGTTTTAAGATAAACATACAATGTAAAACATTAAAAAAAATACAATAGGGAATAATCAGAAATCATTTAAGGTAATATAGCGTAAGTTTACGTCAATTTTTGCATTTAAAAAATCTTTGCTCTATGTGCATAAAACGTGTCATACATTATTATTTTTATCAAATTAATAATTCAGATATTAAAAGATATTAGAGATATGAAATCCACTAACTTACGGATTTTTCGCGTTAGTTATTAATATTTATTCCCGACGTTTGGATTCTTTGCAGCATCCATGATCACGGGCAGAGTAAGTTGGTATATGTCTGTATCTCGATATAAATATTAGATATTTACAATGCACATGGCGGAAACCGCTTGGTAGTTTTTTGCAGAGGCCACGCATATAATTTACTGTTTGAAGCCAGTCATATTTTTTTTGATAAAATTTCACTCGTTTTTATAAGTTTAACCATAATGTGAGCCTTTCGTATGGCACGATCTGATTTTACTTATTTTAATGTGTTCAATTCTAATAGTAAATAATAATATTAAACTTAGGTTTTGTTATTGAAGTTTCAATCAGGCAAGATAAAATTTTATGATATTAAGTACTTGAGCGTTTCATTGCTCAACTGATTCACATATTTAACACAAAGCAATTAAATGAATTATTCAGGTGCTGTACATACCTTTGCAGCATAAAATTTATAAAATTTATTGATATACTATTAAAAACACAATAAACTAATTTTTCGCGTCTTTTTCATAACTTTTATTTTTTTTTGTTTTGCTTACCTATATGCGAGTGATATACTATATGGGCTGCCTATTATTATGATCACGTATAAAGAAAAATAATATCAAAAGCTCAATGTATCATGGCTTGTGCTGTAAATCTTAATTATTATCTACTATTAACAATGTCTGTTAGTCTTCTACACATTTTTCTAGTATCCTTTCACCTCCTTATGACATACTATCCTCTCTCCTTCTCCTTATGTCATACTATCCTCCATCCTCCCCCTTATGACATACTATCCTCCATCGTCTTCATTATGACATACTATCCTCCCTCCTCTCCCTTAGGAAATATTGTGACATAAATATGTTTATGTCATAATCTTGGACATGATAGTATTTTCTTAGCTGTGTATTAATATATCGCTAAGCGAATAGGTAATTATTTACAATAGAAATATTCAATTATGATAATGCGGTATCGAGGTCCACGTCTATGATTTTTGAGGACACAGCCTAAAAGCGAGCGCCTCAAAATTAATTATACTGAACCAAATTAAATACTACCAAAAATCGTAAAATGGCTCGTTGGTTAACAAAAACATGTGTGTTATACAACACAGTGCGGATATTCGTTTAACCACCAGTGAATACGTAAATAATTTACATTGTAAATTAATTCACAACTGTTATTATTATTTCAATCTGAAATATTTTTTCAGCTAGCACAATTTTTCTGTATATTATTAGTCGTCATAAGCCCTATCCATTTTATTTGTTTCTCTTTTACGATATTACAAAGAGATCAGAAATAGCAGTAGAGAAATCATGTTAAACCGAAAAACCGTTATAAATAATAACGTCAATACGTTTGACTAGAAAGTAATAATAATTATTACTAAAAACAAGCATTTTTATTATTAATATAGCTATTTATAATCGTACTAAATGTTCAGTAAATTAAGGCCAGAGAAAGGATCGTTAAAATTTGCTTAAGTTTGCTAATTTGAGACAGGGTCCAATTATGTAAGAAAAGCCAAGTCTTTAAGCATCTAGTTTAGACACACAACAGATGTGACAAATTATTTATCGTGATTGGATGCGATGCTTAACGAAGACGTTATGAGAATGGATTTGCATTATTAATGATGATAAGGTATTGATACGGCAATGCTTCGAATAATGATGCATATCACCTGTCAATTGACGATTGGCACTCCATAGCGACATTTTTAAAAGCAGTGCAGTCTTTATTCAGTTATATACAAGATACCAATTTCGGGTATAATTAAATATTAATACCGTTGAGTAGTTTAAAACTCACATAAAGCTATTATCAAATAAAAATAATCTAAGTAAATCAAGTTTTAGAGACGAAAAAAGGAAGAACGTAAGTTCTGTGGGTCTTAGATATGTACTTAGCCCATTTTATTAAAAACAAAACAATTCCCTAAAAAGCTTGATAAAGTCATTGTGGTGTGCGCGTGGTAGGTGCTACAAATAAGGAGCAATAATTTTCCAGATAGATTATGATAGGAGATGATAAAAAAAGGAAAACAAGAATCACAACATCGGGTAATTTCGCTAATCAATAAACCCTCATGTGCGTCCCAAGCCTATGAATAGAGTTGCGTGCGTTGTGGCTGTAAAGAAACAATAGCAGTAAGGCGGAGGCCGAAGCTAAAGCTTCCAGCTTATACTTCGAAATAAGACTACAACCTGATGTAGATAAAAAAACAGAAATTTACGCCAGCATCCTCAAGGATTCTAGGAAAAATCTGGCTGACAGGTTCTAGATGTGCCACTGACTAAGAGCAATTTTAAACCAAACTAGCTATTGCCTCACCCCTTCATTTGTTCACTTGGTGCAGATGCCCAATGCATAGCATTTCATGCGTAGAAAAGAGCGTACAATCGTCATCTAAGCGCTGAGCAATCTTTCCACTCACTGCACTCATTCACAGTTGGCAAGAGGGTTCTTGCCTAGAGAAAGGCTTTACAGAAGGATACATTAGGCTGTACGTTTTAAACAGTCCAACACACCCAGAGAGAGTGACCCTTAAAGGCGAGGTCGTGTCAACAAGAACGTCACTTTTGCAAAGACCATCTTGGCAAAAGCGACGATGTAATGAAACAGCTGTCGATTTTTGTGGGTACACTGATTCATTTATATTAGTCGGGTAGTCCGTCCCAATTCACAGATGAGGTGTTGAGGGAGGAGGGCGTTGTTGGTCTTTTTCTGGAATAACTAAAAATACGCACCAAAATCATAAGACTACTTTAAAATAAAGCAAATGACCTTAAAGATTTATTGCAAACTAAATCATAATCGATTTAACTGTTGGCTTTTATGTTAGAAGACAAATAATTAATCAATAGGGACGTCGACAAGTTATAAGGTTGCAATTAGTCACTATTAACACGCTATTCATTTGCTTGAAATGAAAAAAGAAGAAGTTTTAACACGAATGATCGCATTTGTGTTGGTCTAAAATACATTTGACGTCTTATAAATAATATTATATTTGCGTTGTTTTATTTCAGTCACCAATCCTACGAGTTTTGAATCAACATGTTGATCATTAATAACGATGACCTTCAAAGATTTTCTTTGCTACCAAATTAATGCTTCTCAGTAAAATACCTAGTTTTAAATTTCTGAAGTTAAGCGATTTGGTATAAGATTTTGTAAACAAATTAATTGATTGTATTTAAAAAATTGTAGGTAGATGATACATTTTTTGGATGATTTTTTGAATAGTAGATAAATAAAGCTCGACTAAAATATTTAATTATTTTGTTGGGACACACTAAACTCATTAAATGCTAGGTTGAAGTTAACGATTCTTTTTGAGTTGAATAATCCGTTTACTTAGATAGCTACGGACGATACACAACTTGAACTACAAATTAAGTAGCGCAAGTCAGCTAGTTTAAATTAAAAACTTGTGGTTGAAAAAGAAATCAAAACTTACTTACTCTTGTGTTACGTTGTCGTGTTGGTCACGGTAGTCAAGTTTTTTTAATTTTTTAAAAATTTACTATATAAATTAATACACTTAACAAATTGAATTGGTTGCAAAACATCAAACAAGTATACATTATTTATTTGGTTTAAAACGTAATATTCGTTTTATTTATGACTAGAACACTATTTAACTGATTTTAAAATCGATTCTGTGTAAAGAAAACGATTTAAAATAAATATAATTTTTGACCACATTGACCTCAAAATAGTATATAGCACCGCATATTGTTTAGTTTCAAGCGGTACCGACGCCATAGCGGTCGAGGTCCTTCACCCACTCCTGCATGTACGTGAACAGTACGTTACCGAACAAAACGCTGAACTACTAACTTAAATAGCTCTTTATTTGTCGTTTTCATGCGTCATTCAATCTCTTAAAAATGGCGTTGTTCCGGTTACATTGTCCGCAAATTTATTTATTAGTCATTCTTACCGTGTCTACCTTAAAATATTTTGTATAAGTCATAAAATATGTAATAATTATGCCATTAAATAACAAATTGTGATTCTTCTAGATGAACTCTATAGAACGCATACGTCGCAACTTTTATACAATTTTAATAATTGAAGCGTTTTTTTATATTCACAAACGGAACAAAAATCTGTTTTTAAGTACACTTTTAAGAAAAATTATTTATGACAATTTAACTACAAATTAATTACATCTATAACGAGTGTTGAGTCATTGCCACATCGTTAACACAAGGTTTAAACCTTATATTATCAATGTAACGTACTAAGATTTATCATCTTTAACTTAGAACGTATAGTTTCAAACGTTTGCGCTTGAATATTATATTACTTAGTGCAAAATGTATAAGTATAATTTAACACCTTTAGAGGAAAACAGGAAACATCTTTAAGAATTAGTAAATAAATAAATGTAAACTGTAAAAAAACATTTTTATAGCTAAGTTGCGTCGGATACAAGCTTTAATAGATAATCCTGCTTGGGTTTAAAAATAAAAATTGAATATAAAAATAAACCATATATATGAATTGAGATAAGTATTCATTAATTTTGTTACGATGTAATAAAGTCTATATTTAGCTGGTGGAATATTCGTACCAATGCCTGTTAAACGGGTATAAGGGCTCGCAATCGAATGAGATAGAAATCGAATGAGCCTTGCATTCTTGTACAAATTTATCGTGCAAGTATAAAAGTATGGAACACAAAGTATATTCCAAACACACATTTAATTTGCCATGGAAATTATTTTACCTTTTTTTAATAATTATTTTATGTGTCATGATTTTCATGAGTGAGTAATTGCAGGAATTGCAATATCGTAGATTCCATAACGAACAAATTCTATAACGAATAGAAGAATAATATCTAAAGCATGTTCTAATGACATCATCCTACGGCAGAAGCACGTAATTATTTATTTTTAAGAAGGATGTCTTCTGACGTGTCATAACCTCAAGGAAAACGCTTAATTGACAATCGTATTGCTATTCAGATAAATAATTTTATTACATAATATAAAATGAAAGGAGTCCTACTCAATACCATTTACTTTTTCTTTATTAAAAGAGTTATTAAGCAATCGGTAGACTATCTACCTGTACTCTAAGTAACATTGATTATACTACGGCGAGTTGAAAATATGCTTCAATTTTGCATTTAGTTATAAATGTTATGGCTAAAAATATTCTTCCGGTGATTCATAAAAGCTAAACCTTGTGAAGTGTACATGTAACTTAAATTAGTGGCTATTTGAGAAACATTTATTTCTGGCCTTGTATTAGCGGATCCCCGAACATTAGCTGGGGGCAGTGATGCGACGAAATGATGTCATACTAAACTCAACGGCATCTAGGTAATATTTATTGTTGCTGTGTACACTTATTCTAATACACGAACGTGATGCAGCTTACAACATCTCATATTTATTATTGCCCGTGAATAAATACATGTAAAGTAAACTACACGAGTTCCTCTTATCTCCTCATTATTAACATACTGAAGGGTTACCTAGAATAGGTGAGTAAAAATATAAAGGTTTTGCTCCTTTGTAAATTGTGGTAGTAGTAATAATTTTGTTACACAAAGCTCATTGTAAGTAAAATAATACATGACGTAAGCCTTACTTTGAAAGCGCAAGTAATAGAAGTTGCGCCGATATTGCTAAGAAGCTGGCGGATGTACATCTCGATTATTATTCTTGTTTAACCAATGGAACAATGCCGAGGTTGTCCGGTCACTGATTGCGTGTTGCATGACAATTTCATGCGCTGCACCGCGCTATTACCGCCATGCTCAACAATATAATAAATTACGGCCTAATAATGCCTGGAATACCTTCCCGATGACTTTTATTACAGAAAAATATTAATATTCATCATATGTATTGGGTCATCATCGGTGATTATCTCTAACTATTCTCAAAGACAGTGATGTCATCCCAACAGGTCAATGCATAAGGATATAAATCCAAGCAGCGAAAAAAAAGTATTTTTTAATGGCATAATTGTTATTTTCCCGCGTTAAACACGTATTATTTTCAGTGGTCTGCTTGGAAGTATATTGTTATATTGAAGAGGCTATTATTAGCTGAAATTAATATATGCTGTATCTATTTGAAAAATATAGCTTTACCTACGGGATTCTGCAATCCTATGATCACACTGCTATGTAACAGTGAAACATCTTATTTTACACTCCTCTTTTTTTTTAACTTATTGACGCCTTATAACTTGTAAAGCGTTTAAAATGTAATTGTAGCAAATTATCAATAATAACTGGTTATCGAAGAGAGTTTTAAATATTTTTAAAATTCTTTTTCTTATTAATTAAAATTTAATGTTAGTAAAAAAAATATGCATCAACTTTAAAAACTAAGTTTTTAAGACGTTAAAAATTGTTTCTATAGAGATAATAGTTATATGGGTCTATTGTTTTATCAATGCGGGTTCGGCCTTAGTATTGTTTTCTCAGCAAAGTCTTGCTATATATGTTTTGACTTGTGTGACTTGTGACTTAGGCGACAGCCTTGAATGTTTACCTCGAGTCGTCTGCCAATGAACAAGAAATAATTATTGCATCACTATGGCAACTTTGACGTGTCAGTTTTTATGCGGCATTTACTGTGAACATGTTTTCTTAATTACTGCGACTATAAGTATAAATATAGTAATATAATCATATGAAATGTATTCATTGCTCAAGGTATTATAACGACAATAATTAGCTCTCCAACTTAAATGTCAGATTGTTTTCGACGCACTGATTTTTAAGCATTATATTTTTCCACCGTCCCGTCATGAATCAATATTATTGACAGCATGTTTAATTTATTCATCGTTGATATTTAGTTAACGCGGTGACCGACTAGATTTTGAGGCGTCTTTAATGTTATTCGGTGGACAGTCGTTCTCGTTTAGTCGTTACCGGTTCGTCCAATGGTATTGCGTAAGCACGATTTCGACAGTTCGGCCGGCGGATATAGCACGGGGCCGCTCTTTCGCAGCAGACACCTACACTGTTTGAACAACGCTACCTGCATATGCGACACACTAAACGTTTAAACAAACCAACGAGTCAGATGGAATAATGATAAACGCACGTTATCGCCCGCTTTTATTGTAAAATGGAAGATAACGCTTTTGTATTGAAGAATGTATATAATTTTGCTACAATTAATGGGGTTAGTTTGTATTGTGATGATTTATTTCAAATTAGACAAGTTAACCTACCGCCTGTGGTCATATTTATGACCATTCCAATTAAAACTTGATAACTTTTTATCTGTTTGTACGTAATGCACTTTTAATTTTTCTTGTCAAATTTATTGACTTATTGACGTAAAAATGCTTATGAACTATCAAATTATTGTCTATGAAATACAATGCGTATTGTAGGTTTTTCTTGAGTATTAAAAAAACTAATTCAATTCTCTGCATTTAAAAACAGAAGCGCCTAGAAGTTACTAATGTATCAGATTATAGAACACTTTTTTTTTTCATTCTTTTCATTCTTCATCATTATGTTTAACCGACTTATAAGAGATTTTAAATGCGGAGCGCTGGTTTTTTTTACTTATTTCCTAAAGGAATGATATAGTCAAGTAGATATTTAATAAATAAAAGAGTAACATATTTGAAACTTCCCTTCGCTTAGTAAGAAAAATCTAGCTTATCCTTCAGAAATAAACAAAAGCAATGTAAATTCCTCCGTAGCTAGTGATATAGGCGTGCCTTAGAACGGAGGTCGTGTCTGAATCTGTGACTCACTAAATTTTCATATGTTTTTAGTTGTTAGCAATTTGATCACCCAATTGTCTGAAAAGTAAGATGATCCATGCGTCGATGGCATGTAAAAGTCGTCCACCCACAACGCATTGGACCACGTGGTGGGATAGTGTCAAAACCCCTAATGGATAGGTGTATTAGGAGCCTATGTCCAGCAGTGGACTATCAAAGGCTGATGATGGATGGTGAATGTAAATTTTTATGTTTAATACTAGAAAGTAAACTATTTCTAATATAATAATAAATAAAATATTTTTATGTTAAAAATTATTAAGATATTAACGAATACAGCGACCGAAATCGCAGAGTAGAGCCTTGGAAAAGCACGATGTTATTTGCTTATTTGCAAATGGTAGCTTAACCACACAAAAGGTCAAAATTAAGGAAAAGTAGATATTTGATAAATGTACATAAATGTTTTAATAGCGTTTTCACTATAATTATAGCTGTTCTAATGAAAAATAATGCGTTACAAAAATGCCACGACTCCCATGCGCGTATATATTTTATTAGCTAAAAAAGACCAGCATACCTGTTAAAACAAGCGTTATATCTATCAAAATGTTCACTGTATGTTTATAAGAATATTCTTCAAACAACAAAGTTCAACATATGATTAAAATTTATAAGACATTGAAGTTATAGAGGCGTTTTAGCTGCGATAGGCTTATTTCACCGACATTCACGGCTTAAAATCAGTTAAAGTAATTTATAGAAATTTTGTAGCAGTTTATACTAAAATATCTCGGAAGTTATTAGTAATTTAAGTTACGGAGCAACAGGAGCTAAGACGGGGCTTACTTGTCTAAGGACGTCAAAAAAGTTCTATAATATTGAATGATTTGATTAAGACCGGAAATATATTTTGTTAAAATTTTACTTGTAGTGTCTGATTTTCTGTACACAGTACAGTGAGATCTAATCGATAACAAAAAGATGTAAGTTAAACACTCCTGTAACGAGCGTTGCGTGTATTTACTAAAATTGAGCAAGAAAAATCTGTTATCAGTGAATTATACAAGGTTAGCAAAATTAGAATAAAAAGAGATGTTGAAATCGATTTGAATGTTAAAATGAAGGTGTTTCAAAACAAAATAAAATTAAAAAAACGACTGACTGACTTTTTTATGGCACAGACCAGCATTAAAATAAATGCCATTTTCAACTTTTCGGAATTCCTGTTGTATGTATTATTACTTGTTTTTGGCTTGTGACATTATACATAAAATATGATAATTTTTTTAAATATCGTTAAGATTTTGATAATAAGAAGACTGTAGATGAGAAAGATTAGAAAATCGAAATAATAAATAAACATGTAAGTGATTTCAATCTTGTATTTGTCGTTATACATGTTTTCGTGTTGAACACGATATATATTCCATTCCGAGAATATATTTTATGACTGTTTAGTTCACAAACGGCTCACTAATGGATCAAACATAGTCCTGCTAGTCGAGGTCTTGGAGATGATGTCATCTTTTCGTAGACCTTCCTACATTATTGATATTTAATTAGGTGCGATATGGTATTGGATATTTATAATTATTTTTGCCTTATATTCTTTTTAGGTGTTCATGTTTCTGTTTCATTTTAGGATTTGTATTTTTGTGTGTATGTTTTGTTATGAATAAACTCAAAAAGTATAGTGCCGATTTAAAAAAAATCACTATTGGATTCTACATTAACCTTCAGTAAGATAAGCTACTAAGGTAGTAAGTTGTAATACATTTTAAAATCCTAAGAACACTTGCATTGCCTTGAAAGTTCTGAAAGTCAATTATAAATTTAATATAATTTTTCAAGCTCATAATGGTCCTATATATCATTTAAAACATTTGAGATTTAATTGTGTTGAATTATTAACCTTTAATACACCCATAACATTTTATATTAGTTAATTTACACTTTTCATAATCAGCCTGTTGGAATACTTAATTAAAACGTATGAGAGTATGACAACGAATATTGTGACACGAGAGTTTTATTTCTTAGAAGAAATTTATTTGTCAAATTGTATAGAAAGGCTAGCTTATTAGCAGAATTACAAAAACAACTAGTCATGTGTTTTTTTTGTTTCCTTTTGGCATTATTATAAAGGCCATGACACCATCTTTAGAATGATGAACAGTAGAATCGCATGCTTATAATAAAGCGGTAAATAAAAAATAATAAAGTGGTAATGCGGGTTTACTAAGAGCTTACGTTGGACTAAAGGAAACATATGTAGAGTTTCATTTCCCGTCAAAGCATTTGTGGGTCGTTTAAATTTGTCGCATAATAATGTAAACTATATAAGGTTTTTGAGAACTGTTAACAACAAAAAAGTTTAAAGGCACACTTATCAGAAAATAATCCTCTTTAAATGGTTACGCTAAACATTTAGGCGAATAGAGCAATTTGTTGTTAGAGTTGAATGGTCCATTTTCGCAATATTAGTTTAGTCTTAACTTAAGGTTTGAGCAAAAATACTGGACTATCATAAGGTCTTGTTTGATCTTGTATAATGTTTTTATTAAAATCATCACAATGTAAAAAGGATATACACGCAATGATATATGTAAAAAACATTAAAGAAGCATTAAAGATTCATTAAAAATATTGTTCATCGATAATAAACTTAGACAAACCTTGACATTTCATATATCACTGGCATTTAAAAATGTTGAACTATTATTAATGATTTTCTTATACTGATCACTTTTAATAATAAAATTGTATTTCAAAAGCATAAGAATTTTGAATTATATGTAAAATATTATTATTACCATTTGTCATGTATATGTTCAAATAAATTATTTATACTCTCATGTAACAAAAAGTGACCTAAAAAGAATAACTGCCTTATTAAAGAACCTCCAATCTTAAAATATAAATTTTTAAGCTTATATAGGTGTATTTGAACATATTATATAGTAGAATAAATAAGGTGTATTAGCCATCTCTACCCCTATTTTCCCTGTCCAGTTTGGAATAACAAAATTGCTAATACAAACACTAAGGCTTGGTTAAGTATCTAGAAACAAAAGTTATCGTTATATGTTCAATATTGAGGAAAATCCATATAATCTTTCATCCCCCATTACAAACCTTTTAACCAATTTTATCGTAATAGTTAATAGCCTGTCTTTTCTTTGAATACATTCTACGTATGAACAAAATTTCATCAAAATCGGTTCTATTATTTTTATACTTAAACACGGACAGGCATAGCACCTTTCGCATTTATAATTCAAGTATGGAATATGGATTAAGACGCACAGTGCTTTTTTAGTATATTTTAAAAAGGGTTTTTTTGATAAAACAATAATATATCGATGATAGACTCTGGCGCAGACTCACGCGAAAAAAAGGTTCGATAACTAAAGAAAAAAATAAAGAAAATAAGCTTTACTTTTTACGTGATCACGATAGATGGCGGTGTTGTCACGAAAAAATGATTAATTAATTTTATATTTGAAAAACTGGAATGTGGGGTGATTATTTAATTTGACTTCTTTAGACTGAGAACAAGTAACATATCGTGTTATCTGTCACATCTCCTCCTGTTCCGCTAATGAGGTAACTACGTTTTGCTGACGTGGCTGCGGACAATGTTAGTGAGGCATAAATTATTATGGGCCGATCACGGACGGGATAGTCGCCGGTATGACCGTCAGGTTGTCCGACAACCCGCTTGTCTAGCGCGCCCATTAGGGCATTTACCTCGCACTGTGAATGCCAAAAAAAAGTAAACAGGTCTTTGGTTGCTGCCTTCGGAAAACATTATTAAGACTATGCACTAAAATACACAGGATATAAAGCTTACAAGTTTGTATACTTCTTCACTTGAAAACGCTTGTTAAGGATATACTATTAATTTAATTTCAAGTAGACATCCAGTGTTGGATTAGTCTATTCAGAATTATGCTTCGGGCTTTTATTTTTAAGTCTGCTTCTAAAATAATAAAATAGCGCAATAAGAAGCAAGACTCTTATAATACATAGTATAAATTGAAGTCACACTAAGGATATAGAACATCAGAAATTTACTTATAAATTTATAACTACAAAATATCATTAAAAAAGAATAACTTAAACAATAAAAGATAAACGCGCATGTTTAAAAATTAAACGGTGATGCTGTTGACACATAAATATAAGAATTCAATGGCCGTGCTATTACTGTAATTGTGATGACGATTTGTAGTTGTCACTGGCGTTTTGATAGATGACTATTTGAATTTAATGCACATAACGGTTTATCTGCTGTTTGCGGCGGTTTGAGGCAAAAATACTTGAGATGTGAAACATGCATTCAGATAACTACTTTGCCAAGCCATTGACGCAGTAGTAGGTATGAATATTCTTGCCTGGAGCTAGAATTAATTATTTAGGTTAAATCTAGGAGGTAAAGTCAGAATTAAAACCAAAAAGCCTCGAAGAACACCCTTACTTTTTGATAAAATTTTGGAAAACAATACGTTTCTGATATTGCATTTTATTATGATGCAAAAACATTGTAATATTATATGTTTTAAGGGAATATCATATATTGCACAAACCGTTTGCCATTAAATTAATTTAATTTTGACTTTTAGATAGAGAAATATTTTTAAATGTCTTAAAAGTGATTATTCTTTATTTAATTATTAAGATATATTTTGCTATAGCGAAAAAATAATGTGAAAAATATTTTAAACATAAAAATGTTGCTAGTAAATTTTTAAATATTATTGTCCTTGTGTTTTTAATTTTGCAAATTACAGTATTTTTTTCCATAGTTTAATATCATTTGGCTGATATCTTAACAATATGTTTTGACTTTTACTTTTCTGTCCCTATTGCATATCCTTAAATTATAAATAGAATAAAGAGAATTATCATAATAGAAGAATTTAAAATAACAATACTCACACACAAAATAACAGAAACTAGCGAGAGTTTTATTTTATATAAGAAGAATTCGCTAGCATCTAGTAAAAATTTAAGAAACGTTCAAAAACGTCTATTTAGGTATTAGTTATATATTCAACGGGTTTAAAGAAAAGTATACTGTGGGCACCATTTTTATTCATAACCTTTGTTTGTGTATCAGATTTTCGCTTAGAAAATTCGAAAATCACAGCTCACGCCCATAATATATTCGATTCTTGTTAAGCACCCGACGAATAATAAGTAAAAACCAGTCGAATGCGTGACATCACCTTCCTGTGCCAACTAAGGCCGTGTCCTTTGCGACTCATATTACGTTTGCCCAATATACTGCGGTCATAAAACGTCTCAGTGTTCTGAAGTTTATTGAACTACGAAAGACTTATATGAAACCTTTTTTTAACAGGCCGTTAATAGTGTTAACCCTTTGAGAGATTTTTTTATCCTTAAAAAAAATAAAAATAATATGTACGATTCGTTACTATAACACGTATTTGTTTTCTATAACTCTGTTAGCCCGTTATCGTATTATCTCATCTTCATAGTATGCTGTATAGTATAAACAATTACGTCACAAGCAGAAAATGTACCAATATACACAGTTAATAATGATAATACAACTGGAAATTATTACAGAATATTTCCAATCTGTATTTTTGTAACAAAAAGGAAAATAGTAAATTTAAAAAACTTTACATAACATACTGTATATCTTTATTGTATTTAAGATTTTTTTCTAGAAAATGTCAGACGTCATTTGAAGCTCAAAGTTTTATTTCGCACTTTTTATTTTGTCTACGGAGATAAATAGTTATACTGGACATGAACAATTTGCCATAAATAACATTCCTTTTTTTTAAATACGAGGAAAAATTAACAAAATACTTTTTTAATAGCAAATTTAAGATTGCAGCTGTATTTAATGCAATCGCAAGGCACAACATAAGTATTGTTGTCATCTTAGGCTAAAACTTTTTTATTTTATTTCTATTTCAATTATAAATTTACCTACGTAAATTAAAATAAACACCGTCGATACTTATTAAGTCACCTTACAGCTTTATCCGTGCTAGTTATTGAAGGCATTAAAAGTGTTGCATTTTATTGTACCGAGGAGCGGGCGTGAACCGGTTATTTTTAGTAGGCAATTTGAGAGGAATTCCACCGACCCTTATAAACAATTCTAAAGCGATTACCATTCGCGCAGTCCCTGAAACATTCCTGGGCTGGTGTTGTTTTTAGAAGGAACTTATTGGCCGCGGCTATCTGCCAACAAAGGCATTCCCGACCGCAGTGTCCTTGCCGTCTGCGGAGGCTGCGTTTTGCGTTGTATCAACAAGATGGCGCATGGGGATAGTGGGTCCGGGCGAGGGAGGGGGTGCCAGGGACTGGTCCAGCATCGAGTTCGAGCTCTATTTTTAGCGCTGTGTCACCGTTCGCCCCGCGTCCGAGCCAACGTCATGCGAATGAACGCAAACATCGATGCAGCAAAGCCCATCTTGAAATATGAGGTATCGCAACGAATTGCTCCATTGTTCCCCAACTCACGCCCTTCGCTGTGGACGTTCCACCTTCAGGCGCTCTATGATGACTTCTTTTTATATTGTTAATACTATTGATAAACTAAATTTATGGCCTATTCATGGATTTCTATTGGAGAACGTATTCTAAGAAAGTTTATCTTCATTCACTTCATGTAGAGCCGCTGAGGTCTAGATTCAAGCGTTTTCTGCACGTTGCAAATGATTACGAAATGAGTTTTTGTTAAATGAATAACCAAATTTTTCATTATAAAAGAATTTAATTTCTTTGTCCTTTATGGTTGAGCAGCTCAATATTTTTGTCGTGGAAACATTAAAGATATGTCATTTGTTAACGGTTCACATTCAGATCACGGTATTTGTCGTGTAACAGTAAGCGGTCGTCATGATATCATTGGTATGCTTTAACTACTGTCCTTTCAAGTGACGTACGTAATGTATGTAGGTAAGTGAGGTAACATCAAACCATTTGCTGATAAGATTTTAAAAACATTATTCTACTGCGCTAAGCAAAGGTTTAAACATTTTCAGGCCAATAAGCAGCTTAACACTGTTGCATAAAATCACTGAATATTTTATTGACGCTATGAAGTCAAGAATAAATAACCTTAAAAACTACGTTACAAATAAAATTCAGCCGTGAAAGAGAAATAATCACGTACAAAATCACAACATATTACTGATACATTTGTTGCTATGGTAACACAGATGTAACGAACCACACGTAATAGAGAAATAAAATGACAGCATAACTCATAAACCATGCCCAGTGCGACTTGAATGACAAAGATAGAACACGACGGACAACTATATAAGTTTTACTATGGGTTTTTTATTACCTATACCGATTTTAGTTGTGTAGTTAGTAACTGTACAGTACGTAAAGGTGTGACGTTGAATTTTTCAAGGCGCATTGGTGTTACACTCTCATTTACCACCTACACGGATATCGGTGGTGTTGGCAGCCGTTCGACTTCAACTTAAGCCCACGCCGCTACCGTCATGAAACTTTCTGCCCACGGATGGGTTACGCAACAAAAAAATCACTTGTGCAATCGGTGCTTAAGTTAATTGCGCTAAAATATAAGAATGACACTCAGGTATTTTTTTTATATTATTGCCTCATAAATAAATAAACGACATTCGCCAGATATTAAAATAACATTTGCAAATGATTTGTCGTAAACATATTGATATTATAATGCTCTCTAAAGGTTAAGTGTCAGAAAAAGGTAAAACCAACTGTGAAATACATACAAAAGACATGACCTTTTAATAACCTCTCAAAGGACAATTACTACAAACATTCGTTATTTCGACATTCAAATTTATCAGCTCCTAATAATCCTAATAATATAAAATAGTCATATTAGCATTCCATAACGACTAGCTCTATGAGGTAGAATAGGTATCTCATAGAGAGTAGATGTCTTATTTTATTTTTCTCTTTTTAGGTAATATTTCCTTTCGCAAGTATCTATATAACTATTAAATTATAAATATAAAAGAAAGAAAACTTACTAAAAAGAGTTATGAAAATGGGTGTTTAGCAGCTTTACTTAAATAATAAAACAGATTACACAGTTGGTATTTATTTTATATGTAGTTTTAATAAGAAAACCAGTTAGTATTACAACATGATAAATACAAGTTATGACATATGCGTGTCGCACTTGTCGTTAAGAGTTTTAAAAACGGTTTCAGCAGAATGCGAAGTGGTTAAAGAGCAACGGTTATGCGTACGCCGTATTGTTGCATACTAATTACAATATTAAGTTAAACTATAAAAACAAAGTCACACGAATACGTCAGTTACAAAAGGTGTTATAATGGCAATTCAAATCTATTTAATTACACATATTTCTGGATATTAAAGATGACAAACATAGTTGCCGTTATAGTATTGCTAAAAACATTTATAATTATATTGTAATATAATGGGTATGACCCAAGTTACACCTAGTAAATAGCTAGCCTGCTTGCTGTTCCTGTTTGAACTATTATTACGCGGTTCAATGTACGATTACATGTATATATGATACTAGAAATATTTCATTCGTCTCAAGTAATAGACGACCGGGGTACTAAAAAAAATCTTAATGAATTCTCCTTATACGGGACTAACCATAAAAATTAATGCTGACCAAAAACAAAACAATAAATTTCGTGAATATTCAAAAGAAAATTGGAAAAAATGGTTAATTTGAAAGTAGGCGTTGATTGTCTCATAACTCTCTGCCAAGCATTCGCAATTAAGTACCATATTAATTTGAAATTCTGTTAAAGTCAAAGTCAATAAACAAGTTTCCTATTTGATATAACACCTCCACAATTTCAAATGATTCACGGGCCATTTGTTGTTTCCATAGTCGACGCCGAGCAATAGGTATTCCGGTTGATATTCGCCAAATACATCGAGAACGTGTAAAGTCGACTGCCTTGATATTTGGATGTTATGTTAATGCGAAATGTCACAGAGTGCCTTCTTGCAGGCTGCACACATCGCTCGCATTCGTGACATGTTGCGAAACAAGGAGAAAGTTGCAAAGCGCTGGCGAAACCGCGCCCACAGACTCTGTGCCAAAACTTCGAGAAGCAGCTTCCATTAATCGGCTTCAAAGTAATGTCAAGTAAAAGTTGTTTTTGCAATGTGCTCATTGTCCTAAAATTGACGCGAGCTGTTTCCAACGGGTTATGATATAATTTTATGAATGAGAATGTTTGTGATAATGCTTGAATTATAAAAGACATGTAGAAAAAAATATTTACATAATATGAACAACAATTTATTTTATATTCCTCATGAATTTTGCCAAAAATAAAGATACGTTTTAATATATGACATAATAATTAAAACTGCATTCGCTTGAATCTTTCATCATGGGAACCGGGGTCTTAACACCTTCTCATTGATTCACAGACTTCCTCGACCTAAACGACTTTAGTTATTTCGTTTATCAGACAACTAGTGACAAACAAATCTATTATTACTTTAACGACGTTTTAGCTGCAAATTTCATTTTTTTTTAAATTAGAGGACGTTACATGCAGCAAGTAAGCTCATGCGATCGCCTTGGGTGATGGCCCAGCGATTATTATGGCAGCTCGACCGTGACAGTGACGTGGGTCACGATAATGACTTGTGTACGAACTATTCTCGAGTTTCGGTGTAAGTACGCCATGGAAGTTCGCACTGCGCACTCGCCCTCCGAGAAATTTGTATCAGAGTAACCGTTATACGGTCACCGCTATACCACGCTCCGCGCTACACTGTTGATGCACCATAGATTAAGTTCCACAAGAAATAAGGGTGATTGTTCTTTCATTGTTTCGATATTCCGTTACCGATATAAGATTTACTCTAAATTGTTCTAATTCTTGTTACAGAAGATCGCGATTACTAAATTAAAATGTTGACAGGCAGACAGACTTCTTTCCACTCTCATCGGAATCCCTTTTGTAATTCAAGTTATATAATTAATTGAAATGACAAATAAAATTATAAATATAACTAAAACAACTAGTAAAAAACTATTTTTCAGAGTGTTACTTTATGGCAAATAGATATATTTTATGACAATAAAAAAAAATCTTTGTTATTCATTAACCTTGCCTACCCGTTCGTTGTCAATTTGCTCAACAATTTACTAATCACTGCAGTTGATAAGAAAAAAAGGTGCTATTAATAAACGCGAATTAATAGATATTCAATTCTAATGCGATGAGTTTTTGATCTAATAATAAGCCGATTTAAATTAATAACAAAAAACACAGTTCTAAACACTTTAGTGCAGATGAAGACGTTAAGTAGTTTTTGAGTTAGAGTGTACAAACATCCACCTAGACAAACTTTTCCATATATAACTTAAAAATAAAATTAACTAGACAAACCATATGATTACATATGATTACATTGATAATATTAATTTAATGTCATCATAATCATATGATTACATTAAATTAATATTATCAAAGACCAGGTCAAAGTCAAATACTACTATTTCTTTTAGCGTAGGCTTTTACGGGCTTTTATGAAAGTTAAATCTACTACCGGTATGAAAGTGTGACCTGTACAATGACGAATCGACAACGTAATCTGCGGTCATTATCTTTTTTTTAATATTTTACAGAAACATTATTATTGATTTGAAGTTGCCAAGGGACAAAGATATACCTACGGGACAAAAAACAGCCACGTGAGAATCCAGCGCGCTGCACAAAATATAGATAGAGCTTCACATGACCCATAGCCTCAAAATTATAATAATACTTGCAATCCATCCACGGCTCTTCCCGACATATTTTTAGATTTTTGAATGGTTTTTAATGGGGACATAAGCAGCCTACGTTACTCAAGGAAAATATAGCTTACAAGTTATTAGTAGTTAGTTAGTATTCAAATCCATTCGGCAGTTTTGAAAGCTGTTCAATACAAACAAATAAATAACTCGGTCTTTATAATATAAGTATAGATATAAAAATAACTAATAAAAATATAAGCAAAATAAACATTCTGGCTACGTTGTTAGTCACTTTCTAAGGTTACTAATTTCTAGGTTTTGTTATAAATGAGAGGTTTTAAAAACCTTATTATAAATTATAATTTGTATTGAGTTTACTTCAAACAAATCACTGTAATCAGGGCTATTGAATAAACGTATATTGAAAAATTGTTACGAAAGTCGGTTGTAACTTGCAAATTTAATAACGAAATAAGTGTGATTTTAACTGTCTCTATTTACAAAATTATTACTTACTATGTCTCCTTAAGTTTTATTGGAATTGATTTTATTTCGAAATATGAATCATCATCATCAGCCTCTGTTAGTCCTCCCCGTTTTTGGATCGTATCTCACCACGCTGGTCCAATGCGGTTTGGTCGGAAATACGAATAAATAAATATTTTTTTATAAGCATTTTAAAAATTTAGGTAATTTTGCAACCAATTTTATAGTCCAGCGAATTCTAACTAATATAATTGATATTATTGAAACAATATTTTGCATCGACATTACTATTAGAGTTTTATTAAATCTAAATATAGATATTGAAATCTTCTTTTTTATTCCTTATACCGGACAGAACCATTATTTTTATTTTGCTTGGCTGCTTGAAGAGCGATTAAAGTTTATCGGCATTTTAATGACTATCAATTACTAGCAATATCTCGTTAATTGAGGCTTATTTGGTAAATAATAAATTGAACTGCCATTGCGAAATAGGCAATTGTAGAGATGTGCTAAAATTGGAAAATACCGCTTAAATTTATTGCCGCTTCGTAAATCTTAACGACATAAAATGTCAGTCACCCTTCGGCGGTATTTTATATTTCGTTTTTATATGTTGCAGTCCAGTTTTAAAATATTAAAAAAAAAAGGAAAATATGATGTTAGAAAGTTAAATGCAGTTTTCTAAAAGACTGGACATTATTTGACCGCGCGCGTTGAAGTCTTAAATATAGAGCAAGTAACCAGTCTTACGATTTTCAAAAAGGATCTAATTGTAACAGCAGTACGTAGTAGTAGCAGGTTCCAAATATTAATTACTTAGCGAGTGACTGACGTATGAGTGGTGGGTCCGTAAGAAATTACCAATGAATTTCTCAAAAAAATATACAATTTCGCGGTGCGCACATTACAGTGCATATTCAGTTTGTTATGCTCTCTGATTCATAGCAGAAAATTGACCAAGATTATCCCAGCACATAGTTGAGTTGTACTTGATTCACCAGCGAGTGCGCTAGGGGGAGAGCCTTCGCGGGCACTGGCCTAGGGGCCGCGGGGGGACAGGGTGCGGCGGGGCGGGGAGAGGGCAACAGGGGGAGGGGAAGGCAGCGGAGGCGGCGCGTGCACCGCAGCCTGCGAGCTAACACCGCACAGTCACAATCCGACCATACTCGCGGTCGTGCGTGGCCACGACACGTCGCTACCTACATCTGTCAAGTGTCCGTTACACGAACGGTCCATAGGGGTTGGGTGCAGTGCTGTGACAGTGCGTTTTTTCAGTAATACAATAGTATTGTGTATCGCTTGGAAATCCAACTGTCCGTGATCCCGCTCTGTCCGCCGGCGAGGGAAGGCGGACCGCGTCTATCGGGAGGAATGAGCCCCGTGCACCACCGCTCCCGCACTCACCGATGATCTCAAGGTTGGTGTATCGAACTGCGTGTCGTAACACGGCACGACCCTCCACTTCATTCGCATACTATCTATTTCGCTCTCATTTAACGTGTTACATTCATTTTCTAGATCATGCATACGCTTTTAAATATTTATATCTAGTTAATATTCATTCCCCGATTAATCGTTACGTCTTCTAAACAACATTAATAATGTTTTAGGTCATAGTTCATACTATGTGGACCAGATTTTCTTGCCCAAAGGCAAAGGTCTTGAGGTTAAAAGTACACTTTTATCGGTTTTTTAGGCCGTTAACATCTTCTTAAAAACTTTGTTTATAATATTATAAAGTGACTTAGATATCTAATTAGAATTTAACACATTAACGAAAGCAAAATATTTTCGTGCTTTTATTTGCGACAAGGAAAGATAACTGAGTTACTTTCAAATAGATGGCGCCCCACGTCAACTTATGTAAGCTGGACCAGATACTTGCGTCCATACAGGGATCAAGTATTTCAAAGTATGCTAAAGCAGCATCCGACTACCATATTCAGTAGGATCTGCGCCTCCAATTGCGTAATGTTTATGTACTATAAAAAACTATATAGTAGCAGATGAAATCAACCATAAAAAGCAATAGCTTGATCATTAAATGTGTAATGTGCAAGTACTACATTTGCGTAAAGTTTTCTCTTTTCATCTTTGATATGACAAGGAAAACTTGTAAGAAAATTTTACACGCACCTCAAAAGTATTGAATTTTGCTCGGTCGAATACACATGGATACGGTTAAATATTAGATACTAAAGATTTATTTTATATACTGTTACTGGACGGCGACGCCTTTATGCGGGCACATTTGCATAAACCGTGCAATGCATCTTAAAAACTAAGTTGTGAGTATCCTTTGTTTTAGAGAGAAACGACCAAACTGCTTTTAAAATAGACGGTGCCAATATAATGTAGTATTCAGACACGATATTATTTTTTATATTTGCGGAAATAATTTTTCAAGCACTTTCTTAATATATTTACACTTAATATATTCAAAAGATTGTACGTTGTACAACAAGATTTATTTCTTGAATAAATAAATTTTAATTCACCATTTGAGATAGTAACGTAAAGCTTATCATTTGAGGCAACTATAAATAATTGAAAAGCAAAAAGATAACCGTTGTATTTTTTTTTAATTGAAAATATTGTGACACAAATGTGGTCAGGAAAATATTTTAAACATAATTAACTATCTGGTACTTTGATTACGAGGCAGTATTGTTTAAAAAATCGCCTACCTTCAGGTAAAATGCTAGTCTTTACACTACAAATAATAGAATAATTGTGTTTTTATAAGGCAACACTAATAATAAGCTAATAGTATTCTTTTTAAATAATGTGATGGCGTATAGTTAGGGCACGGAGCAAGCAAACGAATTTTTACACCGGGGCCTCATTGTTCTCTACGCAATCTATTCCCACAAAGCAGTTAATTGTAGTCAACGAATGATCAAGAAGGTTTTCTTGAACATTTCGACACAGTCTTTATCTTTGTGCGTGCTGAGAGTCGCAAGCTTTAATTGAACTTTTGTTGTTTGCTATTCAAATTTCGTAAATAACAATTGCTATTATAGTTAAACCTAAAAGCAATTAGCAACCATGATATTTTGTATGGCAATTACCAATTGTATGACTTTAAACAGATAAAAAGGTTCTCACGTTATTTACCAGTTTGGTGACAAGAAGCTAACATTTCTGTAGTCCAGTACATCCGGAATAACAGACATTATAGCTGTCTTTATACTTTTACAGTTAAAAATGTATGCTTATAAAACGGCGTTGATGCCTTGATCTTGTGGTAAACGATATTTTATCATGTAACAATTGCTTATATAATTTTATATACGTTAATATTAAACACTTTATATGTATTCCTGATTTCCAGTATAATAACGTATTAAGCTCAATCCGAGTACATGTCTATACAATTGAACTTTTAAAAATGTCATCTGACAACATAAATTCCATTGCATTACAATTATTAGTCATACCAATCCGTGCCAACCACAAGGGTACACAGCAAGCTTATTAAGCGGCGTCAGTAATTAATTAAATTCAACTAGGTCACGTTCATCATACGTTCCGGGCGATTGTTAACTTAAAAACGTAGTAACAAGAACCGTTGACACACTTCCATAAGTGATGCGCGTAGCTGTAAAGTTTTCACCGAAGTTAATGTACGATATCTTTCTAGGGTATATTGTTCGAAAGTAGAGACAAACGAGCAAGGCTCCCATAGCGATGGGGTCGGCAACTTGTGGCGCAGATGACGGTTCGCCGCACGCACCTGTCACTGGCCGTGGGCGCCCGGAACGCCGACGCACACCCGTTATGTCATTCCATACCTCTATAATAAAGGTGTATCATGTTCTCACACGTCAAACGTACCGTACGCTAAATCGTCTTAATGTCGACGACAATCAATGCTTTTTGTAGTAATAGTAAGTTGTTACGTTACCTCATATATATTACGTTGTGAATGCCTTCTGTATTAGGTTTTGTTTGATTTGTACATGTATGTAGTTTATAAATTGTGAAAGCAGCTTTTATTATTCCTTTTTAAACAACTTTGTGAAACTGGTATGCTTCTAACAAAAATAATGTTTGTTAGAAGCATGCCAGAGGACGCCACTGAAGTTAAAATTTATCTAATTTTGCCATAACGTCAGTTAACCTTAGTCAATGATAATGTATTTAATTTACTACTAACGAAACTTGGTTATAAAACTCTAAATTACGAATGCTACGGCTATTGTTAGTTTTTATTGGTATTGACTCAAACTTACTGCAAAGATAATAGTTTACCTTGAACAGGATGCTTTGCGCAATTAAATTATGTTTTGTCGTATTTTTTGATCATGAAGATCGCTGCGGTTTAAAGAAGTTACGTAGAAAAACTTTTGTTTTTGTTATTCGTGTAACACTGTGTGCGGTAAGAAAATAATGAAGCAAAAATTTTGTACTATCTCGTTTCTTAATATTCTGTTATTGAAGTTATCTTTTGGTTGGTAGATATCCGAATATATTTTGGGTCACTTTCAAAAATAATATTAATTTCATAACATCGTGATTGGTCCACAAAACCATATCATATGTTTTCTCGGTGTGTTATTTAGTGAATTAACCTAAATTTATTATCCTAGTAAAAAATCGCCAAAATATGCAATCAATGATCAGATGAATATTAAACGGGTTAACTTAGAAGTAATATATAATGTACGTATGTAATAGTAATGTATAAATGTTAACAAATGAATCCTGGGTTCGATGCCCAAACAGTTCTTAAAGTTGAGCTGTTCCCTTATACGTATAACGGAATAAGTGCCTGAATATAATACTATGATTTACATAAAAATATTCTAATAATGATTTTTAATAATAGTTAAAAAGTAAAAAGTCTGCCTCCGTAGTCTAGCGGTATTGGCCCTAGTTCTATAAACCGGAGGTCGTGGGTTTGAATCCCGTGGCTCAACAACATTGTGTTATCGTTGTTTTCTGGTTTATTAGAACAATTTGGGGCGGTCGCCTTATTGTCTTAAAAGTGAGATGATCCATGCTTCGGAAGGGCATGTAAAAAGTCAGTCCACCCACCAACTCGCATTCGCCCAGAATGGTAGAAAGTCCTAATGGAGACGGCGTATATTAGGGGAGGCCTATGCCTAGCAGTGGACTAACACAGGCTGATGATGATGATGAATAGTTAAAATACTATTACATAATATAGGTTGATGTTATCAATTGCTTTGCATAAGCAATCGAGGGTCGAATTTTGAAAAAAAAACTACGCTGTAGACATATGTAAAATGAATTTTTTTAGAATTTTTTAACCAAATAGAATTTGGTTTAGACTTTAAATATTAACTATTATGAAAGCAACATTACTAGTGATGTGAAAAACTGTACGGACTATAAATTTAATCGGTGTTCCACTTCATTCGAAACGGATGCTAGTGAAAAAAATTAAGTCAATATCCACTGTAACCGTTTTGGTTCCATAAAAGTGATTCATCACTATGAGGTCATGGAACAAACATCGGAATATTATAAGGCATATTGATTCAGGTAGGAACACGAATGCTGTTTGATTATTCCTCGCGCATACCGCCAGTCGCCGGCCGTCCGCCGTCACCGGAACTTGAACATATTACGAACCGCTCTTTCTCCTTTAATAGATGCTATCGCCGTTGGAACACGCACAACGTGCCGCTCGCCACAAGCCATTGCTTTGTTTCCACGAGATATCGTTTTTAGATACCGGACAATGAGACGGTATCGAATATACTAAAATGTTTTCTTTCCTAACGGCTGAAAAGTCTTCGTTTACGTTTAACAGTTTCAATCGATCCATTGGTAGTCGTTAATGTAATATTCATATCAGTCGCAACATTGATAACAATTGATGACGACCGCAAAATCGTTTTATAATAATTTTGATAGTCACTTAGAATATTAGGACTAAGTTATTCTTTAATTGTATCGATTAGAATTGCTTTGATAAAATATATTGTATTGCGCAATGGATATTTAAAAAAAAATCATGTTAAGGGGACATAAAATGGAAAAGTAAGCTGATCTGATCGATTGGGCATGTGAAAAGACGGTTGCAAATACCGTCTTTGGCTGTCGTTATACGATGATACTGCCTTCAAGTATACTGAAAACTGATCTTCCCATTGAGTATAGTTTACCTTTTGTATTACGGAGGTCCGATACCGGATAATGCGTAAAACAGAATATGAATATTTAAGATAAGAAAGCAAATTCATACTTACTTCGGAAAATGGCTAGGAGAAAGAAAATCGTTGCTTGTGGGTGATGCTAATTGTATTATATTTTCAGCATGTACGGAGCATTCCCAAATAAAATACGTCCAAGGCCTCAAAATGTTATGTTTGAAGTCTGAGACACGTTCGTTTTAGTTATAGGAAACAGTAGCAAACAGGCCTGCTTAAAGTTACCGACGGCCGTCTTAAACTCTGTTTGCATGCAGATGAGTTGGAAGTCCTTAATAGTGTGACTGCCACTCACGTCACCTGAGATGTAATTGCATAAGTATACAAAAAACTATTTTATAAGGACTTTGACAGTTTGATATCTCTTTACTATCACCTAAATGCATTATCAATAGCATTCCTCTGTGTGGCACAAGTCTTGTACATTGAAATTTAGTGTAAATAATTATGTGTGATTTGTTTCATTTTAAGAAAATTTTAACTTCCTCATAAGCTAAAATTTTTACACTTTTCTTAAAAATAACACCAAAGTCAAATAAGATATGAACTTTATTTCGTAAAGAAATTCAGGCTTAGTATAATAAGCAATTTGGCAATCTCTATCAAAAACAGCGTAAAACTTTTCTAATCCACTTTACAATTGCATTATTTTTTAATTATATTAAATAAAAAAAAGGTATAGTTTGGCAAGGCGTAGTCTAGAACTTGGAAATTACCTAACAATACCTAAAAAAACATGGGTGACTTGTTTACCACCAAAAATAAATAATGTTACTGTTAAACTGAATAAAAAATTATATACAGAGCGACGTGCATGTGACCACAAATGTTAAAGTGTTGAATACACTTGCTGATGAAGAAGATGCAACTAAATTTGAATGCACTGATATTCTATTTCGGCTGGCAAAAAGGTTCTTGTCTCCTTTGAATGTTCATTCGTCAGATCAGTATTTCCCGACCACCTTTCGAACGATATTACAACGTTATCTAATGCAGCATTAGGACTAACTAAATGATTGCTAGGCCAGAGCTATCAGCAGTTTGCTGCGTGGACGCTAACTTGGATAATGAATATATCTCAAAAATAAAAAAATATGTAAATGTATTATTATATTCATATAAATTTTCTCTAATACTTTTGGCATAATACATATTTTTACCTTTAACAACATGGTGCATCTACTCAAATAAAAAATTCTCGGTATCACCCAATAGTTGACTGGGAGAAAATGCCTTTGGCATTAAATCCGCCATTGTACGAAATTTGTACAAAAACGTGTTCAATCAATAAATAAATAAATACTTGCACCTGACCACTTCTGAATGCAGAAGATGCCATTGGCATTAAGTCTGCCTTTGTAAATTTAGCGCAAAAAGTTTAAATAAGTAAATAATAAAAATATACAGTTAGTAGTAGTGGAAGTATAAGTCTTGTTTACTTTATTTATGAAGTAAATAATACATTTACTTTATATCGTACTTCAAAATAACAACCACATGATATACCGTGTAGCGTTACAATGATAGATTAAAAATATTAACTGAAATATAAAACAATTTAACGCCTGTTTTTTGTTTCAAAGGCGTCTTATAAAATAAGAATTATGCGGGTAAGGTTTTAGAATAAACGAAACACGGAAGTGTACGAGGTAAATGCCACTTAAGTGGTTCTCTATCAACCAAGCGCGACGTTACTTTAATGTCGATGTTTTTAACTGGCCGAGCATGAATTTAACTGGAATCAATGGATACCATTAATTGCTACTTTGAAGTTTACCCATTATAAACAAAATGTTGCATTGTTATCATGTTTTCGTCTACCACAGATCCTACATACACATCAAAACACACTAGAATTATTTACCGTTATTGCTACAGGTTTATAAAACATAAATCTAAAGAAATGGTTACTAACGTATTTCATTAAAACGAATGAAATAAAGTACTTGACTTTTTGTTATTACATACCTATTGATGATTTATGTATATTATGAAGGTTTTACTGCATGTTATTTATAATTGTATATAGCTGTTACTTATTGAATTAATTTAGGACTATCTACAAAAGTTAAAGTCCTTGTAGCGTAACTTTTTTGTATATAATAAAACACGATACGTCAAAACTCCTATCAATTTTCATTAAAAACAAGATATGCATATTAATATTGTACAGCAAAACAAAGACGTATATTGTATACTTCTTTGTTCTTTTATTTGTCTTGAACCGCGAAAAAACTTGCGTGTAGTGTTTAACGGCAATGTAATTTCTTGTAGTCGACGAAATTTATACGGAAACTATTAGCTGCAGTTTTCACAACACACTGCTTCTATGGAATGTATTAACAATTGGTTGTAATTCCGCTACAAGTTTACAACCGTTCTATTGTACCGCTAACGTTACTAGCAGTACCGTTTGAAATGGTACAATCGTCACAATTCATAATCATAGCAACAGATAATCTTTTATTATACGTTGTACAATTGAAACTAAATAGATAATTTTAGTTACCAGCCAAAAAATCTGAAACGTAAAATTTTAATATAATATATTAAATTTTAATATATAGTTTGGAAGTTATTAGTAAGAAAATCATTATCCTTTAAATTCAGAATTCAAAACTTAGCTCAAAAATACTTACCTATATTTTAAATAAGGTATTAAAGAAAAAAATATGTTTCTTAGCATATATTACAAATTTGTAGTCATTCAAGGTTTGTCCAAACAAGTTTTCCTTCGTTATCAAGTTGGTTTGTGAACGAAACGTATTTAGTTTAATATTTATAATGTATATTTGAATATGTATACCATTAATTGCCAAACTTCGCTGATACACTTTATATTTAAAATAAAATATTCTTATCGCATATTACAGTTTATTACGGGCTCATTTAACTCTTCGTATAAGATCAATAATATTTCAAAATAATATAACAAAAATATTTAAATATTTACTGGACGAATAATTTTAAAAGGAAAACCTTCACATTGATATTTACCCACATCGATTTCTAAGATGCACCTTGACACGAGCAATTAATTATCTTTAAAATGTATTTCGTGATTTTTCCAACCAACATTTGTACCAACGTCGAGGACTGACTTAAATACATATATGGATAAATACTACACACTGACGTGTTCCAACATCGAAACTATAATGTAATGGATTTCTCGGAATTATCAAAAGCCTGCGATCAATTCGTCAAGGAAAATCTCCTCGGGAAGGATGCAGCCGGGCTGCGCTGGCCAACACAATGGGTGATGTTGGATTATTTCTCAAGAGAGAAACCGGTGTGAAGGTATTATTTGCAGCCCACTTTCAGTACGAGCGATACGCTAGCGACGCGAGACGTGAAAGTGAATGGCGCAAGCGATCGCGCATGGACGTATTTTACGTCCGATTTATTTCGTACACGCGAGCACACATGTCCGATCGAAGCTGTCAGTGATGTAACAACATATGTACAATATGGTGGCTAATGAAAGTGCAAATATGCTTGAAATTAAGTATAAGTACCTTTGCCTTGACACCGGAAAGGAGATCAATGTTATTAACAAAAATGATAATTGGGTATTTAGAAATGATAGGAAATTTTTTTGGTTATTGAGATTATCATTGAGCACTTTTCGCAACGCTTAGGAGCGTGGGATTACTTTACTCTACCTTTGCTGCTGTGTTCACTGTCTTGCACCGATCTTATGTTTAAATTTTTACTTTAATATTTCCTTCTTTTAATTAACATAAGTAAACATATGACATTCAAATATAAATTTATTGAAAGTAGTTTTAATCCAGGATTATCCATATAGGCTCTTAGCCCTTTTCCAGGAAATATATTATTATGTATTTTGTAGTTATTGAATACTATATGATTATAATGAGTATATGAAACTGAATTTATATAACTATAATAACAATAAACTGTAAAAATATTACACAAAATGAAAATGTTATTAAGCGTTAAATAAAATGTCCTTACTAACAATAATAAAAGCTGACCCACGCAATTACCTGTGCATCTCTTGTTATAAACAAAGTTAAGGGAGAGACTAAGACAAGCTCTGTGAAATTTTTACTATAACGTTTTTACTAAAAAAAAACCCCAAAAATTTTAGGAAAATAGGTACTGTAAGTAAAAATCTTGTTGTATCACAATACAATTAACATTTAAAGTGAATTATAATATTTCCTTAATGCGTAGGGTATATGTTATCCTATACCTTTTATAACAAAGCATGCTTAAAGAATGGGTGATAAAATAAAATTGTTTGTCACGAACTCCTACGTACGCAAATTGATGTCAAGGGTGATTCGGTAACAATGTATTTAGTGAGTAATTTTTTTGCCAAAAACCAAATGCCAAGTTTTTGGAAATTGTTCATAAATAAATTAAATAACATAATATTTGTACATAACTATTTGTAAGAATTGTATATACATATTAAGAAAAAAAGATAATATTATAAATCCTCGTATAACTGTTACAATCAGTAAACATTAATTATTCTAAAAGTTTTTGTTCTTAATTTCTTATTTAATATTCTATTTTGTATAGATATTCAAATGACAATTAATGGTTTAATATATTTACACACGAAACTTTCATAAAATTAATCTAGTAACAAAAATACTTACAAAGTAGCTTTTCGCATTTGTGCAATGACATAGGCGAGCATTTGATGTAACATGTTACAATGTATAGAACGCTTAACTCTTTAAGCTTTGAAATTTAAACACGCATTAAATAAACGTGAATGCGGAATAATGTAGGTGCCGCCTACTTTATTTCGTCTTAAAATAGGTGTAGACACAATGTTTTTAATGGTCGCCGATGTATTAATACAATGAGACCAAGTCCCCGCTCGCACAGTTACCTGACCTCGCTATGCAACCTTCGCCTTTGTTGAATATGTCGAAATAAACGGATTTTTTTACAATTTCTTGACAGTATATCACAAACTTTCCCAAATATTTCATATGTAATATTACGTTTTTTATAATATATTCAAAAACATGATACATTATAATATATTTAAAGATTTATAATGTGAACAACATAATGTACTTTGATATTGACAAATTTAAAAAGTTGTTTAAGACGTATTATTGGTATACGAGAAGCTTGCAATGCTTTGGACTGATTTTTTCTGTTTATTTACACAACCTTGAACGTTTATATTAACGGTAAAACAAAGAGCTAGTGTTGTTTATACCGTTTATTAATACAGCTATTCGTAAATATATATATATATATATATATATATATATATCTATCTATTGCATATTGCGTGAATAAAGGGAAATTTTCTGATCATTTACATTAATAGCAAATATCATTAGTAATTGTATATATATCTATATAATAGTAAAAGGGAACCAAATCAGCGGTCGAAAAAGATATATGACCTTCTGTTAACCAAATAAACTTAATTCTTGTTAGTAATCTAGCGCGTTGTGGTCGTGTGAAATTACACACAAACCTATTTGTAACTTTAACGATATATGGCAAATTAGCATTGGTTGAATATATTTTTAAGGCAATAATTAAAATTTTAACAAAAAACAAACCGACTTCAAATCGATTGGCGTGATATTGAGCTATTAATTGTCCATTTGTTGAGCACGTAAATAATATAAAATTCAGACTTATTACATTTTTTCATGGATGCCACTGTCAGAGCTGGACCAAATTGCTATGGGTCCAAACGGGAAGTACCAGCTTTCAAATAAAAAAAAAAACAAACAAATCGGTTCACCCGATTTGTGCGAAAGTAAAACTTCCTCCTTTTTTTGAAGTCGGTTAGAAATATATTTTGCGATTAATCACTAAGTAAACAATTAAAGAAGGCTATCACCACACTTAACTTGACTGCCACCGTAGCCTAGTGGAATGGGCGTTTGCTTTAGAAACCGGCAGTTGTGGGTTCGAATCCTGCGGGGAGTCATCAAATTTTCATTGTCGTTTCCTAGTTGGTTAGGGCGATTTGGGCCGATCACCCAATTGTCTGAAAGTAAGATGGTCCACCGGTCCGCATTGGACCAGCGTGGTAGGATACGGTCCAAAACCCTTAATGGATAGGGGTGTATTAGGAGAAGTCTATGTCCAGCAGTAGACTATCACAGGCTGATGATGGTGTGTATTACCCCACTTAGTGGGGCAATAACCTGGCTCTATCGTTTTTGGTTATATAGACTGATCACATACTTACCTAAAAATTAATATGAAGCATCCAGTAGACCTGTATAAGTGTGACTATGTTGGTTTCTCAGCTTATCTCCAGCAGACGTTACAGAACGTCGCTCCCTTTATAATGAAATTATGTAGGAACTGGCTCTTGTTATATACTAAAAAACGATATAGGTGTAAACAACGCCTGTAGGAAACTGGTGTTATTTACAAAGGGTAAAAGATCCACTCCAACTATAAGGCGCTGGTCTACGCCAGCTGTTGCTTCCCTGCAAAAAGTATCCAAGTCCATAGGGTATTGATAGACTCTTTCGGGTCACGTTACATCCGTGTAAGGTTCTGGTAGTAATATAGTAATAAGCTGCAAAGACAACAAAGGAAACCGTGACCTAAACGGTTTGTCGTTATTTAACGTCTAAAATGAAAGTATGGACTAGAAACCATAAAGGATCGTACATTGTGTAATTTTAATTCTCTTTATTTTGTTTTATTAATATTCACCTTCGTTGTTACAGAGACAATGCATATAACCAACTTGCCACTCGTGGTTTGGACGCTCATAGTCTTAACGACAAATGTAAGTTATTACAAAATATCTAAAAATAATTAAATTCGTTAACGTTATTCTATTTAATGATCTATTTGTAACAGAGGTACAAATTTGTTTTATAGTTAATTTTATCACAATATTATTGATTTACAGGTAGCGACGCAAAGCCAGTATGGAATAGGTTTAGGCATAAAACGAGAAGTATTCTTCTTAAATTTAGAAGACGGCTATTTTGGTTGTCAAGTAAACGAATCAACGCAAATATTACAATTATATGAATTATCGAAATTGTGCGATGGCGTTCCCGATTGCTACAAGGCATCCGACGAACTAAGATCTGAGTTGAAATGCACAGGTGAGTGTCATCTCTCGACATGTTATAATACATTTGAATAAATATTTTTTTATCCTTTTATCCTGCATACAATACTTTTTTGAAGAAAGTTATTATGGTGTTATTGTATATTAAATGTTAGATTGAGACATAATGTATTGTTTAATTAGGTTTTTGGCTAAATCATTATCCGTATTCTAGACGACTGTACCAAAGATGATGGCGCACGTTGTGTAAACGGTGCTTGTCTAAACGGTGTGTGCCATTGCAACGATGGTTTTGGCGGCTGCAACTGTCAGGAACTCGGTGAGTTTAGTTTAAGTTCTATTGTTAAGAGTATACTGAAAATTTATAATTTTTAAATGAATTAATTCGAATATTAATAAATAAAATTAAATTTATAATGAAATTAATTTACAGATGTAAACGAATGCAAGGATAGGCCCTGCGATGTTTTTGCTCATTGTACCAACACCGTGGGCAGCTTTCAGTGCTCTTGTTTCCCGGGTTACGAAGGTGATGGATTCACTTGCAGAGGTTAGTCCTAACTATAAGTTTCTTAGAGATTTTTTTGTACTTTATTTGAAAATACTTGCGACTATTGTAGGACCTACCGGTGGTACGTCCCCTGTTTACAGGAACCGTCTGGGTGGATACCACCGCAGTGCCTATTTCTGCCGCGAAGCAGTAGTGTGAAAGCACTGATGTGTTCCGGTTTGAAGGGCACCGTAGCCACCGTATTTACAGGGTAAACGAAATTAACACCCTATGTATCACGGTAGGCAGCGCGTTGGCGATACCACTGGTATTGCAAATGTCTATGGGCGTCGGTGACCACTTCCCATCAGGTGGCCCGATTGTTCGTCTACTTGCGTATGCCATAAAAACTTTTGTATATTAGTATTGTTTGGCAATAATTTATAACTTTTGTTTTTTTTAAGATATAAACGAATGTGAAGATCCAGCCGTATCGTCCCGATGTGTAGCAAATGCAGAGTGTTGCAATTTACCGGCGCATTTTATATGCAAGTGCAATCGTGGCTTCGAAGGGGACGGTGAAGAAGAATGTCGAGGTAACAAACAAAATAAATTAAAATATAAAAATCACAAATTCTTTAATTTTAACTTATTAGAAAATATTTTGGTTGTAAATAAAAATCGCAGTGTGAAAAGAAACAAGCAAAACGGTTTGTAATAAATGGGAATGAAAAAATTGTTTCATTTAATTTTTTTTATAGCATTAAGGCTATCAAAGAGAGAGTTACATTGTACTTTTTTATTTTATCATTAGTCTTGTTCAAAAAAACATTTTAACTATGTCTAGATATCGACGAATGTCGCCGGCCCGGGGCATGCGGTGCTAACACGGTCTGTCAAAACTATCCTGGCAATTACACATGCGCCTGTGAAGCTGGCTATACCGGAAATCCATTTGACGGAGTAAGTAGTCTTTCTAATAATTTATACTTTTTTTATAGTTATTAATACAATATGATAATGTTTGAAGTGTTAGATTATGTAATTGTAATTTTAAACAAAGATGTCATATATTTTTTTAATTTAACTTAGTGCATGGACGTGGATGAGTGCGAAAACGGCGATGCGTGCGGAGCAAATGCTGTTTGCCGTAACATAGCTGGCGGTTACGAGTGTAGCTGTCTGCAAGGATTTGAGGGTGATCCACGCGTCGGCTGCCACGATCTTGACGAATGCGCACGGGCATCATGTGGTCGCAGTGCTCTTTGCGAAAATTTGCCAGGAGCTCATCGCTGTGTGTGTCCACCAGGTTACCAGGGCAACCCTGACATAGAATGCATAGGTAAGTGATTTGCGGATTGTTCTGTGTTCTTCGAGCTTCATCATGTTTCTGGTCTAACGCTTCATGATTTCTAATTTAAGCGTTTAACTAATTCTGCCGATACTGCCGCATACATTCAAGCGGTAGCCTCACGCTTTTACTAACTTAAAAACATGTCTAAAACATTTTTCAACAATGTAATTAATAAAATTTTCAGATAAATTTGCAAATATCAGCACAAGGCGACATTCAATGGACTTGTTGATGCGTTCAGCTTTGTTATATAGCAGCATTTTACTTCCAACTCTTGCTGGTTTATGTGTAGGAATTTTATTCCCCTGCATCATCTTGGTCTTGACTTCACGTTTAATCTTGTCTTTCTTTCATGTAAATGTTGTTTTGGCTGTCTCTATTTCTTCGTAGTGGCTGTCGGAGTACATAATGTAAAAACGTACGTATTTATTTTTTTTCTCTAAAGAGAACGATAATGAGACGTAAGTTCTTTGTTAAACCAGACGTGGATGAATGTAAGAATAGTCAAAAAGTATGCGGCGCCAACGCCTTATGCACCAATACGATCGGAAGCTTCGTTTGTACATGTGGACCCGAATATACGGGAGATGCACGCTCTAAAAATGGATGCATTGATATGGATGAGTGCGCAGTCCTCGAGCGCCCTTGTGGTCAACATGCAATATGCGAAAATACTTCCCCGGGGTATAACTGTTTATGCCCGCAAGGTTATAGAGCCAAACCTGACGCTAAAATCGCTTGTGAACAGGTAATGTTTCATTGATTACCTTATGAAACATTTTTTAAAATTTTATTATTAACAAAAATATTTTGCAGGTGGATGTTAATATACTATGTAAGACTAATTTTGATTGCACAAACAACGCTGAGTGCATTGAAAATCAATGTTTCTGCAAAGAGGGATTTAATGCTAATGGAGCCGTATGCGAAGATAGAGATGAATGCTCAAATTCTTTAATTTGCGGTGACAATAGTCAATGTATAAATACTCTAGGTGGCTACAAATGCGAATGTGCTAATGGTTTTGTTGGAACACCACCAAAAATTGCTTGCCGTGCACCATGCGAAGATGTAAAATGTGGAGAGCATTCCTATTGTAAACCTAATGGCGCTGAAGCATACTGTGTTTGCGAAGAAGGCTGGACTTATATGCCCCTAGATATAGCTGCAGGTTGTGTTGATATTAATGAATGTGATATATCTCAGGGGCAAGTAGGACGTTGTGGAGAAAATGCGCATTGTTCAAATACATTAGGAAGTTTCACATGTCAGTGTCCGGATGGTTTTTCTGGGGATCCTTATAAACAATGCCTTGATATTAATGAGTGCCAATCAGACAATATTTGTGGAATTAATGCAGAATGTTTAAATAAAGTGGGTTCTTATTCTTGCGAATGCCCTGACGGTACCGTCCCCGATCCAGATCCACATGTACGATGTTCAGAAATTTTAAAATGTAAAATTGATAATGATTGTCCTGGTAACGCAGTTTGTGATTCAAGCGCAAGATGTGTCTGCCCAGATCCTAACGTTGGAAATGATTGCCGCCGTAAGAAAAACTTAAACATTATTAATTCTTTCTAAACTAATTCTCTTTTACTAAAATATATTTTTTTATAGATCCGTGTGAGGCGTTACAATGTGGAAGCAATTCAGAATGTTTATTAAGTGACCAAATTGCTCAATGCACTTGCCGTAATGGATTTACTGGTGACCCATCATCATATAATGGATGTCAAGACATAAATGAATGTGATACTCATCCTTGTGCTATCGGAGCAGTATGTAAAAACTTTCCAGGACATTTCCAATGTGAATGCCCTGGTACCTTTAGTGGTGACCCTTATGTTGATGGTTGCATTTCAAGTAAACAACCGACAGAGTGTAGTAACACAAATCCATGTCCTCAAGGTGAGCAATGTGTTGTCCATGAAAATGAAAATGTATGCATATGTTCACAAGGATTTACTCGCAGCAAAGAAACAGGGTTGTGTGAAGACATAAATGAATGTATTTTGTATGGTCGCTCCCCATGTGGGTTTAATGCGATCTGTAAGAATCTACCTGGAAGTTATGAGTGCAAATGCCCTCCGGAATATAGTGGAAATCCATATACTCTTTGTGAACTGTGCAACGACGTCAGTTGCCAATGTCATCCACCCTATAAAGTTGTTAATGGAAACTGTGTTCTCTCGGACTGCGCTAAAGAAAACAAATGCGGTAGTGGGGCAGATTGCATTATAATTTCAGAAACTGTAAGCTATTGTGCTTGCCCCTCTGGGTTTTCTCAATCGAGTGAAGGCGAATGCAAAGATGTCAATGAATGTTTGTCTGGCCAACCTGCTTGTGGTTTCGGAGCGGAGTGCATCAATACCATTGGTTCTTTTCTGTGTAAATGTCCTACGGGTTACAGTACAGATCCAATATCTGGACATTGTACTTTGAATCAAAAACAATGTATAAGTGATTCGGATTGCGTATCGAACGAGAAATGTATTCAACCAGGAAGTTGTGTTTGCCCTCCACCATTTTATTCAGATGTCACAGATGGCCAGAAATGTAAAAGTCCATGTGAAAGGTTTGTTTGTGGCATCAATGCTAAATGCACTCCAAGTGATCCACCCAGATGTATGTGTATGACCGGGTACGAAGGTGATCCTTACACCGGCTGTACAAACAGGAACGAGTGTCACAGTTCTCCGTGTGCCTATGCGGCGATTTGTCATGATCAAAAAGGTGGTTATCAGTGTGTTTGTCCACAAGGCATGGTAGGAGATCCATACAGAAATGGATGTAAGTATTGTAATATTACAAAATTATTTTATTCCCAGTTTTTGAATTTTTTTTCATGATCTTTTTACATTTAAGGTATAGTGGAAACGGGACCATCACAAAAGCAATTGTGTAGCTCAGATAATGAATGTCCTAATAACCTTGCTTGCGTAAACCGTACGTGCATATCGCCGTGTATAAGCGTAAATTGTGGGCCAAATGCTTTTTGTGAAGTTGAGAATCATGCTGCATGGTGCCGTTGCAATCCTGGATATACTAAACCTGAGGGTGGAAAATGCATATCCGGTATGTTCAAAATTTATTTGATCATTTTGGAAAATTAGCTCACTTTCGAATAGAACTAATTTATTATTTTATTGTCAATTATAGGCTGCGACAGCTATTCTTGTGCTCCAGCTGCCTTATGTATAATATCCAAAAGTGGGCCAACGTGCGTTTGCCCAGAGGGTATGGTTGGTAATCCATTCCCTGGTGGTGCCTGTAGGCAAGATATTTGCGGACCTGGAGTCCCTTGCGAGGAACCACACACTTGTTTAGCTGGTAGATGTCGCCAACGATGTGAAAATGTTGTTTGTGGTGTTGGCGCTTCGTGTGATGAACAAAGTGGTCGTTGCGTTTGTAATGCTTTCTTTGTCGGAAATCCTGATCTGCTATGTATGCCTCGTAAGTTTATTACCATATTAAAGTATTTATGTTTAATTTTTAATGTTTAATGAATGACAAATCTATGATACATTTATTTCAGCGGTTTCTCCTCCTGATTGTAATCCTAGCTGCGTTGAGAACGCGCACTGTGTTTATGGTTCAACAAATGTTTGCAAATGCGATAAAGGATATACAGGAAACCCATATTCTAAATGTTTACCAAGAAAACAAATTACTTGTGCCAAAGCCTCCTGTGGGCTAAATGCTGTATGCCAACAGACAAAATCTCACGTAGAGTGTCTTTGTCCACCAGGATATATTGGAAATCCAAACTTACAATGTATTGACATAGATGAATGCAGTTCCAAACCATGCGCAGAGAACGCAATATGCATAAATACACCAGGCAGTTATAGTTGTATTTGCAAAAGTCGATACTTCGGTAATCCTTATGAACTATGTACGCAGGTAGCTATATCAAAATGTGCCGATGGTACAATATGCACATGTTCCAAAAATAATACTTGCCCACACGGTTACTATTGCGAAAAATCTTTATGTGTTGATTCCTGCAGGAAAATTACTTGTGGACGCAATGCATTATGCGAAGAAGGACAATGTGTATGTCTACCTGGATATAAGGGAAATCCAAATGATATTCAACAAGGTTGCAATTTTGATAGCGTTTGTGTATCGGATGGCGATTGTAAAGACAATGAAATTTGTTTACAATTAAGTAAAAATGTAAGAAATTGTGTAGATTCATGCAGTAAATTGCAATGTGGACCGAATTCTTTATGCGTTAGTGCAAACCATCAAGCCCATTGTATTTGCACTGAAGGTTATGTAGGGAAGCCAAATGATATTAAATCTGGTTGCCATTTACAACAAGAGCCGCACGAGGTGGAGTGTAATATTAATAGTGATTGCGCTGATCCACAAATATGCATATTTGTAGATGGAACAATGAAATGTACAGATTTATGCTCCACCGTAGCCTGCAGTGCTGATGAAGTTTGTAGAGTAATTAATGACATCGCCCGGTGCGATTGTAAAGAAGGTTATTTATGGAATCCAGTAATTTCAAGCTGCGAGCAACCTTCCACTCCTGATTGTCAAAATGATAAAGATTGCGCCGACGATAAATCATGTCAAAAAGACGTCTTAGGGGTACAAAAATGTACAGACAATTGTCTTATGTTTTCTTGCCCGCAGAACTCGATATGCATAACAAAAAATCACAAGACCCAATGTCAATGTTTAGATGGCTTTATAGGCAATCCGAATGACCGAGATGGGTGCGTACCATTAAATAAAAATCAATGTAGTAACGATGCACAGTGTAAGGAAAGTGAAACGTGCAGAAACGAGGTTAACGTAAAAAAGTGTGTACCTGCTTGCCAACAATTAGTATGTGGACCAAATGCAGTATGTGTGACTAACAATCATATTGCAAAATGCCAGTGCCCATCAGGACCATTTACTGGTAATCCAGACGATTTGGAAAAAGGATGTCAATCAGTCCCTTGTATTTATAATGCTGATTGTTTACCACAAGAGCTATGCAATCGTGTGACGCATTCTTGTGTAAACGCTTGTAATAACGAGTCTTGCGGTGACAGCGCCGTTTGCATTGCTGAGGATCATAAAATTTCGTGTCTATGTCCTAATGGATATAAACCTGATCCGATTCCAGAAGTAAATTGCAGAAAAATAGAACTATGTAATCCTAATCCATGCCATCCAACATCAATTTGTGAACCTTCCCATTCATCCTACATTTGTAAATGTCCTGATGGCTTGGTTGGGGACCCGAAAACTACAGGATGTCAAAAACAAAATGAATGTACTAACGGAGATCAAGATTGTCCACCAGAAGCTGCCTGCATAAATAATCGTTGTCACAATATATGTGATGGAGCCTGTGGTGTTAATACTGTTTGTAAAATTGTTAACCGTAAGGCAATTTGCACATGTGTTGACGGTTATGAAAAATCTAAATGTAATAATTCTTGTAAAAGAAAAGTCTCAGCTTGTCGTAATGAAAATGATTGTGATGGCGATACATGTTACAATGGACAATGTTTTGCTCCATGCAGTAACTCCAGTCATTGTGATCCTGATGATGTATGTATCAAAAACTTATGTATAACTCAATGTAGCAAAAACTCTGAATGCGCTATTGGGCAGGCTTGTATTGAAGGACAATGCATCATTGGATGTAGAAATAATGATAATTGTATGGGTGATGAATCATGTATAAACAATAAATGCTCGAATCCGTGTCTTGCTAAAAGAGCTTGTGGACCCAACGCTATTTGTTCAAGAATTAATCACAGTGTTAAATGCGAATGTCCTCCAGGTTTCGAGGGCACACCAACACCACAGCAAGGATGTGTAAGAAAACCTTCTACTTGCACTCGAACATCAAATTGCCCTCCAGATCACATGTGTATTGGTAAATTATGTCAAGTTCCATGTCAAGATAATTCTGGATGCGCCATGGGGGAAAAGTGTTATGATAATATTTGCTTCAAAATATGCCATTCCAGTAGCAACTGCTTACATGGTGAACATTGCAATTCTGGTATTTGCATTCCTGGTTGTAAAACTGATTCAGACTGTTTGAATAATCAAGTTTGTCAGCTGAAGCAATGCACCTGTACAAGCGGTTTTAAATTATTTAACGGTGAATGTATCAATATAGATGAATGTATTAATAATCCTTGTCATCCATCAGCACAATGCTTGGATTCACATGGTTCATATAAATGTGTCTGTTCTACTGGAGCGATAGGAGATCCCTACAAAACGGGTTGCCTGTTACCCAATCAATGTCGTCGTGATTCGCAATGTGAGCAATCTCTCGCTTGCATACAAGGCAAATGTTCTAATCCCTGTAATACATCCTCATGTGGAAAAAATGCAATTTGTTCAGTTAACAAACATCGCATGTCTTGTGCGTGTGAAAAAGGACATTTAGGTAATCCATTTGATGAAAAGATAGGGTGCTTTAAAGTGGAATGTGTCGATGACTTAGACTGTCCGAATGATAAAAAATGCAACCAAAAAAACAACAAATGCACAGGTTTGTATTTTACGGGTATTTTTGTTACAATCACTCATAATTAAATGATATATATTCTTGATACTAATTGATTTGTTTTTTTTTAGATAAGTGCAACGACTCCTTTTGTGTTGGTGGCACGTGTGCTATTGAAGACCATAAAGATCTTTGCCTTTGTAAACGTGGATTTGAGTTAATCAACGACGTCTGTATTGATATCGATGAATGTAACTCGAACCCATGTCCACTAAATGCGGCCTGCGAAAATAATCATGGTTCATATAAATGTTATTGTCTCAATGGTACAGTACTCGATCCGATTAGTGATCGTTGTAAATTACCAGGAGAGTGTTCAACTAACGAAGATTGTTCAGAAAAAACGCAATGTTTTAAAAATCAGTGTATAGATCCATGCAAACAATCGCTTTGTGGTGAAAATGCAATTTGTAATGTGGTAAAACATGAACCTACGTGTGAATGCTCTTCAAATAGTGAAGGCGATCCTTACACGAAATGTATTAAATTTGAGTGTACAAAAGATACCGATTGTCCATTAGAAAAGGCCTGTGTCAATTACAAATGCAAAGATTCCTGTAGCATCCCACGTGCTTGCGGTAAAAATGCAGACTGTTATTCAAGAAACCATATTGGACATTGCACTTGTTCATCAGGATATACAGGCGACCCAGTCCTTGGATGTGTGCCGATACAATACTGTTCCGATGACAGTAAATGTTCTTCTGGAACGAAATGTGTAGATAATTTATGTGTCGGTAAGTTTAAAAATAAATTAGTAAAAGGAAAAAATATAAGTTTTCTGCAAGTAATCGATGCTAAACATGTAGAGCATTAATAATTTTTAGTTTTAAATTTTAGGTATGTGCAAAAATTCTAGAGATTGTTTAGACGATCAAGTATGTATTCAAGACACTTGTCGAATGACATGCACAACAAATGATACCTGCCCTGAATCTCAATTCTGTTTAAATCGAATTTGTGCTAAAGATATTCTTTGTTATTCTAATGAGAATTGTAACAAAGACGAACAATGCACTACTACCACAGACGGTCTAGCACAGTGTATAAAAGTGTGTGATAATCATCCTTGTGGAAGATATGCCGTGTGTCTTGGCAAGTCTAACGAACCCACATGTACCTGCAAAGAAGGCTACTTTGGTGACCCAGTCCAAGGTTGCAAGAGAATAGAATGTACCACTAATTCCGATTGTTCAGATGATAAGATCTGTGATAATAATATGTGCAAAATTGCTTGCCTACTACAAAATAATTGTGGGGATAATACAATTTGTTCCTCTGAAAAACACACACACACTTGCTATTGTCAACCTGGATATACAGGGGATCCGCTTAAAGGTTGTATAGAAATAAATTGGTGTTCATCAAACCCCTGTGGGAATGGAGCAGAATGTCGCAACAATAGGAACCGCGCCCAATGCGCATGTCCCCCTGGAACCATCGGTAATCCATATGAAGAAGAATGTCGAAAAGCTCCGGAATGTAGATTTAATAGAGATTGTCCAGCAGTCAGTAGATGCACTGTTATTGATGGTATTCGAAAGTGCACAGGTAATTTGTTGTACATAAAAATTTCAAATGGACGAAAATAAATATAGATTTATTGAAATATATATTTAAAAATTGTTTGAAGTCGTTTAATATTATTCAGTTATTCTTTCGTACTTTAATATTCTTTTATACATAATGTATGGTATGCATGTATGTACTTATCAAGTTTGCGTTTCGTTTTAGATGCATGTGAGAGCGTTAAATGTGGTCCAAATTCTGAATGTGTTGCTGCTAGGCACGTCGGCCAATGTAAATGTAAAAACGGATACACAGGCAATGCTGCAAGTGATAAAGGATGTCGGCTTCGCGAAATAACGTGTAGACGTAAAACCGATTGTCCGAATGATCATTACTGTCATAATGGATTATGTAAAGGTATTTGCATACGAAATTCATGCCGAAAAACCAAGTTACAAAAGCTGCATTACTTTTGTTTTGTTTATAATACTGATTAAGAATTAATATGTAAAACTGTTCTTTTATAGCATTATGTTTACTAGACGAAGAATGCGCATTTAGTGAAAAATGTATTAATGGACAATGTTTAAATCCTTGCCAAATGGAAAAATCGTGTGGTTTAAACGCTGTTTGCCGCACTGATAATCACATAGTTCAATGCAGTTGCCCAAACAGTTTCACCGGAAGTCAAGACATCGAATGTGTTCGAAGTGGGTTTCGAGTTTTTTCCTATATATATCTTGATATCTCCTAAATATTGATATGACTTGAACATTATTTGAAAATATAAAATATTAGTTCCCAGATTGTGCGGCGCTGCTGATGAATGCGATAATGGATATATGTGCCATAACTCAATGTGTGTACCAAAGTGTCAAGTTGACGAACAGTGTGCCTTAAATGAAAGATGCTCGAAAGGAGTTTGCTTATGTAAGTATTAATAATAGTGTATTATATATTAAGTTTAATTATAGTGTATTTTCTTTTTCACAATTGTTATTCATCTCACTTTCTTACAGTGACATGTCGTGTCGATAACGACTGCTTTCTAGGACATATTTGCTTAGCTAATAGCTGCCAGTATGGATGCAGACATGATGAAGACTGTGGACCTGAAGAAATATGCAAGAACAACTATTGCCAAAACCCATGTTTAAACGAGAACAATCCATGCGGTCCTAATGCTTTATGCTCCGTAATCGAAAGAAAAGCTACCTGCTCGTGTTCTGATGGTTTGATACCAAATCCAACGCCAAACATTGGGTGTGTCAGGACTCCAACGATAACCTGTCGTGTTCACAATGATTGTGAAGAAGGCTGGAGGTGTGACAACGAACATTGTCGCTCTGCATGCACAATAGATGGATCTGAATGCCTACAAGGTGAACGTTGTGATTTAGGCGTGTGTCGTGACGTTTGTACCTCAGATGAACATTGTTCTGACAGTGAAATATGCGACGGCCGACTATGCGTACTGGGTTGTCGATCTAATTCTCAATGTTCATCTGGCCAATCCTGCATATCAGGGCAGTGTTTGAACCCATGTGCAGAGCCTGCAACCTGTGGTGCTAATGCAATATGCACAACTAAGGAGCATCAACCGGTATGCTCATGCCCTAGTGCATTGTCAGGAGATCCGAAAGTCGTTTGCAAAAGGATAAGTTTGCTTTGTGACGAGAATAAAAATTGTCCGGATGGTTTTACTTGCTACGGAGACACATGTCATCCCTCGTGTAGAAGGTAATAATAATTATATATATATTTTTTTTGATTCAATAAAGATAGATGCTAATAGAAAATTTCAAAATTATTATTGATTGTTCGAATAATTTTATAGGATTTCTTTTCCGTTCATTGTCATTTTTATTAGATTAAACTATCTAATAACCATAGTTTCATTATTGTGGAAACGATTTCACGAACGACAATAGACTACAGTTTCGTCTATATTCTATCTGATGACTATATATTTAATGTCATTTGATTGTAATGATTTTTTTACATAGCCCAATTAACGACATTGAATGACATTACTTTTAAGGGTCAATCAAAGTTGTTTTAACATAAAAACAACGGTTAAACAAAGTAGCTCTCCTTTAGAATTCAAATCCTCGAACTCCAGTGAAAGCTCATATTGTATTAGTAGTTCTCCACGGCGGCTCTAAAAACATTACTAATTTAATGATATGATGAACTTTATTAGTGTAATAATTACTTTTGTCGAAGTTAAAATAACGCTTGACATTTACAGTGACACTGTTTGTTTATCAAATGAAAAATGCATCAGAGGAATTTGTAGAATTATTTGTAACAGCGACGATGCGTGCAACAATGGCCAAATATGTGAAAATAGAATATGTAAACAAGGTTGTCGTGACGATAATGCTTGCAAGGAAACACAGGCCTGTGTAAATGGGCAATGCAAAGGTAAAAAAAAGTAATTTAATAGTTAAAACAATAAGACGAGCAGGAAGCTCACCTGGTGATAAGTGATACGCCCTGCCCATAACAAACGCTGAGCAGGATACCGCAAATCCGTTGCCCTGAAACATAGGATGTTACTTCTAGTTACAAGTTTATAGTATACAAATTAAGTTCACCGTAAAAAAAATTCAAAAGGTGCTCGGCCTGCCCCAATGGTGTGCAATGATTTATTAGAAGAATAGTCCGAGCACCTATCAAAATTTTAAAGTTAAGGTCCCTCAATTTTAAGTTTACTTTACAATCGAATATGTCTTAAGTCTTTGAATAAATATGCAAATCGTAAATAAAAACGACAATGATTCGGGTAACGTGCTCTTTAAGTTGAAGGACTGCCTACTGGATTATAATCAGAGTAGGTAAAACAAAATTATTTTTAGACACAACTTTACAATTATTCTTTATTTAATTAAGAATATAATAATATTTATAAATTTTCTCAATATTTTCATAGATCCCTGTAAGGAGAATAAAAGTTGTGGAATATGTGCCCAATGCGCAGTAGTAAACCATCGTGCTCAATGCAGCTGCGTTGGCAATTACACGGGCAATCCGGTAGTAGAGTGTAAAAAGAAACGATTGCAATGTGATGGTTTTTGCCCCTGTGACGAAAGTGGATATTGTACATCTCTTTGTGAAGATAATTCTGATTGCTCGTGTAGCGAAAAGTGTTATGAAGGAGGTTGTCGTGCTTTATGTTCCATCAGAAATAAGTGCCCGCAAAGGCAAATATGTTTACAAGGTGTCTGTGTCCCTGGTTGCAACAATGATAGAGATTGTGGGGACGATATGAGGTGTGCTATGAAAAAATGTGTGCCAGTCTGTCGCGAAAATTCTTGCGGCAAGAATGCATTATGCATTGCAACAAGACATAGAGCTATTTGTAGTTGTGGAAGTGGTTATTCTGGTGATCCGTCAAAGGAATGTAAATCTTTCGAATGCTCCAAAAACGATGATTGTAACATTGACGAAGAATGCAATCGGGAGGGCAAATGTAAAAATGTTTGCCTTGGCGCATGTGGTGTAAATGCCATATGTAGACCTGTTAATAAAAATCCACAGTGTTCGTGTCCACCGAACTATTTAGGGAATCCGAAAGTGGAGTGCTCAAAACCAGCAACAGGAAGCTGTTTGCGTAACCCGTGCGGCATTAATGCCAGATGTCGCGATTTAGATGATGGAAGTTATGAATGTACTTGTCCACCGAGTTGTGCTGGTAATCCGCAGCGGCAATGTTTCTGCGGTACTATGGTACCATGTGCAAATAAAGCTTGTGGATTGAATGCCCAATGTAGGATAGGATACAATGGACTACCTCATTGTTTCTGTCCTCGAAATTACCCCAAAGGCGATCCAAATATTGAATGTGAGTTTATTATTACGTTCTAAAAATATAGTCGTATCATATTACGTATAAATAATAGTAGTCGTGTCTAATTATTTTAAATAATATTTAAACAGGTAACCAGGAATCAATTGTCGTTGATTGTAGAACGACTGGATGTGGGGTAAATGGAGAATGTTTGAGAGAAGGTGCAGAATTTGTGTGTCGTTGTATACCTGGCACGGAAGGTCAAGCTGATATCGAGTGCCACACTAGTAAGTTAAATTATCAATATGTCATTTTCGATTTGTCACTTGTAAAAATGCACTATAAATTTTTAAATATAAAGATTACAAGATAAAAGAAAATCTGTAACAAAAATAAATAATATGATGTTCTATTATATTCGTTACATTTTGCGACAGCCGAAACTATAACTGTATATTCATACAGTTTTGTAAATTTTGCGTTGGTGAGGGTTTCTAGAAATTAATATAATCTTTAATATTTTTTTTAATTTATGAGAAAAACGAATATTAATCTTTTGTACAAAGATAGTTGAGTTAAATAATATAAATATTGCGTGCATTTATTATTATTACAAGTTTTTATATTAGTGGAAGCATTCTCACCGTTCGTGCTTGAATACAGTCGGTAACATTTTGTTCGGCTTCATGTACATATCGCTTGTATTATAATATACCGTTATATATCTTGATCATAAACTGTCAGTTTCAAAAAGCATGCACTGTCTCGTGAGAAAGTTTCCTCTTCGTGGCTGATGGTACAGCTCTTTCGACTCTGCTTTCTTCTTTCACATCTTCCTAGGTATCGAATGCACGAGTGACAAGGACTGTCCAGTAGACAAAGCGTGTTTAAGCTTGCACTGCGTCGACCCATGTACGATTCGAGGCGTATGCGGTGAAGATGCACTCTGCGTGTCCGTTTTGCATCGAGCTCAATGTTCATGTCCACAATGCTACGTGGGGCAACCACGTCTTACTTGCCGCCTTGATCCTACTTGCAAGCCAACAGTTGAATTAAATACAACAATTACCTGTTCAGACACAAAGCCATGTCCACCTAAATTAGCTTGTGACGAAAACACTAATCAATGTCACAATCCTTGCATGGAATACCGAAACTGTAGGCCAAATCAAAAATGCGAAGTTAGAAACCATAAACCAGTCTGCGTGTGTCGTAACGGGTTTGCATTGAATGATAAAGGAGAACTTACATGTGCTCCTGAACACGCAGAATGCACAAGGGATGAACAATGCCCCTCCAATGCCGTTTGTCGGAATTCAAAATGCGTTAACCCTTGCTTGGCATCAAAGGACCCAATGTGTCCCAAAGGAAAACAGTGTGAAGTTGTAGAGCATCGCGTTATGTGCGTTTGCGTTGAAGAATGTCACCCGACAGTTTCGATTTGCTTAAGAGATAACGGATGCCCCCAAAACTTAGCTTGTATAGATTTTCAATGTAAAGATCCATGTAAAGGTGTCTGTGGTGACGCTCCATGTTCAGTAGAAGATCATCACCCAGTTTGCAAGTTTTGTCCGAATGGATTTACTCACGATGAAAAGCATGGCTGCATTAAAGGTAATTTTGGCGCTGGCAAAATATTGATTATTGCATAGTTTCTATTAGTACTTTTTGTCTGAATGAATCTTAATATTTTTTCTTCATATTGCAGGAAATATAGATTATTTCTACTTCATGCGGCTCTTTCTTTCTTTTCCTTTTTTCTAGCATGGTTATATTTCTATTTCCACAGTTTGAAATCCTTCCATATCAGGTAGTTTTTGAAGCATGATATTATTATGTGTGTAAATATTATTCATTTAATATAACTTTCACAACATGGTGGCGGATACGCTTGAGCACTTTATTTTAACGCTTAAAAAACTCTGGCATTTACGAACTGCAATAAAACTGCCACGAGACAGAGTTTGCATCTATGATTTTAACGCCTGTTTGTGTTCTTGTCTTTAAATATTTATAAGCTGTGACTTTAAATACTTTAAAGTTAGATCAATAACTTATGTTCTCATTGTTTATATCCTTCCGTTTTATTATAATTAGTTGTATTTTTATGTTTAAATTAGTTTGAAAATCTTTAAGCAATTTTACCTGTTTTTCTAATTAGACATTTACTGTTACTGAATGATATTCAAATTATCTAAATATACTTTTATAAATATGTGCTAAAATATGAAAATGTAAAAAATATTATACGCTTTCAGAAAACTTAGGTCTTTTTATGCATTCTTTTTAATGATCTTTACATGTACAGCCCTAGAATGCGGCGCACACGAGCATTGTGCAGAAGGCCTAGCATGTGTTAATGGAAGGTGTACAAACCCTTGCACTCACGGAAGTCCATGCTTACCTGGACAGCGATGTGCTGTTGTCGACCACCAACCTGTTTGCTCTAAAGGTACTATTTTAAATTTGTAAATCAGCGAATCGAATAGTGATTCACGATCCTTATTAAATACATTTTTAGAAAATAAACGAATCATGGTACATTTAAAATAAATGGGTGTAAATTAATTAGCGTTAACATAGTTTAATAAAAAAATAACCATATTTATGATTTAAAATATGCTTAGATAAGTTTTTGTCTTATTAGACAAAATAAATAACTGAGAGAATAATTTTTTAGTGTGCCAGTGTCAAACAAACGCAGACTGTGTTAGAAACACAAATACGCATTGCGACGGGTGTGCATGTGTTCTTGGTAAGTTCATTTTTATGTTATTTTCAAAAAACTTACTGATATAAAACTTTACACTTATATTGGTAATACTTTCCTTTTATTCAATATAGATTCTCCTTCTACAAATTGTGGCCACTGTCGCCCAGGAGTACCATGTGATCCATTTTCAGGAGCTTGCATGGAAAGTAAGTAAATACGGAATTTTATTTAATAGACTAGATATAACATGTTATATGCATTAGTTGTGCTAATGTCTTGTGTGATTGAGCTATATTTAATATATTCTGAAAAGACTTCATTCAGACTTAGCTTAAATCACATAAGTAATTATTTTGCAGACTACTATTATAAAACTAGTATGTTTGCGTTACTTATATATTGTGTTAGTAGCAAAAATAACACCAGATGAACTGGTTATTGCTATTACTTATACTTATTGAATCACTATGTCCGATAAAACGCCACAAAGTTCTGGCTATACTATCACGGCAGACCCGGCAGACACCATAATCATTCCGTAGATGCAGTAATGCTAAAAATTGACGGACCGTTTTTGTACTTGCTGTAGTAGATGTTCTTCTATATCTCCTTATATACGAATTGAAAGCTCTTTTAGGCTTATGCATATTTCTTTTATTCTATACTAATACCTTCCTATTTAAAGGGGTTTATTAATTAACGGTGGGCCTGTAGTACTTTTTGTCTTTCGGTTTTCTTTTCAGTTTTACGTTCCGAGTACATTATGTACACAGAACGTAGAACTTACTTCTTTCTATCATTAGTTTTAGGAAAAATATTTCCTTTTCACTTTAAAAATATACTCAAACTGAAATTTATTATTTATTTAATTAACTTGTTTGTTATTACGTTCCAATTAACAGATGATCGACCTAAAAATGTCCCACTAACATACTCCGACATAACTACTACCAGTTCTACGTTAGTAGATTCAGCAGTCGAGCCTAATGAACACACAGACTTTGACCTTGACATTTCTATAACGACGGAGGAGACCACTGATGAAAGTCAATCAATGCCAAAGTTCATGTCAACTCATAGTATTGAATACACGACTTCACTATCTGATGATGATGTTACAACAAATGGGTTACTACAAGACAAATCTGATAGTACTACAATTTTTAAAAATCTTATGTCTATTAAAAAAACTAGTGTTGAGGAAAATGAAACTTCAACCGTTAAAAGTACGACTTACACTTCTCTCTCAAACAGCGATAATGATAAATCAACAGCTAACGAAGATATAAACATATCTACATTTGATGATAAGTTAAATCAGCCTGATGTGTCAACAACTTTGGATATCCAGGTATTAGAAAAAAAAGACACAACGAAGTCTATAGCTAATGCTGACTTAGTTCCAGGATTAGATGAATCTACAACAGTAGCGCTTGTTTCAAGTACAAAATATGCTTTCGAAAAGAATGACGAGACCTTCGTTGAAAATTTTGCAACTGACACAAATAAGTTAGATGACACAACACTCTCAGTTCCTACAAACAGCGATAATGATAAATCAACAGCTAACGAAGATATAAAAATATCTATATTTGGTGATAAGTTAAGTCAGCCTGATGTGTCAACAACTATGGATATCCAGGTATTAGAAAACAAAGACACATCGAAGTCTACAGCTAATGCTGACTTAGTTACAGGATTACATGAATCTACAACAGTAGCGCTTGTTTCAAGTACAAAATATGCTTTAAAAAAAAAGGATGAAGAGACCTTTGTTGAAAATTTTACAACTGACACAAATAAGTTAGATGATACAACACCCTCAATTCCTTTTTATACAGAAAATAATAAACCATACCTATCAACATTAGATTCCGATGAGCTGCTACAAAGCAGTAGCACTATACATTTCGAAAGCACTGTAAAGCCATATTCTTTGCGTGCAGAAACAAATGGTACCATAAAAAAGGCAAGCAACAGTAAATTGTATAAAACTCCTGATAACCAACGCCAGCTAAACAACAATTACACTCATATTATTAGTAATTCAGAAGTTGAAAATAATAAAAACTATTCCTCTACAAAAAGAAACAATTTTACTGACAAATCCGAATTAGCGGTTAGTCAAAAATATTATCCAGTAGACAGTTTAAATAATGTAACAGAACCATCAATTATAACCCAAACTGAAAACATCGTGGCTAGGACACAATCCAATTATGCCTCTACAGAATCGAAAGGAATGTTACACAGTGAACCGGTAAATCTGAAAGAAGAATCTTTAATTCAAACGACAACAGAGACTACGTTTAAAAACTTAACTGAAATTGACACTGTAACAACTGCCCAGGAGGTTACTACATTACTAACACCGGAGACTATACAAGACGTAAATAGCACATTTATCGACATATCCGAAACTGTAAGCAACATCGACCAAAAAATAACACCTAGTGTTACTCAAGAAGAAAAGAAGTTTTTGGCAATTACAGACAGTTTTGAAGTGCATACTGAAAAAGATAATGCAATTACGTTAGAAAGTGATCAATATACCTCAAATCCACCAAATGATAAAAAATATCAACCTGATACCGCTTTGACAGAAAACTTACTGCAGACAACACCTCAAGATTATTACAATCGAAAAGAAACAAATGTAGTTAAAGATAGTTTATTTGCTTCAACAACACAGAGTACAACTTTAGGAGCAATGTCCGAAACAGAGATAAAGGATATATATGATGAAACGCACACCACCAAAACTTACAAAAGCAGTGAAAAGTACAGCACAACAGAATATGAAATGGTTATTAATGCAAAAACAACAAATTTTGAGGAAACCTTTAATAATATTCATAGGTTTCATGACAAAAATATCGTAATTTCTGATGATTCCAACACATTTAGACCAGAAAATGATCTTCGAACATCCTTTATTACAAATAATGTTTATGAAACTATTACTAAAAGTAATAACAATGATGAAACAAAATTATTTACTGAGAGTTACCAGAAGGATGCAAAAAATGGATATGATTTTGAAACCTCAAGTAGCGCTTTTATTACCACAAATACTCTGAATGAAAAAGTTACAGATGTTACTCCTGATCTCCTAAAAGACATGTTAGACAGTTCTTTCACCTTATTTACCACAGAGACCACGATACCTGAGAGTTATACAAATTCAATTCAGGAAAAATTTACAACTTCTTTAAGGAATATCGCAGAATCACAAGATAAAACTGTCAATATAGAATCAACAACTTCTTTTAATACATTAGACACGGAAAAAATTGTTACTGATGAACATTTTTCCAAAACATCACCTAACCATGGATTATATGAAATTGAAAATGTACCCATGGACTCTAATTCGTACGATTATACAACATCTTCTACATCTATTGAAGCATTAATAACTGAAAAAATTAGTGATGATCTAAGTACTCCTAAAACTTTATCTAAATTTACTTTACAAAATTCAACGTTAACTGGAGAGCAACTAGATGCAGTTACGGGGAAAATTACAAATGAAAATGTCGAACATCTAACTATGAATAACGTAAAATCAAATATTAACATTGACACAACAGTAGAGTTTGAATCAACAGAATCTACAATTACTTCTAATCTCAAACAGATGCCTTTATCTAAATCCATCGGAAAAAAACCCGCATCAAACGAAAATTCTATGCTTACAATATTTAATACCGATATAACTTTAAAACTCAGTACTACTCCAAAAATTATTTCTTCAACGGAGTCGAGTTATAATAAAATAATCACGGATAAAATAAAGCCTGATATATATACAACAGAGCATGAGGCATTTAAATCAAAAACAATTTTAGACTCCTATCAAAAAGGTCATGTTACACGTTATGGTGTATACACCACGGAGCCTTACGACAAAGATAATGACAGTAAAGTAACACAAACAACACACTTTACGCATGAACCTACACTTACAGAAAGATTTTATCCTGACCTTAGTGCCATAACTTCTAGTACTGATACAGAATATGTTCAAACTGAGTTTACCAGTAGAAATAATGATGTATTATTAACAAATATGAAAACTTCTACTATTCGACCGGCCAGTCAATTATATAACACTATGGAAATATATACAACTTTAAATGATAGATACGATACAACTGACGTAAATATTGATTCTAACAAAGAACAAGGTTCTTCAGATTTTGTGGTAAATTCAAAAGAAACGACGCCATTATCAATAAAAAAAAAATTCAAAGTAACTACTGAAAGGATGTTGTTCTCTTCGGATGTAACTGATAATTCTCAGTTATTAACTACACCAACACAAGAACAAGATGAGAGCAAATTTATTATATCAAATTCAAATAACGAAATGACAACATCTATAAATTCTAAGAATATGTTCACAGAAAATTTTGATGTTAGAGATCAAAACGTTGTTGAAGCAACTAGTGAGTCGAACGGCAATAACTTTGATAACTCAGAATTAACTTCAATTTCCATTTTACAATTAGAAACAACCAAAAAGCAAGGAAATTTCTTTACTACGGAAAATCCAACACCGACATTGGGCGACTATAAAACCATTGAAGAAAATATACACTCAGATATCAATGAAGTAACCGTCGCACTTTCGCACTCTACCCCTACTACTACAACAACCAATAATGATAATAGTTTTTCTTTAGGTACAGAAGTTATTACAGACACGGAAAATTATAAAGAAACAGATTCTTACATAGCTTCTACGGACAATATTTCTCCTAAGTCAAATCAAGGTGAATCAACCGAAAGCACGATCGGAATAACATACAAAATACATAACAAAAATGTAAAACATAGCGAAATATTAAACAAAACTGAAAAAAAACCGGATTCAGATCAAAACACATTTACAATCGCACAAGAACAAGTTGAAGAGTTGACTACAACTTCTAAAATAATTCTTCTCATGGCAAAAATCAATAACACAACAACATCAGAATCTAAATATTTATCAATACAACATAAACCAAGCAATCATTACTACAGTATGAACACAGAACCAACTATTACCACGGATACGGCCACTTTAAATGAAAATTATTTAAGTACAATCACAGAGATGGATACGTCAACTCAAACTACTATGCCTAGAACAGAGTCACCAGATCTTTCCACAACTTCTGAATCATTATCTGCAGACATTACTAAATTACAATTACTTGATGTGAACCCATCTACTGTAACTGTTGATTTAAGTACATCGATTGAAAACTTATCGTCGCGTAGAAAAGACATTGATATACCAGCGTGGACTGATTCGACTACGTTCGTTGATCAAACTACGACAGAGACCATCACTTCTACTGATATGACTGACTTTCATATTAACACTCCATGTAAAATAAACACACACTGTATGACACATGAAACCTGCTTAATCGGAGTATGTCAAAATCCATGTGAGATGTTGCCGAGACCGTGTACAAAGAGTTCTTCTTGTAAAGTTATCAACCATGCTGCTGTTTGTATATGCGGTGATGCTGCTGGGAACTTCTGTGTCAGAGGTATACCTTAATTAAATTACGTTGTATACCAAGTAGTTTTGATATTTGCTATAAGCAAATTTTTGTAAAAAGTTACTTTGTAAATGTGGTTGTTTTATCGGACAAGTGTATAAAAATTGTAAATTAGCAAATGATCATCATGTAAATAGTTTAATCATAATCTATTTAACATTGTAATTATACTCTCATTAAGTAACCAACTAATTATTAACGAAACATGTAATAAATTAATTAGCACCACCGGGAACACCAAAAACACCAGAGCCATGTCATTCTGACCGGGATTGTATAGAAACCGAAGCCTGTTTTATGGGATGGTGTCAAAACCCTTGTGAATTTGATAAATGTGGCATTGGTGCAAATTGTCAGCCAGTAAAACAAAGGCCAATGTGTTCTTGTCCAGCGGGATACGATGGAGATCCTGCTATTAAGTGTTCACCTAGGCAATGTAAGCCAATTTTACTAATTTTATAAAAGGAATTTTAACACCGTTACTATAATAAATATAATTATTTTAATTAAATAACATCTAATAGAAATACTCAATATGTATTTACATAAATATAATTGTACTTTTTTACTTTCTGGGATTGCGTTAACATATTGATTGTCAAAAAGACATATATTTAAAAAAAACCTTGAGCGAGCGTTCTATACAATAGGTGTAACGAAAATCCTACGTTGCGGATAAAATATCGTGTTTGCCAATTAAAATATTCTATTAATGATAAATAGAATAATAAATATTTATTTTCAATGGCCTGATTTGTTGTAAATAAACATGTATGATGCTCATAATATTCTACTTTTTATAATTGTTACGTTTTCTTAGTAACAAAACGTTCTGTTAAGTATTCTTAGAAAATATTTTATCGCAAACATTTTAAAAAGTTTTTTTATCTGACTAACAAGTATTGAAATTTTTAAAAAATTTTACATTTCCAAGCAAATTAGGCGTGATTATGGGATGTTTAAGTTATGATTAGTTATTTACGCTCTATTTAATGCAAACAAATCTTGATATTACACAGTTGGTTGCTCAAGAAACGATGATTGTGGTTTGACTGAGGCATGTATAAATAATGCATGTCAACCCCCGTGTGCTGTACATAATCCATGCGCACCAAATGCAGTATGTATAAACACAAACCATGGTTCAGATTGCAGCTGTATTGAGGGATTTCAGGGAAATGGTTACGTTGGCTGCGCACCAGGTACACTTATACGAATAAATGATACTATAAAGTTGGAAATAAGTTTGTGCAAAAATAATGATTTTTCTTTCTTAGTTCGGAACCCAACTCAGTCGGTTTGCCAATATAATGAAGATTGTCCTCCAGAATTGCTATGTGATAGAATGAACAGAGTTTGTATCAACCCCTGCACTATTAATAAATGTGGTGATAATGCGGAATGCATACCGGACAATCATGGAGCTCAATGTAAATGTGGGGGGATTTACAGGGAACCCATTTTTAGAGTGCTATAAAGGTTAGTTGTATACTCCAATTTGAAAATATGTTGTTTCTTTGCTTGTATTTTTACGTTATCAATAATTGCTTTGCTATTTATTTGCAGTACAAGGATGTCGTTCTGATAACGAATGCCTAAATTCAGAAGCTTGCATAAACGGAAACTGTGGCTCTCCATGTAAATGTGGTATAAACGCTGTATGCGATGTTTTAAACCACCGCGCTTCTTGCAAATGTTTGCCAGGATACACGGGAAATCCAGTGTTAGGTTGCGAGCCACCGACAAATCCATGTGTTCCTAACCCTTGTGGGTTAAACGCATTATGTGAAATAGATAATGGAAACCCTATATGCTTTTGCCCTAAAGGTCTAACTGGCAATCCATTTAAAACTTGTAGTAAGTATTTTCTATACATAAAATAAAAGTTTAATAAAATGCAAACAATACATTCTTTTTTTTTTTTAGTACCCGAAGGAAATGAATGTGAACCTAACCCCTGCGGTCAAAACACGGGCTGTCGACTCATAGATGGTAAACCAGCATGCTTTTGTTTACCAAATTACGAAGGAAATCCTCCACGGCAACCTTGCAGATTGCCCCAAAACCCTTGTAATCCATCACCCTGTGGCCCTAATACACAATGTACAGTATTAGCAAATGGATTTTCTAAATGCACCTGCTTACAAGGTTATGTTGAAAGTCCCAACACTGTTAGAGGTTGCATAGAAGCGCGAAATCCATGTGAACCAAACACATGTGGTGGAGGAGCCCGTTGTGATCCTTATAAAAATCCAGTTTGTTATTGCCCGGAAAATACTTTTGGAAATCCATATAAATCTTGTAATACCAATATGCAGTCCAACGTACTTTGCCAACCTGGCCCTTGTGGACAAAACGCAGATTGTTACGTAAGCAACAACAGAGAAACGTGCTTCTGCAAGACTGGTTTTACCGGAGACCCTTTTAATGGCTGCGAACCTGAGAGAAGTCAATGTGTGCCAAACCCATGTGGACCCCGTGGAATTTGTAGTGTAAATTTTGATGGTCAAGTATTATGTGCTTGTGCACCGGGTAGCACAGGAGACCCATATGGACTAGATGGTTGTATTTCTCTCGAATGTGAAGTAAATGACGAATGTGGAGCAGATAAGGCTTGTATCGGCTATTCTTGCCGCGATCCTTGTCCAGGTGTTTGTGGGCTTAATGCCAAATGTCACGTTGAATCGCATCGCCCTGTATGTGCCTGTGAACAAGGACTTGTTGGGAATCCGCTTATTTGCTGTTTGCCGCCTGAAGATCAAAAGTCATTCCGCCCATGCGATAGAGTTAAATGCGGCTTAAATGCAATATGCCAGAACATCGGAGACAAAGCCCTGTGTTCCTGTCCACCAGATTTGATAGGAGACCCCACTAAAGAATGCAAACCAGAATGTCTTATGAATTCAGATTGTTCTTCCGAGGAAGCATGCATAAATCAAAGATGCCAGAATCCATGTGCCTTGAGTAATGTTTGTGGGATGAACGCTACTTGCTTATGTTCAGATCATACAGTTTCTTGTTCGTGCCCTGATGGATATTTTGGAGACCCAAATATTCAATGCATATATCGACGTGAGTTAATAAAAAATATTAGTAAATGACATTTTTTTAAGAACTTTATCAAATATATGTTTTATAATTTTAGCAGCTCTCGGACCACCGGAAAACGCGACCACGCAAGCTTGCGATCCTAACCCTTGCGATTTAAATGCAATATGCAACTCATACGGCAGCCATATTGCGATATGCTCTTCGTGTTCTGGACCACCGAGTTATAATAATCCAATATGCAGAGCTGAATGTATCCTAAGCTCAGATTGTGAATTTAATAAGGCTTGCTTAAGGAATAAATGCGTGAATCCTTGTCCTGGATCTTGCGGTGCCAATGCAAATTGTTTAGTTTACCACCATGATCCGGTTTGTCGGTGTCGTGAAGGATTTGAAGGAAATCCATATGAACACTGTAAACCAACTACTAGTCGTACGTACAATAGAAATAGATATATTTTTTAATTTAGCTACAAATATTGTGAAAACTAGCTTTTTATAATTCTTATTCTTTACAGCCACGGTACGTGAGTCATGTGACAATATACGATGTGGCGATAATGCTGCATGTCAAGAAAATCAAGGCATCTTTTCCTGTCAGTGTTTACAAAACTTTTATGGAAACCCATATCTTTCATGCCATCCTGAATGTGCTATAAACAGCGATTGTCCTTCTAATAAGGCATGCTTAAACAACAAATGTAAATCCCCCTGCGAAGACGTCTGTGGCATCGGTGCTTTCTGTGAGACAGTTAACCATCATGCTATATGTTATTGCGCAGCGGGTCAAACAGGAGATCCATACATAAGATGTCAGACGACTGTGTCTCTACCTCCTCCATTATCTGTTTGTGACCCGTCACCTTGTGGCCCGTTCAGCCGATGTTTAGTATCAAAAACTGGTTCCGCGATATGCTCATGCCTACCTGGACATATTGGAATGCCACCAATGTGCCAGCCTGAATGTGTTGGAAATGCTGATTGTTCACAGGAGCTGACATGCGTAAACCAAAAATGTATCAATCCTTGTCAAGGAAGTTGCGGCATTGGTGCCGTATGCTTTGTTGTTAACCATAATCCTCTCTGTATCTGTGAGCCAGGTAGGACTGGTGATCCATTTATATCATGCAGTGAGCTTGTTGAAAGTAAAAATCCCGCAAAGGTACCTCCAGGAGAAAATCCATGTTTGCCCTCACCTTGTGGACCGAATTCTGTCTGTGAAATAAAATCAAACCACCCAGTTTGCTCTTGCCGTCCTAATTATTCCGGAACTCCACCGTATTGCCGACCGGAATGTATTATAAGTCAAGAGTGCCCGTCAAACAAAGCTTGCATCAATGAAAGATGTGTCGATCCGTGCATCAATGCTTGTGGCAGAAACGCTAAATGTGATGTCGTTAACCATACGCCGCTATGTAGTTGTTTGGATGGATATAGGGGAGATGCATTTATTGGGTGCGTAACAATGTCTAAAGATGGGGGCTCTCCTTGTAACCCGTCACCTTGTGGTGAGAACACTCTGTGCACAATAGTAAGTAATACAGCTCGATGTACATGTATTCCTCCAAATATTGGAAATCCGTATGCTGGTGGATGCAGGCCTGAATGTTCTTTGAACTCAGACTGTCCAAATCACCTTTCGTGCTTATCAAACTACTGTAGAGATCCATGCAAGGATCTATGTGGAGTTAACACGGAGTGTACTGTTACTAATCATGTTCCAGTCTGCACTTGTTTCAAAGGATACGAAGGGGATCCTTTTTCTTCATGTCGTCGGATTACAAAAACACGTAAGTTCACCCTTATATTACTATAGTTTGCTCATTAGCCTCCTTATCATCGTTAAAAGTATAACTTGTAAAAAAATATGTTAGTTATGGAATTTTTTTTCGTAGCTATACCAATTAATCCATGCGATCCAACGCCATGCGGCCCAAACAGTGAATGTCATGTGGTTGGTGAGCGTGCTGCGTGTTCATGTCGAGCTGGATTCCTTGGTGCTCCACCTTCCTGTCGTCCAGAGTGTGCGGTTAGCTCAGATTGCCCTATGAATAGAGCTTGTATCAATCACAAATGCCAAGATCCATGTATCCATAGTTGTGGGCTGGACGCACGATGTCACGTCGTTGGGCATAATCCGATATGTTCCTGTCCTGAAAATTTCCCTGAAGGGGATCCGTTTATCCAATGCTACAGGAAAAGTACGAATTATTATGTATTTTATACTGATTGTATTTATTTTTTATTTTTATAAAACTTTCGGTTAATGTCCTGATAATCTAGTCTGGTTGGTAGTAAAGAAATAGTATAGTATATTAAAACTAAGTTGAAATATAATTTATAAGCATAATTCAAAAAGGCATAACATACATTAATTTTATTTTCATCATTCTAAGGGTAGTAATGTTGTGTGCTAATCGAATTTTATTTTACACAGACATAACTTTCGTGACGCCGGATTCATGCTTATCATCACCCTGTGGACCATACTCAACTTGCCGCAACGACGGAGGTCGAGCGATCTGCGCGTGTGAGGCTGGAACCTTAGGAGCCCCTCCTGCGTGTCGACCTCAATGTGTTATTAACCAAGATTGCCCTCTAGCTCTTTCATGTCTCGGTGGTACTTGTGTTAACCCATGTGTTGGTTCATGCGGCTTCAATGCTCGTTGCAGCGTTCAAAATCATCAACCCATTTGCTCGTGCGACGAAGGCTACTCAGGCGATCCATTTGCAGGCTGTAATCCAAAAGAAAGTAAGTACAAATATATCTTATTTAACTGTACATTTAGCATGCTATATATTGCACATTGCATGTTGTAAGGACAGGTTCATGTTAGTTATTGAAAATATGTATAAACACAATTTCAGTCTCAAAAGAAGTACCCCGCCAACCTTGCAACCCATCGCCTTGTGGACCGAATGCGATTTGCAGAGAAAAGAACGGTGCTGGCTCATGTACTTGTGTAGACGGTTTTCATGGCGATCCATATTTAGGTTGCCGCCCAGAGTGTGTTATGAATACTGACTGCTCTGTAGATACTTCCTGCTTCAATAATAAATGTGTAGATCCATGCCCTGGAACTTGTGGACAAAACGCTGTGTGTAGGGTTTCCAATCATGCACCTTCTTGTTATTGCTTGCCTGGATATAGTGGAAACCCTCTTCATGCATGTACTCCTGTAATGAGTAAGACTTTTCTTTCTTTTTCTTTCTTTATATCTTCTGTTACTTCATGTTCTATAATCTATTCCTACTTATTGTATAATATTTCCCTCAGCTCCTTCAGACCCAATCGACCCGTGTCAACCTTCACCTTGCGGACCTTATAGTAAATGCCGTATTTTTAACGGCCATGCCGTGTGCACGTGCCTTGATATTTGCGTAGGGTCACCACCTAATTGTCGACCGGAATGTATCATTAGTTCGGATTGTCGACCAAATAGGGCGTGTATTAATCAAAAGTGCCAAGATCCTTGTGAGGGAATGTGTGGAGTCAATGCATTGTGTCAAGTTGTAAATCATAATCCTATATGCAGTTGTCAAAATGAATATACTGGTGATCCTTTTGTTCGATGTTATTTTGAAGAAAGTAAGTGCCAATTTAGCTAAAATATATTTTTATTTGATTACAACAAAGTATTAATACCTAACACTGAACAATTTTCCTACCAGAGCAAATGGTGCCGATAGATAATTGCCTCCCAAATCCATGTGGACCACATTCGCAATGCAAAGACCTAAAAGGAGTGCCTGTTTGCTCCTGTTTAGCTAATTATATAGGGCGACCTCCAAATTGTAGACCAGAATGTGTCATAAATGTTGAATGTGCTGGGAATTTAGCTTGCATATCGGAGAAATGCAGTGATCCTTGTCCAGGTTCATGCGGTTATCACGCCGCATGTACAGTTGTGAAACATGTTCCAATATGTACTTGTAAGCAAGGTTACACTGGTGATCCGTTTGCAGGATGTTACGAAATATTACGTAAGTTTGATATTGAACGAAAATATTTAGTATTATATATCATAAAAAGCATTTAATTATTCATATAAAACTTTTTAGCAACCGAATCGCAAGAGGTAAATCCATGTTCACGATCGCCTTGCGGAGCAAATGCTATTTGTAAAGAGAGAAATGGTGCAGGATCTTGTTCGTGTCTTACTGAGTATTACGGCGACCCATACGTTGAATGTCGACCGGAATGCGTTTTGAATTCCGATTGTGCAAAGAGCAAAGCGTGCACAAATAACAAATGCAAAGATCCTTGCCCGGGTGTTTGCGGAATGAACGCTGAATGTCGAGTTAATAACCATGCTCCTTCTTGTGCTTGTTTACCGGGATTTGAAGGAAATCCATTTACATCATGCTATTTAAGTAAGATTTTTAAGAACTTATTTAAAAAAGATATGAATTAGAAAAAATTATCAAAATCGCGTTTAAAAAACTATTTATTTTTAGGTGTCGAAAAACCAGTTGATCCATGTTCACCATCACCTTGTGGCCCATATAGTTTATGTCGTATAAGTAATGGTTACGCAATTTGCTCGTGTCAAGAAGATTACTTCGGCTCGCCACCTTTATGCCGTCCTGAGTGCATGGTCAGCAGTGACTGTATGCCAAATAGAGCCTGTGTAAACCAAAAATGCGTAGATCCATGTATTGGAGCTTGTGGAAACAATGCCAAATGTATGGTTGTTAATCATAAAGCTCTTTGCAGCTGCCCACAAAACTATATTGGAGACCCATTTGTTGAATGTTTAATTGATAAACGTGAGTTTCTAAATTTCTGTTTCAAATCTTAATGAATAACAAATAAAGTTCTGATGTAGCGTCATACTAACCTTACATAAAGAATAAATTTAAATTAGTAAGCATAAAACGCCTCAAATTTTAGGGCCGGAACCGAAACCTTCGGGAAACCCTTGCATTCCTTCTCCTTGCGGACCAAATTCACAGTGCCGCATCGTGGGTGAAACCCCGGCGTGCTCGTGTTTAAGCGGTTATATAGGACGGGCTCCAAATTGTCGACCGGAGTGTATCTATGATGAGGAATGTCCAAGTAACCTTGCTTGTATTCGAGAAAAATGTTTGTCCCCTTGTGAAGGATCTTGCGGATCAAATGCTGAATGCGTTGTCATATCTCATAAGGCAGTATGCCATTGTAGGGAAAGCTACACCGGAGATCCTTTTAATGGTTGTTATTTCATAGGTGGGTAATAATGAATTGTGAGATATTTTTGTATTATAAAAAATATAACATTTTTTAACCTTAAACTTATACTGTTTAGTATCCGTGACAAGTGATGATGAAACAAATCCATGTAATCCATCGCCATGTGGACCAAATGCAATATGCAAAGAAAAGAATTCCGCAGGATCTTGCACTTGTCAACCAAGTTATTTCGGAGACCCATATTTAGGATGTCGCCCTGAATGTGTAACAAACAACGATTGCCCGCCTAATAAGGCATGCTCAAACAATAAATGCGTCGATCCTTGCAAAGTAGCTTGTGGTATTAACGCTCACTGTAAAGTAGCTCATCATACACCAGTTTGTCTGTGCATTGACGGTTTCGAAGGAAATCCCGTAGTATCGTGCCATCCTCAAAGAAGTCGTTAGTATATTTATTGATTTAAATGTATTCAAAAATAAGTATTACTTTTACAAAAATATAACTATTTAAATATATTATAATTATTTTAGCGACACTAGCGGACGAAAATCCCTGTAATCCGTCACCCTGTGGTCCATACAGTTTATGTAAAGTTATTGACAACCACGGGGTATGTTCATGTCAAGAAGGCTACGTTGGATCACCACCAACTTGCCGGCCGGAATGCGTCATAAGCACTGATTGTCCACAGCACCAAGCGTGTATGCAACAGAAATGCAAAGATCCCTGTCCTGGAACATGCGGAGTCAATGCTCGTTGTCAAGTTATAAATCATAATCCTATATGTACTTGTAAAGCAGGATTTACTGGTGATCCATTCGTTACTTGTCAATTGGAGAAAAGTAAGGGTGAAATAACATACAAAATAAACTTAATTAAATTTGAAACGTGTGATTTTTTATTAGTATTTGCATGATATGTTTATTTATAAATCTGTGAAATCTATTTCTTTTTTTCTTGTAGTCTATGCACTGTTCTTTATTTCTAATTGTGATCTTTTTTCTTAGAACCTATCTTTACTGGACCTAAAGGAAATCCTTGTGTACCTTCTCCATGTGGCTCATACTCTCAATGTAAAGTAGTTGGTGAAGCGCCTGCATGTTCTTGCTTGCCAAACTATGTTGGTATTGCACCAAATTGTAGACCTGAATGTTCTATCAATGCGGAATGCCCTGGTAATCTTGCATGCCAAAATGAAAAATGTGTTGATCCATGTCCAGGCTCTTGTGGTTTTAATGCAGAATGTTCTGTAGCAAACCATGTTGCATTATGTAATTGTATACCTGGACATACAGGTGATCCATTTAGTGGATGCTCCATTATAGAACGTGAGTTTGAAATCTTTGAATTGATTATATTGCATCTGTTCAAATTTTTGTATAAATATATGTTTATAAAGGCGATGTTCTTTAGTAATTTATTACATAGATAAAGCTCGTTTCGTTCGTCTAAAATAAGTGTTTAGATGTATTGATGATTAAAATTACGTAACGATTACATTGATAATATTGCAGTGCAACAGCGTTTTTTCAATTTTTAAACTAAAATTGCTAATGCGGCCATCGATCTTTCTACATCGATGCGAGTCACAAGCGATTTTACGTTTCATTTAGGTGAATGGCGAATTATTTATGATATGTTTTAAACTACAATTGATCCCAAGCGATATTAATGAAAATTTGTTAGTAAAAATTATACCAATAGCAAGATAACTTATGTTTTGATATTTTATTCTAGCCTCGGGTGTATTATGTTACTTACTCTGTCTTTAGTTCATATTTTAAATAGTTACTTTTGTCCTAAATCATATTAAAGACAGAATGGCTGCCACTTTAGCTGTAGAAATAACCAGGATTTTAATTATGTATTCCTTAAGAATAATAATTAATATCTTTAGGGAAAATTAAATTGATTATCTATTGTTTTATGCGTTTACTGTTGTATCGTTGTACTAACATCAATGATTTGCGGTTATTTTAACAACTATATTATGTGCAGGTACTTCTGAACCTCCACCGAATCCTTGCAACCCATCACCGTGTGGCGCTAATGCAATATGTAAAGAAAGGAACGGTATTGGAGCCTGTTCGTGCTTGCCAGAATATTTCGGAGACCCATATACAGGGTGTCGCCCCGAATGTGTATCAAACTCAGATTGTGACCGCAATAAGGCGTGTACAAATAATCGGTGTAAAGATCCATGCCCGGGTACTTGCGGAATAAACGCCGAGTGCAGAACAGTGAATCATTCTCCTACTTGTACATGTCTAATAGGATATACTGGAAACCCATTAATAAAATGCGATATAGAAAGTATGTATATAAACGTCGTCCTAAAATATAATTAATTGCATGACCACTAAATAATATATCATTTTAATTGTAACTAACATTAATGTTAAAACTTTTTTTATAGACTACGACATACCTCAAACGGATCCTTGTCAACCATCACCTTGCGGACCAAATAGCTTATGTCGCTCTGTTAATGGACACAGTGTATGTACATGTCAAAACGGTTACATTGGAACTCCACCGTCCTGTCGCCCAGAGTGTATCGTTAGCTCTGAGTGCCCACAAGACAAAGCTTGCGTTAATAAAAAATGCACGGATCCATGTCCTAACACATGTGGACTAAATGCGCGATGCCAAGTTATTACTCATAATCCAATTTGCAGTTGTATAACAGGTTTTACTGGTGATCCATTTACTGAATGTATCGAAGAACCAAGTAAGTTTCTTTAATTTACTGATCGAACTTTTATTGCAACGTAGTAGATGTCTCATAAACAGTATGTATAGTGATTTCTATAATTTAAATTTTTTAGGGCAAATTGACCACGTGAACCCGTGTGTACCATCACCGTGTGGGCCAAATTCGGAATGTCGTGTTATCAGTGACCAAGCAGCGTGTTCTTGTCTACCGAACTATATAGGACGGGTACCAAATTGCAGACCTGAATGTACCATTGATGCTGAATGTCCCAGCAACACGGCTTGTATCAATGAACGGTGCAAGGACCCATGCCAGGGCGCTTGCGGCTTAAATGCTATGTGTTTAACTGTGAACCATAAACCAATCTGCAGTTGTCTACAAGGATATACAGGAGATGCTATTGGAACCTGTGTTCAAATGATAGTTCCAAGTAAGTATTTATACAATGATGACGTTTAGGTTGTAAATTATAATAATCATAGAAGTGTAAGGCGTAGCCAGCAGAAGTGTTGCTGTGAAAAAAGTAATCGAACGGTATCTGTAACTCTTACTAAATGAATTTTTGTATATATGTTAAAAAATAGTTATTACGTACATATATTATATGTTAATATAACTTAAACGTAAGAAAATGTTAACATATAAAACTCACTAGAAAAACAGTCTTTATCAAAAAATACTATATTAATGGGTCTTCGGTAACGGAAGTAAATGAAATCTGTGATTTAGGAGTCTACATAGATACATCACTTTCATTTAAGCATCACAATGACTTTATTATTAAAAAAGCAACACAGCTGTCAGGGTTTGTAGATCGTCAAATAAAAGCTTTTAAAAACAGCGGACTAACCATAAACATTTTTAATAGTTTAGTGCGTAGTATTTTAGAATATTGTTGTGTTGTTTGGAACCCTCACTATACCATACACTCTGATGGAATAGAACGCATTCAGAAACGTTTACTCTATAACATAACATACAGGGAAAATAAATGCGTTGTCTTACATCTTACCACAAACGATTAGTATTATCATTACATTTTGGGATGAAATCCTTAAAGGTTCGCAGAAAAGTTAGTTTTTAAGAAAAAAAAAATCATATCATAATCATATAGATTCACCTAAAATTTTACAGAAGCTTGATTTTTCTGTACCACACTCTGGCAGTCGTCTTCAAAATCGTAATACATTTAAACTTCCTTTGTGTAAAACTGTTCTTGGAAAGAACCTTCCTTCCTATCTATCGTACGTGCGCATCCACTAATGCTATTCGTAGTAGTGTAGATATTTTTGATAGTTCTCCGACCTCCACAAGGAAAAATTTATATGATTTGTATCTTGAAAGTTGTAAAAATAGACTTAAGCTAATGTACGGTTATTTGATTAACCTACTTTGACAAATCCTTCTTGTAAATTGCAAGTTGTGTCTACGTCTAGTATAATACTCTTTTAGTTATTTGAGCAATGTTAATTTTATGTGTATATGTAGAGATGTATTCAGTATTGTAGACGAAAATGAAAAAAAATATCAGAGCTTGGCCTTTTTTTATATATTTATTGCAAAGTTCATACCTTTATTTATTTAATTCTTAAATAACCAATATTTCTATACTTCACAGCCACAGAAAGATCAAGCCCTTGTACTCCCTCACCCTGCGGCCCTAACGCTGAATGCCGTGAGCATAATGAGGCTGGGGCATGTTTCTGCTCGGAAGGTTACGAAGGTGATCCTTATAGTCCATCTGGATGTAGAAGAGAATGTGAAAGCAATGAAGACTGCCTCTTGAACTTAGCCTGTACGAGATTTAAATGTATCGACCCTTGTCCAAAAACATGCGGACAGTTAGCTGAATGTACTGTTGAAAATCATGTTCCTGTTTGCACATGCCCAGCTGATCACACTGGAGATCCATTCTTCCGATGCCTTAGGGTAGCAACAGAACGTAAGTAATTTTATTTTATGTTTATACACGAACTCTTGTAAGACTGTTTCATCATTTATTTTTTTTATGTTTCTTAGCTCCACCACTAAATCCATGTGAACCAACACCGTGTGGTCCAAATAGTCAATGTAGACAAGTCAATATGCAAGCAGTATGTTCCTGCCTGCCAAATTACATCGGGTCACCTCCGTCATGCAGACCACAATGCGTAGTGAATAGCGAATGCGACATGTCGAAAGCCTGCATTAATCAAAAATGTGACGATCCTTGTCCAAATACGTGCGGCTTAAAGGCACATTGTCTTGTTAAAAATCATAACCCTATTTGCACGTGTCCAGCTGGTATGACAGGAGATCCGTTTACAGTATGCTACAGTAAGTAATAAAAATAAGGAGACATTATGATATAAATTTTAACGTTTTTAGCAATCCTATAAATAATCATAAAACTTATAATGTTATTTTACTTCTTACAGATATTCCACCTACTACTGAAAGGCCATCTTGTACTCCATCTCCATGTGGACCACACTCACGTTGTCAATTGCTCGCAAGTGGACCGGCATGCTCTTGCTTACCAGGTTACGTGGGTTCTCCACCATCTTGTAGGCCTGAATGTACTATCAATTCCGAGTGTCCTGCTTCCTTAGCGTGTGTAAGGCAAAAATGTGAAGATCCTTGCCCAGGTTCATGTGGTGTGGAAGCAAATTGTCATGTTTTAAATCACGTAGCTGTTTGTGTTTGTAACGAAGGGTTTACTGGCGATCCATTCACACGATGCTCACAAATAATTGAAGGTATTGTAATATAATAAATATATTACAAAAGTATATATTTTATTTCATATTGTGTTAACAATTATTTAACATTTTTATTTTAGCACCAACAACGACCAGCCCTGCTGATTCATGTAATCCTTCTCCATGTGGGCCTAACGCACTATGTGATAACGGATTTTGTACTTGCATTCAAGACTACAGTGGCAATCCTTATGAATCGTGTCGACCAGAATGTACTGGAAGCCAAGAATGCCCTAGAGACAAAGCATGCTTTAGAAATAAATGTAGGGATCCCTGTCCTGGCGTTTGTGGTCAAAATGCAAAATGTGATGTAATAAATCATATACCTACATGCTCCTGCATAAGTGGCCATACTGGAAATCCGTTTACTCACTGTCAACCTGCTGTAGTAATTGAACACGATCAAAATCCATGCCTACCATCTCCTTGTGGTCCAAATAGTATCTGCAGAATAAACGATAATACAGCAGTATGCGCTTGTGTAGAAGGTTTTCAAGGATCTCCTCCAGCTTGTAGGCCTGAATGTGTTGTTAGTTCTGAATGTCCAGCAACAAAAGCATGCGTGAATCAAAAATGTATTAACCCCTGTATCAACGCATGTGGTATTTCGGCACGTTGTGAAGTAATCAATCACAGTCCAATTTGTAGTTGCAATCCAGGACAAACAGGGGATCCATTCAAAAGCTGTTACGACGAAATGATTAAAATAACGCCCATAGACGCTTGTAATCCTTCACCATGTGGACCTAACTCTTTGTGTATTGAGCGTAATGGAAAAGCACAGTGCACTTGTGCAGATGACTATTTTGGACAACCTCCAAACTGTAGACCAGAATGTGTTATTAATCCGGATTGTCCATCTAATCAAGCATGTGTTAGAAATAAATGTATAGATCCGTGTCCAGGCTCTTGTGGGGTAGATGCTGACTGTATTATAGTAAGCCACACAGTTTCGTGCACATGTAGAGAAAAGTTTACAGGAAATCCTTTCTTGCAATGTGTTCCTCCAAATGGTATTTTTTTTTATTGTTTGTGAATTTTCTTTAAACAGACTTAGGTCTGAGCGATGCGTTTAGTATATTAACGAAATATTTTTCCTTTATTTTACTTCTAGATGCGGTAGAAAAGCCATGTGATCCGTCACCATGTGGAGCTAATGCAATTTGCACTCAGAGAGACAATGCGGGTGCGTGTTCGTGTTTGGAAGGGTTTTACGGCAACCCATATGATGGATGTCGTCCAGAATGCGTCCTTAGTTCCGATTGTTCGGCTGATAAATCTTGTATTAAAAATAAATGCGCTGATCCATGCCCTGGTATTTGTGGCTCGAATGCGGAATGCTCTGTTATAAACCACGTTCCCTCTTGTGCGTGCATAAAGGGTTACGCAGGAAATCCATTCGTACAATGCACCCTACAAAAACCACCGCAAGACTTAAGACCATGTAATCCATCTCCATGCGGCCCCAACAGTATATGCAGGGAAAATGGAGATCTTGCTTCGTGTGAATGTCTTCCTGAGTACCGAGGAGCTCCGCCTGATTGTCGTCCAGAATGTACTGTAAGCAGCGAATGTCCGTCTGATCGCGCATGTCATAAACTTAAATGTGCCGATCCATGCAGGGGTACATGTGGCATCGGAGCCCATTGTCAAGTCATAAATCATAGCCCACTTTGTAGTTGCCCAGCGGGTACTAGTGGTGATCCGTTTAGCAAATGCTTAGAAATAGAAAAAAGTGTCACGGAACCAAATGAACAACCCTGCAAACCAAACATATGTGGACCATACAGCGAATGTCGACCGATTAATGGACAGCCGTCATGTTCTTGTATATTTGGCTATTTAGGCGCTCCACCTAACTGCCACCCAGAGTGCCTTGTAAATACTGACTGTCCGTCGCATCAGGCATGTATAGCAGAGAAGTGTACTAATCCCTGTGAAGGTTCATGCGGATACCGAGCGGTATGTCGAGTTCAAGATCATATTCCAATTTGCAGTTGCCCTACAAACTTTTCGGGCGATCCATTCATCCAATGCTTGGAAGTAAAAGGTACGAATTTTTTTGTTAAATCCATTTATATTTTATTTGAACGAAATATAATATGTAATAGTTGTCATTTATCAACAGGTAAGCTATTTGCTCGTATGCAATTCAAAAACGAAAATATAACATGTAGTCTCTCCAAGCGGTGGAGACCAAGTCTAGTGAACTACAGCTGCTGATAAAAAGCACGAGAACTATTGCCCTCTAACAATTTTAGCTAGTTTCTTTATAATTCTTAGAACCTATTCTAATATAAAAACGTGTCTAATGCACATCAATACGATTAGTCAATATTTAAGCGATTAATTTATCGATTTTTGACCAGTTATCGAAAATACATTATTGGGTAAATATAAATGATCAAAGATTAAATAATATCACAATAAAATCAATATTTTACAAATGTCTTATACATCAAAAACATTAAAATAGTTATTATTAATCATGTCAGAATATTCTTGTGCGTAAATGACTCCGTAGCCACGCCCGTCGCTCCGTCTAAACCACACGCCCATACCACTAGTATGGGCGTGTGCTTTAGAAACCGAAGGTCGTGAGTTCGAATCCTGCGGGGACCCAACAAATTTTCACTGTTGTTTCCTAGTTGGTTAGGGCAATTTGGGCCGATCACCCAATTGTCTGAAAAGTAAGATGATCCATGCGTCGGATGGCATGTTAAAAATTCGGTACACCCACCAACCCGCATTGGACCATCGTGGTGGGATACCTTCCAAAACCCCCTAATGGATAGGAGTGTATTAAGGTAGGCCTACGTCCAGTAGTGGACTATCACAGGCTGATGATGATTCTTGTGCGTGAACTGTGAATTTTGTCTTGATAAATAAACTTAACATATTTTTTTTATTATATTCAAAACAAATAAATCTTTTTTTAGTCGAAGATGTACCGTCGACTAATCCATGTAATCCGTCCCCATGTGGAAGCAATGCTATTTGTGATGACGGCAGTTGCTCTTGTGCTCCTGGATATTTTGGAGACCCTTACCAAGGGTGCAGGCTTGAATGTAGCACAAATGGCGAATGTTCTCCAACACGGTCGTGCCAGGGAGGCAAGTGCGTCGACCCTTGTCCTGGAGCATGTGGAACCAGCGCGCTGTGCTCCGTAAATAATCACATTCCATCATGTTCATGTCCACCTAGTATGTCTGGTGATCCATTTACATTCTGCTCCGAGATCGCACCTCCAGGTAATTAATATTTGTATTATTAATGTTGCTTAATAATGAATGATGTAATGGAATAATATATATAAGTAAAAAAATAATATATATATATATATATATATGAATACAGTACAGTGTAAAATATTTAATTTCAGCAACGCCTTGCTCGCCATCACCTTGTGGTCCTTACAGCGAGTGTACAGTCAGTACAAACGGTGTAGCGGCATGCTCTTGCCGCGCAGGCCATGTTGGTTCGCCTCCATCATGTCGCCCAGAGTGTCTTGTAAGCTCTGACTGTAAGCTGCAGTTGGCTTGTATCGACCGTCGATGCAGAGATCCATGTGAGGGTGCATGTGGTCGCGGTGCGCGTTGCCAAGTTATTGCACATTCACCAATTTGTACTTGTAACGATGATTATACTGGAGATCCATTTACTTACTGTTACCCCGCACCTGGTATGTTGATTTTTTTGTGATTGGTATTATGCTCAAAAGACTTAATAAAACTTTACATTTTTATTTTTCTATTTCAGCTCAGCCACCCGCTACTGTCGATCCATGTCAGCCATCGCCATGTGGACCAAATTCGATATGTTTAAGTAATGCTGATATACCAGCGTGTAGTTGTCAACCTCAGTTTATTGGATCTCCTCCTAACTGTAGACCAGAGTGTACGATCAGTGCTGAATGTCCTGCTGCATTAGCTTGCGTAGCACAAAGGTGCAAGGACCCATGCCTTCAGGCATGTGGCGCTCACGCTATTTGTACTGTGATCGACCATCGTGCAACTTGTGCCTGTGAACCTGGTTTGGAGGGAAATCCATTCCAGGGATGTTCCCAACCTAAAGGTAAGACACAAAATTTAAAACTTTATAAATATTGTTTTGATTTTACCGAGTACAAAAACAGTTGTGGTAAACAGCACATATTTTGATTTTTATGTATTTTTTCAATGTTATGTAAGGTAAAATTACTATAATACTGCTGTAACAAACATGTTTAACAAAGATAGAAAAAAAAATCATTGAAAAATATGCATGTAACCCCTTGCTTAGCCAAGCGTGATTCGTCATGCTTAAAATATGTGCTTATTTTCAAAGGAAAAAAGGAGTCACGCTCACACAAATTACTAATGTCAAAGAATAGAATTGCATAAGTGTTTTCACTTTAGAGCCGAGTGGTAACCATGCCTGCTGCCTGGCACGTGTAGGTGTTGACATTGTTGCAGTTCCTATTCTCATATGCTTTAATATTAAAACAAAGTCTTTGGATCAGGACGGTGAGATGTCATTTTAATCATCTAGAAGTTTAAATGCTTTCAGAAGGGATGTAACAATATTATAATAACTATAAATGTGAAATTAATGCCTTTGCTTATGATTGGAGCACGCGGAGATAACACAGCACTTACAGTTAGCTTGGACCGTTCGCTGTGACGTCCGCTTTTTGATGGTGCGGCTAGAGAAAGTGACCTCATCGCCACTGGTTGAAGAGGTCAATAAAAGTCATCGAGCCCAGAATGCTTCAACTAACGCTTCGGACCAAGAAGGTGCTTCTACGGTGATAGATACAATTAATAGGTAAGTAAATTTATGGTTGTGTAATATTTCAGTTCCACCAAAGCATGAATACTTGAATCCATGCGAACCTTCGCCTTGTGGTCCGAATGCAGAATGCAAAGTACAGGATAAGGCAGGATCGTGCAGTTGTTTAACAGATTATTTTGGTGACCCATATCAAGGATGTAGACCTGAATGTTTGGCTGATTCTGACTGCCCCTTAACTGCAGCTTGTAACAGAAATAAATGTGTTGACCCATGTCCTGGAATATGCGGACAAAACGCGGATTGCTTTGTTACAAATCACAAACCATCCTGTAATTGTAGGTCTGGATATACTGGTAATCCACTTTCAATGTGTTCACCTGCTCGCGGTAAGTCTTGAAACATATTGGGCTATTATAAAACATGTCTTCTATTACAATATATATTAAATGTTGTTTTACAATTTCAGAAAAAAATATCTCAACATCTGACAATTGTAGTCCATCTCCATGTGGAGCAAACGCTTTATGTAGAAATATCAATAATCAACCTGTTTGCTCATGCATGGCTAACTATATAGGAGCTCCTCCAAATTGCAAACCAGAATGTATGTTAAATTCAGATTGCAAAACTAGTAAAGCATGCATCAATCATAAATGCGTTAATCCTTGTCCCACTCCGTGTGGTCAAAATACGGAATGTAAAGTTATTAATCATAGTCCCGTATGCTCATGCCGGAGAGGATATTCTGGAGATCCATTCACAATTTGCAGTCTAGTTCTACGTGAGTATTTCTATTAATAAGACATATAATTTACATTACAATAAATGCGCAATCTAAACATTTTTAAAAATATTTTCCAACAGAAACATATCCGAGTGTAGCCGCCCCCTCAGACCCCTGCTTGCCATCCCCATGTGGCCTTTACTCAGAATGTCGAAATAACAATGGATTTCCATCGTGTTCATGCTTACCAACATATACTGGATCACCGCCTTATTGTAATCCAGAGTGCGTAGTTCATTCTGACTGTTCTAGCAATTTAGCTTGCGTGGCAGAAAAATGCAGAGATCCCTGTGAAGGCTCGTGTGGGCTATATGCAAAATGTTTTGTAAACAATCATGTACCAGTATGCCTGTGTCCTGATGGTTTTATGGGTGATCCATTTAGAGAATGTCGACCTAAACCAGTCCAAGGTATAGTATTAGTTGTAATAGTCACAAGAAATGGTAATTCAACACTATGTAATCTGTTACTAAATATGAGTGATTATTTTACGTATTTTTCTAGATATTACCCAACCTGTCATTCAGAATCCATGCCAACCAAGTCCGTGTGGTGCAAATACTATATGCAAAGATGGTAGTTGCTTCTGCGAAGAAGGTTATCATGGAGACCCATACATAAGTTGTCGACCTGAATGTGTTTATAACACGGATTGTCCTCACGATAAAGGCTGTCAAAGAAATAAATGCGTCAATCCTTGCATTAATACCTGCGGCAAAAATGCTATTTGTGACGTTATAAATCACATTCCTATGTGTTCTTGTCCAAAGGGAATGAGCGGAAACGCTTTTGTGGAATGCAGGCCTTCGTTAGGTAAATATTACTTTAACTTTATTTCAAATACATATTTTTTATTTAAATAAAATTATCGTAAGAGATGAACAGACGAGTTTATTAATAAAATGTTATTTATTTTTTCTTTGTAGTAGTTCCGCAAAACCCATGTAACCCATCACCATGTGGACCAAACAGTCAATGTCACCAAACGAATGGTCAAGCAGTTTGTAGTTGCATACCAGGATATAAAGGCAGTCCACCAACGTGTAGACCGGAATGCGTTGTTAGTCTAGAATGTCCTTTAAAGGAGGCATGTAACAACCAAAAGTGTGTAAATCCTTGTATTGGAGCATGCGGAGTAGCAGCTGTATGTGACGTTATAAACCACAACCCAATTTGTACGTGTCCGACTTCATTTACGGGTGATCCATTCGTTCAGTGTACGATAATAGGTAAGTTTTTTTATTTATCACCGGCATGACTTAAAGATTCTTTAAATTTCGATGCTGAAACTTTAAGCTTATACCACTCTTGTTTTTGCAGTTGAGATGGCGCCTAGAGTAGACCCATGTGACCCATCTCCGTGTGGACCTAATTCTATCTGCAAAATTAGTGGTAACAGTCCAGTTTGCGCTTGTTTACCAGGTTATAAGGGCACAACTCCAAACTGTCGCCCGGAATGTATAAGCAACAGTGAATGCGATAACCATTTAGCCTGCATAAATCAGAAATGTAACGATCCATGTATCGGAAGTTGTGGATCAAATGCAGAATGCAGAGTTGTTAGCCATTCCCCTATGTGTATATGTCAAACAGGCTATAGTGGTGACCCATTTTCATATTGCAGTCTCTTGACTAACACTGAAGTAACTGAAATTTTAAATCCATGTAATCCAAGTCCCTGTGGCTCAAATGCTCTATGCAAAGAAAAGAACGGAGTTGGTGCCTGCACGTGCTTGGAGGGTTACTCGGGCAATCCGTATCAGTCATGCCGTCCCGAATGTGTTGTTAATACTGACTGTCCATTGAACAAAGCCTGTAATAGAATGAAATGCGTTGATCCGTGCCCAGGCACGTGCGGTTCCAATACTTTTTGTCAAGTTAATAACCATCTACCTAACTGCATATGCCAAACAGGGTACACTGGAAATCCTTTCAGTCATTGCGTCATAATGGAAGAACGTAAGTATACATATGTATATAATTTGTAACATTAGTGTGATTTAGGAAACAAAACTCAAATATTATTATTGACTTTACAGCTGATATAAGGCAGAATCCATGCAATCCAACACCATGTGGTGCAAATAGTCAATGTAAAGAAATAAATGGACAGGCAGTCTGTTCTTGTTTGATAGATTTTGTTGGATCACCTCCAAATTGTCGGCCGGAATGCGTTGTAAGTTCTGAATGTGCCGCCAATTTAGCTTGTCTCAATCAGAAATGTGGTGACCCCTGCATTGGAACATGTGGTGAAAATGCCAATTGTAATGTTATCAACCATAGCCCAATTTGTGTATGCAAACAAGGCCTGACAGGAAATCCTTTCACACGTTGTTATCCCATTAAAAGTAAGAAAGTATTGATAAAATATTTTTTTAATGTGTATATATTAAAAAAGAAAATAATAAATATATCAATGTTTTTTGTTATACCAGTATCGCAACCTGCGAATTTGCCAAATGTGGATCCATGTCTGCCATCGCCTTGTGGTGTTTATGCTGAATGTCGGAACATAGGAGAAGCGCCATCTTGCGCTTGCAAAGCAGGATACATCGGAAATCCACCGAACTGTAGACCTGAATGTACATTAAACTCTGAATGTCCGAGTAACCAAGCTTGCATTAACGAGAAATGTCGGGACCCTTGCCCTGGGGCTTGTGGATTAAACGCTCAATGCAATGTCTTTAACCATATTGCTCAATGTAGTTGCCTTGAAAGATACACTGGAGACCCGTTTTTGAAATGTGACTTAGAAATACAAAGAGACGGTAATTAAATTATAATAGCATTTTTTTCTTGTAAAGATTTAGCGTATAAATATATAATTTTCATTATTTTTCATCCGACAAAGTTTTTATATGAATTTGCTATGAGTTCAATATATTTTTAGCTAAATATTATTTTTATCCTATTTCAGAAGTCTATAGCGAAATTGATCCTTGTAATCCATCGCCGTGTGGATCAAACGCCGAATGCAATGACGGTGAATGCAAATGCTTACCCGAATACCAAGGCGATCCCTATTTTGGTTGCCGACCAGAGTGCTTAATGAGTAACGATTGTCCACCAAATAAAGCATGTGCCCGTAATAAATGCGTTGATCCTTGTCTTAAGGCATGTGGCCAAGGCGCCATCTGTAGTGTTTTCAATCATGTACCTATGTGCAATTGCCCACAGGGTTACTCGGGTAATGCGTTTATTGAATGTCGACCATACGCTGTACAAGAAATTGTAAACCCATGCTCTCCGAGCCCATGTGGCCCTAATAGTCAATGTAGAGACGTAAGTGGCCAAGCCATTTGTACATGTTTATCTGGGTACCTTGGTGCGCCTCCCACATGTAGACCAGAATGTGTATCGAGTTCAGAGTGCGCGCTTGACAAGGCATGTTCAAACCAACGTTGCGTAGACCCTTGCAAGGGAAACTGTGGATCACAAGCTATTTGTCAAGTAATAAATCATAATCCGATTTGTTCCTGCCCATCTGGGTTTAGCGGAGATCCATTTAATAGATGCATTTTACAAGGTGAGTTATTTGTTACTTAGCATAAAAACAGATTTTAATGAACAGGAATAAAACCCTTTTGCTCTATTTTAGCACCTGAATTACCACCATACGTGAATCCATGCGAACCATCACCATGCGGACCTAATTCAATATGCAAAGAAGTAAATGGTTCACCGTCATGCGCCTGTCTTGATGAGTACATAGGAAGTCCTCCAAGCTGTCGGCCCGAATGCATTGCAAATTCGGAATGTCCAGATCAACTAGCTTGTATGAATCAAAAATGCAAAGATCCATGTCCAGGAACATGCGGCATTGCGGCAGAATGTAGAGTAGTAAGCCATTCACCGCAATGTATTTGTCAACCTGGATATACAGGGGACGCATTCATTGAGTGCAAAATCCTTAATATTCAACTAAGACCTTGTTCACCATCACCATGTGGACCAAATGCGGTATGTAAGGAATTACGAGGAGCAGGGTCATGCGTGTGTTTGCCAGATCATGTAGGCAACCCCTATGAAGGTTGTAGACCCGAATGCGTAGTAAATTCAGATTGTTCGACGAATTTAGCATGCATGCAATATAAATGTATAAATCCTTGTACAAACGTATGCGGAAGAAACGCAGTTTGTAATGTTGTGAATCACATTCCAAGATGCGAATGTTTGCCCGGATTAAGTGGAAGTCCTTACCAGGAATGTCGTCAAATAAAAGGTCAGTGTCCTTTTGTTATTTAAATACTATTTTAATTATAAATTTAGTTTATTCCTACAGTCGCGTAATATCAAATTAAATTAATATTTCAGAGCCGCTTGCATTACCAAGTAATCCTTGCTTGCCATCGCCATGCGGACCAAACAGCATCTGTAAGGTGTCTAATGGTCAGGCTTTATGCACATGTCAACCCGATTATTTTGGTTCACCACCGTCATGTAGGCCTGAATGTCTTGTAAGTTCGGAGTGCTCCCAACAAACTGCTTGCTTAAAACAAAAATGCAAGAATCCTTGCGAGGGCGTTTGTGGGCAGAATACGGAATGTAGAGTTATTAATCACAGCCCAGTTTGTTCATGTCGACCACAGTACACGGGCGATCCTTTCAGTAATTGCTATAGAGGTAAGTAAAATTGTATCTAAAATTATTTTTTGCATTTACTCTCTGTAGTGCTTGTATTTATTAAATGTCCATTTAATTTTTTTATTTTAGAAATCGAAATTACAACCGTATCAACTAATCCTTGTTTACCATCACCGTGTGGACCGTATTCTCAATGTCGTGAACAAAACCGTTCACCATCTTGCTCCTGTCTACCAAATTATAGCGGAAATCCGCCTAATTGTCGACCTGAATGCACAATAAACACGGACTGCCCAAACGACAAGGCCTGTATTAACGAACATTGTGTGGATCCATGCCCTGGTTCTTGTGGTGTCAATGCCGAGTGTAGAGTACAAAGCCACATATCCATTTGCACTTGTTTTGATGGTTACACAGGGGATCCCTTTAATAGCTGTTCGTTGAAACCATTGAAAGGTAATAAGGTTGCTAAAATTCATAAGTTTATACTTTAAATTATTGAAACGTGTTCTAAGACCTGCTTATGTCTGCCCTGAGGAAACAAAAATACTTATTAAAAACTGTCCAGTTTGTATTATTTTGTATCAAAGTTTTTATAAGAAAAAATGAATTCACAAAAAAGAGTGAAATTATTACAAAATTTTTGTGCACTTTATTTCTTAATATATAACTTTACAACTAATGAATACAACCATAACACATATCAAACATAATATTTAACAGATGAGACACCTATCGACCCATGCAATCCATCACCATGTGGCTCGAACGCAGAATGTAACAACGGCGTTTGCACTTGTTTGCCCGACCATAGTGGTGATCCATATTTCGGCTGTCGACCTGAATGTACTTCAAGTTCCGATTGCCCGTTAAATAAAGCATGCATAAAGCAAAAATGTAGCAATCCTTGCACAAATACGTGCGGTACGGGAGCGATTTGTGATGTTATAAAACATATGGCCATTTGCACGTGTCCCCAGAAAATGACTGGAAATGCATTTATACAATGTAACCCTATACAAGGTAATTTTAAATAGGATTTATGTACGTAATATTAAGCACCAGGAAATGTATGCTATACTTATTATAGAATTGTGCATTTCATACATATGCTCTGATTCGTACATAAAAGTCACACCATAAACACATGATATCTCCAGAGATTTCGTTGTAATTATTATCGTCATCATTATTATTAAATTATCAATTGAAATAAACATTTAAATTATTTTTTATTTGTGTTAGATTTGGGCTTGTAATAAATTTATTATTAAAAAAAAACAACTGATTAATAGATTGTAGTATACTACACCATTTTTGTATGAAGCAGCAAATGTGTTTATACAGACGTTATTCCTACAGATGTCGTCCAAAGTAACCCATGTCAATCAAGTCCTTGTGGGCCATATAGTCAATGCAGAGTATTCAATGATCAAGCTGTTTGCTCTTGTTTAAATGGATATTTGGGCTCACCACCAGCATGTCGACCAGAATGTGTTGCTAGTTCGGACTGTCCCAGTGACAAAGCTTGTAGTAATCAAAAATGCGTCAACCCTTGCATTGGTTCTTGTGGAGTGGCAGCAAAGTGCCAAGTGATAAATCACAATCCTATTTGCACGTGTCCCCATAGACTAACGGGAGATCCTTTTACGAGATGCATCAGTATTCGTAAGTTTAAATTATATGTTTCTTTGTTAAAGATATATTTTTTTAAATATCTGTCTGAAACACTTCGTATTTTTAGCAATTACAGATGCGGTGTTATCTTCAAACCCATGTCAGCCATCACCATGTGGACCCAATTCAATTTGTCAACCATCCGAAAGTGAAAATCCGTCTTGCCAGTGCATGCCTCTTTTCATTGGATCACCGCCAAATTGCCGTCCTGAATGTATCGTTAACAATGAATGTGCTCAACAAATGGCTTGTGTAAACAAGCGATGTCAGAATCCATGTTTACAAGCATGCGGAACTAATGCTGAATGCAAAGTTGTAAGCCATACACCAGTATGCATATGCCCAGAAGGTTACACTGGTGATGCGTCTGTGCAATGCACCTCCAAAGTACTTACAATAAATGAACCTATATCGCCTTGCACGCCTTCACCTTGTGGTCCTAATGCTGAGTGTCGAGAACATTCCGGGGCTGGAGCTTGCTTCTGTGTTACCGGCTATTTCGGAGATCCATATCAAGGTTGCAATCCAGAATGCTTAGTCAATTCCGATTGCCCTAGTAATAAAGCATGTACTAGAAATAAATGCATTGACCCATGCCCCGGCACATGCGCTCTGAACGCCGATTGTCAAGTTGTGAATCATTCACCACTATGCACTTGTCGAGAAGACTATACAGGCGATCCCTTCCGGCATTGTTACGTAAAAAGTAAGTAGAAATTTGCTACCATCATTTTACCTTAATGCGCCAAACGAAGTATAACTTTAATAACAATATTCCTCTCTAATATAAGAAATTATACTAATTTATTCACTTTGTATACATTTCTTTATATTTAATAAGGTCTTAAAGCGTTGTAATTTTAAATAATAACACAATATTTAATTTAAAAATCACTTGCACTTTTTAGTCAAAGAAGAGGTACCTATCAATCCATGTCAACCTACACCATGTGGTCCGAATAGCCAATGTAAGGTTGTTAACGAACAAAGTGTTTGCTCTTGTTTACCTGAGTACCAAGGATCACCACCAAATTGCCGGCCGGAATGTGTCGTTAGTACTGAATGCCCAGGAGATAAAACATGTAAAAATCAAAAATGTGTCTCTCCTTGTCCTGGACCTTGTGGTCAAAACACTGATTGTAAAGTTATTAACCACAGTCCAATATGTACATGCAAATTGCAATATACTGGAGATCCATTCTCTAACTGCTATAGGATCACAGGTAAATAAATAAAATAGAAGTAAAACACGCTTACGCCATAAAAACTTTTATATGAATATACTTATGTTTAATTATTGTTTTGTTATAGTGGAACCTTCACATATACCAGAAAGTGATCCGTGCATGCCTTCCCCCTGTGGATTTAACGCACAGTGTCATAACTTACGAGGAATTCCATCATGTTCTTGTTTGCCTGGATTTGAAGGTAGTCCTCCTAACTGCAGACCAGAATGTACTATAAATGAAGACTGTGCAAGTGATCTCGCTTGCATTAATCAGAAGTGTGTTGACCCATGTAAAGGATCATGTGGTATCAATGCTAAATGTCACGTTATGAAGCACGTAGCTGTGTGCACGTGTATTGAGGGATTCACTGGCAATGCTTTTACTCAATGCTCTATTTTAATACAGAAAGGCAAGTATTTTATACAGCGGTGTGATTAATATTAAATAAACTATATACCTACAATGTTTCTAACCTATGTCACTGCAATTTTAGATGAAATCGATCTGTGCAACCCGTCGCCGTGTGGACCAAACGCTGAATGTTTAGATGGCATTTGTAAATGCTTACCAGAATTCCAAGGCGACCCATATAGCGGTTGCCGACCCGAATGTTCGCAAAACTTCGAATGCGACCGTGACAAAGCTTGTATTAATAATAAATGCATAAATCCGTGTCCCGGAACATGCGCATTGTCGGCGATTTGCAATGTTGTAAACCATATTCCAATGTGTAGTTGTCCCGAACGAATGACAGGCAATGCATTTTTAGAATGTCGACCACTATCGGGTTCGTATTTGCGTGTTTGATTACTTTATCGCGTGCTACAAACTCTTTGATTTATATTAACAGAACAGAACACATTTATATATTTAAATATATTATTCTTTATTTTTAGAACCAATAACCGTTAATCCATGCCAACCATCTCCGTGTGGCCCTAATAGTCAATGTAAAAACGTGAATAGCCAAGCAGCTTGCTCCTGTGCACCTAACCACATTGGGGCTCCACCGACATGCCGTCCTGAATGCACCATTAGTGCGGAATGCCCACTGGATCAAGCTTGCAGTAACCAACGCTGTATAAATCCTTGCGTCGGTGCATGCGGTCAAAACGCTGAGTGTAAAGTTGTTAATCACAATCCAATTTGTGTATGCCCGAAACTATTCTCAGGAGATCCGTTTTCAAGATGTTTCAAACTTCGTACGTTTAAATCTTATAATTACACATTTTTTTAATTTTATTTCATTTCTTATCTTATTTTATTTAATTTTTTTTATAGCTGAAAAACTACCTGAACCCATTAATGTATGTTCACCTTCACCTTGCGGACCGTACTCGTTGTGTAAGGAAGTTAATGAAGTGCCTACATGCACTTGTTTAGGTGGGTATATGGGTCAACCACCAAATTGCAAACCAGAATGCAGCAGTAACGAAGAATGCTCGGCTCAAATGTCATGTATTAATATGAAATGTAAAAATCCATGTGATGGAACTTGCGGTACTAACGCAGAATGTAAAGTAGTTAGCCATTCGCCGATCTGCTTCTGCTCGTATGGTTATACTGGTGACCCATTCTTTGGTTGTATTCAAGAACCTTTGCACGTGGAGCCTACTACAAGTCCATGCTCACCGTCACCATGTGGTGCAAACGCAGTTTGTAAAGAGAAAAGTAACGCAGGATCTTGCAGTTGTATCAAAGATCATATCGGCAATCCTTATGAAGGCTGCCGACCAGAATGTGTCGTGAACACAGACTGCTCGCCTAATCTGGCCTGCGTAAACAATAAATGTGTAGACCCTTGTCCTGGAAGTTGTGGAAATAACGCCGTATGTCAAGTCGTCAACCATGCGCCACTTTGTTCATGTATTAACGGTTACACTGGAGATCCTTTTAAATATTGTATATACCAAGGTAAGCTTTTTAGTTTTATATATAATTTACATTTAACTCTAATGTTATAAAGTAGAAAGTGGTTTTTATTTAACTTTAACTATTATAAACATTATTTATTTTTTAGAATCACCACCTATATCCAACGCTATTGATGCGTGCTACCCTTCACCATGTGGACCTAATAGTCAATGCAAAGCGGTCAAAGGACAAGCTGTTTGTTCTTGTTTGGAAGAATACGTTGGAACCCCGCCTAACTGCCGTCCAGAATGCGTCACAAGTTCAGAATGTTCACAAGATAAGGCTTGTATAAATAACAGATGCACAAATCCATGCCCGAAACCTTGTGGACTTAATACCGACTGCAAAATTATAAATCATAGCCCAATATGCTATTGTAAACCTTCTCATACCGGGGATCCATTTACTAGGTGTTCTCCTATAAGATGTAAGTTCTTGCTAGACCTATCAGTATTACATAAAAATATGAGGCCAATTGTATTTAAAATTTTGTTTAACATATTTCAATTTACTTTTATTGTCTTGCAGATGAACCAATTCCAACTATAAACAATCCTTGCTTACCATCACCCTGTGGTCCAAATTCAGAATGTCGCAATATCGGAAATAATCCATCATGTTCCTGTTTACCTGATTTTGTTAGTAGCCCTCCCAATTGTAGACCAGAATGTGTGATTCATTCAGATTGCCCTAGTAACCTTGCATGTATAAAGTCTAAGTGCCGTGATCCATGCCCAGGATCTTGCGGTTTATCGGCTTCTTGCAATGTGCTTAATCACATACCGATATGTACATGCAATGACGGTTATATTGGTGATCCTTTTACAAGCTGCCAACTTAAACCACTTGAAGGTAAAATATATTGATTGCTTCAAATTTTAATTCATACAGGAAAAAATTATGTACAATAATAAAACCAATAAATCAGTACATCATAATTCTTCAACGTAATTACTATTCTTTTGCAGAACAAGCAAATGTAGTCGACACATGTACTAACGTTCATTGCGGTTCTAATGCTGAATGCGTTTATGGACAATGTAAATGTCTACCTGAATTCCACGGAGATCCATACTTTAATTGCCGACCTGAATGTGTATTTAGCAATGATTGTGACAAAGATAAAGCATGTATTAGCAGAAAATGTGTTGATCCTTGCATCGGCGCTTGTGGCCAAAACGCTAATTGCCAAATTGTTAATCACATACCTATGTGTAGTTGCAACGACGGCTTTACAGGAAATGCATTTGTCATTTGTAATCCTGTTAAAGGTAATAATTCGTTTACTGTTTAGCACTTAATTTTCGTTGCAAGTATTTGATACATATTAACTTTATTACAGCGATACAAGCTGAAAATCCGTGCAATGCTGCAATATGTGGACCGAACAGTCAATGCAGAGAGATCAATAATCAAGCAGTGTGTTCGTGCCTACCCACGTATTTAGGCGTTCCTCCATCTTGCAGACCTGAATGTGTTGTAAACGCAGAGTGTCAACAAAACCAGGCCTGCATGAACCAGAAATGCATAAATCCATGCACTGGTGCTTGCGGATTAAGAGCAGCTTGTGATGTCATTAATCACAATCCCATATGTACCTGCCCACAAGGATATTCTGGAGATCCTTTCGTTAAATGTTCTTATATCACAAGTTAGTTGGATTAAGTTTTTAATTACCTATTGTATGTCTTGACCTTTAGTATTTGTCTATAAATTTTGTTTTATTAATAATTTTAAAATGAAAAAAAAAATTAAATATAATGTTCGTACCTGCTAAAATATTCGAAACTGGATGTTTATATGATATACTGTTAAAAGTTGCAATTAAGGGTTTCAACAGTACCATTATCGAAATTTAATTTAGATTTTTCATTAACCTACTTTTTACTTAAAAATTACCTACTTTGATACATGATATGACACAGCGACAATATATTACGAATAACATCAAGCGTACTACTACTACACTCCGTTGTTATTGGGATAAATACTTTAGATGAATTCTGTATCTTTTTGGCTTATCGGTTTGTCGATAATGCAATATGGAAATGGTTATTTTTGTAGGTGCTCCCGAAATTATAAACCCATGCCAGCCCTCACCATGTGGGCCTAATGCGATCTGCAAGGAAATTAATGGAAGTCCTTCGTGCACATGTATGGCTGAATTTAAAGGTCAACCACCTTACTGTAAACCAGAGTGTATTAGCAACAGTGAATGTTCTACACATTTAGCTTGTGTCAATCAAAAATGTAAAGATCCGTGTACACAAGCTTGCGGTGCTAATGCAGAGTGCCGTGTTGTCAGCCATTCAGCTATGTGCGTTTGTCCACAAGGATATGAGGGCGATCCATTCACTCAATGTGTCTTGCGGACAGCTGTAGAAATTTTGACGCCATGTCAACCGTCACCTTGCGGACCCAATGCTGTTTGTAAGGAACAAAATAAAGTCGGTTCCTGTACGTGCAATGAGGGTTATTTCGGAAATCCTTACGAGGGTTGTAGACCGGAATGTATTAGCGATTCAGATTGTCCAGGCAATAGAGCTTGTATCGGTAATAAATGCCAGGACCCTTGTCCAGGCACATGTGGTCTTAACGCAGAGTGCAATACAATAAACCATGCACCCACTTGTGTTTGTACCACTGGGTATATCGGTGATCCTTTCAGACGCTGCAGTATCGTATTGCGTAAGTTTTTATGCCCACATTATTTACTAATTTAATAACGGCTTGAAATATTTATTGTATAATACTCTCTAATTTTAATTTTAGAAGAACCACTACCTGTAAATGTTTGCACTCCAAGCCCTTGTGGGCCCAATAGTCAATGCCGCGTCGTCAACGATCAAGCTGTCTGCAGTTGTTTGACGGACTTCGTCGGTGAACCTCCTAACTGCAAGCCTGAATGTTTATTAAGCTCTGAATGCCCTTCGAATAAGGCCTGCATTAACCACAAATGTGTAAATCCTTGCCCTGGCCCGTGTGGTCAAAAGGCGGAATGTCGTGTGTTTAATCACAATCCAATTTGTAGCTGTGTTGGAGGATTTACGGGCGATCCGTTCACCAGATGTTATTTAAAACCAGGTAACTTTATTTGTAAATAAAACATCATTTCATGTGCGTCATAAATTATGTTGTACTTAAAATGTTCAATTTTTTATTGATATTTAATTTAATACCCTACATTAATTATAAGTTTATATGTTTAATGGAATTAATATTATTTTTGTCGACAGTTCCGCAGCCAATATTCGATGAAACTAGTGATCCGTGCGTTCCATCACCTTGCGGAATGTACGCTACATGCCTGAATATAGGAGGACAAGCAACCTGTTCATGTTCGTCTGGTTACTTCGGTAGTCCACCTAATTGTAGACCAGAATGTGTGACAAATCAGGACTGCATTAGTTCACTCGCATGCATTAATGAAAAATGTTCAGATCCATGTCCAGGCTCTTGCGGTCGTAATGCTCAATGCTCCGTTATTAAGCATGTTGCTGTGTGTACATGCCTGGAAGGTTATAAAGGCGATCCATTTACTTTATGTAAAATAAAACCTCCGGAAGGTATATACAATCAATGTGCTATTTTGTCAAAAAAAAAAATTTACGATTTGTGTTTTATCATAACAGAATCATATTTGTTTGCAGATATTATCCCTATTGATATATGTAACCCATCACCATGCGGCTCAAACACTGAGTGCAGAAATGGCGATTGCTATTGCTTACCGGAATATCATGGAGATCCATATATTGGTTGCCGTCCAGAATGTACTGTCAGTTCGGATTGTGAAAAGAATAAAATATGTGTAAACAAAAAATGCATAAATCCGTGTCCAAATACCTGTGGCAGTAATGCCATTTGTGAAGTTGTAAATCATATTCCAATGTGTAGCTGCCCTTCAGGGTATAGCGGAAATTCTTTCGTATCTTGTCATGTAACGCAAGGTAATTTTATTTTTAATCATAAAAGTTATTGTTTTTTTACACACACACACCTATTAATAAATTTATATTATAATTTCAGCTTCAATACCTACGAATCCATGTAGCCCAACACCCTGTGGCCCAAATAGTCAATGTCGCGAAATTAATAACGTCGCAGTTTGCTCTTGTTTAGTTGGATATTTAGGTAATCCGCCGACTTGTAGACCAGAGTGCACGACAAGCTCTGAGTGTCAGCTAAATAAAGCATGTAGTAATTATAAATGTATTAATCCATGCAATGGTGCCTGTGGCGTAAATGCACATTGCGAAGTAGTAAATCATAACCCAATTTGCTCATGTCCAAATGATTTTACCGGTGATCCATTTAACAGATGCATTCCTAAACGTAAGTATTAAGCTTTAAAGATAATTTATTGACATATTGTAACTTTTGAATCCTAATTTGAATTTATTTCTTACCATCAGCATTAGAATTGCCACCTCAAATAAACCCATGCGATCCTTCACCATGTGGACCGAACTCTATGTGTCAAACTCTTAAGGATTCACCTATATGCACATGTATAGCTGAATATGTTGGTACGCCACCGAATTGCCGACCTGAATGTACCAGTAACAGTGAATGCTCAAATCACTTAGCTTGCATCAGAAATAAGTGCGGAAACCCATGTCAAAATGCATGTGGCTCGAATGCGGAATGCCGTGTTGTTAGTCATACACCTAATTGCTTATGCCTGTCTGGATATACAGGTGATCCTTTTGTAAATTGCGATTTAAACAAATTACCCCAAGAAACGTTATCACCTTGTACTCCATCACCTTGTGGCAGCAATGCTATATGCAGAGAAAAGAATAACATTGGTTCGTGTGTCTGTTCTCCTGGATATTTCGGAAATCCATATGAAGGGTGTAGACCAGAATGCAGTGTCAACACTGACTGTCCTTCAAACAAAGTATGCCAGCAAAATAAGTGCCAAGATCCATGTCCAGGCACGTGTGGAACAAATGCAGAGTGCAACACCATCAATCACTCACCAATATGTTCTTGTTTACAAGGGTTTACTGGAAATCCATTCCAAAATTGTGTTATCATTCAAGGTAAAAAAATCTGCTATTAATATTAAAGGGTAACGTATAATATCTAATTTTGTTATATGCTCTAATCGTGTTATTTTGTTATAGATATTGAACGTCCAACGAATCCCTGTAGTCCGTCTCCGTGCGGTGCTAACAGTCACTGTAAAGTGGTTAATGAACAAGCTTTATGCAAATGCTTGCTAGATTTCCAAGGCAGTCCACCAAATTGCAGACCAGAATGTGTCATTAGCGCCGAATGTCCTAGCAATAAAGCATGTCTGGGCCAAAAATGTATAGATCCATGTTCTGGACAATGTGGTCAAAATACTAAATGTCAAGTCATAAACCACAGTCCAATATGTACTTGCCTAGAACAGTACACTGGTGATCCGTTCAGTCGATGTTATCCAATTATAGTTACAGCTCCATCTCAAGTTGATTACCCAAAACACCCATGTCTTCCTTCTCCTTGCGGGCCGTATAGCGAATGTAAAGAAATAGGTCAAGTCCCCTCGTGCGCTTGTTTACCTCACTTTATAGGTTCTCCACCAGGCTGTCGACCGGAATGTTTAATTAATGCGGATTGTCCTAGTGATAGGGCTTGTATCAATCAAAAATGCAATGATCCGTGCCCTGGCTCTTGTGGAAGAAACGCTCAATGTATTGTTAAAAATCATATGCCTATATGTATCTGTATTAAAAATTTCTTCGGAGATGCTTTCACAGAATGTAAACTTAAAGGTCAGTGTTTTATTAAAATAATTTTACTAAACTATTTTCTCTCACTCTTTCTCTAGAATGTAATTAAATTGTATTTTGTCTTTGTACAGAAATTGAGCAAGATGAAATCGACTTATGCAATCCATCGCCATGTGGGGCCAATGCCATTTGCAACAATGGCGAATGTTCTTGTCTGCCAGAATACCAAGGAGATCCTTACTTCGAATGTCGGCCAGAGTGTGTACTCAGTTCAGATTGTGCACAGGATAAAACTTGCTATAAAAACAAATGCGTTAACCCTTGCAACAGTGGAGTATGTGCCAATAATGCAATTTGCGAAGTTATAAATCACGTACCCATGTGCAAATGTCCAGAACGAATGGCTGGGAACGCTTTCGTGCAATGTACGCCATTTGAAGGTAATGCGATGTAAAATGTACGCTATTTAATTAATAAAATATTACCTTCAAATTAACATTATTTTGTTTTGTTTCAGTGGAGATAGCTAAACCTTGTGAACCAAGTCCTTGTGGCCCAAACAGTCAATGCCGAGAAATCAATGGTCAAGCAGTGTGTTCATGTCTTGAAAACTTTATCGGCAGACCACCTTCGTGTAGACCTGAGTGTATACTAAACACCGACTGCTTACCTGATGAAGCTTGTAGCAACAGAAAATGTATTAAACCATGTCACGGCGCATGCGGTGTAAATGCTAAATGCCAAGTTATTAATCACAATCCAATATGCTCATGTCCATCGTCATACACTGGAAATCCATTTGTAAGGTGCATCATTCAAGAATTTAAGCCAGAACTTGTTAATCCTTGCGTTCCTTCACCGTGTGGTCCTAATTCAATATGTAAAGAAACATTAGGATCTGCGACATGTTCGTGTCTGACTGGATATGTTGGGGCACCACCTTACTGCAAACCAGAATGTATCAGTAATTCCGAATGTCCTGTGAATAAAGCCTGCATAAACGAAAAATGTGTTGATCCATGTATAGGCACTTGTGGGACAAATACTAATTGCTATGTAATTAGTCATTCGCCGTCATGCGCATGCGTCATTGGTTTTACTGGGGATCCATTTGTAGAATGTTATAAAGTAGAAGTTATTAATGACAATTTGACGCCCTGCCAACCATCACCTTGCGGTGCTAATGCCATTTGCAAAGAATTTAACGGCGCAGGGTCATGCACATGTAAGCCCGATTTTACGGCAATCCTTACGAGGGATGTCGCCCTGAATGCGTTATAAATACTGATTGTCCCTTGAACAAAGCATGTCTTCAAAATAAATGCCAGGATCCATGTCCGGGATCATGTGCCACAAATGCAATATGTCAAGTGGTAAACCATGCACCGTCATGCTCTTGCTTCCAAGGATATATCGGTGACCCGTTCAGACATTGCAATCGGGAAGGTAATTATAGATTTTAGATTAATTTTATAATTATAAAGTAACTGATTATTAAAAAATATATTTACGGTACAATATTATTACTATAATTTTATTTAGATATTAGTTTTATAATACAATTTTTAATTAATATACTTTAACACTATTGTTCTTTAGGTTATTTTAAATTTATATGTTTCAATCTTCATTTAAATTACACACGTTAAATAAAATAATGTATGTTTTAGCTATCTTATAAATACCCAATAATTACTGCAAATATACTTTCAGAAATCTCCAAGAAACCCATTAATGTTTGCCAACCATCTCCATGTGGTCCAAACAGCCGGTGTGTAGAAGTTAATGAACAGGCCGTGTGTTCATGTTTACCTGATTACGTCGGATCCCCACCAGGGTGTCACCCAGAATGTACGCTGAGCACAGAATGTCCCAAGAACAAAGCATGCATAAATCAAAAATGTATGGATCCTTGCCTAGACGCATGTGGAACCCATACAGATTGCCGAGTCATCAATCATAGGCCAATATGTACTTGCCTATCGCGCTATACTGGAGACCCATTCACACGTTGCTACCCTACACCACGTAAGTTTTGAACACTTTTTATTTTTAGAATCACACAACTCTATGACCTACTTTTTAAATATTTTAACCTTTTTATATTTTTCTTCAAGTGTAATAAATATTTTTTTATATAGTAGTTGTTTTTTTAGTGACAGGATTGAATAAACATACCATTAAAGTTTAAAGCCTTTAAATCCAAATATGCTAAAATAAGAAATTAATATTGCAACAAATTAACAAAACGTTCTAAATTTAATTTTTTATATAGTTTTTATTTTCTATTCCATATTTATTATTAACCATTATATTTATTTTAGCACCTGTTGCAAATGCCGAATTAGAACCTTATAGAAATCCATGCCTACCTTCACCTTGCGGTCCAAATTCTATTTGCCAAGAGGCTGGTAATATACCATCATGCACGTGCATGCCAAATTATTTAGGTAGTCCACCGAATTGCAGACCTGAATGTACACTAAACTCAGATTGTTTAATGGCGCATGCTTGTATTCATCAAAAGTGCCGAGACCCCTGTGAAGGTTCTTGTGGTATAAATGCTCTTTGCACAGTCTCCAGACATACGCCAACTTGTAGTTGCCCAGATGGGTACACCGGTGACGCCTTCACTGTTTGTAATCTAAAACCAGCAGGTTTGTACTTGTTTATATGACATTTTTTACTACTGAAAACATTTACCTGTTTCTTATCAAATACTCCCGTTTTAGTTCAACTTGACTTTAACGATAAATGTAACCCATCGCCATGTGGGACTAATGCTGTTTGTAACGATGGTATATGCACTTGCATTGAAGAACACCAAGGCGATCCTTATGTGGCCTGCAGACCAGAATGCGTGCTTAGCATTGACTGTCGAAAGGATAAAGCTTGCATTGGAAATAAATGTATCAACCCTTGCATAAATATTAATACATGTGCTGTAACAGCTATATGCGAGGTTATTAATCATGTACCTATGTGCAGTTGTCCGCAAGGAAAAACCGGAAACGCATTTTACAGTTGTGATCCAATATCAGGTATTAGTAAAAAAAAAATATTTACAAAAAAAAGTTTTGCATTAATTTTTTTTACAATATTTTATTACTGTTCTAGTGCCAATAGTAACGAATCCATGCAACCCCTCACCTTGTGGACCCAATAGTCAGTGTAGAGAAATAAATGGACAAGCTGTTTGCACATGTGTACCTGGATACATTGGTAGTCCTCCAACCTGTCGTCCGGAATGTATTGTGAGTTCTGATTGCCCGCAAAATAAAGCTTGTAGTAACCAAAAATGTATAGACCCTTGTGCGGGGTCCTGTGGTGTAGAAGCCAAATGTACAGTTATCAAACATAATCCAATTTGTACCTGTCCTCAAAAATACACAGGGGATCCTTTTGTTAGATGCATACCGTTCCGTAAGTACCATTTAACTTTATGTACATTTATTTAATCGCATCTCTCAATATAAATAAATATGTGTCTATTTTTTTTATTAGTAATATAAAAAACTCTGATAACATTTCCTTTATTTCTTTTCATTTTAGGAACACCGATGGCTGATGTTTCACCATGTTCACCATCACCATGTGGACTTAATGCTATCTGCAAGGAAATTTCTGGAATGCCATCCTGCGCCTGCCTACCAAACTATTTTGGTTCGCCGCCATATTGTAAACCAGAGTGCTCTTCTAATAGTGAATGTCCAACAAATCAGGCATGTATAAATCAAAGATGCAAAGATCCTTGCTTAAATGCTTGTGGAATAAACGCTCAATGTAAAGCAATCAGTCACTCTCCAATGTGCTTCTGTGAATCTGGATACACGGGAGATCCTTTTACAAATTGCAAGCTTAATGAGATACAAGTTATAGAGAAACCTACTCCGTGCATACCTTCGCCTTGCGGCCCGAATGCTGAATGTAGAGAACAAAATTCAGCAGGTTCTTGCAGTTGTACACCTGAATATATTGGAAATCCATATGAAGGATGTCGACCCGAATGTACTGTGAATACTGACTGTATTCAGAACAAAGCATGCATACGTAATAAATGTCAAGACCCATGTCCAGGAACTTGTGGAATATCAGCAAATTGTGTAGTAGTGAATCATTTACCCTCTTGCTCTTGTCCTAGTGGATACTCAGGAGATCCGTATCGTCAATGTAATATTTTCAAAGGTACATCTCAAAAATTGTACTTTTGCTGAAATGCTTCAATTAGATAACATTTTTTTTTTCAATTATATCAACTTTGTATTTACTTCACAGAACAAACACCTGCCCTAGTGACACCATGTGTACCTAATCCATGTGGTCCAAACAGTAAATGTCGTCCAACAAATGGCCAAAGCGCTTGTTCTTGTATGCCTAATTACATAGGATCTCCTCCTGGATGCCGCCCAGAATGCACTATAAGTTCAGAATGTCCGTCGGATAAAGCGTGCATAAACCAAAAATGCGTTAATCCGTGCCCTAGCCATTGTGGAACATATACTGATTGCAGAGTTATTACACATAGTCCCATATGTTCGTGTATATCGGGTTATACTGGAGACCCCTTCACACGTTGTTATAAACTTCGTAAGTACATAAAATATGATGATTCAACATAACAAATTTGGCAGTGTATAGATTAGTTTTATATTATTAACTACGTTTATTTGTTTCAGCAATTTCCCAATTTGTACCAGAGCCCCAACAAAACCCTTGTATACCAAGTCCCTGCGGAGAAAACGCCATTTGTCGCAATGCTAATGGTTCTCCATCCTGCAGTTGTCTGCCTGAATTCCAGGGTCTTCCACCAAATTGCAGGCCGGAATGTGCTATAAATGAAGATTGTCCTTCAGACAAATCTTGCCTAAATATGAAATGCAAAGACCCATGCCCAGGCAGTTGCGGCCAAAACGCTGCATGCAATGTGTTTAATCATTTCCCGGCTTGTACTTGTTCTCAAGGCTACACAGGAGATCCATTCACTCGCTGTATTTTAATAGAAGCAGTTAACGGTATGCAAATAACTTTAATTTGAAATTACATACGACATTTTTACTGCAAAAATTTTTATTACGAATTTTTTTTTATAGACGAGCAACCAACTAATCCATGTAACCCATCACCGTGTGGATTCAACACTTTATGCTCGAATGGCGTCTGTACATGTTTACCGGAATATAATGGTGATCCATACATAGGATGCAAGCCCGAATGCGTAACAAATATGGATTGTGCATTAGATAAAGTGTGTTCAAGAAACAAATGCATAAACCCTTGTCAGGGAACATGTGCTTCCAATGCAATTTGCACTGTTTACAACCATGTTCCTATATGCACTTGTCCAGAAAATATGTCCGGAAATGCATTTACTGAATGCTATGCTATCGAAAGTATGTTCTTCTTTTGTTTAAAGACACATTTTTAAGATTCATGTAAGAAGTAAATTAATTTAAATTTTTCTTTTATAGTTATCAAATCCAACCGTGTAATCCTAGTCCATGTGGACCAAATAGCCAATGTCGTGAAATAAATAATCAGGCAGTCTGTACATGTTTACCATCATATATCGGCACCCCTCCATCGTGTCGACCAGAATGTACAATAAGCGCTGAATGTCCAGCAAATGAAGCCTGTAATAATCAAAAATGTATAAATCCATGCTTAGGTAATTGTGGCTTAGGAGCGAGATGTGAAGTTATAAACCATAATCCAATTTGTTCATGTCCTCCGCAATATACTGGTGATCCATTTACACGTTGTGCTCCTATCGGTAAGAAAAAACTATTTTCTATATACTTTTTACGATACAGTTTTAATAATTAATATAATTTATATGTATTATCTGTTTCCATAGTTTCTTCGCCGCTGCCTGCAATAGATCCATGTACGCCTTCGCCGTGTGGTCCATATTCCACGTGCAGAGTAATTGGAGATACACCGTCTTGCACATGTCAACCGGATTATATTGGCTCTCCACCAAACTGTCGCCCCGAATGCAGCAGTAATTCAGAATGCCCAACAAATCTCGCATGTGTAAATCAGAAGTGCAAGAATCCCTGTCCTGGCAGTTGTGGATATAATGCTGACTGCAAAATTGTCAGCCACGCTTTAATATGTACATGTACATATGGACATACCGGAGACCCTCTTATTTCGTGTAATCCTATAAAAGGTAATTTAACAGCACAAATTCATTATTTTTATACTTTTACATGGGTACCAAGACGATATGAGAGAACTATAATATGCTCATTATTTTACGTTTTTTCAGAGTCGGCTATAGAGTATAGTTCACCATGCGATCCATCACCTTGTGGACTTAATGCAATTTGTACTGAGAGAAACGGCGCCGGATCTTGCAAATGTGTTGAAACCTACGTTGGAAATCCATATGAAGGCTGTCGTCCGGAATGCGTTATAAATAGCGATTGCCCGCCTACTTTGGCATGTATTCAAAATAAATGTAAAGATCCTTGTCCAGGAATATGCGCGCCAAATGGCATTTGCCAAGTAATTAACCATCTTCCATCATGCTATTGTCCACCCGGTCTTACAGGTGATGCATATTCATTCTGTAAGGAAAGTGAAGGTAAATACACCAGTAGGTAATATTTAAAATAATATATATAATAATAATAATTGTATTTAATATCAATATAAATTTCAGAGGTTATAAAATCTACACCTTGTACACCATCACCATGCGGCCCTAACAGTCAGTGTCAAGAGATAAATACTCAGGCCGTGTGCAGTTGTCAGACTGAGTTTATTGGCACTCCACCAAATTGCCGACCTGAATGTACAATAAACAGCGAATGCGCAAACGATAGAGCCTGCAAAAATCGAAAGTGTGTCGACCCTTGCATTAATCAGTGCGGCAGAAATGCTAACTGCAGAGTAATAGCTCACAACCCAATATGTTCATGTAAAGATCGTTTTACTGGAGATCCATTTACGAATTGTATGCCAAGTAAGTATATACATATATATAATTGATTAATAGTTATTGTGCTTTAACTTAAGGATTAATTGGATTATTTTTACTTTTTAACAGTAATTCAATCGATTGCTACAATCAATTACGACAATAACCCGTGTGTACCTTCGCCATGTGGACCAAATGCTAAATGTCAAGAATATAGGGGCAATGCACGTTGCACATGTTTACCAAATTATATAAGTTCGCCACCACGCTGTAGACCAGAGTGTTCAATTAATTCGGAATGCAACGCAGTATTGGCATGCATTAACAACAAATGCACTGATCCTTGCCCAGGTGCGTGTGGAAACAACGCACTGTGTCATGTTAATAATCACATGCCTATATGTTCTTGCCGGCCGGCTTATACCGGTGATCCTTTCTCTAATTGCCAACCAATGCAGCAAGGTAAAGAAAAAATATTTCAAAGCAATTTTCTTATGCATTTACTCTTTGTGCAATGATATGAACGAAATTCGGTTTTATTTTTTAGAAAACGAATCTATTGACCCTTGCCACCCCTCGCCATGTGGACCAAACGCTATTTGCGATGACGGTGTTTGTACTTGCATACCTGAGTACCAAGGTGATCCTTACTTTGGTTGTAAACCGGAATGTGTTCTGAATTCTGACTGTTCACGGGACAAAGCATGTATAAACAACAAATGTAGCAACCCATGTATTGGTGTTTGTGGAACTGATGCATTATGTGAAGTCCTAAACCACATACCTATGTGTTCTTGCCCTTCGGGAATGACTGGATCTCCTATGTACCTATGTACGAAAATGCCAGGTAAGCGTGTAAACAAACATTTTGAGGACCTGATTAATAAATCTTTAATTATTTTATTTGAATGTTATTTTATTTTGTTTTTTTTAGAAACTCCAACACAAAAAAACCTTTGCGAACCATCACCATGTGGGCCGTACAGTCAGTGTAGAGAAATAAACGGGCATGCTGTCTGTGTTTGCGTCCACGGATATAAAGGAAGCCCGCCCAATTGTCGCCCAGAGTGCATTGTTAGCTCTGACTGTAAACTGAGTGAAGCTTGCTCTAACCAAAAATGTATTAACCCGTGCCTAGGTGCTTGTGGTAGAAACAGTCATTGTAATGTTATAAATCATAATCCAGTTTGCAGTTGCTTAACAGGATATTCAGGGGATCCTTTCTCAGTTTGTCAGCGTATACGTAAGTTAAATGAAATAAATTAATTAATGAGAAAGCACATAAAATATGTCTTTTATCCTAACCATAACCTATTTTTACAGCTGCGTCACCACCTGTTAGGATTAATCCGTGCCTGCCTTCCCCCTGTGGCCCGAATTCACAATGTATTGAAAATAATGGGAAACCAGATTGTAAATGTTTGCCAGAATTCATAGGACAACCACCTTCTTGTCGCTTTGAGTGCACTAGTAATTCTGATTGCTCTCAGACGACGTCTTGTATTAATAGAAAATGCAAAGATCCTTGTCTAGGCTCATGTGGAGTCAATGCCGAATGTAAGGTAGTAAGTCATACACCAATATGTCTTTGCCAAAACGGCTACACGGGTGATCCTTTTATCCAATGTAGCATTCAAATATCTTATGCTATCCAAGAACGTCCAACACCTTGTGTACCTTCTCCTTGTGGAACGAATGCAGTTTGCAAGGAACAAAATAGTATTGGAGCGTGTACCTGTCAAGATGGGTACTTCGGAGATCCATATTTGGCATGTAAACCTGAATGCTTAATCAATTCCGACTGTCCACCAAATCTTGCATGCTATCAAAATAAATGCCATGACCCATGCCCTGGCACATGCGGAATAAATGCATTATGCAACGTCGTCAATCACATTCCAAGTTGCAGTTGCCTTGATCAACATTACGGTGATCCATACAGACTATGCACATTTAAAATCTACGGTAAGTTTTAAGTTAAGTGTAATGCAAATTTTAAAGTATTTTTCTATTATCTAAAATCAACAGTTTAGATTAAGAACAGCTAATTTTTACTTATTTTACCTTTCAGAAAATTTAACAGACCCATGTAATCCTTCACCTTGTGGTCCAAACAGTCAATGTAAGAATAATAATGGATTAGCAATATGTACTTGTCTTAGTGGCTATCAAGGTTCACCCCCAGCATGTCGACCTGAATGCGTTATCAGTTCTGAATGTCCGCTCGACAAAGCATGTGAAAATTTCAAATGTATCTCACCATGCCCAAAGGGATGTGGAATCAACTCAGAATGTCGAGTCATAAAGCATAACCCTATATGTACATGTAAAAACAAATACAGTGGAGATCCATTTTCCGTGTGCTATCTCGTCGTTGACACAAAACCAATGGAAAGAGAGCCAATCAATCCATGTGTGCCTTCACCATGTGGACTAAATTCTGAATGTCGGGATATCGGTGGTATTCCTTCTTGCACGTGTCAAAATGGTTACTTCGGAAGTCCACCAAATTGCAGACCCGAATGTGTAGTAAACACAGACTGTAGCAATGACAAAGCTTGCATAAACATGAGATGCCATAATCCATGTGAAGGATCGTGTGGAATTGATGCCATTTGCAACGTTATTAATCACGGACCTGTATGCTCTTGCCCGGTAGGGTATGAAGGCGATCCATTTGTTTCATGTAGAATTAAACAAGCAGGTTAATATATTTATTTTATATTTATTAAGTATTATACTTTTTATATTGAATGATATATTAAAACTTGTCATTTTTTACTACAGAACTACCGCAGAAACTCGATCCTTGCCATCCATCACCATGTGGTTCAAATACTCGATGTGATAATGGTATCTGTACTTGCTTGGCTGATTATAACGGTGATCCATATTTCGGGTGCCGACCTGAATGTGTTCTGAGTACAGACTGCGCAACGGATAAAGCTTGCATCAGTATGAAATGTAAAGATCCATGTAGAGACATGTGTGGAGAGAACGCTGAATGCAATGTTTATAATCACGTTGCCGTATGTAGCTGTCCAAGCGGCATGACTGGCGACGCATTTTCACGATGCGTTAAAATTGAAAGTACGGATAGCGTTTACTCATATTTCTTCTTCCAGGATTTTGAGACTTATTAACAAATTCTCTTATTTTATTTATTTGCAGAACCAGTAAGACCATGTGAACCGACTCCGTGTGGGCCAAATAGCATATGTAGAGAAGCACAAGGTCAAACTGTATGTGCATGCATTACTGGATACATAGGTAATCCACCAAATTGTCGACCAGAGTGTGTACAAAGTACTGACTGTTCTCCATCACTAGCGTGTATTAACCGGAAATGTCAAGATCCTTGTCCGGGCTCGTGTGGTCATAATGCGGTTTGCAAAGTTCATAATCACAACCCTATATGCACATGTCCTCCCAAACTTACCGGATCTCCATTCACACACTGTTATGGTGGGTTTTTAACTTTATAATTATATCAGGTTTCCATTCATAAAGAGTAATAAATATTCAATATAATCACATTTTACAGCTCAAATAATAAGTGAAAATCCGATAAACCCGTGCTTGCCATCTCCATGTGGCCCGAACAGTATTTGTACACCTGCACCAAACAGGGATTCACCAATTTGTTCCTGTCAACAAACATTTGAAGGAGCACCTCCAAATTGTCGTCGTGAGTGCTCAACAAGTGAAGATTGTGCCGCAGATAAAGCATGTATTAATTATAAGTGTGCCGATCCTTGCCCTGGATCGTGTGGCTCGCAGGCCATATGTACTGTGCGCGTGCATACTGTTATGTGTTCTTGTCAAGAAGGATACACTGGCGATCCATTCACTTCGTGCATTCCGCAAAGACAGAAGATAGAAACAATAGACCCATGTGATCCATCCCCATGCGGTGCCAACGCACGCTGCAAAGTTGCGAAGAATGGCGTTGCTGCATGTGTATGTGAACCTGGATACTTTGGAAATCCATATGAATCTTGTAGACCGGAATGCGTTTTAGATAATGACTGCCCATTCAACAAAGCTTGCAGAAACAACAAATGCGAAGATCCTTGTCCTGGAGTCTGTGGTGTAACAGCAATATGTCAAGTAATTAATCATGTACCATCATGCAATTGTGCTCCAGGTTATACAGGAAACCCCTACCAATATTGCCACATTATAATATATGAACCAGGTATATAATAATTTGTTTTCATATTTTTTTATAACGCAAACCAAAATATTTTGAAAAAATTTTGATCATTATGAATATATGTAAATAATTTTTGATAAATAATAATAATTTTTTGATTTTTATTAATGGGAAAAACATTAAAATTTAATTCTTAGACGTAAATAATTCACTCTCTATAAACTTATATTGTAATTTTTAGAATCTGCACCAAAAGATCCATGTACACCTAGCCCATGCGGCAGAAATTCGGTGTGCAAGAGTAACGATGGCTTAGCCTCATGTACATGCGCTGCTGGATTTTTCGGAGTCCCTCCAAGCTGCCGACCAGAGTGTACTGTAAACTCCGAATGTGATTCATCTAAGAGTTGCGTTAACCAGAAATGTGTAGACCCTTGCATTGGTGTGTGTGGACAAAATGCAGAATGCAGAGTCATAAATCATGCACCAATTTGTTCATGCCGTCAACGTTTCGAAGGTGATCCATTTATTCGATGTACAGCTATTCAAGGTAAGTTTTATTAAAAAAAATATATTACTATATATATTTGGAATGCTGTTTATTATTAAAAAGTAAGAAGGTAATATTTAAAAAAAATACCCTGAATTAATAGTTCGTTTATTTTTAGAAGTGAAGCTACCTGAAGAAAACCCTTGCATTCCATCCCCTTGTGGCCCTAATTCTCAATGTCAAGTTGTAAACAAAGCACCAATATGCAGATGCATTGACAATTACATCGGGTCACCACCAAATTGCAGACCCGAATGTACAGTAAACTCTGATTGCTCGAGCACGTTAGCTTGCATAAATCAAAAATGTCTTGACCCATGTCCTGGATCATGTGGATTACAAACGTTCTGTCAAGTTCACCAACACGCTGCCATTTGCAGTTGTTTAGAAGGATATACAGGCAATCCCTTCGAAAACTGTTACGTCAGGGAAATTATAGGTAATTTGTCTTACATATAATGTTGCGTAAAGCAAGTCATGATTTTGAATAAATTTTATAATAAAATTTTGTTACAGAAAATGTGCCAGCACAGTACGATAAATGCAATCCAAATCCGTGTGGTGCCAATGCAGAATGTGACGACGGAACATGTACCTGTAAACCAAACTTTTTCGGAAATCCTTACATGAGTTGCCGTCCCGAGTGCTCACATAATTCAGATTGCGCTCTTAACTTGGTATGCGTCAAAAATAAGTGTGTAAATCCTTGTACTAATTTATGTGGACAAGGTGCATTATGTGAAGTTTATAACCACATCCCTATGTGCATCTGTCCACCAAATACATCTGGAAACGCATTCTTCTCATGTTCACCGCTTGCAGGTAATATATGTTTCTAAGCTATTCTAAATTTATAAATTAAAAGATTGATTTCTTAATAAAGTAAAACTTTTCTGAGTAAAATTTAATTTTTTAGTCTAACTTTTATTTTATTTTAATCTTTTAGTTATACCAGAAAGAAGAAATCCATGCGAACCATCCCCATGTGGTCCGTACAGTACATGTCGCAGTAATAATGAACAAGCTATGTGCTCATGCTTAATTGGATATATCGGTGTTCCACCCTCTTGTAGACCGGAATGTTTGGTTGATTCAGACTGTTCTAGCATTATGTCGTGTTCCAACCAAAAGTGCATTGATCCTTGTTCTGGTACCTGTGGCATTAATGCAATGTGTAAAGTACATTATCACAAAGCAATATGTTACTGTCCAAATGGCTATAGTGGCGATCCGTTTACTCAGTGCTTAGTTATAATTCATGGTATGATTTCATAACAAATAATTTAAATATTTAGTATATTAATCTTGATTTTTCACTAATTACTTTTTTATTGCAGAAGAAATTCCCTTGAAAAGAACTCCTTGTGAACCTTCGCCTTGTGGACCTAACGCATTATGCAAAGCTCAATCGTTCAACGATTCACCATCATGTACATGTATATCTGGTTACATGGGGGTTCCGCCTTACTGTCGTCCAGAATGTGTGTCAAACAGTGATTGTAGCTTCGACAAGTCATGTATTAATAACAAATGTACGGATCCGTGTATTGGGGCTTGTGGCGTCAATGCTATCTGTAGAGTAGTTAGCCACTCCCCACAGTGCAGATGTCAACCAAATCATAATGGTGATGCGTTTGATCACTGCTATCCTATAAAGCCATCACAGTTCTCGACCGAGTCTGACAAACCTTGTGTACCAAACCCGTGCGGTTCTAATGCAATCTGTCAAGAACGCAACAATGCCGCCAGCTGCATGTGCGTAACTGGTTACTTTGGAGACCCCAATGAAGGATGCAGACCAGAATGTGTGATCAATTCTGACTGCTCAGAAAATCTCGCTTGCATTAATGACAAATGCCAAGATCCCTGCCCGGGACTGTGCGGTTCAAATGCTCAATGCCAAATGGTCAATCATGTGCCTAAATGCATTTGCCTACCTGGATTTATTGGCAATCCTTATGACAGTTGTCGTATAATAAAAGGTAAGATACTATTTAGGTTTATTGAAGTTGGTCACTTTTTTATTGTGCTACAACCAAGTGCAATTATCACCTAACTGTTTAATGAGATTTTAATTAAATATCATATTTTATTCTTTGGTAAATAGGCTACATTCAATCTTGTATGAGGTTACAAATTCTCAAAATTTATCCATAGCGACGTAAACGTAATAAATACGTTTAGGACAAATTATTTTCATACTTTATAGTTTTGCTTTCTGTTAGTTACGTTAGCTAGATTTTAATTAAAGATAACATAATAAAACAAAATACATCGTTAAGTAGAGTTATGAACTTTATATCAAATATATTATTTGATAAATCCAGATAATTGTACTTTAATATATTTCAGAAACGCCTACAGACCCATGCAATCCCTCACCATGTGGTCCGTACAGCATCTGCAATGCAATAAACGGAAAGGCAATTTGTACGTGCTCACCAGAATACATTGGAAATCCCCCTAACTGTCGTCCTGAATGTGTTACAAGTCCTGAATGCCCTCTTAATATGGCGTGCGTTAAACAAAAGTGTATAGATCCGTGTGATGGAACGTGCGGAGACAATGCGCAGTGTCGGGTTCACCATCATAGTCCATATTGTACATGTCCCTCTGGATTCGAAGGGGATCCGTTTTCAGTGTGTATTAGAATAGTTGAAAAACACGTAGAAACATCGCCATGTGATCCTAACCCTTGCGGCCCATTTGCTACTTGTCAAGATATGGGTGACACAGTATCATGCAATTGTAAACCAGGATTTGTAGGCGTTCCACCGAAATGCGGACCAGAGTGTACGATTAATGAAGATTGTCCAAAAGACAAAACATGTTTAAGAGAAAAATGTGTCAATCCATGTATAGGGTCTTGTGGAGCAAACACAAATTGCCATGCAATGAACCACCTTGCTATTTGCACATGTTTACCTCTTTACCGTGGTGATCCATTTGTCGGATGTTACATATATGAAGGTAATACTTTAAAATTAAAATGAGAGTAGCAAACATCTTGACGTAAGTTTCAATGATTGTTGTGATATATGTAACTTTATTTTTACAGAAAAAGATCCATTACCACCTGTTGGCCCTTGTGATAGATCCCCGTGTGGTGTTAATGCATTGTGTAGTAATGGGACATGTGAATGTATACCTGGGTACCATGGAAACGCTTTCATTGAATGTCGACCAGAATGTACAACCGATAATGACTGCGACAAACAATTAACGTGTATCAATTACAAATGCATAAATCCATGCAAAAATGCGTGTGGAGTGGACGCTGTTTGTAACGTTTACAATCATATTGCAATTTGTGAATGCCCAGTTCCTTTACAAGGAGATCCTTTCATTTTCTGCAAACGCGTTATAGGTAATAACACCAAAAAAGAACCGATACGAATTTTACCCATATACATAACAAAGCACTATATAATAATTGATGATATATTTGTTTCACAGAAAACAACGTAGTTGACCCGTGTTCACCTAATCCTTGCGGACCCAATAGCGTATGCCGAGCGAGTGGAACAGTTGCCCATTGCTCGTGCCGTGCACCTATGTACGATGAGCCACCAAGTTGCCGACCAGAATGTCGTACTAATTCTGACTGTCCTGCTGACCGGGCTTGCCGTAACAACAAATGCCACGATCCTTGCCCTGGCACTTGCGGAGCGCATGCCATTTGTCGTACAAGAATGCATTCACCTATCTGCAGTTGTCCAGTTCGATTCACTGGAGACCCCTTCACGCGTTGTTTGCCAAGTAACTCAGTTTGCATGATTCACAATAAATTACTTTGTTATGTTAAAAAATAATATTAAATTTCATATTGAATTTTAATTGCAGTTCCTATCGAAGCTGACCCTAAAAATGTCTCGCCATGTCCAGACTGTGGTCCAAATGCGGACTGCATTGATGGAAAATGTCGCTGCAAAGTCAACTTCTTTGGGGCGCCACCATTCTGTCGTCACGAATGTCTTAGTTCCAGTGATTGCGATTGGCATTTGTCTTGTTTAAATAGGCGATGTGTTGACCCTTGTCCGGGTGCTTGCGGACTAGGCGCAATTTGTACACCTTCTGCACACAATCCTCGCTGCGATTGCCCTCCAACAACAACCGGAAATCCCCTTTATGCATGTCGACCCATCGAATCAATTCGTAAGAAAGCTCAACTGGAAGATATGCTTTTAATACACGTTTCTCAGTGTTTACAGATTTTGCTAGGCATAAAAGAACAATCGCTGTACGACGGCAAACTTGAGTTTTCGCTTTTAAAGCTTAGGCATGGGTTTTACTAGCGAAACAGGGCGAGCCGATCGTTCAGAATATTTAATATTTGAACGCTTAATACTAAGCGCTTATTATGTTTGCTACACGGGACCTTTTTAAAAGCTAATGTCTTAATTAAATTTTAAAATTTACAGAAATACCCCAAAACACCACATGTAATCCATCACCATGTGGCCCTGGTGCTATCTGTCATATCAGGGGTTCGGCAGCGTTCTGTGAATGTGAGCCCGGATTACGCGGCGATCCATACTTTGGTTGTCGACCCGAATGTCTCGCTGATTCCGATTGCTCCCCAACTAGAGCCTGCATGCGATCACGTTGCCGTGACCCCTGTAAGGGTACATGCGGCATAGACGCTGAATGTGAAACTGTCAACCACATACCACTCTGTTCATGTCCTACCGGTACACGCGGAAATGCATTCGTCAAATGTGATCGTATTCCACCAGGTAAAATGGAAGGTTTATAAGATTTTGTTTAAAAAATATGTGCAAGAACTATATATTTATGTTGATTTTATTATTTATATCTTAAAGCGCTGCCTTGTTCGCCGTCACCTTGTGGTCCCGGAGCGCTATGCACTGTATCAGGAAACACCGCTGTGTGCTCTTGCCCCAGTGGCACAAGTGGCGAAGCAGCTACATCAGGATGCCGACCAGAGTGTGTTGTTAGCTCGGAATGTTCTCGAGACCGTGCTTGCGTCCGCAACAAATGTATTGACCCTTGCACAGGTGCTTGTGGAAATGGGGCAACTTGCCGTGTGTTTGATCACGCACCAATATGCTCTTGCCCACCGATGACAACTGGGGATCCATTCCTTAATTGTAGACGTAAGATTTTTTAATTGAGCTTAACATTTATTCAATCAAAAATCAGTGATTAATTTTAAAAAATATATTTTTGCGTTTAATAATTTACAATTAACCTTCGATTTATGGCACAATGTAATATGAATATAAACATTGCTTGCAGCTGTATCAACAACAATCCAAGATCCTTGTGACCCAGATCCTTGTGGACCACGAGGAACTTGCCGAGATGGCACTTGTACCTATTACGAATGCACTGTTAACGACGATTGTCCAGGCGACCGCGCTTGCATAAATAGAAAATGTGCTGACCCGTGCATTAACGCTTGCGGTCTTAATGCAATATGCACTGGTATTAGACATACTGCTGTATGCTCATGTCCTCCGAACTATACCGGATACTCATTGGTGCGTTGTGACCGTATTACACTACCGCCTGCTGATAAACCAAAACTGGAATGCACGACTGACGACCAATGTCAAGAAACAGCAGCTTGCGTCGACACTCGTTGTGTGCCTGTGTGTGGACCGAACAATTGTGGTATTAATGCTCATTGTATTGGAAAACAACACAGGGCCCGTTGCGCGTGTGCGCCAGGCTTTGAAGGTGATGCGTATGCGGGATGTTATTCAGGTACTGTTTCGACTTTTTTGTCATAACTTGTTAGTACTATGTTTATATAGAAATATTCTAATACCACCTATTGTTGACACAGTGCAATGCCACAGCAATAATGACTGCCCTGATGACGAAAGCTGCGAGAGCCAGTCATGTTTGAAAGTTTGCTCTCGTCTTCGCTGCGGAGTAGAGGCCCAATGTGTTGCTCGCGGGCATAGTGCTTCGTGCGAGTGCAATCCTGGAACACAAGGAAACCCATGGACTTCTTGCCGCAGAGATGAATGTACAATGGATGAAGATTGCCCGACATGGTTAGCTTGCAGAGGAAAGACATGTCAAGATCCTTGCCCTGGAGCCTGTGCACAAGGAGCATTATGTACGGTTATGCGTCATATTCCCATTTGCGAGTGTCCGCGAGGAACTCAGGGAAATCCAAGGATAAAATGTGAACCAGGTATTTATAAATAATATAATTTATTTTAAATTGTATTAATGATTATAATATATTCTTTATTATTATTTAAACAACAATAGCCTCATGTATAATATTATGTTTTATAGTTAAAGCCGACATAGAATGCGAAAGTGACGCTGACTGTGGCCCAGACCTGGCTTGTCTCAGAGGCTCCTGTAGAAATCCTTGTGATGCCACATCTTGCGGAGCTCAAGCCGTGTGTCGCGTTGCTAATACCTTACCTTTCCGCACACTTGTGTGTGAATGTCCAAAACCATTTACTGGAGATGCATCGGTTCAATGTATGCCAAGTAAGTAATCATAAACTACACAAGGACCCTATAATAAAAATACTACCTGGATCAAATAGACTCCATCGGCCGTTTGATTCATGTTAAAATAATGAAATGTGATTTATTATTTACTTTGTGTCCAAATCAATGCTTCTACTAGTATTAAACTATAAGAAATATTTTCGTACATAAGGTAAAAACTCTGCAACATTATTTTGTACATACACAACGAGCACTATTTGTATACAAATTGTGCACTTACAATAAATTCTATTGGCTATGATTTTTCAATATTTTCTTACTGTATATATGTTAATAGATTTTGCTATTAAGGATTCATAAAAGTATTCAATTTTACTTAATCCATAAGATTGATCAATTAATGAAATTCATATATATGACGTACTTGTCGATGTTTATTAAGTATGGTAAATTTGTATATATATTAAAAAATTTTAAACTTTTCGCGGCCGCAGAACCACAATGTCAGCAAAACAGCGATTGCGGCGATGAAGAGCAATGTTCTAATGGGCGTTGCGTTGCTGTTTGCGACCAGCGTTCTTGCGGTTCCGGCGCTGAATGTAGAGCACAAGGACATAGAGCATCATGCCGCTGTGTACCACCCCTACAGGGTGATCCCAATGTCGCCTGTACACCTGGTAACTAATAACAATATTTCCTCTACATGTTTAGAAATCGCATGATCATAATATATCGGAGTTTATTTCAAATTGATAGAAAAATATAAGCTCTGGCATTGTTAATAAAATGTGTAACAAATATTAAAAAAAGCTAAAGATAGAAATAAAATATATTTTCAAAAAAATATTCTTGTTTATTTGTTTAATTTGCTTTAAAGTTTCAAAACTAAAAAATTCTAAAACTCGATGTTGACTGTGACAGTATAGGGTGATACGTGCTAGCAATAATACTTGTGGCACTAGATATTTCAAATTATATATGAATCGAAATAGGAACGGAAGGCATTGGCTGCGAATTGGACACGGACTGCGGTGCCGCTGAGGCTTGTGTGGCGCGTCGCTGCGTGGCTGCGTGCGCCGGTGCCTGTGGTACTGGAGCTCTGTGCACCGCGCCACAACACCGCGCCAGGTGCCACTGCCCACCCGGCACAGCTGGTGACCCGGCGCGATTCTGTTACACGCGTGAGTAGTCAATGCGAGAAAGATTACTTTTATAATGAGTTTTTTCTTTAAAATTTCTCAGAAATCTAAAGGCAATTGTTATCAAGAAACGAGCAGAACAATATATTTTTTTTAATTCTTGAAAATAGTTTACAGTAACGAAACATGTTCCTACTGCCTAGTGCCAACTTAGAGACATGTATATTTTTAAATTTATTGTACAATATTGTATATTCTTTAAATTTAAATAGTAATAGTTACTTACCAAACCAAAAGAAGTTAAAGAGCTTTCAATATATAAATCGATGTTTACCAAATTTTTATTTTCTTTCAGCTGAATGCACAACTAATGAGGACTGTCCGTTCGATAAGAGCTGCATTAACGGATACTGTCAAGACCCGTGCATTTTAGGTTCGCCGTGTGGACGCGACGCGACTTGCGTAACAGTCGCCCACGTGGCTACGTGCCGTTGTCCCCCCGGAACGCAGGGTAATGCAAGAGACGCCTGCATATCAGTTGCTTGTCATTACAACGAGGATTGCGCTAATCACCAAATCTGCAACCGTCTCAATCACGTCTGCCAACCTGTCTGTACGGACAGCGCTTGTGCTCCTGGCGCCCTCTGTACGGCAAATAATCACCAACCGACTTGCACTTGCCAACCTGGAACCTCTGGGGATCCTTACATCCGTGGTTGTGGCATAACGCAAGCAATACCAGAGTGCTCGAAAGATGTTGACTGCGTGGCTCCACTGGCGTGCGTTAATGCACGTTGTATCGATCTCTGTCTCAACAATCCTTGCGATGAAGGACTTAACTGCAAGATTGTAGACGTCTTACCACTACGAGCTGTTGCCTGTGTCTGTCCAGAAGGTGGACGCGTAGCTCCTAACAACGGATGCCGTTCGCCTCCAGTGTCAGAATGTAGTGCCGACAACGACTGCACTAATATTCAGAAATGTCACCGCGGAAGCTGTGTAGACGCTTGCAGAGCTACACCTTGTGGATTTAACGCACTGTGCGATTCCATCGATCACGTATCTCGTTGCACTTGCCCACCAGGATTTATAGGCAATCCGAGAATAGAATGTAACATTCGTAAGTATTTTATTAATATATATTACAATACACATATTTAAGTTTATGAGAATAGAATAATTTAAGTTACTTATTACAATTGAGGTAAAAAAGATGTGCAGTTAAAAATTGTAAACAATATTTTTAATACCTATAACGAGGTCATTATTACTTTAAGAGTTTTCGTAATTATTTGTATTATTTAATGTCCATAAATTCTTCGTAGAGATAGTCACTAAATATTTTTTGTGTTAACCAATGTTCTGTAATGCGAGCTTTGACATAATTTACTATGTTATTTGCAGAAGGAAGACAACCCACAATATTCGAATGTTACATGGATGCTGAATGTGACACAGAACAGGCGTGTGTAGACCGCACGTGTGTAAATCCGTGCACAAATTCGTGTGGTATCGGAGCTCTATGTCGCGTTATAGACCATAAGCCACAGTGCTCCTGTCCCAGGGGTTATAGCGGAGATGCAAATACACGTTGCGTTCCACGTAAGTGCTAATACCATTTTCATAGTCCCGAATATGCATTATTTGATTAAATTTCTCTGTAGCCTACTTGAACGGGCAAGCGCTTCATAAACCTGAGGTCGTGGATTTAAACTCTGATGGGCCCAAGAACTTTTCATTGTTGTTTCCTAGTTGATTAGGGCAATTCGGGCTAGTCACCCTATTGCCTGTAAAGATGATCCATGCGTCGGACGGGCATGTAAAAAGCCAGTTCTGCACCTGATCCCTTCAGGTGTGTGTCGGTTGTCCGTCCCATCGGTCAATGAATGCACCTGTGTTAGTGCGTTTACTTGTGCACTATCATATCTCTCGCGCAGCAGACTAAATTATTATATAAATCAGCCGCCGTATTCGAAATCGCCCTGGAGGTCATTATTACCATTATTATTAGGTATACAAATAAATATAAGATGTTGCACAGGCCATAAACCATATACTTTATTAAATCAAGTAAGTGTTATTTAATTTACTAAAGTACTAATAATTGTATATTTTCAGCATCAGACAAATCAGTACTACCAGTAGGTTGCAAAGCCAACTCCGAATGCCCACTGTCACAAGCGTGTATAAACGGAGCTTGCGCAAATCCTTGTGCATGTGGCGACAACGCTGAATGCAATGTTGTAAGACATCACCCAGTTTGCTATTGCGAACGTGGATTTTCAGGAAATCCTTATATAGGATGCACCAAAGGTAAATTTAATCCTCAAGTTTAATAATCACAAGGAATATAAAAAATTAATTCAATTTATATTTAAAAAAATTATTATATTTTTTTATGTGATGTCACAAATTTACTTGTGTATTCGCTTTCAGTGAGCTGCACATCAGATAGTGAATGTTCCGACAGCGATACCTGTTATAATGGGGCATGTGTAAACCCATGCATTATCGAAGCACCTTGTGCTATTAGTGCTGAATGCTACGGACAGGCTCATCGACCAACTTGCCGCTGTCCTACAGGAACGAACGGAAATCCATATGTAAAATGTTTATCATCGGAATGTGAGATTGACGCAGATTGTAACGACGATAGTGCATGCGTTAAAGGTATTTGCTTCAACGCGTGTTCTGTTGAAGGTAAAAACCCTTGTGCCAGCAATGCAGAATGTTTCGCTCGTAACCACGCTGCATCTTGTAAATGTCCACCATCGCTTCCACTAGGAGATCCTTTAACCTATTGTACAAAAGTCACAGTTATAGGAGAACCTGAATGCCGAATGGATGGAGACTGCCCTAGCAAACATGCTTGCCTAAGGGATAGATGTCGAGAAGCTTGCTCAGAATTAAAACCTTGCGCTGGCAATTCTCGGTGCTCAGTATCAGACAGTGTACCATTCCGAACTTTGATTTGCCGCTGCCCAGAAGGTTATACTCCAGACGAAGGCGGATCATGTAAACCGTCACAATTACCATCTCTTAGTTGTTCAACTGATCAGGATTGCAGTGATACCGAATCTTGCGTGAACAGAATTTGTAGAAACCCATGCAACTGTGGCGATAATGCAGAATGTTTTGTTCGAGATCACCGACCTGTTTGCTCCTGTCGCGAAGGATTTGATGGTAACCCATATTTGTCATGCCGCGTTGTTGGCTGCAGAACAGACACAGAATGCGAATCTCATCAAGCTTGTATAAACGGAAATTGTATTAGCCCATGCTTAACAAACAATACTTGCGGAACAAATGCTGAATGTTACGTTGAAAGAAACCAGCCGATTTGTCGATGCCTCTCTGGATTTGAAGGGAATGCATATACAAATTGCATTCTGACTGAATGTAGAGCTAATGGAGATTGTCCTCTTGATAAACAATGTCACGCTCATAGGTGCATAGACCCATGCCTATCTAGAGATATTTGCGGACCAAATGCAATTTGTTTAGTGAGAAATCATATCGCTGTTTGTAAGTGTGATCAAGGCTATGTAGGCAGTCCTTATGTTGAATGTCGACGACAAATTACGTCAGAGTGTATCGTAGATGCCGATTGTCCTTCAAAACTTGCTTGCTTGTCATCTAAATGTGTCAACCCCTGCACAGAATTACGACCGTGTGCGACACCAGCAACATGTGAAGTATCACCAACACTTCCTGTAAGAACTATGCTCTGCACATGCCCGGTTGGGTACGTCAGCAGCGGTGGAGGCATATGTAAGCCCGTTACTTCGATCAACGATAGTGTATGTGTCATTGATAACAACTGCACAGCAAATCATGCCTGTGTCAACTCTCTATGCAAAAACCCTTGCGAATGTGGACCTAATTCAGATTGCAGAATAAAAGACCACAAGCCAGTATGTGCTTGTCGACAAGGATTTATAGGTGATCCACGCACAGGATGCTATGAGATTACCTGTCGCGCTGATAGCCAATGTGCGGATGATGAAACTTGTATTAACAATCGATGCATACCTGTTTGCTCAGTTGACGCCAATATCTGCGGAAGATCAGCAGAATGCTATGGTTCTGAACATCGAGCGTCTTGTCGCTGCTCTATAGGCTCAGTGGGAAACCCATCAATTGCATGCACACCTATAAGTTGTCGTGCTAACAGCGATTGTCCTGTGGAAAAATCATGTATTAATTCAAAGTGTGTGGAGCCATGCACTGAAACTTCTTGTAATGAACCAGCAGAGTGTAGAGTGCATCAACATGAAGTTTATTGCGTATGCCCACCGGGCTATCAGAGCACAGACGATGGATGTATAAAGACTGGAGAACCTCAATGTGCAAGTGATGTAGACTGTCCGTCAGGTCTAGCGTGCCTTAATACCACGTGCATTAATCCTTGCTTGCAATCAACACCTTGTGGCGATAACGCTGAGTGTAAGGTTATTAATACACTTCCAGTTAGAACTTTAATATGCGAATGTAAACCCGGATACAAAGGCAATGCTCTTGTAGAATGTACACCATACCTAAGTAAGTTTTTATTAATATATAAGTGTAATACTGCATGTAAATCTATTTAGAACATTTTTTAACTTTTTCCACCTTTCTCTTAAATTTACTATTTCAGCACCCACCACAAAATGCGTTGATGGGCAAGGAATTGATTTCAATGGTGAGTGCATGCCATGTAATGAAAATGAAGGCCGAATTATAGACGCCCGAGGTCGTTGTGTATGTGATTGGGACAAAGGATACACCCCTCGTGGCAACACCTGTGTGGCGATCGGATGTCGTGCAGACGATCAATGTGACGATCAATCTCGTTGTATAAACGGAGCATGCGTCAACGCTTGCGAAGCTGAGCCGTGCGGTCAGCACACAACTTGTGAGGTCATTGGACACCGGTCCCGTTGTGCTTGTATACCCGGATATGTTGGCAATCCAAGAGTCCAGTGCTACAATGCCACTACACCACAAGATAACTATCGTACGGACTTCCCGCTACCCGACATGCAGGTAGTGTGTCAATTCTGTTATAGCTATACACTTCATTGTTTGTTTTTAAAATATAACGATTAGTGTTGTAAGTATATAAATACATTAACATGTTCATAATTATTTTTAGGTTCATTGCCTCGCCGATGGGGTGCGCGTGAGTCTCAAAATAAAGGACTTTAACGGAGTGCTGTACGTTAAGGGCTATAGTAAGGACGAACGATGCAGACTAGTTGTTCACACGCCAGAAAGCCAAGAGAGCACTGTGGATTTCACTGTACATTTCGGTGATTGTGGTCTGGTACACGTTAACGTAAGTTGCGACTGATATTTTACTAAAATTTAATGCTCTAAACGTCATCTGATTTCTTACAATATTTTTAAATATTTTAGGGTCTAGCAAGTTTCGTACTGGTGATGCAAATACATCCTACATTGTTAACGTCTAACGCCAAAGCATTCCACATCAAATGCATCTACCAAACGGGCGAACAGAATGTTACCTTAGCATTTAATGTCTCAATGTTAACTACTGCTGGCACCATCGCAAATACTGGGCCACCACCAACGTGCTCTATGCGTATCGTGTCTAGATCTGGCGATGAAGTTAGTTCGGCGGAAATTGGTGAAAACCTCGTTTTACAAGTCGATGTCCAACCATCAAGTAAGTACCAACGTACGCACGTTAAAAGACTAGATTTAAACATTGTACTTAAGCAAAAAACAATTTTTGTGTTGTTTCTATTTTATAAAATTGCGTAATATTTTTTTTTATAACTTCTTACAGGCATATACGGTGGATTTGCCCGTAGCTGTATAGCAAAGACGAGTGAGGTGGCGACGAATATAGAAAATGAATACACCGTTACGGATGCGGATGGTTGCGCTACCGACGCCGCAATATTTGGAGAATGGGAACGTAGTGAGGACGGTAGTGCCTTAAGAGCTGCTTTCAACGCGTTCAAATTCCCGAGTAGTGATAATATAAGATTCCAATGCAACATTCGCGTATGCTTTGGAAAATGCCAACCGGTAAGTTAAGCAAATATTATTTCTAACAAAAGAAGATACCACGCTATGCTAAAAAGTAAAACCAAATTGTTTTAAAAAATATAATTTCGATATATTAACCAATTGCAATCGAAATTGAAAGTCACAAAATTTCATAACTTTATACTCACATGAAATTTTGTATTACAGGTTAACTGCCGGGGCTACGACGCTTTCGGTAAACGTAGAAAACGAGAAGTAATCGATCCCAGAGATGGCCTTTACAACAATGAAGGCCAATTCCGGGAGGAAGTAGTCGTTGAATCGAATCCGATATTAACGCTAGAACGACGCGATCCGTCGCGAGTGGCCCGACAGCGCGATGCGTCCGGTGCTGAAGCGGCGGGCGGCGCTTCGGGTGGTGAGGTGTGCGTTTCCGCGGCGGGTCTGGCGGTGGCACTAGCGCTCACGGCGCTGTTAGCCCTCGTGGCGGTGGCAGCTGCCGTGGCCTGTTGGCTCGTCGCATGGCGAAGAGCCAGACCCCCGCCCGCTCCACTACCACACCCTCCTGATTTCCCCAACCCGCTATTCCAGCGCTAAGAACGCTAGTCGCTAGTCGTGCGCCACGCTCCTCCGCCGGCGCCGGGTGGTGTCGGCTCTTTCCTTCCTCTCGGCTTTAATCTGAGTGCGCCTGCGGAGGACCGCTGAGCCAGGTCGCGGCAAGCGCCGTGGCAAAAGCCACTTCCCTCGCTTGCGCTCGCCGCGCCCTATTTAGTTTAACATTTATATTTTTTAACTTTGTAACTTTTTTAACGTACCTCTTCGTTTTCTTCAAACTTTGTGATATTCATAATATAAATATTCGAAATCACCATAACTTTATGTAATATAACTATTGATTTTAGATTGTAAGAAAATAATAATAATGAAATAATAATAAAAGTGGTTCTTTTATTCCATCGTGCCCAAAGAAATTATCATGTAACTCGATTACTAACTGCTAGGCGTGAGTGTTATTTCACGTAATTAGTTACAATAACTAGTTGCGCGATATGAAACTTAATAACCGTTTCGTGTCAAATTAAAAGTAGTTATTTTTGTAAATACGTTATTTGGGCGAACTTGGTCGTCATCGTCTTCGTTCGTCAAGTGAGTGAGCGTAAAGCGCTATATTTCTTTCGCATCTTGCCTACCGAGCGAGAGTGATGGCAGATCGAAATTTGCCTAGTAAGCGAAACAGCGAGTGACGTATTTAAATTTTGTAGGTTCTAATATTCGAGTGACCTTTTTGGTAAATAATGTCTTACGATTCCGGGAAACCAGCAGTTATTTGAATTAAAAGTATAATAAAACAAAATAAAGATTTTGGGTTAAAAAACCGAACAAACAAAGTAAATGAACGATGTATATAAAAACACGATACTGTGATTTTCGTTTCGAATGTAACCGTATAGTTGGGAAACGTATGTAACAGTATAATTGTGAAACTTATGTATGCACAGTAGCTAGATGTAAGTAGCTAGTTATAAAAATAACTACTTTTAAATCAAGCGACGCCGTCCACGTAACTGGTTTCGTTTCGTTTGTTCAAAGTGACGTAACAACCCACGTCTACTAACTGCGTAGGCAACATTAAAATAAAGTAATTTTGCAGAAAACCAAATAAAATAAAGTTTATAAAGTTGGGTAGAAATAGGTATCCCGTGACGAACCTGAAACCGTTTTAATTTTCACACATGCAGTGTAACGTCAGACAACATTATACCGATTCATGCATTTACGCAAATACTACTTACATTTAATTGAAATGACGCTGTCTATTTAAATATTATAATGTTCATTCCTATTTTTGTGCTGCATCGGGAGGTAATACACTTCCTCTTGTAATCATAAATACTACTAATAAAATATGAGCAGACTTTGGAAATGCATTGTACTGAGATATTAAAGAACTGACAAATAACTACGTAAATTTGTTTACCATCACTCTCTCTCGGATTTCACAAAGACCAAAATATTAAAACTGCTGCTAACGAATAAAAAGATCGCTCATGTTCTGATCATAAAAGTTAAAACCTACTTTGTTGCCACTTCTAATAAGTGCAAAACGCTTGATCGACAGAGTGTATAGAGGTAATTACCATCTTATGCAACCTTTTTTTTACCGTGGGGAAATGCCTACGCATACCCGTCCTAGCGGGGGCAAAGACGGGTTATGCAGAACTCGCACCGACTAAAAGCACCACATTGTTCCTTCTTGGCGCCTCAGGATGGGGACACTCTTTCGCAGTCTTCTGCGAAGCCATTAGCGCTGGCCGCCGAAGCAACCCCCTCTCAGCTCTCCCTCTAGGCGTAACTAACGCGCCCTTCGTCTGTCCCTGTAGTTAGGTAACAGACTCCGCCGAGCCTGTTACTCAGGGGCCATGGGAGCCAGGAGTTTCCAGCGCGCGGAGGATAGAGAGAGTGGCCTATAAAAAAACCAGACAATACTCTTCCCCCGCGACTTCTCCTTGTTTGCGGAGGACAGGAAGGGCGGCACACCTACCTCTTGCAACCCGTTCCTCGTACCCTATCATCAAAGCGGACTTATTCAGCCCACTTGGAGAAGTGAGAACCTGCTCGGGAGGATCTTACGCAACCTTAACTTAAGCAAATGTATAATTTGTATGATTGGTGATGCTTCCGAAACGATTTAAACTAGGCACACAAAGTTTCTCCGGAACGGGTTCTCGCTTTGACGTAGCGGAGAGGCTCAGTACCTGCAGCCTGATCAGCCACAGGAAAGCTATGAGGAACCTGGCCGGCATGTAGTGTAAGGCTGGCCGGAAGAGGAATATCGGTAGCTCCTAGGCAGCTCTCCCTATCATGCGCGATTTGGCCGCACCTGACACACATACATTCGGCAAGGTGTTGTCCATCTCTTCTCTTTCTGCGGGCGAAATTGTGCTGACGGCGGAGCTCAAGATCTAGGCTGGCACTGTCTGTCTTTGAAACTTCTGAAATGACTCCTGGGTGGTAGATACAGGGGGAAGGACTGCTACACAGATGTAGCAGCCCAGACGGACGCACCCAGAGGTGTAGTTGGCTGAGATGGGGCGGCCAGCGCCGAAACAGCATCTCAGCACGCTATAAAAATACACTACACTAAAAAAATGTAACAATGTAATTTAATTTCTAAATGTAGGTTTATATTGTTGACATACAAAGTAAGAAGCTTAATAGACAGCGCTTGTATGTTCTTGTCGCTGAGTACAATAGCAGCCGGTTAATCGGACTTGTCGATTAAGAATCGACTAATCCGCTTTATTAAATGCATTATAAATACTACCTTTGCTTTTTATATGCTTACGAAAAAATTTAAAATAATTATTTTAAATTTATTATCACACGCAGTCAAATCAGCACCAATTATTTATTTTCATAGATCAATGTCTAAACACTGGCTCAAAATATGAGCAGCTTATTAGGAAATAATGTTTTTTACTGAATCTTGGCCATAAGGGAAACTTATATAAAAGGCGATAAGTAGGAATAAATAGGAATAATATTCTTAATTTGTAATGTAAAAAACATTAAGTAAATCTTAATGTTTATGTTTTTTTTATATTAAAATTCTGTTGATTGGGAAACAATTATTAATGGTGGCGAAACCAAGCCTAAAAGTAAGATTTAGCAAACAATAAAATACCTCCCGCCTAATCCCTGGGGCCCCGGTAAGTATGGGTGTCCCACAAGGATCTATTCTTGGACCTTTTCTTTTCCTTGTTTATGTAAATGATCTACCACATATAGTTAACAACAACAATGAGATAGTATTATTTGCGGACGATACCTTTGATTTTAAACTCGCACGTAATACTATGATTAATGACGATGTAAATAATACTCTGTCCAAAGTAGCGCATTTTACTATTAAACAACAAAAAGACTAAATGTATTAAATTTATGGCCCCTAATGTAAAATGTGGTAACTTTAAAGATATTAATACAATCTTCGTCCATCAAAAAAGAGCTATTAGTGCAGTGTGTAACCTGGGCCCTAAAGAATCACTTAAAGTGTTGTTTACTCAAATTAAAATATTGACCGTTAGTTTTCAATACTTTTTTGAAAATTTTATGTATGTGCAGAAAAACAAAAATGATTTTTTAAGGCATTGTGATGCACATGACATTAATACTAGGAATAATTTCTAAATATTTTAGGGGACAATGTATTCGCTTTTACAACAAAATCCCAGTAAAAAGTTCAAGATTTATCCATTAATAAATTTTAAAAAGTTATCAAGGTACGTTTGAGTGTTAAACGTTATTACAATGTAAATGAGTTTTTAAATGATAACACACTCTGGTAATGGAATGCTTGCTCCAGGCTTTTTTCAATAATATCATAATCTTATGCTTTTATTTGTTTGTTTATTGTTTCAATTATATTGTAAAAGATGACAAAAAAAAAGTCCTTCTGAGTTTCTTTCGCCGGTTCTTCTCAGGTCAGAGGCGTCCTTTTCCGAACCGGTGGTAGATTTTTGACAATCAATACGTGAGTGTATCGCTCCTGTGTTGAATAAAGATATTTGAATTTGAATTTGAATTTACCTCTTTATAGTCCATGACCAGCGGCGGACTAAGCCCGTCAGAGGCCCGGGGCGGCAAAGCTGAATGAGGCCCCTAAGCTTTAATCAAATGTAATTCTACAAGCTTTTTATTCAGTTCACATTTGTGTGTATAAGTATTTATGATTATTTCGTTAAAATCTGAGAAGTTAAATTTAAATTCGGCTTAAATTATTTAAGCTTTATAAACATAGGTATGTACCTACAATCATCATCATCATCATCAGCCTGTGATAGTCCACTGCTGGACATAGGCCTCCCCTATTACACACCCATCCATTAGGGGGTGTTTGGACCGCAACCCATCACGCTGGTCAAATCTGGCAGGTTGGTGGGTGGACCGACTTTTTACATGCACATCGGACGCATGGATCATGTTACTTTTCAGACAATTGGGTGATCAGCCCAAATTGCCCCCGTTGAGTCCCCGCAGGATTAGAACCCACGACCTACGGTTTTTTAAGCACACGCCCATACCAGTAGGCAACGAAGGCAGTCGTACCTACAATATGGAATGAATATGGTGGAGGAAAATAAAATACGGAAATAGAATCGAACGACAAAAAAAATAACAGAAAAAATAAATCAAAGGTAGTTTTTATTTTCAGTAGATATGAAGTTAATTTTTATATGTGTTTTGGTGCCTTCAATTTACTGAACTCTTCAATAACTTTTGTGAAATCAATTTCTTTTGAAATTTTTCTTTCAATTGAAAGCAGGGCTATATTAACCACATGATGCAACCGAGATGCAACTGGTCAAGAAGTATTGAAGTATAAGCGATGTACAGGGTAATGATTCACTTTAATCCCATTTTATTATAAATTGTAGGATTTCTTGGGCTGTCCATTTGTTGGCAGCAACACCCATAGTCGTATCGGTTGCTTTTACATGTCTGCGGTACCTTTAAATTTCTTCCAAAACTTGCTCCTTATCAAATTCACTATAAAGATTTATTAAATTATCAACTGCTATAGCCAGAGCGTATCTGAAGCTTCTAGCATAAACTTTGATTCAATAATTTGGAAAATATTATTGATTTGCTTCATGGCCTCGTAACAATTCTTGTATAAATCGATCTATACATTCAAACATTGACCGTCTTTTTGAATTGTTAATCCAACACCATGAGCTAATTCACCCAGCATCGTTCTTTTTACCTTCCTTCTTCCTCGTTTCTCTATGTCGATGTCCACATCATTGCATTTTTTTGTGCCAAAAGTAACAGCATTGTCTACAATGGTGTTTCGTTCTTTAACTAAATACTCATTCAAGGCTTTTAGTTTAACGATTCCTATATCCAAAGTCATTTTGGGAGACTGCAAATATTGCTGAACTAAATTTACTTCCTCCAGTACAGAAAGCCAAAATTGTTTATAGGTTAAAAAGGTAAAATTACAAACAGCCGGCAGGAGCAAGCTTGCTCCTGATCTTGTATCTAGATTTGCCTTTGTTGGATCTTGAAAATGTTCCAAACTACTTATATATGTTATGTTCCAAACTACTTATATACGTATCTATGTTTTCCTTTACGACTTTTACCGACTCGTAAAGAGCACTCCAGCGAGTATCCGATAAATGTTTTAAATTTTTTCCAGTCTTCTCTTTCAGTTATTGCCATCTCTGTGTCGATGATGAAATAAACGAATACAATTTCTCTACTGTACCAAAACACGTGACGCTGGAAGGAACGCATGCAAACGCATGAACGCCACAAAGATTCAAGGAATGATTAGAACAGGGACTGAACAATGCTTTTGGATTTATTTTTCGTTGCACCCCTCCATGGACACCTGACATTGACGCGGCATTGTCGTAACCTTGAGCCCTGCACAACGCAATATCTAGTCCATCTTTTTTCAGCTGTTGCTGAATGTCTTTTGACATATCCTCAGCAGTTTTTCCAGATATCAAAAAAAAACCCAGGAAAGATTCCCGTACTTCCACAATGTCATTTTCTATATGAACGAATCTAATGATTTGACTCATTTGGTCTGTTTTACTTTCGTCAGGAGTGCTGTCAAAAATTATTCCGTAATATTTAGCCTTTTTAATATCTGCAATAATTTTTTGCCTTACATGTTCACCCAAACATAGAATAAATTCATTTTGTATGCCTTTTAACATATACGATGGTACTCTATTTGACCCACCAGTGGCCTCTTGTAGGTTTAAGCAATGCTCTTTCAGCACCGGATCGTATTTCGCTAACAATTATACTAATTCTAAAAAAATTCCCATGTTTTCCAAAGAACTATCTTCACGGTGGCCTCTAAAAGCAAGATTTTGCTAAGCTAAGAATAACGCGACTCCTAAAACGCGATGTATAATGTTTCTCCATTTCTTAGTTTCATCGTTAATAATCTTCAAGTTATCTTTATCAATAGTTTTATTAAGTTTTAAGCTCACTGTCAACGTTTTCCATTTTTCTAAGTTTGATAGATGTTCATGAGATGATTCATGCTGTGATATCCTAGGATTTAATTTCCACCACTGACGAAAACCAGAGACAAATTTATTTGTGTGTTTATCAACCGCACATGCAAATAACCGGCAGCAGTAGTAATATAATTTCTTTGTTGATGGTGAGTATAGTATCCATTTCCTTAAATATTTAATTTCGTTTAAATGTGAGTAAAATCACTGCAAAGTTAAACAACGACGTGTTCACTTAGTGCTTTTACCTGGTCTTTCCAAGGATTCAAAAGGTCTATCTTTATTTTGAAATACTTCACTACCCTTCTCGATAATGGAAATTCTGATGTGCTCTAGCACAGATATTGGCCAATGTGCAGCATCATTGGATGAGAAGACCTCTAACTTAGCGACGTATTCTTCGGCTTCCGCAGTATTTTTTTAAAATTTATTAGTTTTATCGTTGTGTTTCAGCGTCAGTCACATCGGATTTTGTATTAACATCACATTTAATAGACTTTTCAACTATGTTTGCTGTCTCAATATCAATGTTTTGTACATTGCATCCCGATTCATCAGTTTGACTAATTTCTTTGGCAACGCAACTTTTCTTCTCATCAAAGTTTGAAAGGTATTTGGATAAAGATCCAGCAAGTGCATTTGCCGCTTCAGTAAGTTCAGTTACTTATTAGTTCATAGGTACATTGTAATTTTTTTTATTTATATGCGAAATCATAATTTTTTCTGTGTATCTTGGTGTTTGTATCAATCTCTTTTAACGTGTATATAAAGGGATGTTAGTAACTAAAATAAAAATTATTAAATAAAATTACTTTACGGATTAATTATGGGATCCCAAGCAGGTGGCAGAACCCAACCATCTTCTCTATTGAAATTTGGATGTTTTTTAATCTCAATAGCCTCACGGATCATCCTTGGTAGGAATCGGTGTTCTTTAGCGAGGATTTGTGGTTGATCAAATCAAATGCATTTATTTTATCATATGGTAAGATGGTAAATGTATCATCCACATAGCGCTTATAAAATCTTGGATGAATGGGAGCAGTGAGTAGGGCCTTCTCCTCAAAGGCCATAGCCAGATGTTAGTCAATGTTTTAGTAAATCTCAATAGAATATGCATTTTTACTAAAACATTGCCTAACATCTGGCTATTTATTTTGGAAAGATGAGTTCTACATGCAGATGGATGGTGTAGCGATGGGTTGCCCGGTGTCTCCTATTGTTGCTGACATTTTAATGGAAGACTTTGAGGAGAAGGCCCTACTCCCTGCTCCCATTCATCCAAGATTTTATAAGCGCTATGTGGAGGATACATTTACCATCTTACCATATGATAAAATAAATGCATTTTCAAACCACCTTAACTCCATAAATTCAAAAATACAGTTTACTATGGAGTTAGAAAATAATAATTCTTTAGCTTTTCTTAATGTTTTAATTATTCGCAAACCTGATAACACCTTGAGCCATACTGTGTATAGGAAACCAACCCATACAAATAAATATTTAAATGGCAATTCACACCACCATCCATCCCAGTCAGCTACCGTGGGCAAATCTTTGTTTCAGAGAGTACGAGGGGATCTGTGATGATGAACACCTGGCGGCTGAGCTACACCATGTTAAGCAAGTACTGCGAGACAACAAGCTCGCTACGCCACGGCAGCGTCACAGTGACCGAGTGAAGGCAGCCACAGTGGAGCGAGTACCTGCTGTTCTACCTTTTGTGAGAGGCGTAACTGACAAGATTGGCTACATTTTGAGGCGGGCTTCAATCAAAACTTATTTCAAGCCGCTGAAGAAGATTGGTCAATTCCTACCACCTGTCAAGTGCAATATTCCTCTACAAGACCCAGGAGTGTACAAGCTAGATTGTGACTGTGGCCTCTCTTATATTGGACAAACGAAGCGAGCAATAAGAACCCGCGTGAAGGAACATATAGCTGACATTAAACATAGAAGACCCAACAAGTCGGCAGTGTGTGACCATACATTAAATCACCCAAACCATTACATCAGATTTGATCAACCACAAATCCTCGCTAAAGAACACCGATTCCTACCAAGGATGATCCGTGAGGCTATTGAGATTAAAAAACATCCAAATTTCAATAGAGAAGATGGTTGGGTTCTGCCACCTGCTTGGGATCCCATAATTAATAAATTAAAATTTAAACCCAAGCATAATACCACTGCCGGCTGTACAGATAAAATCAGTTCATTTTGCATAGGTCGGAGTACAGATTAAAAATAATTAATAAAAGTTAAGATCTGGAAACCCCGCTTCAGCACTGGCAAGAAGACGCATGACATCTCAGTCTACCCCGTGACCACGGCCGCTGGAAAGTGTTCGAAACGTCGGGAATTTAAAATGTAAAATAAACGCGATAAAATCCGTAAAGTAATTTTATTTAATAATGTATAATATTCGCGCAAGCAATGGAAATAATTATAAAATAAAAATAACAAAATAATTCATTAAGTAAGTTTTCCTGTTTTAAAATGAACTGTGCTAGTAACAAGAATATAAAAACAAAAGAGAATCTTCAATTCTACAACAAAAAGTGATGCTTACTATGCTATAGTTTCATTTGAAAATACATACGAAGCTTATTTATTCGAAACAGAAGCCAAGACAATGTTGTGATTTATGTTACAACATTGCCTACACACTTCTGGTTAATGTAATTGGCGGTATACATATTTGTTGTATGAATTTAAACGTTATTTTAAATTTCTTAAAATATAATTTTAAATAAAAAATGGTATGTCAGTCACAGCTTAAACTTAAAAATATAAAACAAAACTCTAAAAATCAGACAGAGTTGCAGCAGTTACCGGTACGAAACTTTTATGGAAGATAGCTGAATAGACTAAAAAGTTGTTTGCATAAAAACATTACACACAAACATTACGTGATTTATTCACACTTCCTCATTCAGGGAAGTACCTGCTACAAAGACGGAATCCTACGGAGTATTGGCAGCTGTTCAGTAATAAAGTTTATTAGTACCATGTAAAAACTTCGATAGCTGTAGTGGTTTAATCTTGATGAAATCATGTACACATGAAATCATGAAATATTAAGCATATTTTTAAGTATTAGAAAATGCGAAAACATTTGGGGCCCCCAAGACCTGAGGCCGGCGAGCTGCCCTTCCGCCCCCTGTTAGTCCGCCACTGTCCATGACCCTATTCTATCAGTTTTCTGTAAGAAAAAAATTGTATCTATTAATCACGTAAACGACTATAGAACTATGAGCGTACTTGCGAAGTGGAATAAGCAAACTATAAGTACAAATAAATTTTACTTAAATACAATTACATATTCTCATCGCCTAATGCTACGCTTCTTGATGAAAGCTTTTTGAAGTTATGCAATTAGTTGTTAAGCGTTACCTTTTAAAAATAAGATTTTTTCAATCCTCCTTTAGACCCTTCGACTTGTACATAGCAGCTTTTAAATTTTTTTTCGTAGAAGATGCTAGAATGATATTATTACAGGCAAACATTTGATCAATACTTTTAAGTTTAGATTAAATTGGTGAACTTTTTTTTATTACTTTGTGTGTTTGCAGTCCGACTGCCAGTGAGGTAATATGACTTATGCCTCGAATGGGCAAGTAAAATGTATCTAACTCTTTATTTCCCACCGGACGCGTCGGTTTTGTCCCATCCGACTATGAGAATAAAAGGAAGGGAGTGTGCCTGTGATAGCGCGTACAATTTGGCAATAGGTATAATATCTATCTATCTATCGATTTATACAGAGCTAATATACATCCGTGGACTTGCCATATTGGTATAAATTAGAGTCCGACCGAAACCGAAAGTTCGGCCGTGGCTTCAGTTTCGGCCGAAACTGAATAATATAATATATAATAATTATTCTGCATTAATTAAGGCATGAAATGGAAACACAGTTTGTGGTAATCATTTATTTAAGCTGGTAATATTTTTTTAAATAACAAAATATTAAAAATATATCAATTATTTTGCAAATAACATTCTCATAGCAAAATGAGTATCGGTTATCAATAAACAAATTACTACTAGTTACTGTTGCATTAAATATTAAGTATAGTTACTTTGAGACCTTACTAATTAATACTTTGGTTTGTATTGGTTCTTACGAGGGGAGATCAAAAAGTAGTGAGAATGAGATAGAATATAATGACTATTTATAAGTTAATAATTTATTTTTCTACATAGTCACCAAGTCACATCGAGTCCAGCATTTTTCGAATGCTTCCACCCCTTTTAAGGTACGTCTTGGTCCTGCAAAAAGGCCTCCACAGCATCCTTTACTTCTTATAGTCTAACGCACACGTTTCTTCTTAAGTGTTGATTCAATTTGGGGAGAACATGAAAACAGATAGGCCAGATCTGGTGAATAATTGGAAGCCAGCTTGACCAATGGCGGCCATTGCTAAGGCCAAACTATGGGCGGGTGCGTTATCAAGATAATACATCACGCCCCTTTTTTATAATTGATGGCATTCCTGAACTTGGAAATGCCATCAATTAAAATATTGGTTCCACGCTCAAGGTATTTAATAAACAACATCACTTCTGAGTCTCAAAATATTGAAACCATAAACGTGTTAGCCGACACGACCTAAAAATTCTTCGGGGTGACGATGGCTGCTTTCATTACAAAAATTGCTGTTTTGTCACCTGACCAATAATTTTAACCCGTGTTCCGTCCACTGCTACAAAACAAGTCAAAAAGATTTTTAGAATCTTCTTTAAAATGGTCCAGCATTTTATTGGACGGCTAACGTCAATGGACGGCTTCAACGATTTTTGTCTTCCATGCTCGTTCTCCCTACTCGAAATTGAGAAGCCGACCTTGCGACAATAAAATACGGAAGAACAGACCACAGTAATGTTGCCTCCGAATCGCAATGGATCTCTTGCGTCGTTAATTTACAGAGGTTTTTAATAACAAGCCCGTACTTGGTTTTTTCAACATTTTTGAGAACACGTTCCGACACAAAGCAAAAAATGACTACATCAGAAAGAAGTAAAGAGAATCGGACATTTTTTTTATAAAGGTCTGAGCTTCGCTTTTTAGTTTTTTTTTTTGGTTACAAAGGAGTAAGTTGTGCTAACTAATTTTTGATCCTTCCTCGTCGTTCCAGAAGAATCATCAATCTCTTTTAAGTAATTTGGAATAATTGGGTTAACTAAAATCGACTGATCTGGGCTCAATTGTAACAATTCTGCACTTAACTTTTACTAAGATTTTATTGATGATGTGTTTATGTTCTGTTCTCGAGAGTCATCTTGAATCGTCTCGCTTCCAGACTAGACGACTTCCAGCCACCCGAACAAGCTGGATTCCGAAAAGGCTTTAGTACCATAGACCAAATATTTACGCTGCGGCAGATTATACAGAAGACTGAGGAGTATAATTTGCCTTTATGCTTGGCGTTTCTGAACTATGAGAAAGCTTTTGATTCGGTCGAAATTGGGCTGTGTTGCAGGCATTTCAACGTTGTCAAATTGACAGTAGGTATATCAAGGTGCTAAGGTTTTTGTACTGTAAAGCAACGGTGTCCGTCCAATTACAATTCACTAGTACGAAACCTATCCAATTGCAGAAGGGTGTAAGATAGGGTGATGTTATATCCCGAAACTCTTCACCGTTGCATTGGAAGACGCATTCAATCTTGTGTATTGAGAATGACTAGATATAAACCTCAATGGTGAGACCATAACCCACCTTATATTTGCCGACGACATAGTCATCATGGCAGAGTCATTGGAGGACCTTAACGCTATGCTCAATGACCTCAACAGTGTTTCCCAACACAAGGGCCTTAGGATTAACGTGGACAAGATGAAAGTAATGAATAACACTCATATCATGCCTACGCCGGTGATTGTTGAGGCCGCTGTGCTCTAAGTTGTTGACCAATATATTTACCTGGGACAAGAGTCTGGTTAGGTAAGTCCAACTTCGCGCAGAGGTCAGTCGACGAATCCAAATCGGATGGGCAGCTTTCGGGAATCTTAGACGTATCCTCTAGTCCGATATCCCTCAATGCCTAAAAACTAAGGTCTTCAACCAGTGCGTGTTGCCAGTGATGACCTACGGAACTGAGACGTGGTCCTTCACTGCTGGCCGTATGAGGAAGCTCCAAGTCGCTCAGCAAGCTATGGAGCGGGCTATGCTCTAAATTTCCCTGCGTAATAGAGTGCGTAATACAGACATCCGCAGCAGAACGATGGTGCCCGACATAGCTCGCAAAGTTAGCAAGCTAAAGTGGCAATGGGCCGCCATTTAGCTCTTAGAGCCGATAACCGATGGGGAAAAAAGTTCTCGAGTGGCAGCCTTGTACTGGCCATCGCAGAGTGGGACGACCCCCCACGAGATGGAGTGACGACCTGTGCAAGTGTGCGGGAAGTCGGTGGATGCAGGTGGCGCAGGATCGTACTTCTTGGCGGCTCATGGGGGAGGCCTATGTCCAGCAGTGGACTTTCATAGGCTGATATTTGATGAAGATTTTATTTTAATTTAGTAATTTTAATAAAAAATTACGTTTAATTTTGATAGCACGACAGCTTCTGAACCCAGTTTCGGTTTCGGCGAAAGTTTTGGCCAAACTCGACCAAAACCGTAACCGAAACCGAAACCCGGACCGAATTTTCGGTCGGATTTATATGGTTTTTATTTTTTTTTAATAATTAAAACGTGGAGGACTTGCAGGAGATTTTGCACAGTCTAAATGAATTCTCCCGACGCATTAGCCTCAGGATGAACTTGGACAAGACAAAAGTCATGTTCAACGAACACGTTCTCCCGAGGCCAGTCAATGTCGACGGTGTTACTCTCGAAGTTGTCGATGAATATGTCTACCTTGGGCACATATTGCAGTTGGGAAGACACAACTTCGAGAGGGAAGCCGATAGGAGGATTCAGTTGGGCTGGGCAGCATTTAGGAAGCTGAACCATATTCTCACGTCGCCGATACCGCAGAATTTAAAGACGAAAGTCTTTGACCAATGCGTACTCCCCGTGATGACCTACGGGGCCGAAACGTGGCCACTGACTGTTGGACTGGTCCACAAATTTGCCGTAGCTCAACGGGCTATGGAGCGCACCATGCTTGGAGTTTCTTTGTCGGATAAAATTCGTAACGAATGTATCCGCCAAAGAACTAAGGTCACCGACATAGTGCATAGGATTAGCTCGTTGAAGTGGCAGTGGGCTGGCCATGTAGTAAGAAGAACCGATGGCCGATGGGCCAATAAGGTTCTGGAGTGGAGGCCGCGTTTGGGAAGACGGAGCGTTGGTCGACCCCCGACCAGGTGGGATGCCGATCTCCGCGCAGTAGCCGGTTCAAATTGGCAGCGAGTAGCAGGGGATCGGCCGTCTTGGCGTTCATTGAAAAAGGCCTATGTCCAGCAGTGGACGGAGAAGGGCTGCTAATGATGATGATGAATTAAAACTAAGCCTGATGGTATCACATAACTATCTTTGTCTCATTATATTATGGATAGGAAAATAAACTATTAATTAAACCCTGAACAGGGCTCTTATTATTATCGTTAAAAGTCACGTAGTGTTACAAGGACCACTACGTATTTTAAACTTCATGCAAGCGGTACGAGTCAATTATCTCAACCATTGTTCTACAATTAATTAAACGAGTTGGCTTTATCGAGAAGGCTTTTAAAAACGCATTTTAGGCCATTTAAATTGAAATATATTTATTCAATATAGAAGTAAACATAATATTTTATATAATATGACTATTTAATAGGTTGTAATAAACGCTGCTACCGGAATAGAACAACTCTGACCTGAAAAGAACCTGCAGAACAAAGTAAGTAGCCTTTTTTTAACGATACTGAATCAAGTTTTGGCAAGTCAAGTCCAAGACCCAGAAGTATATGACCAGACAATAGATCGACTTACGAATTAAATTTAAGATTACTACAGATGAGGATTGGAGTAACCTAGATTTTCCTAACGTATTCCTCTAAAAAGAACTTCCTTTCTTCCTATGGTTGTTAGAAAAGCAATTTAATTCATTACCTAGAATGAATAATTGGGTTATAATGAAAATCAGCAACTGCGTGTTTTTCATGATATGAATTCCTGATTGCAAAGTGCGACTTTCTTGATATAATGCAATATTTTTTTTATTTTGTTAACTAGTTTAGGACGAAATGCATTTTAATGATTAAATTAAATATTTTTGGCTTATTTCTATTACCCTTAAGAAAAAGGAAATACACAGCGTTTATGAAGTCTCAGTATAGACCGAGAACGACAACTTCCGTGAGAAAATTATTGTATCAATTGCGTAATTACTCCGGAAGCGCGTATTAAGCGATCTTGAGTAGGAAGCACTAAATTGGGCGTTCTATTTTATTGTGGCAATACTTACGCAATAGTTGCAGTAAAACAAAGTGGTGTCAATTTTCTTACTTAACAAAAGAAACAAAATCCAAGAGTTTGGATTTAAGATGTCACGTATATTCGGCTACTATTCGGTATTCACCCTATTCGGCCACTTTTTTGGTATACGCTATTCGGCCAAATAATGAGTGTTATTCGGAAAACCTAATTATGAAAGAAGAAAAATGTGTTGCTGACGATTGGATATGAGTTCACCCTACCTACCTGACTACAATACTTTATTAAGTAAAATTGATCAGTTGTAATGGATATAAACAATATTTTCAGCATTTGTTAACATTGGGTAACAAACCACTTACTAAATACGTTATATACTCCTGGAATAAGAGAGATAAATTTCTTCTACCAGGAACAGTTGATTGCGAGTTATATTATTTTTGTTTGTGTGCTTGACAAGCGTGTATTTTGTACCGAATGTTCGGCGGCCGAATAGTCAACGCTCCGGCCTACAGCTTTGCGCGAATATTCGGTATCCGACTAAATCACTATTCGTGGCAACTCTAGTTAAGATTTTACGTTACGTTTACGAGAAAGGGTCTTGCAAAGAACTACAAAATGTTTATGTTTACATCTTAACTCTTATTTTTTTGAGAATTCTTATAAAAATAATACATTTCACTTATTTCGGTAATTTTAATAATTAAATATAATAAGTAAATAAAACGAAAACGCAACTTCTTATTCTTGACAAAGTTGTGTATAATTTTATTAAAAAAATACAGAAACAATTTTATATTTTATCAATATACTAAAAGGAACTAGCTAACAGAGTTCGCTTCCTTATGCTGATAATTCGCAAAATAAATCTATTAGGAGAGGACACGAATTTTGACGTAAATTGAAGTGATAATTATAACAGAGCGATTGAACAATTAGCGAATAGTAAGGGAGGGGACGAGTATATATAGTAATATTATAATGTGGCACTGTAAGAATTTTCGTTTACAAATAATTTTTTACGACACTTAACAAGACGAAAAGTTGGTATGGCAGTGAATTACATTGTAGCCAGACGAAAATATGATTCTATGAGGTAAGATAAACAGTTTTAGTTTTGTTAACAATTTTGAATTGATAAGAAAAAACAATTGTAAATATACAATTTGCATTTTTTATGAAAATATGAGTATTTTTCTCATTGGTTCTTCTTTGTTCTGGGTTCTTTTAAGGCCTTTAAATTTGCAGAATACACCGAAAGATTTTATTATGTTGTCTATTCAATCCAGTAATTTTAAGTAATATAACACTTTAAGTTTATAATACGACTTTAGATAAATAAAACGACTACACAATTAGTCGTTTTCTGAGATGATTGACTCCTGATAAAACAACAATAGGATATTGGTATTTAAAAACAAAATAATAGGAGCCTATGCATATTTTAAGTTACATTTATGTAAAAATTAAGTTGTATATTACCTACGACATCTAATATTGTAGAGTATATATGTTTGATATTAAAGAGCTCTTGCACTGTAGATTAATAACTATTTCTGGTATATGTAAGAAAAGGATTATTTAAACTCATAACACACACTTTGTTACACTTTTTTGTGTTAATATGGTAATACCGTTAAAACAAAACTGTATTGTTTTAATGGTATTACCATATTAACACGGTATCTAGGTTTGCGCGTATACATTTATCAATATTTACAGTCGCAAGCGCAAAGCGACGTAACGCGGTCACCACGGCGCATGCGTCGCCAATCCCCCCTCCTTCCTGTGCTCTCCCCACTCCGCACTAGCAGAATCACACTTTGTTTACCAATTGCCGCGATTGACGAGATAGTCGGTCGGTCGACCAAACCGACTTCGCTCGCTCGCGTCCGCACGTTATTCGCAAGTCAGTCGCGACCAACGCGACACCAATCGGCGCGGTATGACCCTGTGACGTGACATCATGAATAAAGCCGATACCTCGGCGGAAGCCGGCTCGCCGAGCGCGGCCGTCCACGTGGACCAGTGCAACGGGTCAGATGAGGAACGCTCTAAGCTTCTTGATTCGACGCCGCTAGCGCCGATTGTGACGCCATCTGGGCAGATACGGAAAGTAAAGAGCTTCACAGATACACATAAAATTCGCGATGTGAGCACAGCCTCTGGTGCAGCGTCTGCCCGATGCCTTCGGCCATACGAACAGGTTACACCATATCCAGAAGGCTCCGATAGTGGAACCAATCAATATGGAGCACCATCTGTCAGATCGCTCGCATCTATCGGTATGGGTTGCACGGACGGTCGCAAAATGGTTATCAGAAGAGTACCAACATCACCTACAGAATTGTTCCATTTAGTACGTCCTCCTACGTGAGTAGAAGCGGATATTTCATATTACATGTTGCTATTATTATTCAATTGCCTCCACTGCCATTCTTTTATTTGTGAGACATCGCATCATCAACACAAACAGTGCAAAAAGAGCATATGGCTTAAGAACTCCGTCTATCTACACTTAAAGTACGGTGTGAGTAATACCTCTCCTTCCACGCCTTTATTGTAAAAATTAATACACTGATAAAGTATTTGGTTTGATAAAAAATATAAGATTCAATAATATAACCTAAAAGAATTGTAATCAAATAATCTACGCTATAAAGTACTATACTTTATATGTAAGTGCAGGACAAAACTTGAGTGATATAACACGATTTTCCTTAAATTTTTACAAACAAATAAACATTTTTTTATAAATATACTATGCACATTTACGTCAGAAATAAAGCCAGCATCTAGTTTGCTTCTAAACTTTTCATTCACATGATAATACAACATAGTTGTAATGCTAGGTGTGTCCTACACATTTCTAAACAAATTGAATAAGCAACCTTGAACCAACTTCGTAGCTCGTATTGAACGTTTATACGATAATAATTGTTAGAACACTGGCATTTAATTTAAAATTTAAATGCTTTATTACTATTATTGTAGATCTAATGAGGCTACTAATTCAAAAATAAGTACTAAGGCCATAATGCATTATCCTACGTCAGGCAAATTTATGTAATGGCAAGTTTAAAAATTATTACAGATAACAAAAAAACTTGCACCATGCTTAAATAGCAACAATACAATGACTGTAATAATTAAAGCTGATGTACTCAATGTACAGATTATAATTTTTGTATAAGTACTATTCATATTAGTTAACATTACAACGGGAGAGCGCAACACTGCATAATTACTTTAAGCATTATGCAGTTTGTTGAATAGACAAATATATACACGTCGAGTTTCAAGAAAACAATACAGTCGTCATTCGCAACAAAGGATGGGCAAATTTACAACTGAGACATGGCAGGATGAAGACCGGTTCGACGCTGACATCCTTTCTTTCTAGGCGATGAATTATTGCATATATAGCACTCGATAATTTTACGGGAAGCGATAAATTCATCTATTGAATTGATTGCTTTGAATCACCCCTAAAACAAAACGTCATTTGAGTAAACTTTTCACTTATAAATATAAACTACTAACATACTACATACGTCGAACTAAAACTAAAAAAAATACGCATAATGTTTCTATAACTTGAGCATTATTTATTGTTTGAATGACATATTTAAATTTTTCAGCGCAAAATTTTTTTTAATCACTATCAATTATAAAGGCAAATCGTGAAAAATCTTTGTAAAACCTGATAATTCCTAATAAGATTATTTAGAAGGGTGTGGCATATGAACGTATAATTGCCCTAGCGTAATAGCAATAAAATATAATCATTAACAGTGTTCCGTGTTATTATTAAATGCAGAACAACATTTAACAACTATCAACACAAAATCTAACAACTATAATTATATGTTAAATAGAGTCAACAAAGTAAAATTTTATGTATATGAAACTGGTTCTTACTTGGCGACTAAGTTATAAAATTAGACATAATGCATTATTGTCACTCATATAGCATCGGTAACGTTATTTAAACATACTGAATCGGATATTTAAATTAACATAAACAGGCTTTTATGGAAGTATTATTTATTAAAAACTTTTACTTTCATTTAAAATAGGTTTAATAAAAAAACCAAAAAACCGAATTATCGTCTAAATTAAATAAAAATCTAGCAGACTTAAGACGTTATAAGTAGATTTTCTTAATGCTAAAACGACTTACTGTGTGTCTTACTGTGAGATTACTCTGTTGGAATATGTACACAGTAATAAATTAAGAACTTGTTTTCCTGTAAAGATGTCAAACTGCGTATGCCTTAATCTGCCTTAAATTCTTTTAAGGCAGGATTTTATCGCGTTTATTTTACATTTTTTTTTTTAATTTCCGACGTTTCGAACACTTTCCAGCAGCCGTAAGGTTCCACGGGGTAGACACTATCATTTTATTTAATAATGTATAATATTCGCGTAAGCAATAGAGATTCAATTTTTAACTTTGATTTTAAAATCGACAAAAATGTTAATTAGTATTTAATAAAAAATAATTAGTTATTAAACAAGTGAAATTTTAACAAAAAGTATGACCGACTTTAAACGTGTAACTATTTTACGCAATATAAGCAGGTAACAACACGCTCTCTGTACAAAATTGCTTCGCGATTTCTGCCACGGCATTTTAAATTTCTGAGATTTTTTAAGGTGTTCATTTAATCAAAATGTCGCCTGTAACACGTATTTTGAACATAGAATTAAGATTTTTTAATGCAATAACTTTTATGTCAATATAAACTGTATCATTTATTTGAATATACCTGATTACAATTTTTGAAAATGTTCACATTGAAATGGTTGTTGTGGGTTTTTTTAAACGTCGATATATACTCTCGTGGACTTTATTGCAGGCTATTTCAAGAAACACAATTATGTAGGACATCATTTAAATCTATCTCTTAAAGCTGTGCCAGCGTTTGCAATGTAGTCGCACGTGGTGGTGGTTTTTGATGCCGTAATTTTTTAATTTCTTAAATATGTATTAAATTACTTATAACTATTTTATATTTTTAAAAATGGGACCAAATAACAGCTGTTATTATCATTTACTATCGTTTAACAAAGAATAAACAAGATCGGACCACTACGAGAGGAGCAACGAGGTAACATTTATGAAAAAGAACATACGCTCCGAATTGAGTACATTATACCTTTTTTAATGGGAAGTCGGTCAAAAATAATAGAAAACAAAAAAAAATATTTTTATATCCTCTCTCATATAGGTTTCAATGTATTTGCTTTTGCTGACAAAGTACTTTTGACTAACGATTTATGAATTTTTATAGTTACTTTTATAGATTATTTCGTAAAAGACACGCGATCACAGATTTGAAATGAAATAGAATATAGAAACTGATATATATATATGATATTGCATGTACATATTTAAACTAAAAATCTGTCAAAGATATGTATAACTGGTAGCAGTCGAAACATTCCTTTGTCCCCTTTTTTGTCTGGAGTGTAATAATAGACGACCCTCGCTTGTCCACTTCATGCCAACGGTGCGGTTAACGGATTCTAACCTATTTTTTCTAAGACGTTTTCGTTTCTGTTGGCACTTACAAATGTGTCGTGTTTTTGACGAAAAAACATTAAAGAAATATAAACCAAGATTATAGATACCTTAATAAACAGGTTATAATGTACATAGTCCATCATAACGCGGAGTTAAGCCTGTAGTAATCAACAGAGCAATACCGCCAATTATTGCTTACACACATGTGTACAACTAGAACGCAATTCACACCCAGTCTATTATCTCGTTATACAGCCTGTAGCATGCTAGTGGGAACTGAAATATGTGGTTAAGATAAATTACCACTCCAAAAAACCTCTAATACCTTTTTCTAAGTCGACTTAACTGTCATAACATATTCGCACTTAAAGTTGTTTTTGTTTGATGCAATGACAAAATTGCAATTCGACTTACCCGTATCAACAATGAGGCAATGATATACTTCAAACGCAATCCCTAAATCTTATAAGCTTAAAATAAAAAGGATATTCGGCGTCTTGACCTTCACATCGGGAGTTGATAAAATGTTGCATGCTGTTATCTACTCCCGCGTATCATACACTATACAGATACACGATTGATGGTGTGCTAGCTCTTATCGCCGCCTATTTGATAATGAATTTAAAATACGTTCACGTACTTACACGTTGACAGCTAAGAATTAACCACTATTCTAATACTGGAGTTGAAATGTTTATTTATTGGTATCGCGAGATACGCCTTGTAAAAGAGATTTTTTAATATATAATATCTCTGTCGTGAAATAAATTTTCATCGGCAGCTTGGAATTAATCATCCAGATAGTTTATATAAACAATTTTCTTATTATACACTTATAACATAACAAAAAATATAGAAATCGGCAACGCTAAACATCGGTAACAATTTAAAAAAGTGAATATGGCAACCGCAATAAAAAAACTATATTTATGACAATGGTTTATAACAACAATGCAATTTTCATATCTGTATGGAAAAAGCTCTATAGCCGCAGTCACATAGACCGATAGATTTAATTCTCTAAGCTTTACGACCTTCGTTTAATCTGATAGAAGTAACAGGTCATCTATCTTTAATCCAAACAACTTTCCATGATTATCCAAGCCTATTTGCTTACATAGGCATTACGGAATTTTACAGAAAATAGTGACGTATTATATGTCAGGAAATTGTGATAGCATCGATTTTTTACTGACTTAAAAGACCCAATTCGTGGCCTGTGGTGGTGGTAATGTGCTGATTTTGATCATTCTTTGAATGGTAGGTAGTAGCAATTACGTAGTTTCAATTTAAATAATTTGATGATTAGCATTTTATAGATATTTAAGATTAAAAAATCACGGCATCAGAAGTTACAACCTCGTACGATTCAATTGCAAACCCTGGCTCAATCTTGAGAGATAGACTATGTTCTACATAATTGCGCTTCTTAAATTGGCCCACATTAAAGTTCAAGTGAGTATATACCCCCAATATTAAAAGTTAATGCATTTAAAAAAGGGATTCTTAAATATGAATTTTTATAAAGTTTGTTATGTTACATGCATAAAACTTCGCATACAGGTCATTTGGATTTAATCAATACTTTAAAAGATATCAGAGATTTAAAATGCGAAGGCAGAAATCGCAAGGCAGTTTCGTGCATGGAGCTCTTTATTACAGGCTCATATTGCGCAAAATAGTTATCCACTGTTTGAAGTCGGTCAATTTTTTTGTCAAAATTTTACTTGTTACTTTATGATACGTTGATACTTCATGAGAATTTTTTTACTTAAAAACTTAAATATATAAGTTATATACAATACAAATAAGTATCGCCTGGGATTTCCCAGCCACGTATCATAAGATTTGCCAAATCCGTAATATCTTATCAAATTTTATTTAATATTAAAAACTTATTACTCGTTACATAAAAGTCAGTAACAGACAATCAATCGATTTCGCGTATAATTTCCTAAAATTTATTAAAATGTATTAAAATTCAAAAAGTTAACGGATTTTCATACAAGATTCATATTAGCTGAACCAACATACTTCGTACTGCCATAGAATCACTGAATAAACAAAAAATTGAACATGGAATATATTTTCCAATGATTAATGCTCCTTAACTTTATGGCCACTCGACTCACGGCCGTGTATGAAAGGCCCCCAAGGTTTACTTGCCATCAGCCCCCAGCGATCTACAGAAGCCTAAATTACATTTCTGATTATTTCACCAAGATAAACGGCTCTTGACCTGAATTAAAAACGAATTTCTGTAATATTTCAATTTTGATTCTAGATTGAATGCTATTTAATCATTTTTAGTATCATCTCATAATAATTGATTGCGACATAAAAGTTATAAATATTAATCACTCCATAAAAATCGTGAATCCATAGTTGCCGATAAAATTTATATTAAACCAGTAGTATATATTTCTTATTACAGATTCTAGAATAATAAAGTTTACCTTATTTAAACACATGATATTTCCCAGTAAGTATTTTCTTTAAAAATTTAAAAATTCTGTTTTTGAATTAGCATATTATCTTCAAATTTGACTCTATTATAAGCGTGACACATAGTATAAACATACCTCTTTAGTTCTCATTAAAATATACTTGAACGTAGTGATATCATGTTATCAGTAACCAATTTGAAAATGATAACCAACACAATGTGTGCACTATTTAAATAATATGTTTTAAGGCTAACTTAGCGTTATTGTTAGTCTCTTCTCTTAACGTTTTAAGGTTTTTTTAAAACTGGGCTCTTTGATAATTTGACTAATATTATAAGGGCATTTCCATAATATTGTCACATTATTATTGGGGGCAGTTCCATAACATTGACACATATTTTATTTCTACAAGCATGTCAAACCTGGCATTCGGTGAAAATACTTTTTTTAGGTTAAGAACGTCAATATGAATCAAAGACATATCTAAACAAAAAACCTGTGAATTATTTTCCTAAAGATGACGAATGAGCTTATGGCATAAAAAACCAAAAAATTACACAGTTACCTATCTCCATGTTAAATAACACATCGAGTTCACTTCAACACTCTATTATCACCAATCGCTCTCAAATCAAACGCACGTGATTAGACGTGATTAGAAGAATAATTGTTTATTTTTTTTTTTAATAGTAAATGAAAAAAAAAACAATACTGACATTATTTTACAAACAAAAATTAATCAAAATGCAGCCAAATTTAAATTTATTTATTTTATTTCATTGACAGACCCCCAGATGAAGACACAGCATCACACGAAAGCGATTGCGACGAAGAGGAGGAGGACGATGAAACAGTGCATCTTAAGCCCCGAAGACCGTTTTGGGCGAACAAAATACAGTTCGTTTTGGCCTGCGTCGGCTACTCCGTTGGATTGGGGAACGTTTGGCGTTTTCCTTATTTATGCTACAAAAGTGGCGGCGGTAAGTATTCGTAAAAAAAATCTTTAACAAAGTCTCTACTCATCAGTACAATCCTTAAGAAATTGTTAAAAGATGATAATTTGATTTTTTTATTAAACGCAAAACCCTTTTGTTAATTAACGTAAAAAAAGTTGGCGGTAATTCATCAAAAAAATATTTAAACCCTTGCTCAAAACTGCTATGTATAAGATCTTGTTGAAAGATAATAATTTACTAGATAGTCACGCAACAGTGTTATTTGCAATAGAAGTTTATGCAATGCAGGGCAACCGTTATGCTTACCAGGTCATAATCGATTTACCCAAATAAATGCTAAGGTAAAATTAATGCATTAGGCGCAACTGTCTTCCTAAACATAATTACTTAGACTTATACCGAGTTTATCGCACAAAGTCTAATGTCAAACGTTAATGGCACCAAAAGTGAGCATGCGCAACTTGCATGCACCGCTATATTTGATCTCTATAGAATGTTTGAGCCCTCGACCGTATAGTGCAAATCCATCTGCAGCCTGTGTTAGTCCTGGTCATAGGCCTCCCCTAATGCACGCCCTCCGTTTAGGGGTTTTTGGACCGTATCCCACCACGCTGGCCAATGTGGGTTAGCGGGGGACCGACATTTTACATGGCCATGCGACGCATGGATTGTCTTACTTTTCAGATAATTGCGTGATCGGCCCAAATTGTGCTAACGAACTAGTAAAAAAACGATAACACAAAGCTGTTTTCCCGCGGAATTCAAGTGATATTTTGATTCCTGAATGTCTGAAGGATCTTGGCAAGAAACATTTTGACTGTAGTTTTAGCTATTACTGTAATTAAATAACGTCGATGAAGTAGATAAGTATAACATAAAATAATTAGTTTATGCAACGTGATTTTTCGTTTAGTACAAAGCTTTTACACGCCAACAAGAGTTCCACTTTAAGATATAATATACAAAAATTAATAAAATAATAAAAATTACAAAGTTACAAAGGTTTATAGGCGTTATTGCTTGCATAATTGTCTCAACGAATACGGTCTTAGATTTTAAATGCGTTTTGGGACCATAGGAAACCTATTTTTAAAAATCAGTTAACTGGAATTTGTTTCTGATTCTGAACAAACTAGTTTCAGATTTGCACTATACGAAAAATCATATTGTGTATATTGTATTAATTCTTATTTCATCATAGTACAATCAATTCTAACTAGAAATCCTAAGCGTACTTTTATCATCGGGGGTAATAATCTTTAAATAATTTTATTTGCCAATAACACAAATAAAATTCATCTTAATGACGTAAGTACACAAATGTATTGTCAATATCATAGCCACACCCAAAATATATACCCAAGTCGTGACATTAAAATTTGCAACACATATATTATTCAAAGTACCTTTACTTTTCGAGTGTTTGTTTGAGTTATAATATAGTTTTGTATGTAAACAACATTTTTGTGTCCAAAATTTATAACAGTCTATTGACAAATCACGATTTTTGATACTTTCAAACAAAACAAGATTAATGATACTTTCATTACATGTCATTAGGAATTATGATGGATTTATCGCGTTTAAATTGATTACCAAAGCTACGAATCCTGTGCTGCGGCCATGGTCACGGACATACCACTAGAATATTTTTTTTTGATTAAATTCATTATTTGTAACTTTAAACACTTTAAAACATGATCATAAACAACGACTTAGGTAATAATAATATGCCTAAAGAATTAATCAACTCAGAAACATTTTTTAGAAATTTTTAAAATTTATATTACTTTCAATTTAATACCTTTTATTTTACACTCAAAATAGTATTTTAAAACGATATCACACATAAAATACCAACATATTATACCATTTATGACTTGTTATGTTGATTCAGATACAGTGAACTAATCGTTACTTGTGCGTGTACATGTTTTATGTAGCTATGTTGTTACTATGCATGTGTGCTCCAAACGTGACATTGTACTTGTTCCACCGTAATTCCGTAATTATAGCTCCAATTGTATCCTTAACATCAACGAATTGACCTACAGGAACTGTCGTAATTAAACCGGCTGTTTGCTGAAAAGATAATAATTTGGGCGCGTGTCGTAGTCATTTGAAACACTTTGTGAGCGATCATTATGGTTATGGCCATTAAGTACTCGTTTTCAAGGCAATGATGAAAGTACATGTGCAATACTATTGTTTTATTGTTGCATGCATGCTTGCCACGCATGTTTGGTTAGCAGATTTGTACTACAATGGGCACAATTTTTTTATCCGTGTTTTTTAATCTAATCATTGGCTTAGTTCACAAAAAATCGTAAAACTATATCTAAATTACACTTAATGAATGCTTCATATATATACCAATTCTAGATTCATTACGTTCTCAAGCGGATATCCGGGTTTGTCTAAAATTCTATGAAATTTTTGCATTATCCATTCATGAGTAACAGGCAATTCATTTTCAATCTAATTATTTACTTAGAATTGTTCCCTACATTCATGTTATGCAACATTTTTATCAATATCTGTAAAATAAATAAAGTTTGATATGAAATTTTAAAAATATTCTACACGATAAAGTATAACATATCAAATGATATCGATTGAAGTACAACGTTTATGTATATAAATTAATGACGTATAAATAAATCAGAGCAATAAATCATTTGATATCTTGAGTGGACGAATGCGTGGCGTGACGTATCGGTTTGCAGAAGGCATCATTCGTAATTCACAACCGACTTCATTGTTGTCTCGTTGGGTTTTTGCCTGTTTAGCACCCGACGACTCAAACAACATATGAACACGATTTCGCGCTATTTTCGTTGCTTGTTTACTGCCACTGTCATAGAAATTGTATTTATTATGTACAGAATTCGATCCAACCTCACAATAACTATGGAGAACAAATTTAAAAGATTATTATTCCTTAATTAACGATTATACTGTTTACGGTATATTTATTAATACTGGTTAAATTAACGATGTATTATATCTAAATTGCAGGTGCATTCTTGATACCCTACTTCATAATCCTGATAGTATGTGGCGTTCCCATGCTTTTTATGGAATTAGCTATCGGACAATATACAGCTCATGGCCCCATTGGTGCACTCTCACAAATATGTCCTTTGTTCAAAGGTAATAACCAAAATGATTGCTAAGAATTTCACAAATTTTTATGCACAGAAAAAGTCATATATGTTTTTTTCAGGTGCCGGTCTAGCAAGCGTGGTGATCTCGTTTTTAATGTCCACGTATTACGCGGTAATAATTGCATGGGCCATATATTACTTCTTTACATCATTCAAATCGGAAGTGCCCTGGGCCAGCTGCTCTAACCGATGGAACACAGCTCAATGCTGGGTTCCGTATCATAACCACACCAAGCCGAACGGATCACAGACACCCACGGAACAATTCTTTGAGTAAGTTTATTTTATGAATACAAATAGATCTTAGCTTTTTTTAACTTTGCCATCATTCAGACTTCCTTGCCTTAGCATTCAGCCCGCCATTGTGCTAATTTGTACATAAAGCTTTAATTAATACAAAACTAATTTGACTAATCGATACGTCAATGTTCTGCTAATATTTTTTTTTTATTTTACAGGAAAAAGGTTTTAAACATTAGTGATGGAATCGAGTTTCCTGGTGGGATGCGGTGGGAATTAGCTGCATGCTTAGTTTGCGCATGGGTTTTAGTATACTTTGCTATCTGGAAAAGCATCAAATCCTCTGCAAAAGTTCGTTATATCACTACCACACTGCCTTTCTTATTGATCATCGTCTTTCTTGGAAGATCTTTAACACTCGATGGTGCCGATAAAGGGCTCAGATTTTTCTTCAAGCCGGATTGGGAGCTCCTTAAGCAATCGCGGCCGTGGGTTAATGCCGCGTCTCAAATTTTCAATTCGATTGGCATAGCCTTCGGTTCAATGATCATGTTCGCATCATACAACCGCTTCGATAACAACTTTCTTCACGACACCGTGGCCGTATCATTGGTTAACGCAATTACAAGCCTTATAGTGGGAATATTTACTTTTGCTACCATCGGAAATATTGCATTCGAACAAAATACTAGCGTTAAGGACGTTATTGCAGACAGTAAGCATAAGATTCAGTATATTTATTTATTTGATGGAAATGACTTTAATGACTTATACTGATACTGTATGTTTTTATTAAAGGTCCTGGTCTACTATTTGTAGTATATCCACAAGCCATAGCCAAGATGCCAGCACCACAACTATGGGCTGTATTATTTTTCTTCATGTTCTTGTGTTTGGGTCTAAACAGTCAGGTAATATAAACATTTTTTGATCGTGATGTTATTTTTTATTTTTTTACAGTAACTGCAATTCGTTTTATTCATTTCAGTTTGCCATTGTCGAAGTCGTAGTTACATCAATTCAAGACGGTTTTCCTGATATGATCAGAAAACGACTAGTGTACCACGAACTTCTTGTGCTCTGTGTGTGTATGGTATCATTGATATTCGGAATACCGCACATTGTACGGAGCGGAATATACGTTTTTCAACTCATGGACTACTATGCGCTTCTCTGAGTATTACGTATTTAGCCTTCTTTGAAGTGGTCGCCATAGCTTGGTTTTATGGAGTGGGTAGACTATCAAGAAACATTAAACAGATGACAGGTAAGATAAAACAAATATCTATCATCATTTATTTACCGTCGTGTTTTGTTTCGGTATAAAATCATATTGATAGGTAGCATTTCAATACGGGAAGTATAGAAATGTTGAAAAAGGGGGAAAAATTTTTGCATTTCATTTTGCATTTGATTTTTAAATGTATAATACATAATAAAACATTACATAGTTATAACAACAAACATGTAACGTTCAAATTGTTACAAGTATACATTATTCTATGTATTAGATTCATTAAGATTTTAATGTAATTCATATAAAATTATAACAAACGTACACTATCACTATTTCGTACTCATTCATACTAAAACAAAGTTACAAAACAATCGAGTATGTATGAAACATATATGATGATTAAGCCACATAAATTGACTCAAACATCCGCTGAAACACAAAAAACTCCCAGCTACACGTGAACCTTATCTCGTTACTAATTGTTATTCGTAGGTGTGTTTTACGGCTTGTAATTTTCAAAAGATTATATTACGTTTTTTTATTATGAGCAAAATCTGTGAACGAATATAGTTTTAGGGGTGATAAGAATCATGCTTAAAAATACTTAAGATGAAACATTCTGTAATAATAAAGCTTTATTTCTTTCTTGCAGGACGCTGCCCGTCTTTATATTTCCGATTTTGTTGGTTGATTGCCTCTCCAGCGCTTTTATTAGCCCTTTGGGTAGCCAGTCTTGTTGACTACACTCCACCAAGTTATCGGCAGTATCAATATCCAGCATGGGCACAATTCCTTGGCTGGACAATAGCTTCGCTCTCCTTGTTGTGTATTCCTGTGTACGCTGTTGTTGTTATAATAAGATCCCCAGGAAACAGTTGGAGAGAGGTACTGACTAAAGCGATATTATTTTACATAGCCTAATCCTTCACTTTGTTCATATCACTGCCATACTTAGTTGTGTATTGTGCGTTAGTATTAGAATTAAATAGATACTTTTGTTTCAGAAATTCCGTAACTCAATACGCCCAACATTCATGTGTGACTGTGGTGTAAACGGTTGTGACATATGCTGCTCGGAATCCGAACCACCAGACGATAAAGCCACCATAAGCTAGTCGATTATACATATTTCAAATAATTGTAGTCGTTAATTATACTCGCTTTTACATATACAAGAGTACTCATCTTCCCACTTGATGATATCAAAAATAAACAAGACAAAAAGATAATAAAACGAGACATTCTTCCATCATAATTATCATTAATTTACAGTGAATAAACGTACTCGACCTAAAACTATGTTCTTGTAATAGTGACATAGTTTTCTATACTCGAATCCAATGGGTTAAAGATATTACACGCGCAAACAGATCTGTTGGTCACATGGTAACAGTGTGACAATATAATATGAAGTATAAAGTAGAATGAATTCGGCGCCGAGAGTATTGAATCATAATGCCTTTATTTATAATTCAATTCAATTAATAAAAATAAATTTTAAAAGTTTGGCGATATCACAATCAATTATTACTTATTTACTTAAAAGTCCTGGAAATATGAATACGATATTCAATAAAGTAATTCAACAAATCACTGTGATTGTAACATTCCAACGTAGTATAAATTTTATTTATAGATATTAAGTAATTTATTTATAGCAAATTTAACACAAGATATTTAAACTGACGAAAGAATTAATGGCATTTATTTGCCAAAGTGTTAAGGTCACGAAATTTTTATATTGAAATAAACGGAATGAAAGTACAATTTAGTAAACATATTTAAGTAAACCCAAATATTTTGTGTAAGTACAACAATTAAAAATTGAGAATTATTTGAGCATAGAATTAGATTGTAAGAATAATAAAGACATAAAACATAACAAGTTTTTTTTATTAAATTGTAACGAAGATGAAATATCTACATCACAAAAATATATTTTGCAAATTTCTAAAAATACATTAATGTTTCCTTGACTTGTTTCTACACATATAAAATCAATCCGTAATAAGTTTATTTAAAACTACCTGTAGCACGCGACTTCGTGTGTCGCCTGGTAATATATATTTTTTTTACAACAAAAGTAGCCAAGTTACTCCCAGTTATATCAGTTAGCTTTCAGTGAAAGTCCTGCCAAAATCGGGCCAACAGACAGACAGACAAAATTAAAAAAAAAAGTTTTGTTATATATATATCAGTTATAAATCACGATGTTTTCATTTAAAAGGTTAATTTTAATTTTACAAACAAACATTTTATGCAATTATTTAAATAGCTGAGTTGCCCAATTGAATGACATGAAAACTAAGACAGGCATTAAAAATTAGGTTGTTAACAGAAAAACGATATATAAAAAAAAATTACAAATTTAATTTGAAATCTTTTTCTTTCTTCGTTTAGCTTTCGTACTGGCTACAACTTCTTCATTTTCACTACTACTGTCTCCATAATGTACATCTGTAATTAAAAACAAATACATAGATATCTAAAAAAGAAAGATATTCAAAATTTGCTACAACAATATTAAAAACAAGTAATTGATGGCTATATGACTAAATATAGACAAGACTCACCTACTTAGAAACATACTTAATTTTGTAATTAAGAAGAGTATTATTATTTTGCATTAACATAAGTTTGTATATTTGTTCTAGTTTTTAAGTCATCAAAGAAACTTTTATATACATGTGAAGAACAAACATAGGGCATTTGTAATAATATGTGTATGGTGTATTGTTATTCATATTAACATATCACAATTTTTATTGATATAATCACAATTATATAACACAATTTTGATGTAATAGAGGCAGTAATCAGAACAGCCAGTTTAGCTTTAATTAGAATTTTTGACCGCTAATGAAGAAAGTATAAAAGATTTTCCGATTTTGTACATACTTTCACATGTTAGATCATGCAATGTATCAAGAACAAGTTTATGCAAACATACATAAAAATATAAGAAGATTTTAATTTCTTCTATACTCTTGTTTTGATTCCCTTAGATATAATGCAATAGGTCAATTTGGGCTTATCTCTCAATTGCCCAAATATCTTATTCTACATCTTTCTTATTATTAGGTTACCCCTGCAGATCATGGCAGTCAGATATCGGATAGTTGCTTCACACAAAGAGGCTGACTTCATAATAACGTAAAAAAGAGTGTAAACAGAGTAATCAGTAAATCTGGTGAAAGATATTTGATAAAAACAAAAAACTTAAGGGACCTGAGGGCATCCCAGGAACGATAATATTTTAGTAGAAAATTATTATTTTAAATTTAGGTGTTGGATTTTAGCTCCTGCTAATTAAGCAATAGGTTACAAATACAAGATAATTTGTTCATTTTATATATTAATACTAGATAAACAATAAATTTTGTGTTCAATTTGAAAATTACGTATTTACGGTATTTTTGAAATATTTACACATTTTATATTCTATATTATTCGGAGTTAATTAATAATTATCAATAGTTAAAAATTACATTTAAATAATTTACTTTTGATTGCACTTAAATAAAATCTTTCTAAAAACTGTCAATTAGGTCACGTTTCTTAATCGATAACTGTAGTAAAATAATGTTGTTTATTAGAACTTTTATAGATTAGATTTATAATAACATAACAAGATGAACGAAATAATGTCTTCGCAACTGAATGCCTAAGAGTATTTTAGATTCTATTTTAATACTTTTAATAACGCCTTTACCCTTGTCACCACTTTCTGTTCTTTCAACGAGTTTAGTTAATGCTGCATTCGTTACAAGTCGAAATTCTTCTAGTGAGCCGTATAAAATAGAAGGATCCGTATCAGTATCCTTTGCTAATTTTTCAATAACTCTACCATCTTCAGATATGACTAATTTTAATTGTTGTATCATTTTAGAACTTATTTAATAATAATAAATAATTTTGCTTTATAAAGTTAAATCCGAAACATTCTAACCTATCAAAAGTTATTCGAATAAAGTTTTGACTTTTGCAAGTTTAAATTTTCTTTATCTGCATTTTTAAAAACTAAGGCACACTTCATACAGCCTGAAATTTTCATTGTCTAAAATTATTTTTGTTAGAAATTTATTGAACTTTAAAATTAATGAAAGTAACAATTTTGAATTCAAATAAATTTATAGATTTGTTCTTGTTTTTTGTTATCAAAGAAACGTTTCATATTTATGTGATCAATAATCAAAGAACATTGATCACATGAATATGAATTTTGTTATAATATGCGGTTTATTGTTTCCTTCCCGTGTCACAGTTATTTAAAACCTTATTAAGATTAATGATCCATTACATTCGTATAAAGTATTCGTTAAGTAAAGTTACGTAATATCACAACAAGGCTTTATTTTGTAATGAGAATGACATTGATAATCAAATAAAGTCAAAATCAGCTGACAGTGACGGATAACAAAATCACGTTCATCTAACAGCTATTTAAATTTTTAAAGCGCACAGTCTGACTTATATAAATGATATAAACATTGATTCGAAATGTAGTTTACATATAATATGCGAGAATTTGGTAAATTTGGTCCGTTGATTGGAACAGTTGATGAAGGAACATCGAACGTGAAATTTTTGGTATATTTTTATTTTATTCACATATATAAATAAGCTTTATACAAAAATTTAAGTTTAATATTATTTTAGGTATTTGCAGCTAACACATCTGAAGTACTAACATTTCATCAGGTTTCTTTAAATCGATTTAGCCCGCAAGAGGGGTGGATTGAACAAGATGCTTTAGAAATTTTTAATGCTGTTTTGGAATGTATTGAGGTATAACTTAAAGTAATTACCTATCCTGGATATATTATTTCAAAATCGTAATTGTTACTTTATTCACAAAAATGGAAATATTTAATTCAGTCAATTATCTTAAATAGTGATATCATTTGCAATTTTTATTTATCACTATTTTAAAAGAAGAAAATATTTGCAAATATCAAATAATTTTAAAATATTTTTAAATCTTTAGGTTGCTGTTGACAATCTTAAGAAATTAGATATTGATCCAAATGATGTTGTGGGGATAGGTATTACAAACCAAAGAGAAACTACAATAGTATGGAATTCTGTTACAGGGGAACCATTATACAGTGCCATAGGTAAGTGTATAAAATTCTTTATGTCTATCATGGAAAGAGGGAACTAATACAGTTGAAGTTCCTTATTCGGGGATAAAAATAATGGGACTCACTTTCTTTATTTGTAAAATAATGCTTTATTTGCGGTTCTTATCTGTAATTATTTTATTTTTCCTATAAGTATCTAGCCCTTGTCCGTTGTAAACTCCATCAAATGGACAAATAAAAAAGTGAAGTTTGCCTAAAGTATTTTGTTAAATGATATTGCCGCTTCCAATATGGCTTTGCGAATCGGCAATGAAAGCTTTGCTTTAAAACAATGGTCAAAAGAATAATTCAGGCCTCTAAGCCCAAAATTCAAGGATTTATAATTAACTTTAAAATTGTATTGGATGAATTTGTAATGAGATGTATACATACAGTGATGAAGTTATGTAATGCTGAATGAAATTTGACATATGAAGATACATTGTTAACAATAAAGAATCATTAGAAGAACACACACACACACACATTGATGTCAATGTAGAAAAATTAGCCTGCTCTGACTTTGGAAAATGACAATGAATTTATGCAAATGAAAATCAAACTGACTGCACACATAGCCGACATTGCCAATGGCACAGGAAGACAGGGGTTTGAACTGATAACCAGGAAGTTTTATTTGCCAAAAATTGACTTGGAAACTAGATTTTCTTACTTTATCTTCTAGGAACGTATACCCATTTATTTTTACCATCCAGTATTCACGGTTTCTTCATTCGCGGTATTTTTACGGAACGTAACTCCCGCAAATAAGGAGCTTTTACTGTATATCTTAAATTTTGTTTACAGTGTGGTCAGATGTAAGAACTTCAAAAATTGTTGATGATTTAGCCAAGTCAAAAGGAGCACAATGTGTAGAAGCTGTAGCCAGAACTAGTGGACTTCCATTGTCAACATACTTTTCATCGGTAAAATTGAAGTGGCTTATTCAAAATGTTGCCGTTGTCCAAAAAGCCATTAAACAGGGTGAATGTATGGCAGGGACTGTTGACTCATGGCTTATATGGGTAGGACGACTATTATTTATTAAGAATTTATGAATTTAAAATAAACACTAAGAGCAATCAAAAATAAAATGTGTAAAATAAACTAATAGTCCTACATATATATCTACATATAATTTAGTTTAAATATTCATATTATACCCATAATATTAAAAGCAAAATTAAATATGTTTTCTATACTAGTTACACATTCATTTGAAATTTATCATACAGAATGTGCAAGAAGATGCTTTATTGCAATAAAAGAGAATAATTGTTTTCAGAACTTAACAGGAGGGTCAAATGGTGGTGTTCACGCTACTGATGTTACCAATGCCTCACGCACTCAACTCATGTCATTAAGAAGTTTACAATGGGACAATAGATTGTTAAGATTTTTTGATATTCCATCACAAATACTGCCAAAGATTAAAAGCTCTTCTGAAATATATGGATATATTTCTGTGGGATCTCTACTTGGCACTCCAATAGCTGGTGTGAGTTTCTTATTTGAAAATTATTCACAACATGACATGAAACATTTTAATGTTTTATGTAGAAAATATATATTATATTTAAAGAAATATTGTTCAGACTGTCTCATAATAATGTAAAATATAACTTTCAATATATCAAAACTAAGACATTAGTGTCACAATTTACACATGTAAATAAGAAAAAATATGTAAACTATTTTCAGTGTTTGGGGGATCAACAAGCAGCTCTGATTGGTCAGAATTGTATGAGTTTTGGTCAAACAAAATGTACATTTGGGACTGGATGTTTTTTGTTGTATAATACAGGTGATAATGTTTCCCTTCCTTATCATATATTCTAGCTTATTGAAACTTTTCATTGTCCCATTTTTTTCTTATGCCAATTTTCAGCTTCTGTGTGACCTATTTAAACTATTTAAGCTATATAGCATAGACTAATACTACTTTTCTTTGCTATTTATTATCAATGAAATAATTTAAATTACAGGGGAATCAATAGTACACTCACAAAATGGTCTGCTTACTACGTAGCCTTCAAATTGGGACCTGATGCACCAGCAATATATGCTTTAGAGGGTTCAGTAGCTGTGGCAGGTAACAGAGACACTTTTATATATGTAGCATTCACATTTAGTAGCTGACCTGTCATACATTCTTTTGGCAAAAAAGTGTTGAATTATATTTTAGTAAATTGTTTAATTCAATTAATATTTAATAACAATGATAGGAAACTGAAAATACGTTCTATAGACAGTATAAATAAATTAAATGCCTTTTTTTATCAGGAGACACTTTACAGTGGTTACAAAATGGTTTGGAGATTCTTGATGATGTTTCTGATTCTGAGACACAAGCTGGGGAATTGAGTGATGATGAAGCAGGTCATATATGTTTTGTCCCTGCATTTAATGGTTTATATTCTCCTTACTGGAAAAGGGATGCGAGAGGGTAAGGTCTTTTGTTATTATATAATGGCTTATTTTACTTTTTTAATATGAGTTTTTAAGAAATTTTAAATAAAATTTTTTGGCTGCTTTTTCTGGTAACTGTAATTAAAATATATATATATTTATATATACCATGTAAAAATGTGATATCACATATCAATATATCCTAGTGTGAAGTCTAGAACAAAATTCTTAGTTATTTAAGGCAATGCAGCCCACATTTCTCTGTTCCCGAGATTGGTATTTCACGTCGTATTATCATCACTTTTTCTTTAGCATGGCCTTACAGTCCGGTTGCACTTAATTGGACAATAGACCAACAAGTCCGCATAAACTAAACGTGATAACGCTGTTATAGTAACAGTTTGTTAGTTTAGTTTATGTAATGGTGTTATCACACATGTAATGGTGTTATTTATACATTTATGGTAATCGGGAAAATCTGCTTCAACTACTACATCTTCCTTAGCTCTAAATCTTTTATTATTTATCCTCAAATGCGTATCACTGCCATAGGATTATCTGTGGTCTGAGCAATAGAACACGCGGTGCACACATGGTGCGGGCTGCCATTGAGGCGGTTTGCCAACAAACGCGGGCACTCTGCGAGGCTATGGCGGCAGATAGTGCGCCTTTAATCCGTCTGCTAGCGGACGGTGCAGCCTCACAAAACTCGCTGATGATGCAAATGCAGGCTGACATTGCGGGAGTACCTGTAGTAAGTGTGTTTGTTATAAGGACGCGGAACGTACATACGAGGTTATAGGATTTAATTTACATTGACAAAATTTCTATGAAATTCATCAGTAGAAAAGTACTATTTGTTTTCCATCATCCTATTATCTAAGAGTGCATCGAAAATATCCCGAAAGTTAAAACCACCATTAGCAATCGTTATAGGACGCTAGTTTAATCAATTGAATGCAGTTTACCTATTTGTGCTGTGGCGGTCAGATGCCAGTCGACATTCGTTTATCAGATGCAAGTCTGACCTTATGGTAACTTAAAAAAGAGGGGGAATGAAGACAAGACATGGAAAAAGTGTTATGATTTAATATGATGGATAAAACTTGTCATTAATTTCAGGTACGTCCATTGATGATGGAGAGTAAAGCGCTCGGTGTTGCCGCGGCCGCTGGCAAGGCACTCGGGGTGTGGCCATCCACTACACCGAGTCCTCCCGCAGACACTTTTATGCCGGCTATTACTAGTGAAGGTGAGATACTGATTTTTCGTAAGAATATTCAAAAAGTGTAATTGGTACAATCAAATCGTATATTTATAATTACAAAATATATATAAGTTTAACTTTTAGTTCTTTCTTTTAGGGCCTTTAATGTATGTGCAAAGAGAGGAAATTAATGTATGTGCAGAAAAACAAAAATTATTTTTAAAAAATTGTAACATGTTTGTGCACATCATATAAATACAAGACATAGACTAATTCTTCCAGCAACTAGACTGCGAAGAATATTTAAATCTTTTATGGTGCAATGTAGTCGCCTTTAAATTTTAAATTTGAATTTGGCCAAACACTTATACCTTATTCCATATATCTACTCCCAAAATATGATGAGGTTTGCAAAATAGCCGTTTTTACCCGCAATGCAGTTCTCATTTGTCAGGATTTATGTCCTCACGCAATGGAGATGCCTATGGTCTTATCTTTTTCACACGCCTTCTTCTTCCGTGTGGCTATCGTCGAGCTTCAGATGTGCTAGACCGACTACGTTTTTTGTAATTTAACAAGTTATATATGTAAGGTCTGCAACATTAGTGTGCTAGTGCCACGAACAGAACCGTCGTAAGCTTATGGTGTGGAAGCACTGAACAGCACTTGTTTAAATAAAATGTTATAAAATAATATAATTATGATTTTTACATGGTTGTGGAAATTACAAAATAAAATTTCACTTTTATGACTTAAGCAGTGATAAACGTAACAATTTCTTGTCTTCAGCTGAATTTTTGACAGTCTTTGAAAGTCCTTTTTGGTGAACACATGGCAGTAATAAGTACTACGTACAACAGAAATAATACGCATTCAATCGTACAAAACAATGAAACATTTTTTTTTAATAATTTTAATACTGGTCATATATAACTAAATCTTGCGCTTTAAAATGTTTGCTAATTACCTACAATTTTTCGGTCAGAACACATAGGCATATTATTTATCCATATTTCCTTAAAGAAGGAATAAAAATTGCATAGGTATTTAAGATATTTGTTCTTGAACGAGGACTATCCAAATCATGCATGAGCACCGCGATTCTTTACTGACAGATTGTTTAAATCAATTCTTCCTCTACGTCTCTCGCTTCCGCAAGCCTCCACGACAGAAAATTTCCCCATTATAATTTAAAAAATCACGAAATTCGAAAACACACCGCCATTCACATCTGAGTCGGGGATTTCATGTGTGATTTTCAGGTGAGGTCCTGTATTTAATACCGATAAAAAAAAACCTATACGCGAATCTATACCGCCTCCGTGATATAGGAAACAACTGTTATTTTCTGGTTGGTTAGGAAAATTTGGACCGATCAACAATTGTCTGAACAGTAAGATGAACCATGCGTCACCAACCTGCATTACATTACCGAAACCCACTTAAACATGTCAGTAATAAATTATTATTTATATGTAGAAACATTTTAGAAATAAATATTTTTACTTCATTACGTTACCTCAATCGCATATTTTTTTACAAACAACGAAGGGATTGATATCAACTTAACTCCGGCAACTCTACGACACTTACAACGGGACACAGCGTACACTCTCACTTTGCTTCATTTTTATTTTATGTGCAACAAGACCCTTACGACCTTAGCATAAAATATTTTTTTTTCCATATTTTAGCATTAGTAGAGAGTATACCTGTTGTAAAAAGTACTTATTACTTCCACGGATGCATACCATTAACACTTGACTAATACCAAAAACGAGGTTTTACAAATAGTTTTGAAAATAACTTCTCATACAACCTTCGTACGTTTCAGTATTATCTTAAAAACAGTAAAAAGAACTATTTAAAACGGAGTATTAACGGACTTTCTAGCACGTTTCTACATTTGCAAATAACATAGTTCGGAAAATTCCAACTCGAAATAATTGTAAAAACATTCTCTAAAGAGATAGGTTTTCACTTTTCTTATAGCTTAATCATGAACTGAAGATGGTGGCGGTACACCAATAAGGAAGCGCTCGCTTTTAGCACAATAATGGTAGTGATTGACCTTAGACTTGTTTGCAATAAGTATAAATTACTACATTAAAACACTCTGTTATAGTAATCAATGATTTTTTTACTAGCCTCCTTGGCCAAATGTCCCTTAAAAAAGATATAAAATATTATAAAAAATCTCTCTTTTATTTCAGAAAGAGAAGTCCGGCGGGTTAAATGGGAAGCGGCTCTTAGTAGGTGTATGGGTTGGGCTGTTGATGACCCTGCTCAAGAAAAAAGAAGTCATGGTAATTATGTTATAAATTATTACACTATACTCATCGTAATTAATGTGCTATAATCCACTATGAAATGTTTGTTTTAAACCTAAACCAATCTTGAATTCGTCTTTTCAAAAAAACTTTCTTAAAAATGACTGTATATACATAATATAAAACAGTCGCTTTTGTCGTCTGTGTAAGCTTAAATATTTTTAAATTACCTAACAAATTTTATAGTGATTTTAACTGTGGAACATTGAGAGGTTTCAAATGTGATGTCGTAAATAATCGCATTTCAACCCAATATAATTGCAAATGCTGATTTTAAATTTCTTATATATTCCGAGTAACTATTCCCTTTAAGTAGGCACCTTAATTTAAACCTCCTGACTATTCTATACAACATTATTACGCTATATCGTGTAAGGTTAAGCCACGTTCGCCATTAAGCAAACGATAGATTTGCAGTTTAAAGACATGATTTGTTTAAGAAATTCTTTTTATTTTAAAAAAACGCATATTAAAAACTAATTTATTCTAGTTGCATTGGCCCTCGCTTTATATACCGAAGATCTTTGGTTCCTTGGAATCCTTTACCGAAAATACGGATAATACAATTATTCGTTTTTTTTTGTTAGTAATATCGTTCGATCCTATTACCTATAAAATTAAATACCTTCAAATTTACTGACCTCTAGTGCAGTTTAGCATGGGGTCGGCCGTCTTGGCGTTTATTGAAAAAGGCCTACGTCCAGCAATGGGCAGATAAAGACTGCTAATGATGATAATGAACGCAATTTGCTTTTTTTAAGCTCTGTGTATGGTAATGTAATGCATATCGGTTACAGTTCGCTAATGCGTTAAGAGGCCAAAAATCCAGTTATTGGTGATAAATAATTAAACACATCTAGAATAATTTATTTATTAATAAGAACATGCAGACTTAAATTAACAATCAATGTTTTTTTACAGATGAGATAGATAACGCAACAGCTGTACTGCCACCAGGACTCTTCTTTCTTGGCACTGCTTTATTAGTTGTGATAGCTGACAAATTGAAGATTATTTAGACATTGTAGTGAAACAGTCAATACCTCTAATTTAGTCAAATCGTATACAGTATTAATAATATATTCATCATAAAACATGTTTTGTTATATATAATAAACATTTAAAAAGACATATTGTTTTAATTACCATGTTAATACATTTCCAAATAAGGAAACAATATCAGATCAAAATTTTTATTGAAAAATGGATTTCATATATTTCTATTCTTATATATTATACATTAAATTAACCCTTAATAACTGCAATAGGCCGTAATTTTACAGTCTTCTTGCTGATACCAGCAGCATGGCAAGTATTGACAACATCTGTAACATTTTTATATGACTCGGGTGCTTCTTCCATCACCAATTTGGGTGATGCTACCCTAATAGAAATCCAAGAGACTGAAGCTTATTCAGTACATCTACATAGTCTATGTTCCTTCTGGACTTGCTCGTGAAAGTGCACGGCCCTGGAATTAAAGTAAATAATATACAAATTAACAAATGGTACACTATTCGAAAGAAAATACATTTCAGTCCTTGTCATGTAAGCCCAAGCTTTATTATGTTTCATGCACTGGGCCATTATGCCCTTTTTGATAATTATAAGAACAGCATTTAAAAATTACTCATGGTTATAAATAACACTTATTGCAGTTATAAAATATTACTTCCTGGTTATATCATGATAAAAACAGATTTTCTGATCATTATCAGATTAAAAAATTATTGTTATAATTTTAGTTTTTTTATCCAAATTAAGGGTTGAAGCATATACCCCTATTCTTGTTTTGCAATAATTATACATATATCTATGACGATTTCAATATAATATGGACTGTTTGTTTGTGAATTTTATCAAAAGCTTGCAAAATATTATTATAAAACACATACAAAAATTATTAATTGTTATTGCATAATATATATTCAATATTGCATCATAGCAACAGGAAAATGATAAAGATATGATAATAACTATAAATGTGACATTTGAGCAAATTAAAAATATAATGTCAGTAAATAAACCAGTTGTAATTGTTCATATTTTAGTGATGCAGCAAGCACTTGCAATTTACACACTTATTGTTTAAGTGATGACTTGATGACTTCATATTAAACATTTTCGACATCTAACATATAAAACCTTATTTAGAAGATGTATTGAATTCACAAATAAATAAAAAACAGTACTTACAGCACCGTGACATGTTGTTCCAAAGGTTTCAGTCATACCCTGATGAGTTCCAGTAAGAACATAGCTACAAGTACCCATAGAACCACCTATGAGTACTGGTTGGCCAGTGAGCTGATAATCAACAGGTATTAAAGGATGGTTTGGTGGAAATGCTCTGGTTGATCCCTACAATTAAAATAGCAAAAACAACACTGTTTTCCAAATTTTTACATGTTATTAATGATGATATCAAATATTAAATCTTACCTTTCTATGAACAAGTAGTTTTTTAACTTTTCCATCTACAACATGTTCTTCAATTTTGGCAATGTTATGAGAGACATCATAAATAACATGCATATCTAAGTCATCAGGGGCCATTTTGAATTGTTTTGCAAACGCCTGACGGGTGAGGAATGTCATGGAACTTCTGTTCACCCACGCAAAGTTGGCTGCAGCAGCCATAGCCTTAAGATAATCTTGACCCTCCACAGAGTTTATCCGAGCGCAAGCTAACTGCCTATCATTAACTTCAATTTGATCTCTTTTCATGGCCTTCTCCATTTGCACTAGAGCATCAGTAGCTACTTGATGACCAAACCCACGACTGCCAGAATGTATCATTACTACAACTTGTCCAGTTCTCTCCAGGCCCATCTTGCTGGCAGCATACTTATCATAAATTTCATCCACCACTTGAATTTCAGCATAATGGTTTCCAGCACCTAGTGTACCAAGTTGGGGTAAACCACGTTTTTTAGCTCGCAGACTAATTTTGGATGGGTCTGCATTTAGCATGCGGCCATATTCTTCACAATGTTCTTTATCTTCAGCCCACACATAGCCCTCTCTTAATGACCAATCCATGCCCATTTCTAAAGCCTCTTCCAAGTCTCTAGCATTCATGGGTATTATGCCTTTGGATCCCACTCCAACAGGTATGTGATCAAATAAACTTTGCGCAAGTTGCTCCTAAAAGTATTGAATTATTAAGAATTAATAGACTAATGTTACTAAAGTTATACTCAGATTGATGAAATTATTAATACCTTAATTGGCTGAACATCTTTTTCGTGTAAATTTGTCCTCAATAGGCGAACTCCACAATTAATATCGAACCCTACACCACCTGGCGAGACAATCGATTTTGGGTCGGACATATCGAAAGCCGCCATATTTCCTAAAAGTGCGCAGTATTGAAATTAAAAAAAAACTAAATGCCTTATTTTATAATAAAATATAAACTTTTAATCTAAAGTTCATGTTAATACCTATGGCAAACCCGTAACCAGAGTGAACATCTGGTAATCCAACTGAGCGGCCGACAATACCGGGCAGAGCAGCGACGTTTGCTATCTGTTTTACTCCTGGTAAGAAGCCCCCAGACATTCCTGGTCGGCAGGCATTTCTCAACTCCTCTAACATTAATTTTTCAAGAGTGTCATTTACATAAAATATACCCTCGACATTCATATTTGGTTGAAACCCCTTTTTAATTCTCCAAGAGTGAGGATTGATTTTTTCTAAATATTTTAGTTCTTCGTTATAGTTTCTCACCACCATTTTAACGATAAATATTTACTTAACTTTCAAAAATTCACAATAACACTTTTGTGGAAAGATCACTTATTAAAAGAGAAAAATATTAGCAGCAGCAGTACACTATAATGAAATCTGAATCTGATTATTGATTAAATTGACATAGATAAGAGTTACCGGCTCACCGGCAATATACAGACGGCAAAACTAGTGATGATCGATTTACATCGATGTTTTAAAAACGTCTTGGTTTAGCTAACATTAATCAACATTTTCGAAACTTCGTGTTATATAGACATCAATGCATTTTTTTTTTGAGAGAGTCGGTTGCTCTCTGGTATTGACCGGGTATAACGGGAGCCAGTTTTCACAAGCATGTGTCCCCACGGAGTGACTTAATGCACTAATGGCCCCCATTATGGGAGCCTCGGCTTAGGCCTGATAGCTTGCTGAATCAAGAGCTGCCCAGCCGTCACCTCGGCTCGATTCAGACGTTTTTTTAAGAATATATTACATAGTTTGAAGAGCTTCAGTTAACATTACTACCACTTCTTAAAGCGTTGGTGCTGGGATAAGAAGTGGTTCAAGTAACTCTAGCAATGCTCCTATCTGATATGGTGTTAGGCTACTGTGTCAGATAGCAAAGAGTGTGTAAGTTCGACCTCTCCGGTGAAGCCGATATCATGTGTGTTTGTGTTTCCTACACTACTAAGTGCAGGGTGTGTGTGTTGGGTGTCGCAAACTAGTTAGCCTTAAGAGCGTTAACTAAAGTCTTGTATCTAACAAAAAGAATGAACCTAGTCATCGCATTTTCTTGCAATGATGTGATGCATCCAGACCAATGACTTCGGTAAGCTTCATCTAACAGAGAGTTACCCCCACAAACCAGGTGACCGACACTTTTTGCTAAAAATGAAGACCACCAAGACGTGAGTTAGTTATTCTTTGATGTCTCCTAAGGATCGTCGACGATCGATTTGCGGACCGGGACGCCGACGATCTGGCGACTGTTTTAATGGTTTGCTGGGGGCGGTGAGAGGTACTGCCGAAAACTGTGTCACAGCGCTATTCACGTAACGCTCTCTATAAGCAACCATAAGAGAAAGTGAGAGGCACGCGTCTTTCTTACTCGTGCGCAGTTGGCCTGCTTAAGTCAAAGACAGATAGAGAGAAAGTGAAAGAAGGCATGCTTACCGGTTCAAGTTATTATTATTTGATCCTTCTTCCTACTTTACGAATGAATATTCACATTACAATCATTCTACCACTAAAAGACGTTGTCACATATAACTTTCGCCCCGACCCGTATACTGATTTTACAGGCAATCAATTTTTTACACGAAAACATCGATGTTTTAGAAATATTGACGATTTTCAACCGGTGTTGTATTTTATTAGCGATCGACATTTTCGACCCGATGTTTTTCTGATATGGAATGTATCGATTTTCCCCATGTTAAACCAAAGGTCATATTTATTATGAGACACCTCGTTTTATCAGTGTGTTGTAAATGAAGGAAAAATGTATGTGAATAGATAAATGTTGTATTGTTCGACAATTGTATATAGGCTACCACTACATATATAGCCACTCTCTAAAAATTACTTAATGAACTATAAGTTTTCGTTTCTTTCTATCAGGCAGCGACGTCTTTTTTATCACATACCACCGTCACCGACATCCATAAACATCAGCAATACCATGATGTCTCTGGTTACGATCCCAATCTTACTGGAACACAGTAGTGTCTTCACACTACTGCTTTGCGGCAGAAAGAGGTACTACCCCAGACGGCCCCCTGTAAAAAGGGGACCTACCATTTATCAACATATTTTACAGGTTTTGGTATATATAAATCCGGCAATATTATTAAGTAGCTTACTCATGTTCATTTCTTTTTTTATTTATAATTTTAAATATCCCACCATTAAAATACCCTAAAATTTTATAATAAGTACGTAAAAATGAAATGTTATTTTGTATATAAAAATACATCGCTATATGGAGACTAGCCCATGTCCTTTATTTTGTATCATTGGTTATCACTCAGCATAAGATTACGAAATTAACTGGAACTTCGTAAATGCTGGGTTAAAAAGTTTAAAACCTTTAACGTTAAAAAGAAAAAGGATTCTTCTTTATTCTTCACATTAAATTTTAATAAATAAATAAGAAAATTGCAACGGTGCTTTGCTTGTTTATCAATGGATACGCCATTTGTAGTAAATAGAAAAAAATGCTTGGGCAACTTTTATTTTCTTTGATATTTTGTTTTAAATACAATCATAGTTATTTGTCATCATAGCAAGTTTGTGCATAAAATAAAGTTTTTAAAAAAACGAAATAACACGTACGCCTTTTCACATTGCAAACCGCTAGTTCTAGTTTGTTCAACAATTTTAACATATGATTCATTTATTTAAATTAACTGGCGAGGTTAAACTGATATGTATTATATCTGGTTTCAGTTCTATTCCATATTATTTTAAGAGCTTCGTGAAACCGCCCTTAGGCATTGATACCTGAGACTTTCCGTCAGTATTTATTTTTATTATTTAAGGAGGTATGTTACGCCAGGCTATATTCATTGGACGAAAGAATGTGATATCTAATTGCTGGGAAAGATAGGTTCTTTGGCAGGTAGAGATGAATATGTAGCGGCAGCTACAAAATAAAGTAATACATCAGCTACTACTTCCTCCGCATGACACGTGCATCGTTTCTGGAGGAACTCGGTGCATAAGGCGAGTCGCGTCCAACGCGCTAGCTGCGACTCGCGAGTGTTTTCATTCGTCACTTTACTTGTATAACACCCACCAATTGTACAACTTAAATACTATATATCCTTAGCTAATTTTATTTAATATACATTTCTTCTACGCTTCTCTACCAACGCTTCTCTCGACGCTTCTTTCGACGCTTGTTTTCCTTCATATCTACATTTCATAAAAATTATAAATCTTATTCATAACATAACTGTATAAGTAGATATACAATACATAGATTTACTTTAAAAACGGGTATATCTGGTTCCGGGAGGTCCGTTCTCACATCTCGTATTATTAATTTTGACCTATGTATACAAAATAGTTTCTTCCTCATCAATTAAACAAAATGATAAATGAATTAAACCTGGCTAGTATCAAAACTGGTCTAGAAATTAATCTAGAAAAAACTAAAATTATATCCAACCGCAGTGCAACGCCCATCTTAATAAATAACACACCTCTTGAGTTTGTCAACCACTATACATATTTAGGCAAACAGATCTCCTTTAGTAGACAAAGAAATACTGAAGAACTCAACCGAAGTGTGGCCATTACCTGGAACAAGTTCTGGCACCATAAGGAAATACTAAAATCACAACTTCCGCTATCGACTAAAAAAGAGTACTAGGTACTTTGACCTCAAAACCAGGAACTAAATTCAGACTACCCAGAGGAAAATGGAAAGAAGTTGCCTAGGTATAAAACTGAAAGATAAGGTAAAGAACGTAGACATTCGAAAGAAGACAAAAGTATGCGATGCCCTAACTTTTGCAATGAAAACTAAATGGAAGTGGGCGGGGCACGTGGCCCGATACAAAGACGATAGATGGACTCTGCGGTCAGTAGAGTGGTCGGGGCCAAAAGGCACCAGATCAAGAGGCCGACCAAGGGCCAGATGGGCTGACGAAATTGTAGCGTGCGCGGGTGAAAGTTGGATGGACAAAGCCAACGACAGAGAGGGATGGCATTCCTTGGAGGAGGCTTTTACCCGAACGGGGTCCTTGCATCATTAGTAGTTCACAATAAAAATATATTATAATTATAATAATTAAACGATTTACAAATTGGTATAATGTTAAATATAATATAATAATGTTAAATATTAAATATAATACTATAATTTTAAATAATAAATAAATATAATCAATATATGTAGGTCAAATCAAGTTACCATTTGTTATTGCTTCTATTCAATATGTATTATGCATGGATTTAAATAAAGCTTTATTATTATTATTATTATACAAAATAGGGAAGCAATATCTTCCCGTTAGCGGTAGCGGCCATCGTAATTGATATGGCGCTCTTAACTACCCTTTCTGGGTACATAGTACCACGTTTCGTAATGATTTATTATACATGTAGTTCTCGTCTCTATCAACCCCATAGTGCGTCTTTATTGAACCCATATTTTTACCCCCTTCGTGAGTCTATTTACCCTCAAATACTATCAAGTTGTATACATATAAATAATTTTATTGATATTAATAAGTTTAAATTATAATTATACTCACCGATGCAAATAACTCGTTACTGAAGAAAAATAATCTAACAAAATCAACTCTATCACTAAAAACAACGTCTATCACAATAGAATATAGGAGGTTTCTAGAGTGTAAATTACCGTAGTTTGTCTGCTAACATATAGAAATATTTTAAATTACTTCTGCATATTTTCAGGATCAATCAGAGGTTAAAAAATCTGAGTTTATTAAAAAAATGGTGTATCTTATTTATATCTTATATTAGATGATTACTTATATTAATAATTGGATGTTACACGATAAAAAAATCCTGGTTTTATGTTTTGTTACTTAATTTCTATTCACCCGTTTTACAGTACTTATTACTTTCATGAATTTACATTATTAATCTGTCACTTAAGATGTTACGTCTGTGTCATTGGTTTCATAACCCTTCAGCTGTTGAAAAAACTAACTTTATAAATATATAATATTGTGCGCTGATTTTCGGTGATTATCTTTTTAGTTATATTTTTTATTAAACAATAATTTAAACATTTAAAATATTCATTGTTTTTACAGCGCGTAAATAATGGCTGCGTTAATTAAACTCCGTCAAATGACCGTAATGCAGAGATGTGTTTGGAACCATTACAATAAAATAAACCGTACAATTACTACTTCAAAGAAAAATAGCGAATCGGTATCCACAACATGTGATACGAGTACAGAAGATAAAAATTGGGTTAGCTACGGCTTTGATTATACTAGCAAAGAAGAAGATACTAATGCTCACAATGCGTCTTTCTTCTTTTCGGTTTCGTTGTGCTTAGTATTTGGGGGCTTTGCATGGGCCTATAGTCCAGACATTAACATGAGAGATTGGGCTCAACGTGAAGCATACTTGGAGTTGCGTCGACGGGAAAAAGCTGGATTGCCTCCAATCAGTCCTAATTATGTTGACCCTAAATTAGTAAAATTGCCATCTGATGACGAACTTAAGGATGTTGAGATCATAATATAATTTTTGATGTACATTTATTTATTTAGTGAACATAAATAAAGGACATTAGTGCAACATCTAATGTTATTTTATCCTTTACGTTATAAAAATATAAAATAATCTGTATATAGTTCAAGAGTGGATAGATTCAATAAAATAATAATAAAAACTTACTAATAGATGTCTTTTTATAAACTCATTATTACAGTAGTTTCCACTTAAAATAATACTACTATAATTTTATAAAAAATATTTAGTTTTCAGGTTAATAGTTATGATTTCATAGAATAGGAACATGTTATCAGCTAAGTGTTTTATAAATATTTTGGACTTGCTCAATGTTAATGGTGAAAGATATGATAAGATTTAAAATTCCATTGTTGTAGCCAATGTAAAGCAAGGACCAATACTACTAAGCCACAAAGGCATATACTTGTACTAATAAAAAACTATACCATCTCTAGTTTAGTAAAATAATATTTTTTGTTGTTGTATGGGGGTGAAATTAATTACTGGTGATTAACAACATACTATTGCATTGTAAATGTTTACCACCAATTATAAGACCACAAGCAGCATAGAATTTCCATAATTCTAAGTGCAAGATGCATCAACTGTCTGGTCCATTATGTTACCTATCCATTTCTAATATAATATTGTAGATTTCATTGTTATACATATTGTAATTCATAGATATAGAAAGGTTTATGTGCTACTAAGAATAGTATATAAATTATTACAGATATAACAGCATTGTTGTTTATTATTATAGTAGAGGTAAGTTTATATTTTTGTGTATTTTTAATTGTTTGGTACATTTACTTTTATCAAAATATCATAACAGCAATTCATGTACAAATTATTTTAGGCTAGTACTTTGCACATATCACCAAATTTATGGAGTAATCAACCAGCGAGGTTATAAGCATGTGAATTTAGATAGAAGGAAACAAGCAAATCATAATTGTAACACCAGTGCTCATCATATGATAGCTGGGCAATCTGAAGATGCATTAATAGTTAACCAATTTTAAAGTTACACTGCTTATTTGTGACAAAGTAGTACTATTGAAATGTTTATGAATTCCTGCTTTAAATACATTGTAGTGAGTATAATATAATTTTTAGGTAAATAACATGTTAATATTTGTCTTAGTGTAGCAGGCAAATTTGTAGTGCATTTCTTATAGGCTAAACTAAATGATTACTATAAGATGTCCTTATAATAAGTCTCGCCTGTGATGTTAAGAATTGTAAGGAAAAACTCAAAATAACTTGGTTGACATTAGAAATAAGACCTGTGGTAGCTTTTTCTTTATGATCGACTACACCATTTGCGGTACAATACGACTGCGTTACTGATACATTCTCGGGATATCTAACTTCGTCTTGGCTGCAGAGGGCAAGTATAGCGTACGTTCCAGGACGCAACCAAAGCGGCAGTCCTGTTGAACCATGTACAAGACTGGCCTATGTTATTAGTTCTTGTTAATTTCCACCCAGGTAGCATCTGCCGCGATCGGTATTACGTACCTATATGACAATAAGTAAATGAATTAAGGGGATAACTATGGAACACTTTAACCAGCCTTGCGTATCTAATCTGATCATGCAGTGCCAGCAGGCGTGGCAACGCCAACGATACCTTATATAGAAGGTATTCCTTAGGTTGTTCACATTTGTTTCTGAGTTCGAATGTCCTAGTGGTACAAATGAGTTATGATGGGGTGTGCGTCTTGTAGACATGGCACCGTGAAAGACGGTGCTGAGGTCTAACCTTCTCTTCTAGGTTCAACTTTTGCTATTAGTTCACTCAAGTACAAATAGTATAGGCAATTATTGCTATTGTTTTTTCTGTAGGAACTTAATTAAAATTCGCCCTTAAAATATATCTTTAATCCTTAGTTATCTCCATCGTACCAACATTGATAAATATATTATGTGGTGATGCTTTTGCTTGTATTATGATTTACGGCCTACGCAAAATGTTTACTAGGTCTCGGAAGCGCCTAAAGTCATTCAAAGACAACCATTAGTCTTAGGAGACAGTTGTCACCCTAAAACTGACTTTACACGTTTCTACAAAGAATATTTCTTTCACTTTATAATATTATGGGCATATTAAATAATTTAATATTAATCAATCAGAGAAGACATTTACTTTTAGAACAAATAAAATATTTTTTTGTTGTTTTTGCTGTCGACAAGCTGATTTTTTTAAACTGTTGCAGTGGTAAGTAATAACTAATAATTCACAGCAAGTATAAAAGGACGTAAATAATTATACATTCTTTTTTACAGTTTTATTTGTCTACAAAAATAATTATCACATGTATTTTATATTATTAATAAAAAAACTGTTTGCAATAAATAACCTGCGTATCGCCATCCCTAGAAACCCATAAGAGCGGAAACCTAATTCCATGGTAAGCAAACAAAATTTTCATTTTACATAAAAAGGTATATATTTTAGAATACTGCTTTAAGTTTAATTATACGGCTTTAACGCAAATTATTTTACCACCGGTAAGCAGCGCGTATGCGGTGCATGGCGATGGAGCAAAAAGAGCGTTAACACAGGCACCGAGGTTTATCTCCCCAGCTGAACGTAGTTGGTCATCCTCAATTTTCCATCGTCTCACACAACCATCCCAGCCAGCAGTCCACGCGGAGTTTTCACATACTGATAGACTTGTTATAATCATATCGCTAACCTGCAAACAAGGGGCCATCTATAAATTACGTTACACGAATTTTATTATTTTTTGACCCTTCCCCCCTTCGCTCTGCACAATTACGTTCCTTATTAAATGCTTAATTAAATAAAGGAAATATGAATTGGTAAAGATTTCTTGCTAGTTCTTCATTGATTAGGTCATCACTCTACTCGCTTTTGACGGTAATACCTGTTATGAATGTCACACTAATATCGACAAATACTTTTAAGTGTAGTCTGAGCTGTTTTTTTAAATTCTAAGTTTAATTTGGCTTCTGTACCCTGTTTACAGACGTTAACCTGCTGGTAAATTATACGTTGTAATTATACATTAAATTATACGTTAAAAATACAAAGCGTTTAATTTATGCCAAGTATGCTTGCTGCTCAGAGAAATGATGTAGGTAATATAAATAGAAGGTAATATAAATATAAACGCTAATTTGCATTGCTCAAATTATTGGGCATATGAAACGTTTTCCTTTTATAACATTACCTTAACTTCGTGCAACTTTTTGAATTTGGTGTCAATTGATGCATCGTGAAGTTGCAGGTTGTTACCACCTCTTGCTGTTACTACAAGCCGACTGCCAGCAATTTTCAGAGGGGCCCGACCTTCCATAGTATGGCGAGTCATAAAGCGGGTCTTGGATTCATCTAGAAATGAAATACTGAAATTAGCGAGTGCAACAATAGATAAGAATTACAATTACCGTAAATTTTATATAATTTTAGAAACATCAACCCGTCTCTATTTAAATCAACCAATCAAAAAAAACAACAACATCAAATCAGAAAAATATATCCAACGGCTTGAATTAAGTTTAGAGATTCACAATTGATATGTGAGTTAGCTTTTTTGCTATATTTGTCAAAGAACATACATTATATTATGACAAAATTTTATTACACTACGCTTTATTTACATATTTTAACACGTAAATAAAATATAAATATGTCTAGTGACGATAAAATGCTCCGATTAATAATATATTAGGTGAACCAAATAAGGCTTATTTATTTAATCGGCCGCCTTACGATTTCAAACAGTTTCAAAAGTATGCGTTTACACGAAATAAAGTACACAAGCGCTGAAAGTAACCCGTGCCGCGAGCGTGCTAGAAGGTTAACTTGAAAACAACCTTAACGTGGAGCGCAAGCCAGTTTTAATAAAATTCGGCCCAAATAAACAAACAACACATATCGGTGTATTCCATATAATTGGTACTGGTTCATCCATATGCCATGCGAAACCCTCTAATGGAGGAGGCCTATGTCCAGCAGTGGACTGACACAGGCTCATTATTATGATGATATACCATGTATTAATAGGGCCTATACAATGCATGGGCCCTATTAGTTTTATTGTTTTATGTCAATTAAAAAATTATAACAATAACATAGTAAAGCTAATACTAAAGTTCTATTTAGTAATATAATGAAAAACGTATCACAAGCGGTAATTAAAAAGGGATTAATGGACTTCGCAACAGATGGACTTAACTGACGGAACTGAACTGACTGGACGGAACAATCTTACGTTTGGCTAATGTTGGAATGACGGCCATAAAAATGTTGCATGTATAGGCTTAGTTTTTCATAACTCCTAAGTTTAAAAAATGCAGCGGCTGCTCCACGCAAGATATCTCTGAATTACAGGCGCCTCAAGAGCTAACAAATGATTTATTTAGTGACAATGCTACAAATTTTCATAGCCAATTACTGTATCATCGTCAAGAGCTAATGAATTCACAATTACTTCTTCCATGATAAAAATTAAGCGACACTAAAATCAGCGTCAGTTCCTGGGTGCCCATCTGTAAAACCTGCAGTTTTTGCAACCCAAAAGCTAATCTCAGAAAGGACTGCTTCTTTGACAGTTGACAGATAAACTTAAGGAACAATAACTAAAATTTCATGATAACAAACCTTATTGGTACAGTCAAGCTTGTAATGAAGATCGAGGAGATGATATGCGGCAATGTATTACTTGTTGAGTTTGTTATCATGAGGTGTGTGTAGGGCTCACACTCGCTGATTATTATTCAGGATTGTTCAAAAAAGACAAAGATTAGAAATGTTAATGAATGCAGTAATTGTACATTATGAGAAACTCGCTAGTCTGATCTAAAATGACCAAACGAAATTAATAGAATCTTATTGGTTAAGGAGATTTAATTAATTAAATAAAATATTTTATTTAGGCCTTTTTAAGACACAGGGTTCCCAATAAGGGCAAATTGATATTTTCGTTATTTGTGCTTACAAATATTTATTTTTGCCTTTAATGCCATTTTTTTTTCATTCATTAAAAAGTTGCATAAATAAGTAATAGTTATTTCTAATTACCAGTTAATTATTATTAAAAAACTGACAGTAAAGTAGCTAACAAAATAAGGTAGGCCTTATTTGGTTATCCTACTATGCATTGTGTGGCGGTGGCCAACGCTTTAGGTATTAACTCTATTTTATTTCTCTTAAATAGTTTTCAGATCTTATTTGGGTAATAAAGTTTTGTGTGTGATTGTTAGTACCGCCAACCCTTATCAGATATAGTAAAATAGTATCATATATAATTATGTGCCTTCAAATACAATAGATATGTTTAGTACGGTAGCACAGAAAATGTCGCTAATCTCAGCGATATTTTCTTTTAAATATCTTAAATGTATAATGACTATTAATACTAGCTTCGCACGTGAATAATATTACCTGGTTTAATTTCCGTAACGGTTACGTATAAATCACGGGCAGTAAACATGTATGGTGGTTTAAAACCAATGTCCTTTACTTCTTCAAGAACGTTGTATTTGGCTTTCTCTGCATTATTTTCATAGAAAACAACCTGCAAATAATTTTCTATTACGAATACAGCTGTGCATTATGTAAATGTTCGGAACGCTAAAGATGTTAGAGACATTGTTAGGAATTAACGTATTCCCACCTCATGTAATATTTACTCTTGCTTCAGTTAGATGTCTTACAACGGCTAAACTAATAACTTGCGTTATATTATAAATATTTATGCCATGTAAAACCAAACTTTCCATTCTAGGCCACTTCAAATTAAGATTGCTTCGGCTTCGAATACAATCAGTATTACTTTTAAGCAATAAACGGGCAAATAAGTTTTAAAACCGTCATGGTATTAACCTTAAAATTATAGATAATTTTAGAAATTATCAAATACCTCTTTGTCTATGATTACCAAATAGGCGCTCTACGTCGTAATTATACATTGCCACCATCAGCTATCGAACACCTAAATGTTATAAAATAAAGTACATTGCTGAAACTACGAAAGCAGCTATTAATAAACATATTAATTTAGCTAAGTTTGTAATTGTTGTTTACATATCAATAATAACATAGCCGGTCTCTCTGGTCGTAATGGTTACCCGTCCCATTGGGATTTAAGAGTATAAAGAAGTAGGGAGTGCACCTGTGTTGGCGTGTGCACTTGTGTACAATAATGTCTGTTGCGCAGTTGAATAGCTTGGAGAAATATTATTATTAATAACACTTACATTACCACTTTCATCACCAGCAATTAATTGATTTTCGTGCACTAAGAGAGAACCGATGTCAGCTTCTGTTGGAGGGAGTTCTGTCACCTTTTCTCCGGTCGCAGTCCAAACTCTGACTCCGCCATCAATAGATGAAGAGTAGACATTTCCTTTAGCTGCAGTTAAAGCAAAAACTTGCGTCTCATGTGCTGGCCATTTCGGGCCAGGCTTAAGGTTTGCGTCAAACGCCTGACGATAGACAATTTTCATAAATATCTTTTAAATAAATATTTCATCTACCACAATACAACAACTATTGATGCAATATATAAAAGCAATGTTCTATTGAGACATCTTATGAACAATGACACTTTGATTAATCTGTATTAAATGAAGATTTCTGACTGAAGCTATGTTATACAATACCCTAATATTAATAAAATGAAGTCCAAAAGAGACTCTTAGTAAACCTAGCGTTTTTACTAGTGTGACTCTCACAAACATCAATTACCACTCGATATTGTGCAGTGTTGAGAGGATATAAATTCGTGTTCTTGGTTTGTGTTAAGAGATAGTTTTTATTTGTGTTTTATAAGATTATGATAAACTACAAGTAAAATAGAATCAAAACAAAGATTTTTATAATATTTACTAGCAATATTATTAAAAATATTATATATTAATGTTTTTCCACCACGTGTAACTTACTTCAATAGAGCCAGTTTCCGTCCCGACAAACAGCATTCCATCCCAAGCTATGACACAGGGCTCAGATTCAATTTTTGTCTCATATTCAATTTTAAGCGTACCCATTTTCCAAATTTCTTTCAAATATAATGTGCAATGATTAAATGCAAGTTCAAAACCGTAGCTATAATGAACGCAGAAAACATACTGAGACCAAAATAGACGGTTACTGGCACTGTTTTCGTGCTTGACCGTCATTGAAGAAACGTCGAGGTAAATCTGGAAATATAGATACAAATAGATTTGCCCAAAAATAACAATCTCTTCAATAACCCACTCGATGGATTCCATTATATTACGTAAAATCTTTGTGTATTGGTAATTGTATTTTTTTTAATAACTATCATATTATTAATAAATATTTATACACTTGAATGGGCGGCCTACGATTAATTACTTGTTGGCCAAACATTAGCAAGCTAACGTTAAATTTGATTAATTTACTTTAAGTTAAGGTCTAAAAAACATTTCTTTAAATAATATACACTACATCCCATATAGATAATGTGGTATTTAAAAAAATGACCCCAGCACCTCACAAAAACATTAAAGTAGTAAATAAAAAAATAAAACCCAGACTGGATCTATATTATAAGACAGTGATGTTTTAAGCATGTAACAATGAGAAGCGAAGTGAGACAATAAAAAGTATTATTATTGTATTGCATGTATTTACACTAGTTCTTACATATTAATCAAAAACTTAGTGAATATAGGTACATAATATTTGTAAAAGATACACGAATAAAAATACTAACTCCATATAATATTAAAACGAAAAGTAAAAACAGCTGATGATATATATCTTATACATCATTAAATGGCAAGCGGACAACAAATGGGAACATCTAATATAATTTTTGGCATCGCCAATAACACGCAATCTTTGAATTAGTACCAGAAAGGCCGCCAAATATTATGCAGGTGAAATTATCATTACGTAATCTAATTAACTATAGTTTAAAACAATTGTTGTTTGTGTGTGCCATGACAACGAACTTGGTACAACCGAATTCCAATTGCTTAATGTACTCGTGGTGTTTCCATTTCATTAACGGTTTCAAATATGAATCAGACACGTTTTAGGAGATTTATATCTAAAATTATTTACTGACATTCCTCTCACGTGAAAGTTATAAATAAGAAAATCCAAGCATAATAGTGCCGTGGGATCATTCTTGTCATTATGTTGGTGTTAAACTCTGGGGTGGTCACATAATTACGTCAGAACGGAACTGGGCAATTTGATGTTCGCCTTTGTAAACATATTTTTCTTGAGAGGTAATTTTCATGTACGTCCCAAAGGTCTATAAATAACATATTGTACAAATATTTTGATTTCGATTGTTGACAATAAAAAAACGTTATAAAATATATTTAATAATTATGTAAAATAATATATTTTATAGGATATAGTTAGTTATTGAATGGACTGCTGTTACAACGTTCTATTCTGAACGTATCTATTTCTGAATACTTCGATACAAATCTTAATTACAAAGTTTATACAGTGTGATATAAGTGTGATTTGAGAATAGGTCAAGCATCACTTTAACACAATAAGTACACTCAAATCAAGTAAAGTAACAAATTTGGGTATTCAACAGTGTTTAAATTTTTTATTTAGTAACACTTTTGTATCTAGGTCATGGTTAAACATATTCTTTTTCAATCTTGATAAGTTTTTGTTGATGATTTTCTAATGATAGACAACGATAAAAACGGAAGATCAGTAAACGGTTCGTAAATGTTTTTGAAAATATTCTTCACCGAATAATACGAAACTGTATTATTACACGCTATATATATAAATTCTTATATACAGTTACTTTCTTAGGGATATTAGAAGAAATTCAGCATCGTTGAGCCGATTACGTCTGTGAAGCAAACAATCCCGTGTTCCGGTTTGAAACACACCGTAGCTATATCCGAACTAAATAAAACTTAGAATTTACGCAAAAAAATCAAATATTTTTTGGCGCTAACAGAAAATTTCCATTATTATTATGTTTTACTGTTGATGATATACTGCAATTACTCTGTGTAAACGAGCTTAATTTCAAATTTATCTGAAAGGTAAGCGGTTTTGTGGGGTCTTGTATTAAGTTTATGATAAGCCTGTGGGAAAAGCAGTAATTTTAAAATTTATTTTATGTACATTTGAAAAGCATGTATTAATTAAGTTCAGTTTTATTAAATGCAAGTGCACAATGGCAGAGGTAAGATAACGCGGAAGCTGGAGAGCAAAGGTTGACGTTTACTTCTTTCTGGACAAATGTTGCGTAAAATATTAAATTAAGGTAAAATGAATATATAAAACATATATAAAGTTCTTATATGGGAAAAAAGCTGCGGGCGTTATCTATATTGTTATACAATGTAACTACTTAATAGTGATTATTTTTTTAATAATAGTATTAAAATTAAAAACGAACTGTTTCTTGTATATACATTAAATACAAAATTTAAAACCGATAACCCACACTGATATTGCGTCTGTATATTTCATCCTCGCTTCTGAAGAAGTAAACCCAAAACTTGCATAACATACCTTGCCTTGCTTAACAATTATTATCATTTAAATCTTATTCGCATGTTTTCGCTTTTAGCGCTTCTAACCACAGGTTCCCCACTCTCTTGCAAGTTAACACTTGAAATAGTGCGTTGGAAATATATTATTAACATAATACCTAACTTATAAAAAATTGTTAACGTAATCGCGTATTTAACTTTATTTATAATACAGAACTTTGCAGTTATTATACTCGAATTTTCACTGTACCGCCCTAAATATTTTTACTTTTATTTTTACTCAAACAACAATTTCATTAACCACCTCTTCTACTGTATATTATTAAGTACTCTTATTGGTTGATCACAGAACCGTGATTTATTTATTTTTTATTTCGGATTTTAATTGGGCTACAAAATCTTAATAAGTTAGCCAAAAATTATAACAACTACAAATGTAAATTAAAAAAAATATATAAGTAACGTTTTATTATACAAAAAAATTATGATAAAAACATATTTACAGGTCATCAATTTGATGAAGAATAATAATTAGAACAGTTATAGTAATAGCATCGCGCCTTTGTGTTACTCTAAAACATTTGCCCTCAATTATTTTAATTGTAAGAATATGTAATAAATTTCTGATGTAACATGCAAGTAAACATTAAGATTATTCAAATACTTAACTGGTAGTAACGCGAGTATTTTGCTTGTTAAATAAGAACAATTTACGAATCTTAAGAAATAATTAATGTTATGAATGGCATAACTTTAGATTATTTCTTATGTTTCATTTTAAGCCTTTGCGGCATCTATAGTCTATCTGCCAAGTAAGACTATCGACACGGCAAAAAACTAAACGCGTTTCGGTCTTTAAATTAGTTAAATATGATAATGTAAGTTACTTTTTTGGCGAATATCGATAAAACTTATTATTAGCATTATTGCAGCAATATATCCAAAGGACAAATGTATATGAGTCGGTTTAGTTATAGATTTAGTATGAACTGCCACCGGAAGGTGCGCCATATTCCGAAGATGGGGCCGAGGCTGGTGGTCCGTATTCCGGTGCCGGAGATTTGGCTGCAGGGTAGCCCTCTTGTTTCTAAAATTAAAATAAACATTATTGGTATTTTTGACAGTCTTCGTCTATTCTCTACAAAATTTTACATTCAATAACTACGATTGAAAATCAGAGTTTTTATTTCAGCCAAATTGACACTTTCTTTGCATATATATATAAGGAATAAAACCATAGACACGAGTAAATTTTAAAACAGTTAATGTTTTCAGATATGCACTGCAAGAAAATTAAACAATTGTCTTGGATATAAATTTTTAAATTAATTGAATGTGACACCATTTCAAAACTGTAGTTCCTTTTTTATATCTTGGATAGCCTATGTATTAAGAACGGTTTATGATGGGCAATACATCGTTATATAATATCACGGCAGCATTGGTGAAGCGTCCATAAAAATATTAATTAATAATTATATCACATTGACGAAGTTTTATATTGTAAATGATTGAACAGTATTTTATAAAAAAAAACGTTGATGCATTTTTTAAGATTAAGATAAATGCTGTACGCTAAACATATAGCATCTAACTTAGAATACTAACTTAGAATCTATCTTTTGTGAGAATTTAATTTACAAAACACATGTTATGCAATGCGTTATTATTATAGCATACTTTCGTTTCATGGAGATTTGGAATAGTGCAATTATAATGCTATTTGCGTGAAACATTTTTGTTGTTAAATGTGGTTTATTATTAGGCAATAGGCATTTAAGAATTAAAAGAATAATTAGTTCCTCCTTTTTGTTTACAATTACGGTTTCTACCTTCTTCTTCTAAAAACATTCCATTAGGGAGTAATGGTGCAGTAGTTTATCTTTAATCGCCACTTACAAGAAAAACAGTTTTTTTGCTTTCTAGAATATCACAGTTTTCACGATTGTTATTTAGCCCTACACTTATAAATATTAGTTTAGATGTAACGTTTTTAGTTATTTGTACATTACACGTGTTTTTAAATGAGATGTGTCGATTTCATAGAAACTATTAATAATTTTTAAGCTTCAAACATGTATTTTACTTGTAAAAATATTATTTATTAATTGACCTAAATGATTGCTTGACAGCTTTTTTGATATAATATTTATTGCTTATTATTTCAATTGTAATATAGATGCCTTTTCCGGCTTTTCGTTTTTCGTCAGCTAAAAATTTTGTAATTGCTTTAATACTTACGAAACTATAGTTTAAATTAAAATAAGACTTAAAATTAAATTGTCTCACCTGTGTCTTATATCTGATGAAATACACCTCTGGTTTGGAGGGCTGTGTGGGTGCTGGTGTTGGGATCACAATGTCAGGCTGATCCTCTGGCTTCTTGACTAAGACATAGACAAGGGTCTTCTCTTCGTTTTGCGGTTGCAACGGGATGACAGGTGCCGTCGGGGTTGGTGGGGTTGGCGCCTTGATGAATACTATCTTGTAATGCTTTTGCGGTGGGGGCACGTAGATCTGTTTCGGTGGGGGTGGAATTTCATTATCTGGGGGTGGCACGTGCACGTAAACGTGTTTGTGGACTATCGGCCGCTGGGGAGGGCCATATTGAGGCGCTGGGGCTCCGTATGACGTAGCCGGCGCTCCATAGGAGGTGGACGGTGGACCATACGACGACGGTGGCTCCGGACGTGCGAAGACGCACGCCAGCACCGCAGCGAAGGCCAAGGACTTGAGTACCTGCGAACATTTTCCTCGTTATAGCGTAACAAAATTTCATCAAAGTATTTTTGGGTCACTAGTACGAGGACTACATTGAAGATGGGTAACTATCACTCTCCTGACACGTACCATTTTATCACACATGCTGCTGACACGATGAGCCGCAACCAAAGACAGTGCCTGACGATCGGTGACCAGCAGTGTTTATAAGATGCTCACTCAACGTATCCCAGGGAGGGGGTACTTTCGATGGTTCTCATACATTGCGTAACGCGATGGTGCTCACGCGCTGCCCTCCTACCTCCAACCGCGTAGAGCGCCTCGTGTTCGGGGGCAACTATTCAACTTTCAACTCGTGCATAGTTCAAACTTGTATTTTTGTTTTTCTTAACTGTTTTGTGAACATGTTGTTGGAATTATTTAATGGCATTACATTTGGAACAATTCGAAGCATTTTAGAGATTAATATGTTTTATTAGACGAATAAATAAAATTTTGAATAATGTATGTGTACGGAATTTGTTATTTTATTTTTACTTTATTTATTATTTTTTTGCTGCTATTAATTTTATAACTATTCTTTTATTGGACAGAAATAATCGTATTTTACTTTAAGAAATGTAGCACTAAAATAATATTAAACAAAAATGCTATAATTACAAAAAATTTAATGTCAAACATCAAAAAAATCTTAAACTCTTATATATAATGTTTTTTTTAATTGAAATAATTCATCATTACATCACTTCTCTTAAGGATACGCCAATAACATATTTGTTCTTTTCTATTACGAAGGTACTTTGTAAACAATAGGTACATCAAAAATTACAAGCTCGATACCCACAATAATCTCTAGAAAAAAGCTTACGCGTTGACTTGCGTTCGCACTGTAATTAAACAGAGTATTAATAGCTACAGTTGATTTAATTGTGGATCAATTATTAGTATCATGTAGATACAAGTATACTTTAAGAGTCGTTTAATCGTTAAGATGATAAACTTTTAAAAGACTTTATCAAAATGAGTAAAGAAATTAACAGTAAATTTTAAATTATTCCTCATTAAACGTAATCAAAGTGAAGTTTACCGATTGCACAACTCTTTGGCATAACTAATTTCAATGTGTATGGTGTTCTTACTGCACCTTATCGATGTTTATAAAACTCAATGCAGTAAGTTCAAGCATCACAGAACTGTTATATTTGTGCGTAAAAACTGTGTTGGAAACGAGTTTCGTCGGAAGGTGTATTCAAAAGTTGAGGATCAAACAAATAATCTTGTTCTTCGAACGGAACATTAGTAAACATTGTCTACGCTTTTCTTAATTACAATTTATTGGTGTACACGTTCAATATGTCGCTCAGTTGACTTCAGAACTAGCGCTCCGTGTCGGGGAGATCGGTTCAATCACAAGTTCACATCCTCTCATCCCTAGAGGACATGTAAACATTGCCAGACTACAAAATCGTGTATATTAACAAATTGACGAAATATAAAGTAATATGGACACAAACATTTATAGTAGGTCGCCCTTTTTAAGGGCTCACAGTAAATATAAGGTAAGTCATATTTTCTAAACGTAAAAAGACATGTGTGATAAAAATAAATAAAATATTTAATTTAAGATTGATTGCACCCTGTAAGTAGAAATAAAGCTACAGTGACAATTTTTGTATAAATTGCTTGTATTTTATAATATCAACATAGTAATATAATTAGCTAATTTCTGGATATAATGCGCATATTAAAAAATAAATTAAAATTTCATGTATCCTATCTATTTTAATTCATTCGTGATAATTAATCTAGTAGTAGAAATCAATTTAATAGAAAAGTTGTGATAAATGGATATACATGTCACATGATGAAATAATTTTAATATTTATAAGATAAGCCAACACTGTTTGCGAAACTGGAGAGAAGTTTATTCTATAAAGCATGTAACAAACGTATATTTTTTTATTTGTAATAACGTGACTAATTCTTAAGGTTTAAAGTTCCATCGAAATTAGTTAACACATTTTATTATTCGTCAATGATGATTGCAATGTTGTAATGGCCTAACATTTTTGCAATAGATGTTCGACATGCTTTACCTTGTGATATGGAATGGGTATAGATTATAGAGACCGACTTTCGGATGATAATTAGTCATATCACGAAACAACCTTTGACGCGTGCGTTTATCTTACCAAAGAATTAACGTAAAATGAAGTTTAAGTCCGACGCAAGAAAACAGAAACGTCGTAAGTGATAAGAATGAAATTGTTTACCAGAGCAAAAACCATTCAAAAAAACTAATATTTTCTTAATAACTTTTATTATATTTAATTTTATATTAGATAAAAAAAATATAAAGAATATAATTACTTCTATTATAGTTTTTGGATACTAGTGAACAAATTCATTTTTGTCACTATCTGTTTTCTTCCGTCGAAGTAAAAAAAATTGATTTTGTAGTTTAATTCATCAAACTAATTTAGCTAAAGATTTTGACATGGGTAAAATAAATGGTACAAAAATCAATACATGTCATGACATTTTAATAAAAATGTGTTAAAATTACTTTAGATTAAATTTACGCTTTTAGGCTGTACTCTGATTTAGCCTCAAATATCACATTGTAAAATAAATTTTAGGAATAAAATAGGATATATATATATATAATTTATATATTTTTTAACTTTTACTTGTATAATAATACATATTGTTTTAGAGTACCCTGAATACATTTCGCATACGATTGGCTATAACGTTTACTTAAATCTCTTCTCATACGTGTAAAAACTTAATATGTTCCATTTTTACAACTTGACTTAAAATAATTTTAAATTAGCTTCTTTGAATATAGATTTACAAAATATAGCTTTTTAATAAAAAACACGTAGCAGTTTTTGGTGAAATCTCTTCTTAATTTACTATACGCCTTTTACGTGCTATACTTAAATTACAAAGTTAAAAGTAGTTCTATATTTGACCCTAAAATGCTCTGAAATCTTTTAAAAATCAAAAACACTATAACTAATGTCGTACGAAGAAAAGCGCTATATACATGATTTATGGCAGTCAAGCCAATTTAAAAAGCCTTTAGTTTTACTCTAAATACATGCTTCATTTAAAATATTCATTTAAAAATATCCTTCACTTTAAACATAGTTCACAGTATACTTAAAAAGAGTTTAAAACCCGACAATTTCATTACGTAATACATTTTGTTTAAATATTTTGTAGTTTACATCTTTTTGTTTCAAAAAGATGTAAACTTTACAATATAGGAAATAATCGTACGATTCTTTTTACCTTAAGAGTGAAAACTTATGGTAATAGTTGATTATATGAAATGAATATCTACAATTTGCAGTAGTAGTATGTAAACGCCTTTACCTGTTTAATTGTTTTGCAGATGCTACAATATTAAGCCCAGTATCATTAGAATTCACTGTTAATATAGTGCCTAGATGTGTTAATACCTACATATATATGTAACGTTATAAATGAACCACCACACCATGAGAATTACTCTTTATTCAAAATTTCAAAAAGGAGTTTTTTTATTTAATAGAAAATTAGTTAAAAACAAAATATCGAAATGTTTAATATTATATCAAGCCTTTATATGTTTCATTGATAATAATTCCATACATTTTAGGGCATACAAAATCTTTTGATCTTATATCACACGCAACGTCGTAGATAACTTTTTTCTTTTTATTACACAAACAATTCCTTTTGTTTTTTAAAATAGACTAAATTCTATTAGATAACGAAATTTATTACAAGTCGCGTGAAAAATATTGTCATGAAAGGAAAATCCCGTCGGAAAGCCAGCTTTATAATCAAGCAATTAGCTCATTATCGAGTATTATTAGCTGAAGGCCAACATAATTTGCCTAGTGTGCCTAGTATATTATAATTTTAGTTCCATGAAATAGTTTTGCAACGTTCTTTTGCTTAGGGCCTTGTTCTGCTCGTTAAAACATTACAATTGCAACAAATTCGATATACTGTTTCTACGCATAGGTACAAATTGAATTGTAAAAATAAAATCGTTATTAATATTGCGTTACTGCATAAACGTGGAATGTTTATTGACTTTTTACTTTTCTGTCGGATGCGGTTTTACTAATATATTTGTGCGTAAAACTGTGTTGGAAACGAGGTTTCGTCGGAAGGTGTATTCAAAAGTTGAGGATCAAACAAATAATCTTGTTCTTCGAACGGAACATTAGTAAACATTGTCTACGCTTTTCTTAATTACAATTTATTGTGTACGTTCAATATGTCGCTCAGTTGACTTCAGAACTAGCGCTCCGTGTCAGGGAGATCGTTCAATCTCAAGTTCATCCTCTCATCCCTAGAGGACATGTAAACATTGCCAGACTACAAAATCGTGTATATTAACAAATTGACGAAATATAAAGTAATATGGACACAAACATTTATAGTAGGTCGCCCTTCTTAAGGGCTCACAGTAAATATAAGGTAAGTCATATTTTCTAAACGTAAAAAGACATGTGTGATAAAAATAAATAAAATATTTAATTCAAGATTGATTGCACCCACTAAGTAGAAATAAAGCTACAGTGAAAATTTTTGTATAAATTGCTTGTATTTTATAATATCAACATAGTAATATAATTAGCTAATTTCTGGATATAATGCGCATATTAAAAAATAAATTAAAATTTCATGTATCCTATCTATTTTAATTCATTCGTGATAATTAATCTAGTAGTAGAAATCAATTTAATAGAAAAGTTGTGATAAATGGATATACATGTCACATGATGAAATAATTTTAATATTTATAAGATAAGCCAACACTGTTTGCGAAACTGGAGAGAAGTTTATTCTATAAAGCATGTAACAAACGTATATTTTTTAATTTGTAATAACGTGACTAATTCTTAAGGTTTTAAACCGTTCCATCGAAATTAGTTAACACATTTTATTATTCGTCAATGATGATTGCAATGTTGTAATGGCCTTACATTTTTGCAATAGATGTTCGACATGCTTTACCTTGTGATATGGAATGGGTATAGGTTATAGAGACCGACTTTCGGATGATAATTAGTCATATCACGAAACAACCTTTGACGCGTGCGTTTATCTTAGCAAAGAATTAACGTAAAATGAAGTTTAAGTCCGACGCAAAGAAAACAGAAACGTCGTAAGTGATAAGAATGAAATTGTTTACCAGAGCAAAACCATTCAAAAAACTAATATTTTCTTAATAACTTTTATTATATTTAGTTTCATATTAGATAAAAATATAAAGAATATAATTCTTCTATTATCCATAAAGTTATGATCAAAATTATTTTTGAGTTGTTTTGGATTCTAGTGAACAAATTAATGTTTTCTTCCGTCAAAGTAAAAAAAATTGATTTTGTAGTTTAATTCATCAAACTTAATTTAGCTAAAGATTTTGACATGGGTAAAATAAAGGTACAAAAATCAATACATGTCATGACATTTTAATAAAAATGTGTTAAAATTACTTTCGATTAAGTTGTACGCTTTTAGGCTGTTTTCTGATTTAGCCTCAAATATCACATTGTAAAATATCTTTTACATTAAACATTACATTAAACTTTTACATTAAATTACATGTATAATAATACATATTGTTTTAGAGTACCCTGAATACATTTCATATGATTGGCTATAACGTTTACTTAAATCTCTTCTCATACGTGTATAAACTTAATAAGTTCCATTTTTCCAACTTGACCATAAATAATTTTAATTTAGCTTCTTTGAATATAGATTTACAAAACTTAGCTTTTTAATAAAAAACATGTAGCAGTTTTGGTGAAATCTTCCTTAATTTACTACATGCCTTTACGTGCTATACTTAAATTACAAAGTTAAAAGTAGTTCTATATTTTACCCTAAAATGCTCTGAAATCTTTAAAAATCAAAACACTATAACTAATGTCGTACGAAGAAAAGCTATAGACATGATTTATGGCAGTAAGCCAATTTAAAAAGCCTTTAGTTTTCCTCAAAATACATGCTTCATTTAAAATATTCGTTTAAAAATATCGTTCACTTTAAACTGAACTATTCACAGTATACTTAAAAGAGTTTATAACCCGACAATTTCATTTAATGCGATAATACATTTTGTTTAAATTTTTGTAAAGTTTACATCTTTTGTTTCAAAAGATGTAAACTTTACAATATACAAATAATCGTACGATTTATTTTAGCTTAAGAGTGAAAACTTATGATAATAGTTGATATGAAATGAATATCAACAATTTGCAGTAGTAGTATGTAAACGCCTTTACCTTTTAATTGTTTTGCAGATGCTACATTATTAGCCCAGTATCATCAGAATTCACTAATAATATAGTGCCTAGATGTATAATACCTACATATATATGTTACGTTATAAATGAACCACCACACCATGAGAATTACTCTTTATTCAAAATTTCAAATATTTTTTTATTTAATATAAAATTAATTAAACAAAATATCGAAATGTTTAATATTATATCATACATTTTAGCGCATACAAAATCTTTTGATCTTATATGGTTAATAAATTTATAGTTTTAGTATTAAAATCTTTAAATTACTATCGACAATATTCGAGAAAAAAGAAATCGACTTATAATTATACAATTTAGGAAGCAACGTCGTAGATAACTTTTTTCTTTTTATTACACAAACAATTCCTTTTGTTTTTAAAATAGACTAAATTCTATTAGATAACGAAAATTTATTACAAGCCGCGTGAAAAATATTGTCATGAAAGGAAAATCCCGTCGGAAAGCCAGCTTAATAATCAAGCAATTAGCTCATTATCGAGTATTATTAGCTGAAGGCCAACATAATTTGCCTAGTGTGCCTAGTATATTATAATTTTAGTTCCATGAAATAGTTTTGCAACGTTCTTTTGCTTAGGGCCTTGTTCTGCTCGTTAAATACACATACAATTGCAACAAATTCGATATACTGTTTCTACGCATAGGTACAAATTGAATTGTAAAAATAAAATCGTTATTAATATTGCGTTACTGCATAAACGTGAAATGTTTATTGACTTTTTCTTTTCTATCGGATGCGGTTTTACTAAATTATTTCGGTAAATATGTGACATTTGCTTATATTTTTTTATTAAATAAATAATAATGCATTAATTATACTGAATTTTAAATAATGTTTGGTTAGCTAATAACGTATACTACCACTGTGAAGTTAGTTTCATTGGAACCACCGTAAAGAAACAAAAACGTGACCCGGATTACTCAATGATTCATGTGTTGAATTGAAAACAATGTGAATCAACGGTTCATTTTTAATTGATAAGAATGCGACGCAAGCACACCCATGTTTAATACGCCGCTGGCTTCGAATCTAGGAGTAGCCGGCGTCTGGAGTCATCCGGTTCGATGGGGAACTGGGCTGAATCAATCCGGTTTTTTCCGCCTCTCGTCAAGCGCAGTCGCCCGTTATCGCTCCTTCTGAAACAACACCATAAGCTTCGCCGTAGAAATTCGTTTATCGATTAACCTTCGCGCGCGCGTTTATTGGAACTAAAGCGCAATTTTAAGGTGTTATCGCTGCAACTGCTGGCGAATAATGATGGACTTAACTTTTGTCTAACACTAGATAAAAAGTAAAATAAAAAGTTTTCCTTAAAAATGAGGTTTGTGCTCAAGCACAAACTATATCAATATAGTTACCGAAATATACTAATATTTAATTAGTAAAATCACTTCATATCTAAAAGTATAGTTAAAATTATAAAAAACGAGGTACTTTTTAATTGAAAGTATTTATTTATGCTCTATGTAGTATCAAAAACACTATAATCAATACATTATTGTATATAAAATATAATTGAGGAGTAAAACACCTTTTTTTTGGAAAAAATTAGTGTTTTTCAACCTTAAGTCAATTCTTATTTTTAACAAAGCTTTGCTTATCCGCATGTAAAGTGTTTAATCGTAAATAAATTGATCACTGACAAAGCTGAATTGGAAAATCACTAACGTAATTATTACTCGAATTCATCCTTTAGAGGTAAATTGGATTGAGTATACGCGTTCATCAAGAATGCCACTTATTCTCTTAACAGTAAATGCGTGACGAAATCGTGTTTAAGGCTACTATTGATTAAGTGGATTAGTAACGTGAGCTATTTGTATTGTTTCACATAAAGTAATATATTGCATTTTAAATTTTACTAACTATATTCTGGTACACGAAAGCCCTACATATTATAACACTTTTTTACGCGGTTTTGACTAATGGAACATGTAAACATAGTTACATAAGATATGGAGATAATGTAAACAATTTTAATTAACATAACTCATTACGTACGCATTGTTTTGTTATTGTTGAATACTCGGTAATTAGCATATTAGTGATAATCTACCAAAAATTAACGCCTTAATGGCTTTGGCATAGAGTTTGCTATAATAATGTTCTCCAAGTCTATATCGACGACACCGTGAAAAAAGAGAGATGTCCTAATGCTGCTGTTAAACTGAAATTTGACAACATCATATTTGCTAAATATTGCAAGGTAATTGACGTTTGGCGCTAAAAATCATAGTGATTAATGTATTGCGCAATTTTAGTTTGACGTTAGACTTTGCCTTTATAAATATCAGGACTTAATTGGCCTCGATATATTTTTTTTTAAATAGATCAGGCCATATAGAACAAAACACAATTACAAACATTTTTAACATTCATAACAATTATCTATTTACTTATTTGCGTTTTATATAGTATTCCGTATAAAATACAAAATTAACGTGTCAGAAAACATGTATTTCCATATATTCTCATATTCCCAATATCTGAGTAATCTTTATAACATGAATAGATCAAATCGTTTGACTCTCCTGTAATTTTTCAGGTAGCATTAGGCGTATTTATATTTTGTATGATAAGTATAGAATCTACACAAGCATCGCCAAATTTAACTAAACATAACACGTCAAAAACAAACGATTATATAACGACACAACGAAATGAGACGCCTACGACTGAACTATTTCACTGGGAGGACTACAGCGTGCTGGCCACGATGCTCGCCGTGTCTTGCGGTATTGGCGTCTTCTATGGTTATTGCGGAGAGAAGCAAACGACGGGTGATGACTTCTTACTAGGAGGATCCTCCATGGGAACATTCCCTATGGCCATGAGTCTGGGAGCAAGGTACGAGATAATAACAATAATATAGTAATCGATTATATCTACGGCCACCGGTCTTTATTAGAGATCAGGCACTAGCGGAGATACCTATTATAATGCACTAGTGTTCGCACAGTATCAGAGAGGGAGGTGAAACACACGAATGATTTATATCTTTTATTTATTAGATCGATTATTATTAGATCTCAAATCTAGTTTTTTACTGATTTTTTTGTCAATTTTATAATAATAGTAAATCAATTTTATAATAGTAGTAATCAGAATAGTTTACGAATCATTTTATAATATCAGAATAATTTTAATCAAAAAAAATTATTTAATATACCCGAAAACTTCGTAAAGAGTGGATTTGATACAGGACCGATTTTTATATGCCCTTCCGACTAACTTATTTTTATCTAACTGTCCCGATATCCGGTAATTAGCTCGCATTACCCTAATGAACTAGGAACCAACACTAAGAAATTGATGATTCCCTGCTAGATTCGTACCAACGATTATGTAATTTTTGTTACATTTAATATTACGCGAATACTACATATTATTGAATAAAAGGACATTTAACGGATTTCATCGCGTTTCTTAAAATTTTTAATACTAGCATAATTTTGTTTCAGTTTTATCACAGCAATAGAGCTGTTAGGAAATCCAGCCGAGATGTATATGGCCGGTGCACAATTCTGGATGATCTGTGTGGCTTTTGTATTAGTTGTACCGATAGCAAGTCAACTTTATTTGCCAGTGTTTATGAGGCTGCGTCTGACATCATGCTATGAATATTTGGTAACTAAATTGAACGATTTTATATTTTTTCTATAAAAAAATATTAATATTATATTAAATTAAACTACTATTCATAAAACACGACATGTTTTAATTATTGTTCCAGTGTATGTATATATATATATCAAAAATCATTTCTAAAAAATATTTTTTTCATTAACATAAGTCTACTAAAATAAGGTAGATACGCATGCTCGCCGTTATTTCATTTATTTAACACAAATTTACTTTCAGGAAATAAGGTTTTGTAAGTCGGTTCGGGTGTACGGGAGCACTTTGTACATGATGCAAATGGTGTTGTACACCGCTGTGGCTGTATACGCGCCTGCGTTGGCTCTATCCGATGGTACTTATGTTTTTTCTTTTTTTTAATCTTTTTTATTAATTAGCGTTGCTTGCCATACCAAAGCCAAAAACTATCTATAATTTCTTTAATAAATGGCGGCAAATCCTTTGTCCTTTTAATTATAATATCCTTTTTTTCTTGTTCTTAATAGGATCTAGCGTAGTAATGTTTATATTATAGAGGACATTAATATTGTTTTATTGTAAAGTGAGAACTGAAAAGCTCAATGCGTTTTTGTCTTTGTTTACCGGAAAGTGTTAAAACCAAAATTTATGTTGCTAAAATAATTAACAAAAGCTAATATTATTACGGTGAACATAATAATAGACGAAAAAAAATTGACACTAATTAAATTTGTGGTTATATGGTTATTCTAAGAAAATCCATATTAGGTAAACTTTTATTGTTTTTCAAGCCATATTCTTGATTAAATAAGCATAATGATGTTTATTTTATAAGACAAAAGTTTATGAAATCACCCTTACATATATACATACATACACAATGTATAAAATTAAAGCAAAATCCACCACAACACACTTACATAAATTAGTTCAAAATTCATGTACGACTTATAATTAACATGCATACTGGTACTTTATTTTCAGTTATATAATTTTAACGCGTGCAGTAGTCTATGTTTATGTACACACAAAATAACTTTTTTTATGGCCTAAAGTTCGTAACATCATTATAAATATCTTTAAAAGCGTATCTTGGTAACAAAAAATTCGTTGATTACATGTAAGATATGTGCAATTTGTATATGACCATCATAGGTAGGTACTAACTTCCGGTTCAGCTCTTTCTATTGTTTATAGTTCGCTGTAATCCCTTCACTGCGTTTATTATTTGTCACACATTTTTTACTTTTACACGATTACAGCTCGATGTAACATTCTAATTTAAGCAGTCGCAACTTCTTTTTAATACAACATAACGCAACATACAAATCTTCGTTGTAACAGGTATAATACCAATGGCGAAACATAAAAATTTATGGACGATGTAATGATATAATTGACGCCACGTAATTAGAAAATAGTCTCGGAGATTATTCTCTAGGAATTCACCAAAAATATCGATTGCGTAAGACGTGCTTTATTAAATGAATTCTATTCTTACGTTTCGTGTAATCATTATTGGCTTTCAATTAAATTGAAAACTTTTAAATGGCTATTTAAGAAAATATTAGATAAAACAGAATCAAACGCTCGATATCACTTAGATCAAACGTCAGTAATATGAAGGTTTTAGTCCTTTGTCTTTATTATTTACAAAGAATGATCGATTTGTCAAAAATATATTTATTACCATGCTACCAGTTTAGGCAGACCTTTTAATTGAGTAAATATGATTCTGATATTAGATAATTAAATTTATTGACAATAGTCTTTCTGCATTTAAAACACTCTTAACTTGACCATAACTAACGCAAATATAAATCATAAGTTTGTAGTTACGTTTAATTAAAAATTAGCTTAAAGAAATGGTTCTATTAACATTTAATTGTGATAATAAATATTGTATTAAATCTTTCAAAACCTCCTCGTTTCTATCGTCAATCCCTCAATTAATTTAACTGCCTTTAGAGGCACGAGCAATTAAGAATTTCTAAATGTTTTGGTACGCAATAAACCACGCCCGCTTATCTACATGTTTTCTTACCGGTATAACTATAGGAGTACCGTTGCAGTTAACTCATCAGATTAAACCTTTCAAAACTAAATCGCCTATGGCAACAATGAAATGCCCTTGTGAATTATTGAACATGTGTTTTCTTTTGTCTAAATGTATGTAGCTTGCATACTGCTACTACTATTAATATACAAAAATATAATAAGTTTATTAAATATTATACTGCCTCCGTAGCCTAGTGGTATAGGCGTTTACTTTAGAAACCGGAAGTCGTAGGTTCGAATCCTGCGGGGACTTAACAAACTTTCATTGTTGTTTCCTAGTTGGTTAGGACAATTTGGGCCGATCACTCAATTGTCTAAAAAAAAAGTAAGATGATCCATGCGTCGGATGGGCATGTAAAAGGCGGTCCACCCACCAACCCGCATTGGACCAGCGTGGTGAGATACGGTCCAAAATAATGGATAGGGGTGTATTATGGGAGACCTATGTCCAGCAGTGGACTATTAAAGGCTGATGATGATTAAATATTATAAATGTTTTATTTAGAACCAAATAAGACCAGCATTTCAAATAAAAAGTATGCGCAAGCACCAAAAAAGCAAAAATCAATCTATCGCAAAGTTTTACCCCAATAATTCATAAAAAAACATTTTTTTTAAATAAATACCTCATCTTGTTTACAGTAGGTTTGCTTATTTTGAGTTTAGATAGAGTATTTCTTGTTTCCAGATTTATTATCATGTAGCTTATTATTGCATTAAATTTGATGATGAAACAAAATATTTGCAAATGTTTGTAATAATGTTTTACTCTTGGACCGTACAAAAAATCACTATATTATTAGCCCCAAAATTCTTACATGTACAACTCATTCACTACGCAACACATGCCTTCGCAAAAACATTCCAATCACGAACAATGCAATCTATTTCAAAGTCTATTAGCGAATGGAATCTTCGCCAAAACAAATTTTATAGTTTGCTTTTGAAATACAATAAAATTGTATATATATTGACTTGTAAAAGTTTATGCAAACAAACCATAAATAAATTTATATAAACATCTTTTCACATTAGACACGATGGTTTTGGGTTACACTTAAGTGTTTTAATATAATTTCTTTGTGTATTCGGAAATTTACAAGATTTCTTTACCGGCTTCATAGTTATATAGCTAATGCATTCGAATTAATTTGTGTATACGAGCAATAACGCAGGCAAAAGCTATTTTAGAAATAAGAATAACATGACCACATACAAACACAAGAAGAATTTTTGATATTTTATATCACGGTCCCTTTTTAACCGTGGTGAAATGCCTACTTATATCCGACTTCGCGAGAGCAAGGACAGGTTACTCGCACCGACTAAAACCGCCAGGTTGTTGCTTGCTAGGTCCTTAAGGATGGAGTCTCGTGAACACTATGGCAATCTTTTGCGACCCTATCAGCGCTAGCCACTAAAGCTGCCTGTCTCGGCCCTACGGCCAAGTTCCTCTAAGCTTCCCCGCGGCTGAGCTGGCCGCAGGTACTGAGCCTCACCGCTACGACAAAGCGACAAGGTTGTCGCTTATAACCCATGTAGGATCGTGCTCGGGGGGTTATATCACGATCCTAGAGTAACTCAAACTGTCATTGTATGTTGATTGTTATTATTATATAGTAAATGGACTATTTTTAATAAAAATTAAATACAATTATTTCAACATTGCCACGTTAGGATTCACCAAAGCCTCAGCTTATTACCTACTTTAGTCCTAATTTACCAAAATGTCAACCACGAAATAGTTAAAATTATAAGTCACACAACGTACAACGGTTATCGCATGCTCAATACTCCCATACCATAAAATATAAATTAGCCGTTGCGTAACTCGAAATACCTATTCGCTGCAGGGTTAATGTCAGGCACATGAATATAATAGATATAACTTACGTCATTATTTATGTATTCAACGGAGTGAACTCTTGCTAAACTGGTTCGCCGTAGTTTACGACGTACGATTGATACGGCTTCAGTTGCACAAATATTTTCATTGTTCAATGCACTCGATGGCGGATGTTCGCCATAAATGCTTGTAGGGTCCAATCGACCTTTACGTGCAACTGACACAATATTGCCGATGCGCTTAACAACCAATAATGACGGGTTTATTATATCAACTTTCTACAAGTACAGCTCATAAATGTAATATTGCATAGCTCCGATGTTAGAGTTGACTAGGTTACCTTACATCAATGAGGAAATAAGCAAACGTACTTTAGCGTGTTGAAAATGATGAACTATGGAAGTAATGTATCAAAAATTAAGTTAAGTTTACAAATAACGGATTACTTTAGCAAGTAAACGAGTATTCATAATTTTCTTATAAAACAACTAAAATTGCACAAGATAATTATCAAATATAATATTATCCACATTAAAAATATATATTTATTTTCAGTTACCGGTTTGAATACCTACCTCGCGGTGTCTCTGGTATATATAGTGTGCATTTTCTACGCGTCACAGGTAAATCTATTTTTTCAACATTTCTTTTTTAAATCAAAAAATAATAACAGATAACGAATAGTATATTTATAGGGCGGTATGAAAGCGGTTATCATGACGGATAGTTTCCAGTCTGCTGTACTGCTTGGATCACTTGCTGCAGTTTTATCAATGGGTGCTAGAAAAGCGGGTGGTCTAGACGCGGTCTGGGACTACGCAAAACGCACGGACCGAACACATGTTTTCGAGTAAGTGAATAACTGAGCCAAAAAAGGTAAACAGTATAACACAAAGCAATTACTTAGCGCCAATACGTATGCTTTTGGTGGAACTTTGCATAGCAACCTCTATACAAAGTTGACAACGCTTGGCTGCGATCAATCAGAAAACAAAGAACCTGACCTTTTTAGATATATCAGTTATTTATCTGTTTAGTAAGTAAGAACATATAAAGTAACGGACTGCAAGTCGTGGTAATTTTATTTATATTAACATAATGTGTGCGCTTTACATTTTTTTCACCTATAAACAATAATTTGTTTTATACGCGCAAAAGAATTCAATCAACAATCCTAGTAGATAAAGCATCAAATAAAACTAAAACTTGTGGCGTTAAACACGAATTAAATAGTGTTGTAACGTATACTAAATGACTTTTACAACTATTCACTAATAAGAATGTTAAAAACCATTGCTGCTTTAACGCCAAAGAAAAAAACAGGATTAGTAATTAACGTAACCCAAAGACGTAGTATCATACGCATAGCTTTTCTGATGATGAATAAGCACCAAGAATTCAACTACTGATTGCTTTGGGTGACAATTTTGACACTAATTTCGTCACTAATAGACTTAACTGTAGCTTGTAATACGTTAATCTTATACCGCTTAGGTACAGTTTCCACGATAAATGAAATGTTACATTTTATTTTGCAAGCATGAACCCCGACCCGACAGTCCGTCACTCCTTCTGGTCGGTAGTGATTGGTGGTACAATGTACTGGCTGAGCATGTTCTGCGCCAACCAGGCGTCGGTGCAGAAGTACCTTTCAGTCGAGAGGATCTCCCAAGCGAGAGTGGCGCTCTGGGTGTCCGCTTTCGGCCTAATAGCCGTATACTCTGTGAATTTCGCCACCGGCGCCGTCCTCGCCGCGCATTATTCCGACTGCGATCCCATTCAGGTACACGCGGCCCGAATTTTTTATCGGTGAACTTCACGCGATTCTTTACGACGTTATGTTTTGTATCACATGCCCGTTTTTACGTAATTATTCAAGGCCAACGCGGCCTTTGATGTTAATTATATTGGCTTTCCAATTTGTTCTATTCTATTACATAATTGTAATGATCTGAAGATACAACTTCAGAACATTATTCTTTTTACTTTTGATGTTACTATTACCCACCGATCCATTTATCGTTACAGATATTTAGATATTTCAATCACTTTAACGTATGGGAATATAAAAATTGGCCCGGGAAAACGTTATACCTAATGTATAAAGTTTATCCGGATCTGTATTTTTTTTAGATAATGGTAATTTCATAGAATTTTAGCAAATATTATGTGATTTTTACATATAGGTACGTATGTATGATGTATTAATGTAATGAAAAACTATACTTTACGTATCATACAAACAGATTTATTACTATTGGGAACTTTAGTAAACAACGGGTGCAAATCGTGATTATCAGTGTCTAACTTCATAATTACATTTGAAGGCCGTAATAAATAAATAAATTTAAGCCAACATTCGCATACTTTCCTACCTAAAGTTTATTACCATGATAAGTAAATGGTTATTAATATAATAATAATAACAACGTAATATTAATACATACTTCGTTAATAATAACTGAAAATTAATACCCGTAGGCCGGCCTAATCAATGCATCAGATCGCCTTCTTCCGCTCTACGTCGTACGAGAATTAGGGACAGCCCGCGGCATTCCAGGGTTTTTCGTCGCTGGGATATTCGCCGCCAGTCTTGGGTATAACACATTTAATGCACACATAGTTCTTGTTATCACTTTCACACATCAACTTACTACTAAACAATGTTCTTTAAAATACTATTAGCAATCCGAAACGCCTTAAGTCTATCTTGCAACTGACTTCTGTCCAGCTCAATTCCTGAACTAAGTCTTAACTAGAAAAGACCAGTTTTTATACCGGTTTCAATTCGAGGGATACGGATTGCGAATTGGGACTACGATTCGCATAAAAGCTAAACGTTTAAACTGATTTATCGTTCTACTAACGACAGACAGACACAATACAGGGACAAGTGAAATAGACGGAGAATTTACTCGACGTGTTTGTCGAAATTTAAATTCCGTATAACTGTATTATATTATTACATGAAAATAAATGTTACTTGTTACACGAGCACTATTTAAACTTAAAATATTTAAACAATTTTCGTGTGTTTTTTGAATTAAAAAAATGAGACTAAAACGTCGAAACTATAACTTTTAAAAAATACGCGATAAATCCTTTAAAAAAACTTTGAACTTGTAATTACATTAACTTAATCAAAAGTTTGTTTTAAGTTTGACGACCCACTTGGCGTAGTGGTTAATGCTATTGCGCCAAAGGTGTGAGTTCCATTCCCACCACTGGAAAAATATTGTATGATGGACATAGTGTTTTTCTTGTCTGAATGTTTGTATCTATATAATATGTATATATATATATATATTTACAAAAGAGAAGTAAGTCGATGCATTTAATAGTCGAGTTTTTATAGTAGAAGCTTTGCTTATTTTGGGAATAGATGTAATTCAGTTAGAATAAACAAGTCAATTATGTTAACGCTAATAGCCATCTGCTTTATAGTTAACTCGTTATGATCTATTTATTTATAGAGTATTTTTACATGTAGGACTGTAGCCTCGGCCTTAAACTCTCTGGCTGCTATTGCATGCCAGGACTTATTTACTGGTCTACTTGGGATAACACTACCTGAAAATAAAGGCGCGATGGTAAGAGATATTTCTTTAATATTTAACAAACCATTATTGTAATTCTAATCATAACTTTTAAGGAAAGCTAACCTAACCCACCAACCCGCATAGGACAAGCGTGGTAGGATACGGTCCAACAACCTCTATGGAGAAGGCGGTGCATTAGGGAAGCCTATGTCCAGCAGTGGACTAACACAGGCTGATGATGAATGAATGAATGATGAAAGCTTAGTAATATTTATGGTGTAGATAATTTTGGTTTTCTCTTTTCTTTATTTTATTTTCTTTTTGTATTTCTCTTAGATATAATATAAGTCGTAATTGCAGAATGATTTTTTTTTACTTAAGAACAGAAAATAAAAAAATACGATAGTTATCCACCTGATTTACTATTTAGAACTAACAAGATATACCATCATACCAGGGGCAGATAAGATTACAGAGACTTAATAATACGATTTTTAAAAAATGGTAGTGGATATTTACTTGTAAAAAGGTACCTACCGTCTGAGGAAGTATCACGAATCACCATCAGGCTCACGTCTTCCTTGACGTGAACATGGTAAGTGGTTCTTGCTTGCTCTTTGGTGTTTTTTTTTAGATCTATTATTATATTTTTTTCTTCGTTTTTATTCAGATAGCGAAATGGGTCTGCCTGGCGTGTGGTGCGTTATCATTTGGATTAGTGTTTGTCGTTGAACGCCTAGGTCCAGTGCTGCAACTGGCTCTCTCTTTCAACGGAATGGCGGGAGGCGTGTCACTCGGACTTTTCAGTCTAGGGAATGCTCTTCCCTTGGAGTAACGCTAAAGTATGCTATTACTATAAGCTATATTTTAAGCTAGCTATAGTTAGATACGAAGAAGAAGTTTTTTAGTTCTGTAAGCAATAGACAGGAGTTCAATCTCTGTGCTAATGACAGTTACTATTTAGGTGATACTGGTTAAATGATGAAACTACAAAGAAAAGTAAAAAATATATTATATCGCAGCAGAAAAAATAGTTTTTTTAACAACGGTTGTTGCAATAGAATACGAATAATAATAAGGTCAAACAGTGCGATATTATTTCAAAAGTCTTTTTAATGGAACCTGGGGGGTTATAAATGTCGGTAACAATTTTAAGTAATAATTACAGCAAACAATTTTAAAGTAATTATACGCGATAAATTGCGTATAACTGTATTATTTATTATGTATAGTATTCGTATAAGCAACGGAAAAAGTAAATGAGGTAATATTATTAAAAAAATGATTAAACAGGGAGCTGTGGTCGGGGGTGCATTTGGTTTGCTGGTGGTGGTCGCTGCAGGCGGTGGCGCCCAATTCGTTCAACTCCCCTTACCACGTCTTCCAGTCTCGACTGAAGGATGCCCAGCATCATACAACCTAACCATGCTGGCAGCAAATCCAACGTACGAACGAATTACATATTTTGTTTAATACTGCTGCTGTATTAAGTAAAATATTTTTTATTATAATGCTATTGCCTGCAAAATTTTCCGTGTATATATAACATTTTTTTTTCAAAAAGAGCCTTAGTTGCTCCCAGTTACATCATCTATCATCCAGTGAAAGCCTCGTCAAAATCTGATCCGCAATTCTAGAATCAGTCAGACAATTAAAAAAAGAATAAGAGTAATTATCAATTGGTATTATTATGTTGCTTTTAAGTTGAGTTTATTAGTGAAAGTATTACTACGACTTTGACCATAATGTTATATAATCTACTAATGTCAATTTTTACAATCCTTATATTTATAAGTTAATCATTAGTTACTAACATACTTCTATCAATAAACTCACGTAACAATACAAGATACGTTTGTTATTTAATGTTCGAATGAATTTTCTATTTATATATTACATTATTTGTTATCAAATTCACTTTCACTGGCTCGTGACAACATTAATAAATGACGTACTTTGTTAAAGAAACTAGAAATTTGGACTCTAAGTGGTGTAATTATGGACGGACACAAAGGTTGAATCAGTACGTAGATAGAATGCACATTTATTTTTATGTAATAGCAGCCCATAATAGAACATTTTATGAATAAATAAACCTAAAAGATCTTTTGTTAAGTTGGTTTTTTAACGTTTTAATGGATTATAATAGAAACCAAATAATTCCCGTATACAAGCTCTAAAGGTACTTCAAACTAAAACGTTCTTATTGACGGGCTGTGCCGATATTCAATCATCGAATAAACAGTATTCATTTAACAATAGTGCTTTATTCTAGGGCGTCATGCAAGTTAAAAGCGTTTTTTTAGCTCAAGTGTAAGTCAAATTCAAATGACGCCAAAAGAAAATGAGTTTCTATTGGTGTATCGTCGCTGTAATTAATCCCCACGCGTTCTTCAACCAATGACATTTATTGATATTTATTGATATTGACATTAGATTGTGTGTATGAAATTTCTGTCATATTTGGCTAGGGTAGAGAAAAATAAAATGACTTTCGTATGTTACAGAGAAAATCAAGGGGAAGCAGTATTTTGGCTGTTCCGTGTGTCTTACCTGTGGTACGCGGGATTGGGATGCTTTGCTACCCTGTTAGCCGGACTGATTACGTCTGTCGTCACCGGAGTCACGAACCCTTCGCATGTGCCTATCGATTTGATATCGCCGCCAGTTATTACATTCCTAAATTCTTTGCCTACGAAGTTTAAAGTAAGTGCAAAAGAAAAAAAAAAGCTTTATATCTTTCCTTTTACGTAGAGCTGCAATAGCCTTTAATACGTTGTTGAAGATTGCCGTAACGAGTATTACTACCGACAGGGGAGGTACCGCTGCTTTGCATATTTATGCCGCCAGCATTATTACGAGATCAATACTTTGTACCACTGCGGTGCTTGTTTCTACCGCAAAGCAGTAGGTATAAAACGCCGCCGCGTTCGGTCATAATAGGGGCCATTACCAGGGTAATTACAGGGTAAATTATAAAAAACTTTCAACATTATGGCGAGGCGATAGTATTATGCTGCATTCTCATTGGGCAGGGGCGTAGCATTTACTAGGTGTCAGGACAACGTTACACTCGTCTTCGTTTGTAAATAAAAATACGATAAATTTGAAACAAAATTTATACTGCAGCATTAACTAGGTTTATGTCTGTTTATTTTTTGCATTACCCATCACGCAGCCGTTGTTATCCAAAAATGATACTTTTCCTAACAGAAAGCACTCCGCGTTCCAACACGTTTCGGCTCCGAGCGTAGGCGCAGTTCAAGCGTGCGGCCCCCAAGCGTGGCAGACGACAAGGACACGAGACGGCGCCGACGCCTCTCCGAGTTGGCAGGCGGCGTGTTCTACAGCGACACGCCGCTAACGCGCGGTTGCGACAACCCTGCTCTCGCCCTAGATCCCGAAAAGCCCCCAGACGATTGCACGCACACTTTCAACCTAACCGCACCTAACTCTCCGCAGACTTCAACTTGCTAGTTGCACTATATCAAGGCCTAAAAGATCCCAAATTAATATAAAATAAACTAATGTCTAATCTCTGTGGCGCCAAAACGCTTTCCTATTGATCAAATATCGCGTCTTAGTTTACGTCTGGCGATGAAGACCAATCGGAGCGCTTTAAATTTTGACGTAATTTGATATTGACAATAGACTGTGTTAAATCCAGGTTTTATTCTGCCTGACTAATGTACGGCGGTGCTTATGCAGTATTATAAATTAAATGAAAAGCGCATGGTTCTATTTTATTTGTGAAACCTTTTGAACTGTTTGCAGACATGCATGTAAATTGTGTTAATTCTTTTTATTAATATTGTACCTCTTACCTTTTTTTCTTTTATTAATAATCTTTTGACCATAAAATGATTTATCAATTATTGTTTAGTTTATTACGACAAATTTGTTGAAATTTTCATTGAAGTTTAGAAGTAATTTTTTTTAATAACATTTAATTATCAGTGTGAACAAAGTCTGGACACATGACATAGTTGTAAAAACATGAATATGGAATGCGTTTGTAGATGATGTAATTATGTAATCTTTGAATGACTTGTATAGAAATTATATTTTGTTTAAATAATAAATTTGATTATTGCATTATTTTATTTTATTTGTCACAATTTATTTTTTGCGATATACTTACGCTCTAAGAAGACAAACAAAGAAATCTTAGACTTAAACAAAAAGGTAACGTCAAAACTAAGATAAAACAAAATTGAATACACACTAGTGATAATAAAAAAAAATCATTAAGTTAAAATCAGTAAAACAATGATTACAGTTATATTAAACATTTATTTTATATGCTTCAAGCAAAAATCATTTGCTTGCCTTCCTGTCGATAAACATACTTTAGCATAACATGGTATGTGGAACAAAACAATAGATTGATTGATAAGTAAATCAGTGAACTCTCTATGCTTAACATTATATAGACGTTAATTTACAATTTCACGATAACAAGTCTTGCTGCTGTAAACTCTGTTGCTGGTGGATTTCCTGCATTGTTGATACTGGCAGTGTCGCGCTAACAGTTATTGATGGCATGCCAGGCAGAGAAACGGGTGTTACAATTGGTAGGCCGCTCGTCATAGGAGGAAGCATTGTTGTAGGACTAAAACTGCTCATATCAAATGTTGGCACCATATCCGTTGGGACTTGCTGGTACGATGTAACCGTGGAGACTTGAGGGTGGGCGATGTTGGGCATCATTGGTATGTAAGGCTGTGGTTGGTTCATTGGAATGCCTGGCAAATTGGGCAGCGGCGCTGGCGGCTGCATATTAGACACTGATGGTATACTACCTAAATTAGTGAGGGTGGTATCAGCAAAATCTGCAAATAAAAGATATTACTTACGAGGTTTGAAAAAAAACTTTGAATGTCAAGTTACATTTGTTTTCTATAGTCAATTAAGTAAGTAAACTTCTGATACATTTAGTCGGAGACAAGAAATCGATGATGTCTAATAAATGTTAAAGTCAACTTATTCATGGAAATGAAATATTATGTACCAATACAATAGAAATTAAAAAAAGCCTATTTATATACTTTTCTCCTACAGAGGAAATCAAAACCGGCTAACTATGGAGCAAGCTTCATTATCAATGATCACTAGGCCAAGCACACCCTAATTATTTTATCACAATCATATTGCAATGACAATAACAGTGTTGAGAAGTGTATGATACTAATCAATTTCTAAGTAAATTCTAGCTGTAGACTGATATTGTGTCTTTAAATATATCCTTATAAATGAGCAAATTTACTAAGGGTTGTGTTTATTGCGATATCACTTTAACCATTATGCAACATTGCCATAGTAAGTTTTATGTTGTAAAGTTGTCAACAAAATTAATGCTAACAAAATACTTCTATAAAAGTGTAGTAAAATCAGCTTCTAAATGTGTGTTACTGGTTATTGTATAATTGAAAACCAAAACAAAATTTTAAAAATATCAGTATAAAGTTGTCATTGTTACAAAAAAAATTACTTGTACACCAGCCTAATAAGAGCATCAGGCATTTATGAAAAGGAAGCAATGTACATGGAAAGACTTGGAAAGACATTCTTATTAGAAGGCTATTTAACAATATGAGTGATTCATATGTAAAGTCTTATACATGTTAATGGCTAGTCACCACATAGAAAATAGCTTTTCAAGGAGCAACAATATCTCCGTTTAATAAAAATATGCATAGCATTCAAATCAACCCAGATATATTTTTGTTAAAAAATATGGAAATATATTTTTTTTATAAGTAGTCACAGAGTGGCTACTCACTAATAACAATGCAATATGAAATATAATTACTGCGCTTGATTTCTTGGGACTTTGTGTAAATAAATTCCCATTATTAATAAAAAAAGGTCTTACTACTTGAATAGGCCGCCATGTTTGACACAACAGATTGTGTCTGTGGAATTGGTTGCTGCGACATAACAGGTTGATTGTCCGGAGAGGCGGCGCTATAGCTCCCTGCCGGATTAACCATTGGAACACCAGAGAGGAAAGGAGGCGGTGGCTGAGTTTGTATTGGTCCAATTTGAGACATTTCATTTTGAGCACCACTCACAAACACAGGTTTTTCCTCGTTTATGTTTAGATTTTGTATACCTGTTGAGACATTTTCTTGTAGGCTTTGTGAAGACATCTGAAAGTATAGAATCCGAATATAGAAAGCGATATTATAGAAAAATAGGTTCACCAACGACAAGATTTTTTCTCACACCATTTGTGTTTAACTTAAGATTTGTTTATGTTTATTTTAAGTCTTAAATGGCTAAACTATAATTTAAAATATTAGATTACCATCTTTTATATAAACGATATATAATAACAGCTTAAATTAACATACAACATTAAATTAACAGCTTTAGTTGGTTTATCTACAATATAGTGTAAAATAAATAAAAAATCTACTAACCAATGGAGTTGTGACACTGTATGACTTTGGCATAGCTATAGTAGCACCATTTCTTATTGGTATTCTGTGCAAATAACCATATCCTATACCACATCCAAGACTGCCTTGACCTCCCCAGCTGTGGTTTGGTGTAATGTGAACTTCACGGCATGTATCATCTGATGTATTGTACACAAAGAGTTTCAAAGCTCTTCCCTCATGTGCTTCAATTAATGTGAAGAAGTCTTCACTCTCATGCATGACAGAATCTGCTCCAATTATATAATCTGTGAAGGGTCTCAATCCAGCAATTTCAGCAGGAGAGGAAGGATGCACCTCCTATAATATGAATTGTTTCCCATTTCTTAGACATAAAACAAAAAAATCATATTACAAAAATCTAAGAAAATTCTATAGACTTACCAAAACATGCCACACATTTTCATTGGCACCTTCAAAAGAGCAGAATCTTATGCTAACACCAAGAAGGCCCTGCCCTCCCCAATTGTTACTAGGTGTTAACATAACTTCCCTAACCGATTGTGTTTTGCTGCTATAAATTAGCATTTTTATAGTTTTATCAACATTCTTCTTTAACAATTCCTTCAATGTATCATTATCTTGGTCTAACCTAACGTTTTCAATAGCCACAATAAAGTCAAAAAAAGGCTCTAGATTTGCCATTTGTCCCGGGGAGCCGTCTTGTACCTGGAAAATAAAATCCAATAAGATTAACATCCAATACAATCAGTGCCCCAGTGTTTACATGTCAATACGAACCCGCAAAACATGATATCCTTCCGAGCCACCTCCAGGCACTTCAGCGCTTTGAGACGACCCCATTGAAAAACAAATTAATATAAAAATTCTTAGGAATATTCGAAAATATTATGATAAAACACAAAATTTATTGACAGTCGTCAAATTATAACTCTTGACTTTGACATTTCCTTTTTTTCGCTACGTACGTAGATTACGTGGCAAGCTGAAATAATAAGTTACTGTATTTTTTTTAATTACTAAAATCGGATTACCTATATTATAAGAAAATCTGTTACCATTTAACCAATTAAACCTCGTGACAACAAATTTTTGTATATGCTTTGCAATATCAAGAAACGTAAAAGATTTATAATGATAATAAATTTGTCACTAATTTATATTTCATTTAACTAAACTTATCTTCTAACTAAGGTATCATGTGGTGATACTAGAATCATAATACGTTCAATCAAAAATTATTTTAAAAATATTACTATTTTAAATCTACAAGAATATCAGTTCCATGCGAACATAGAAATATCATTATGCTACTTATATACAGACCGTAACGTAAACATGACCTACGAACCAAAAAAATTAACTAGCGAAGATACGTGAATCTGCCATTCGTATCGAGGACTATATATCAAATGACAAATGAATTAATCAAATTTGGAGAACTACTACTGTTTTTGTGATTACCGAAAAGTAATATAGAGAATAATTTTAAAAAAGAAAAAAAAATAATACAGGACATGTATGGTATCGATAGTTAACAGTTTTCCAAATGGTGAAGTCGCAGACCCACGTAAGCTAAGCACTACAAACCATCATTAATACACAATACAATTAAATCATAAAACACGAACCATCTCTGAATATATTACTTTAATAATAAGTTGTCGAATAGCCTTAAACAAAATATCTCGGCCACTTGTATGGACTTCGTACAAACAAGCACCTTTTTCTAAGAGACTCTTAATGTTAAAACTTCTTAGACGTTATGTCTAATCTTCCTATTATTATAGTTTTATTATAACTTATTAATTTATTAAAAAAATCTCTACCAGCCCATTTACACACGAGGAACAACACCATCATTATTTACTTAAGCAACGGGTATCTAAGTCTTTACTAAAAACTTTCTAACAAGGTTTTAGTAAAGACTTGCATTTTATTGGGGCTGGCGTAAATAAATATTTGACTAGTCGTTCCATTTTAGATATCCCAAAAAAATTTAATTTCTACATAACTTTTTTTTTAACATTTTATGCGAAGCCATGAGGAAGAAGAAAAAGAAGATATGAGGCAACATTTTAGAACTTTTATACTTTTTTGGAATTTTTGAGACAAAATAAAACGGATGAATAAGTATTCCATATATAAGAATACTTATTTTCTCCCATAAATATTTGTAATGATATATAAAAAAAAATATCCGTCATAATTATGTCAATTGCCATCGCTTTTCTTGTCAATGTCATAATAGTTGCTTAATGTCTCATCAAAATTCATATGTTTTTTTATAATAAATAATTACAAATCAAAATGTAAGTTACTTAACAACTGAATTTAGAGTAATTTTTTCTTTAATTTAAGGAAACGGGAAGTGGCTGTGTTTGGACATCTACCTTTTAACGATAACATTGTTTTTGTGTTTATCCAATTTTATTTAAGTAATCAATTTAAAATATATATAGGTATTTATATGACTTTTTAATATGTAATAACCTTTTATGAAGTTCTCGTCGTAAGATATGGTTACATATAACATTATCTATGCGTGTCTGCTTATTATAATGTAATATTCTTACAGACTTTTTTTTACAATTTCAACTTATTTCCTTTTTGGTTTACTTGCATTATTTGTACTTTAATATTTGATCATATTCTTCATAAGTCATTCATGCATAGTGTATTTGTAGTGCTAAGACCTATTACATAGATAATAACTTGAATTCTTTTAGTTGTTCTTGTAAAAGGAATAATGTCGGAATGGAAGCAATTAATCACTGAATGGCTCAATGAATATGCATCATTACAAGAGGATGAAATAAAAAGTTTTGCAGCAGAACATGAGCACAACCATGAAATTGCAACAGCAATATTTAATCTCTTATATTGCGAAGATCAGGATAATCAACAATCCAGCAGTAAAGATGAGTTGTATGAACAGGTATGTGGAATTTGATATTGAGTCAGATATTGTTCCTAAATAGGTTAAATTTATCCTAAATGTTACATAAATATACAAATTCCTCTTCACATAATCAACCTTTTTGATTGAATGCCTTAATGTATATTTCTGTCCATGCTGTTAAGCAAGAAAAATGTGTATGATTTTTTTTTTAATTTTGATGAAACCGCAGTTAAAATTAAATACAGGGCATTAAATATTTATGAACAAGAAACCTGACATAGCCTTAGGTTATTATTATCATAGTAACTTACCATGTTTTAATGGATTGGTGATGATAAATTAATATTAAATGTTCACATAGTTCCTGTATGGTTTACTTTAACATTTACTTTGTTTCCTAACTTTTCAATTTGTACACTAATAAAAAAAATAATGGTATAGTAATAACAGTTTTATAATGCTCATTGTATCATAAAAATTCATAAAGTTATATCTATAATAGTACATCTTTTTATATATTTTTTGTATTAGTAAACTGTCACTGAATGTGTGAACTGATGTTTAAATATTTTATTTTCATTTGCAGATATTAGAAAATGTTTGTGTTCAATTATTTAGTTTCTACAGATCTAAAGAAATGGAGCTGCAGAGATTCACCTTACAATTTGTTCCAACATTAATTTATAGTTATCTGAGCTCTGTAGCACAAGGGTATACAAAAAATTGCCGTTGCATTGAAACACTGCTTATTGGTAAGTTTAAATTATTATAAAAGTAATGTTATTTTAGGCACTATTAAGTACATATTTAAGTTAAATATATGTTTAATATGCTGAATACTAGAGAAAATTGATATAGGAAATCCATATAATACAATTTTAAAATATAAAAATTATAATGTCCAATAATATGAACTTTTGCAACATCACTCTGTTGTTGACTATGGCAATACTCCATAAATCATGATAAGTTTGATTGTAAGCTTTTTTGTACTAGATTTGGGTTTAGTTGTATAATTCATAGGTTATTTAAGCGCTACAGTTTGTTAAAAAAGGTAATAAATAGTGGAGCTTATTTGTTGTGCAAAATTTCTTCTGATTTACAAATTTAATGTGCAGATTTTAAATTATTGCTATTAATGGCACTGGAAATTTTAAACTTACCCTATTAACTTAACTTATTCTCTAGTAATGTATATTGCCATTCTCATTCAAAATGTAGTATACATTTAAAATACCACAATTTAAACTTTCTTAAAATATTTATTATTTTAACTATTCAGTGCATTAACAACTAGTCCCATAGTCCCTAGATGGATATATATTTTCTATAATAAGTATTATTTAGTATATGGTAATAAATGTTAAATAACATACATAATATATTTTTTCTACATAACTTAAAATAAATTATATCATCCTATTTTTAAAACTTGTTAAGATATATGTACATTATACACAAATATTAATCTTGATAATACAAGTATTTAAAAAAAATATTTATCACTTTATACAACACAATACTTGGCAAAATAGGTATTTATTAAGCTTATGGTCTTGTTTATTTATCCAGGCCTGTATAATTTTGAAGTTGTTGATGAAAGTGGAAAACCAAAAGTTGTGTCCTTTAGACTACCGTCATTGGCTCAGTCTTCAATTTATCATGAGGCAAGTAGATTTACACCATTTTTATTGGTTACCAATTTTTTTGAATATTAATCTTATTACCATTAAAAAGTAAATAGTTGTTAACAGGGTATGTATAAGTATGTTACATCACCAGTTTCATACATTAAGAAAAACTCTTGTGTGTAAAATGTACTCTTTTTGAGTAAGCAATAATTAAAGATAACTTGGATTTTAAATCAAAAAAACTTCCACCGTAATTAGAGGCTAGGACAGATTGAGCAGTCACTATCAAGCAGTTAATATCATAATTTTATCACTTAGATTGTGATTGTATTCATTGTAACTATGTTGTATTATTCAATTAACATCTGAAATTTTTTAGCCATTGTCACTAGGATCTCAGTTTCTCACTGAAAGTGCTTTGCGGAGATGGGAGGAGTGCAACACAAAACTTGTAAGCTGGGGCCCTATGTCTCAAGTGGAAGCAATAAACGCACAAAACAGATTAAAAGTCATGGCAGCTTTACTCTTCATTTATAACAGACAATTGAGCTTACTGCCCAAGTTAGCACTGCGTCACTTCTGCATTGCAGCTTCAAGGTTTGTATTAATTATTAGAATATACCTAATTGTTGCACTAATTAGTTAAGCAAATAAAGACGAGCAATAAAGACATTAGAATATATGCATAGGATATGCTTTCTAGTTATTGGTTATATTACTTCCAGTGATTAACATTGGAAGTTTGTCCACCCATACAATACTATTGTATAGAAAAATATTCGTTTGTAGCCATTATATACGTTATTTGGATAAGGTTTAGTGTGGGTCCTTCTCACATTGTAATAAGACAAGATCAGTTGGACACCTTTCCTATCCAGAGGTAAAATAATGCCTGCCAAGCAGATTAAGTCTATAACAGGCTATCTATATTAGAGATCAGCCATTTGCTGGATATTGGGGCGCAAGTGTACGCTCAAATGCAGGCAACGCCTCTTATAGTCCGATGGGACGTCAGGATCATCTTTTCACAAGCACCTCCGACGCATTGACTAAGATAGTCTAAGATACTTACAGACAATTAATTGATCAGCTGGATATTGCTGTAACTAGGATACAACCACAAAGTAATACTAATAATGATTCGTCTTTGAAAATGTTTTCTCACAGGATCGTTACTCAAGGCTTTCAAAGGAAACCCGGCGGTCCGAAACCACCGCCACGGATACCGCTCTCCTCGAATTTGCTATTGGAGATGGTCGAGGGTTCATACTTTGCGATGTTCAACGAGTTCTACACGTTGGCACTGCAAGCCGTCAACGACATTGACCAACGCGCCCAATACGAACTCTTTCCCGATGTGATGTTAGTCACAAGTGCTGTCATCAATTCATTGAAGAACAATCCATATGGTATGTATAAAAACTAGCTTTGTAATTTTTTAATAAGACTTCTTTGAGAACCTGTCTATTATTAGATATTTAGCAATCTATTGTATAGGTCATTATGTACTCGATTAAGAGTTTAGATTTGTATTATACAAGGACTTGAAATGTTGCAATTCATGTTATATCTTGTAAATCTGTTTGTTACTTCGACCATGAATGATAATTTAGATACAGTTTAGTTCTTTGCTTTTTATCTAAGATTATGTAAGGCGGCGACATACGACAATGTTACAAAAAGTTAAGTGATGCCCGCAAAAGATATTTCAGGGTTTTCTTTCTGCATACCAGAATATGATTATGAACAATCAGACTAAACGCTGTAAGGTTAAAAAAAGGTTTTGTTCTTTTTTTATGCACAAAAAGTAGATGTATATTTTAATATAGATTATTTTTATTCAGGTCAACCGTGCGATGGCCCCATGGGTATAAGCGTCGCTCTATCACCTGCCACCACCACTGTTACTATGTCTAAGTCTATGATTACTAACGCTTCATTCCGCACAAAAAAGTTGCCAGGTAAGAATTTAACAATTTTTTTTATCTATAACGTGTTAGAACGGTTGTAAACAACACTTAAACAATTACATACCATTGATATATTGGTAACATTATAGCCATATCTGAAAAAAAAAACGTTAAATTGCACTTAAAGAAACGTATAATTTATTTTTATTTGCTTTTTATTAGTTCCCTTTAATTACAGATCGAAAAAATGTTACATTTATTTAAGAGAACTGAGAAAAATATTAAAAAATAATAACGAAACAACATTATACTTCTATGTAGCTCTTTTTGTTTATTTTATTTTCAGGTACGCTTTTATTTTGTTTCTTTTACCTTGTTAAACAGGCAATTAGCCATTATTGAGTAGAAAATAGTTTTTTTCTTCGGCTTTAGTTAAATCAGGACTTCTTATTTTTATTAATTTAATTTTATTGTCGTTATATTATAAATGTGCTGCGTAGACTGTTTTGTTCTTTTTTTTTACTTTTAGGCTTTGTGCTTTTATGTAACATAACGTGTTTTTAACGGATACTATAATAATAACATTATATTATATAATACCGGTGGTAGGTCCCTGTTTACAGGAGACCGTCTGGGTGGGTACCACCACCGTGCCTATTTCTGCCGAAGCAGTGTGTGAAAACACTGCTGTGTTCCGGTTTGAAGGCACCGTAGCCAGCGTATTTACTGGGTAAACGAGACTTAACACCCATGTCTCACGGTAGGCAGCGCGTTGGCGATACCACTGGTATTGCCAAGTGTCTATGGGTGTCGGTGACCACTTTCCATCAGGTGGCCGACTGCTCGTCTGCCTGCGTAAGCCATAAAAAAAAAAAATAATAATGTAGCATCGTGATAAAATAGATACAGCATTGTAACTGGGTATATTTAAATACTGCAATTTGCATAAGAAATCATTTAATCTCTTTTTAATCTTATTTTTGTACACGTCAGCCCACATGCCCTGAAGGACTGCTTGCATATTTTACTTTTTTAGGTATTCTCATTGTGTTCTCCTATTTGTGACCTTAAAATCTGTACAAGTTCATCTAAAACGAACATAAAACGTACAGTAGGCCAAATAGCAGCATTTTTTTATTAATCTCATTTATCAGCATACAGCTTTTTTAATATAACAATTAAAATGTTCACTCCGCTAACTATTCGTTTCTCGTATTGACTGACAGCTGACTGCTGATAAATGAGATTTTCAAAGAAACGTCTGCATTTCTTTAAAAATCTCAATTATCAGCAGTCGGCTATTTAAATATAATAATTAACAGCTTCACCTGTGCGCCTACAGATGATATACCAATACAGCCGGGGCAGGCGGCTGCCTCGGAGTCGGCGGACATGTTGACCTCCATTACCGAAGAGGGTGAATCGGACGCTGCGCCAATGCAGCGCGGAAACGTTGCTCGTTCCTCCAAGCCGAAACTGGGCTCTTTTCCCGTTCTGGGCAAAAAATCCAAAGATGCCAAGGAAAAGGGGGCTCTTGGCAACGATAAGAAACCGCCTAAAGACTCTAAGGGAATATGGAATGCACTTAGCAGCGGCGGTGGCGATATGCTCGACGCGCAACAAAAGGCCCTGGAGAGTTCCTTCGAAGGCAACGGCAGCGCAAAAGATGAGCTCTCGTTGAACTCGATGCACAATAGCGCTGACAATTCGGACAGTCGATCCCAAGTTACAACTGATTCGCTCGATTTGGACGGACCCAGTTCGCGGTTCGCCGCTATGCAAGTCAGCTCCGTTTAATAGAAGAATAAAAAATGGTTGGGAGGGTTCATCGGAAAGGCGTCCAAAGTACACGACTTGATGTAGCCGACGCCTTTTAAAGGACACGTGCTCCAACTCTATATCAGTATTGTTCTAATTTTATTCTTATAGTTACCTTAACTATGGTGTTTGTTAATATATTCATGTATAGTATAGATAAAGTTTATGCTTTCTGTATCTCTTGTTGGTGTATTTACTTAATAGTGATTTTGTTTTTTTTAATGTCTCGTTAAATTTAGATTCGATATTTTACGTGGTACTTAAAAAGAGGAAAAGATTAGTTGAACAATGCTTATGGTGTTTTTCATCCTGCCAATATATATTTATGCATCATTCCAAGCGAAACTGTTAATGTGGTCATTATTATTTCAAATAAATGAATTTCTCGTTAGCCTTGTGTATTCTTTGAGATTTATACGTACAAACGATTTGTCCGCCTTTTTATATCATAAAATGTTACATACACAATAAGAATATAATATAATATGCATATATGTGCAATAGAGCCTTTGGATAAGATTATTTAAATAAAAATGCCATCGATGTAATGAATATATTAATCATATAAAAAAATGAATATAAAATATTTATCGGTGCCTCAAACACGTAAAACTCGCACGCATAAAAAACAACTATATTTGCTTGAAATTTGTGTTTTTAGGTATTCTTGAGTATGTATTAGCGTTGCCACGAGTGATTTGGCCGAATACCGAAAATTCAGCTAAGATATTGGCCGAAGTGCCGAACATTCGGCACAAAATACATGCTTGTCAAGCGCATAACCAAGAATAAAGAATATAAGTCGCAACCAACCGTTACTCCTAGTAAAACAACTTTCTTCTTTCAGGAGTAACGCATTAAGTAAGTGGTTATTTTCTAAAGCTGAGATATGCGGCGAAAACTTTATCCTTTGCAACAAACAAATGCCGAAAATCTTGTTTTAGGCTTGGTATGTTCCGGCGCTCGGTAGATTTACCTAGCATCAGAAGACAAATTATTGCAAATGGCCGATAAATTTTAATCCTTAAAGTTACCGACTGTGAGTTGGTAAAGATAAATAAATTCATAATCGTAGGGTACAATTATACTCGGGGTTTTTGTATTTTATTTTTCTGTACGGTAAATATATGGACGCGATTCATATCTTGATTGTAATTTTGCCATGATTCATCGTAGTAGTTCAATAAATTCTGTGACTTATTCGCTTTCAAAAGTTCTTGTAGTTTCTCTATTCTGATAGCTTGCTCGTCGCGTTCTTTCTCATTAATCAATAAAGGCAAGTTGGCGGCACATACCCACAGGTAAAATGATCCCACTAAAAGTAAAAAAAACATGCATGTTATACTCAATAAAAACAGCTATGAATTGCCACTATCATTCTTATATACGACGCTTAAGTTTATGATTTTTCTTTCTTTCTTTAAATTCAGCTACTAAGCGTACAAAGAAAACTACTGTGATCATATAAATATAAAAGAATATATAACTTCTTCATTAAAAGTACCGAACCCAAATTAATACTTGAGATATTTTTACGTTCATCGTAGTCCTCTATTTAGGAGAAAAAATTGTATATACTTTTTCCTTTGACCTAATTATTATTCTTTACTTTTTTAATATTTTTCTCGTCTTCGCAGTCGCCAATATTCTATAGAATTCCGTTTCATCTTAATAAAATAACTAAGCCAATAAACATGTTGAAAGGAACATTTTTTCTTGAAATGATAAGTAGATTAAAGCGACCAGACGAGTTCTACTCGGCTCGTCGTTTTAATCACTCGCCTGATGGTAAGTACGATACTCCCTGGCCATGAAAACGCGGACCAAGAAGCTACAAATCCGTTCGCTGCCTTGGGACATGAGATGTTTCGTCTCGTTTAAGTCCCCAGTAATAATGCTGGCTACGGTGTCCTTCAAATTGGAAGAGTTTATATATAACTGCTTACCGATAGAAATAGCCACCGCTTTGCTTAAAAAGCATATCACCGTATTTACTTACATAAAATGAAACCACCGATGACGCTTGCGCTAATAAGCAAACCAAGATCCATAGTGTTTTGTTTTAAAATCAATAACAATGTTATTACAAAAGCGGCTAGTCCAATTAATCGCATCAATTCGATTACTATGTACACCATCATCGATATATTATTACACTGCAATATATATTAAAGCCAATTACTATGTTAATGATATACTGGAAATAAAAAATGTTTGGATATAGTAGGCAACTGCACATTATGAATGATCTAACTATAATAATGCTGACTGCATTCGATTCGGTTCAGAAGATGGTCGAGTTTATTGAGGTGATCTGCATTCAGGACGAAATAGGACACGGCACTATATTCGATAATTGGAAAAACTAGGGCCGGCACGAGCGTAACTTTCGACTGAACGGGCAAAAAAATTTTCATTATGTACAGGAAACGCAGTACACCAGTGAATTTTTGGGACACACTTGAAATATGGCTTTTCCAGCTTAGCTTTTATTAATCTGTAGAATCAGATTAACTAACGCTAACACTGATTTTGATAATATTACCGTTATAAATTATCGGTGGAAGTGTAGTAAAGTACTTATTTAAAGCTCGCTCACTTCCAATGACGACAGCTTAGCACTTTGATTCCTATTTTAATAACTTACAATCAGCTTATTTTTATAGTTATAAATCTGGCTCACTTGCAGTAATTATAAGGCCTTCCGTAGGTCCGCTGTTATGGTATGAATACTTATTTATGCATTAAATTTACCTTATAAGCGCCGTACACATACACCATACATATTATAATGTAAACGCTTGTTATTATAATGATGATACTAAGCCACCTTTTCGGATCTGAAAAAATTTATGAATAACTTACATATTTATAAATAACTTATATTATTTATTTAAACTTTCTGCACAGATTAAACATGCAAAGGCGAGCTTAATGCCTTAGGCATTATCTACCAGCTAACCTTAGGGTGGTTAAGAGATAGTTAGGTAGGTGCATGAGTAAAGAAAGAGTAATCACGAAACGAGGTCTCAAAAATAAAATACCAACATTATTATAAATAAGTTTACAAATACTAAATAAAAAGATTACCGATAAACATACATTAAGCTTACACATTAGTTTACGCATACATGTGTGAATATATATATAGTATGGTATAATAATTATCATGTAACTTGCATAAATAATTACTTATATAACAATAAGAATCTAACATTAATAATGAGTAAATATATATGTTTTACCTGCTTGTAAACTTTCAACAATATCTTTAGTGTATATCAAATTAATATTACTTGTCCAAATCGCGCTTATACTTTGAAGCTGTTTCGGATTGGTATACCAATAGCAACAATAAGACATTAGTATTACAGCATGTATCTAAAATAATTCAAATTATGTAACAAAGCTTGTAATTTCATATTTTCTTATAAACAGAGTTTTTACATACCATTGAGAACATTCCAATTAAGATACCACCTAATCTTAGTGAAAACCAAAAGCAGCAGCTATAAACTAGAGACATCTGACCATTACCTATAAAGAATTCCTTTTGATAACAACGTATGAAAGAACAAATGTACTCACCCAAATGAGTATTTCTGTTCAAGATGAAGCGATAACACACAAATTTACGTATTGCCATGAATCCACCTAATTGTCTCTATTAGCTATTGATTTTGTTCAGGTCGCGTGATAGACAACTTGAATAGTGAATGTGTTTTTTAATATTTTTCGCTCATTTATAAAGGCCAAGTTTTCCTTGTCCAAATGGATGTGTTGATATGATAGTTTTTGATTTTATTTTTGAGAATATTGTATGTACTTAGCATTGTAAAAACACAACTTTGTGATTGATTCTAACATTTTTTAAACGGGGGAAAATGCCTACCCATGTATTTACTCTATCATAGCGAGGGCTATACTGGACTCCAACTATATATATAGGGCAACGGTAAGAAAGCAACCGGGAAAACTCTCACATTTTTCTAATTTAGTGAGTTAATAATAAAATAAGAAAATGTGATTTATGCGTAACTGAAAACCGTTTTTTTGCTAGGCAAACGATAAAGTGCAAGTGTTAAATTAGGATAGGAAACTCTTACTGTCCTCGTTTTAAACAAAACGAGGATTCTATTACTATTTATCTATTCTATTTATCCGTTTTTAAAGTTTTGGCTGTAATAAATTAGCAAAAAGCTCCTCTAAACCTATGATACAGTCTGTAGCCACTTTTTTTAAATAATGATCTTTATTATTGTTCTTTGAACAATAAGTACAAGTTTTATATTTGTAAAATTTTCATCATCATCCTAACCGTAAACAGCCTTTAGAAGTTCACTGTTGGGCATAGGCCTTTTTTATTGAACGCCAAGACGGCCGATCTTGTTGCCGTCCATTTAAAAAAGAGTAGCTCATAATTGCCACGCTGAGGAGATGGATTGGTAATTGATTAATTGCACTTATACTGCGGATCTGTCTTACTCCCCCTGTAAGGCAGATCCGCTGTCAAGTGGGCCTCCCATCCCTACGCCAGAGAGTAAAATGTTACTTTATAAAATCGAACTTAAAGCTTTTCTTACATCCCTAATGTAAACACACATCACTATGTTATTTATTGATTATTTATATATTGCTTTGGGTTTGTTATCTATTAAGCTGTCAGTTGACTAACTTGATAGAAGATATGGCGTAGAATTAATATAATTTATGTTTTTATCCTAGTATTAATAACATTTGAAAAAATAAAAAAAATTACAAAATGGATAACTCATTTTCAATATCTTGTTTACCAGATGAAGTATTATTTATGGTGTTAAGATCAAATAATATTAAAGAAATAGTCTACTTTGGTTTAACGTGTAAACGATTCAATGAACTGATTAACAGCAACCAGTGTTTTTGGAGAGAAAAATTTGAGAACGCGTCAGTAAATTATCATTTATTTCACTATATATTGTTATACGTAAATCATGTTAACAAAATCTGAAACACTGATAGTTTAATACAGTGTTATAAATATTATTCATATTAAATTAAATAATTTGCAGGCTGCCAGAAATTTATGCAGTCGCCAAAAAGCATGGTAATGGCCTCTGGTTACATAAACTAAAAGGCTTTATGAAACAAAAACAAATCATCTATAGAGAGATATTAAAAATATCTCCCAAATATTATTGGTAAGTTCTAAAGAAATTGTATAGAAAATTATGTGGCAAAAGTATTTAAACATTCTACATACTTATTTTTAGGAAGCTTGGGGAATTCACAATGAATGATATGGGTTATTTCTTTACTATAGCATCCAATCACAATCTCAGTTATTACTATGCAATTTACATTCTGCAAGAGTTGATTGAAACTGGTAACAAAGCCCTAAGCCAGTTACGTGGTGAAAAGTAAGTGAAGAGTAATTTTAATGCATCCAGAATACTTATTTCTGTGCATACTTTAAAAAAGCTTTGTATTTATTTTAAGACCATACACTCTGACAGAAATTCACTATGCAAAAGTAGTGCTCCGTTATCTTAAACATTGTTATATGGCAGTGAAATGGGTAAGAGACCAGATAAACTGGGAATTACCACCAGAAAATGTGGTCAACTTTTTTTTACAATGGATTGACACTGATCATTTTCACAATATTGAAGAAGTTGAAGAAACGGTAAGTATTGTTTATTCTGTACATTTTCATTATTATATCTTATAACTGTAAATGTTTTCTTTTCAGTTGCAAGAAATAACCAATATTGTATATGAGTACCTTTCACTTGTATATCCAAAACAGCTGCAAAAAAGTAAAACATTTACTGCTTTCCATATTTTCACTGGAGTCTCTCACATACTCTTTCACGAAGAGCGCTTGACAACAAGCTCAATTGCTACTCTGGATACCATGAATATAAAAAAGGTAAATGTTACAAAAATTAAATACAAAATGTATTGAAATTTAGTGAACAACCTAGTATAATTTTTATCTTTTATGTGTGTGTGAAATTTCTGTCTTCATGTCTGTAAAACAAAGTATTATTAGGATAATATGAATACAATGACTTGTCACTATTAATCTCACCTCTCTTTTTTTGTTCCAGTAAATAAATTTAGCATAATGTAATTGGATTATGTAATGCTCTGCACTCAGGCAACATATCTTTGTTTTTTATTTCTTGTATGTATACACATGTTGAGTAATATAATAGCCCAATATTTACATGCAAACAATTTATTCATTTATTTTATTTAGGGTTGACTTTTGGCTGAAATTAAAATTGTTTCTGCAGTAGAGGATGGACTCATTAAACAAATACTCTAAGATATTTGGTGTGACATTTTATGCATGAAAATTTTTTGACCTCTATACTTCATTTAAAATTTATCTATAATAAAGGAAAAATTACCTGTAATAAAAAATGATAAATTAAAATATTTATAATTTTTTTAATCTATTGTATATATCAATAGTAGGCTGAATACTTGTCATTTATCTGCAGCTGCATATCAGGCATTTTGCAGATTGCATTACATTATTAAAGTTTTAGAAGACAAGTTAGGACAGGAACAGGTATATTTATCAATAAGCTTTTCTACTGGAAAAAGACCAACCATCCTGATCAATCATTATTTGTGAATTACTTGGAAAACATCTTATTTTCCAAAAGCTGATTTCGAATAGAAAGATGAGTTGATTTTAGTTTTGCCCAACACGCTCGCAAAGAGAAGGCACTCAAAAGCCCTGCTCTAACTGAAGACAGTCAACAACAACAACAGTCAAAAGCGACATTCAGACTGCTGGACATAGGCCTTCCCTACTGCATGCCTATTAGGGGTTTTTTTGGACCGTAAAGCGACATTAGAAAGTAGCAACTGTTGGTTCTTTAGTGGGTACGCGGGTCGAATATTTTGACCAAAGACTCTTACATCTCTTCCAATTTTCCTATTTGACGCTAGTAAACTGAATTTTTCTAACGGCTGTCATGATGCTATAATTTTTTAGGTAAAAAAAAAAACTCATTGTCATATATTAAAATATTATAACGTAATCCCAATAAAGGTTGTTTTAACCGTAACTTTTCTAACTAGGTTTAAAGATCTAAATATAACGTCATTGCAAATTGAAATATCCAAAAAATTAAACAATATTTTTTGTATGTTATATATTAATGATTCTTTGATCTATATAATTTATTATTATTCCATGCAGCTTTACACGCGGTTTGGTTACGTCTCTGTGAGATCGTCGTAAACTTGTTTCACTACATATTTAACTGATTGAAGTGCCTTATCTAAAAGACTATGTGTTTGTCCAAACAGATATGGAACGAGAAGGATGGCAACCAAATAGTTGCGTTTGCAATGTACCAAGCGGTCGCTAGACGACTGGGAGCCTATTGTGAGCTGATAGTATTTGCCAACCACCTGTTCCTAGAGTGGCGGAATTGCGAGAACAATCAAGTGTACACAGTGAACGTTGCGACTGGTGAGGTCGAACCTAAGCGCCGCTGTCCCTTCGCACAGGGCAATTTGAACGCGCGGTACATATACAGCGCTGATTCTCTGCTGCATTGCCTCCACTCGTCCTACATGAAGACTATGGGTAACGTGAAATGCTGGTAATTAATATACCGACGCCTTATTAATTTTACTTATTATACTCTTTTTATATATACATGTAGTTAATTATGGTTACAGGGCCACATCCAACGCTACGGATCTTTTGGGATTCTTGGGCGGCAGTTATTGCAACTCCAGCCCATACGAAAAATTCTATCAATACTTGTCCAGGAATTCCGACCTGATAAGCCTAGCTTCGGAGCTAGATATTAAATATGTATGGCGATTTTAACTGTTTATATTATGTGTATTATTGTTGTGCTCATTATATTTATATCTTTCAGCTTACTGAGAAGGAGTTACAAATTATTTTCTCGCTGCTGCGTTTACACGCCATGGGTCCTTATCCAATTGGAAAGAAAGCTGTGAGTATTATGAAATTAACTTATTAAAAATACCTTTTTCTGTCCAGAACGTCGAATTTCGCGTATGGAGCTTTTAAGACAAAATTATATGCATAACACGCGTGACACCTGACCTCCACTTCCAGTGGAGTTAATTCCATTGTACGTCTTTAGAATATATTTATTTGTTATCTGCACGGGCGTCCTATCTCCACTGTCATGTTATCTATTATAATTTGACTGCCTCCGTAGCACAGCGGTAAGGGCGTGTGCTTTAGAAACTGGAGGACGTTGGTTCGAAATCGCGGGGGCTCAACTACATTTCTTAGCTGTTTCCTAGTTGGTTAAGGCAATGCGGGCTGATCACCCGATTGTCTGTAAAGTAAGATGATCCATGCGTCGGTTGGGCATGTAAAATGTCGGTCCTGCGCCTTATCTCTTTCCGGTCGTGTCGGTTATCCGTCCCATCGGGCTTTGAGAGAATAAAGGAATAGGGAGATCACCTGTGCTTGTGCGTACACTTGTGCATTATAATATCTCGTGCGCAGTTGGCTGATCTATAATATAGATCGGCCGCCGTGGTCGGAAACGACTGGGAGTACATTATTATACTTTAGCCTAATTAACGATGGAATTTTAGTCTAAATTAGGTAACTATAGATATTAAAGTTTAATTTCGTATTTTGATTTTAAGGAATATTACACATTTTAATGTGTTGTCAGATGCCAGTCGATCTGGTTTCAAACTGTTATTGATTTGATATTAAGACATTAGAAACTAGGGATCACGTACAAATTGCTTTAAAAAATAGCTTAGTATTCGAAATATATTATACTTATGTATATGTAAAAATTTATATTGTATTTTTTACAGATGAAGATATTGGAAACCAAGAAGCACCATAGCAGCGTGTTGTACGCTGTGGGCATGATCTGCTGCCACAAGAAGAACGAGTACATTTGCATCGTGCGCGGCTGGGACCGAATCTGCGCTGACAGCTGGCGCGCCACCTTCTCCAATGAGGAGTTGTGCCACGGTTACGAGCAACCTTTCTACAAGGTTCTCTGCGCTGACCAATCGGAGAGATACGTCCCACAGGGTAACCTTTTTTACTTGTATATCTCGTTAGTAACGTAGAGTAGTCGAAGTAACGACGTTCAATTATTGTTGATCGTCGTTCAGTGATGGTTCATCTTTTAAACACTAGATTTATGACGTTATTTTGTTGATAATTGGTATGTTGTATACTTTAATTTACTCGTACTGCATACTGCTTGCGCTTTAGAAACTGGAGGTCGTAGGTTCGAATTCCACGGGGACTCAATCATTTAACCATGTAGTTTCCAAGTTGGCTGGGGCAATAAGGGCCGATCACCTGGTTTTATTTTAAAATAAGATAATCCAGTCGCTCCTGCGACTAATCTACCTCCGGACATGTCGGTTATCCATCCCATCGAACTATGAGTGTGAAGAAGAAGGGAGTGCACCATTGCTCGGAAACACCTGTGCACTATAATATCTCCCGTGCAATTGGCTAGTCTCTAATATAGATCGGCCACCGTAGCCAAAATCGGTCGGACAACATTATTATCGTTTACTTCAACTTCATCTAAACTGAAACTTGAGTCTCGTCTGATGTAATCTCAAATTTAATAGGCGTCAAGACGTCAGGCGTTAAACATGACTTTGGAAATGCAGATGGCGGTGTATTGCCAAGGTGTAAACATAGAAGTAGTTGTTTCGGTCAGATTTTATTAATAAATTTTAAATAGACGAGTAACGACTAAATAGTATTGTCGTTTAAGTTTAAGTCATGGATTTGTTTAAGGTCTTCATTCTTGGTTTTATTAAAATAATTGTTAAGTAATCTTAAAAGAAACTAAATCGCAAATTTGAAATTACTTTTAGTAATTTTGTGTCTCAGATAAGTATTAAATTGGCAAATAAAAGCTTGAAATTCTTTCAGAAAATATTTATACATAATTATTAAAATTTACTCATGATAATAACTAACATAATGTTAATAAAATAACATAAAACATTGTGTATGGTACTTTTCTTTAAATTTACTTAGTAAATTAAGAGATTCGGCTTAGTAAGTTATTAATATACTAAATAAACTTTATCTCAGACATGTTTTGGCAAGATTTAGCACATGATAACTTAATCAACCGTTTCATTTCGATTACTCATAGTTTAAGCAAAAATTTAAGGCGTAATGGATAACATGTTTCCTTTTAAGATTATTATGACACACTTCATTGAGGCCAAATTTATAGGCACCCACGGTAAGCAATCACTAAGCGCTATAAAAATGTTTTTTCAAAGTTCAATATGTATTAAAAAGTAAAAATTTACTTTAAAAAATGTACGGCCAAGTTTTACAAAGCAAATGTATATAAAAACATACGCTCCGAATTGAGTGTTGGAAGTCGGTGAATAAACACCAGTCAATGAAATAAAGAATTTATTATTTATTTCTACATATAAAACAGAATATGAAACTAAAGACTATTAGCATAATAATTTTTTATATACGTTAAAATAATTTAATGACTAAATCGGTCTAAAGATATATTTTAAGACGGTACCTATATGTGATTTGCTTTTTTCATGACGCCATAATTCGTAATACATCTATTTAAACCAACAAATTTTACTTACGAGTTTAACAGTTTATACAAAAAGTTCTTGCACGTAGCTACATTATATGCAATAACCATAACATCGTCTTATCGGAATGTGTGCTTTGACTTGCATGTATCTATATGTATTTATATAGATACATTTGGAATTTAATAATCTCTTAATGAGGCGTACTATTTAATTCTAGATAACGCCTGCAGATATTTGACCACTTGCACAAATGTATTATTAATGAAATTTATAATCGTTTCGCGAAATTATAATTTGGGACGAGCCGACTCGAAGTTATTACCTATTAGGTGTTTTGACAAATCAATATGATGAAGTATAAGGCCATATTACCCTAGTTTTTCAACCTTTGATACTTTTAGTTTTCTTTTTTTCTAGTATTTAAAAAACTTAATAACTGAGAATTCATAATAGTATTGTAATAGTAATTGATAACTTCCTGTTTTTAAAGTTGATTCAAAATTTGTAACGTAAAATTTTTTTAACAGAAAACCTGATCGCTTACGATGAGCCTATGCGGATAGAGCATTTGGAGGATTTAATTGCTAAAGAATTCAGCCACTTCGACGGTTTCTCATACGTTTTGAATGATGAGAAAAAGCTAGAATACCCCGATGAGAGTCTTATTGCCGAGGTGTTCCAGAACCGTTACCGTAGACTTAATTGAATTAATGTTCAAGGCATTTCACATTTTTTATAACTCTATATGTATGCATAATTAATTATATCATATAATCGTTAATGTCTTATCTGATTATTAAAACGTAGTTTAGACAAGAATGTATGTACTTTCCTCATTATCTTAGACTTTTACGATGAAATTGAATTTATCATTAAAGAATATATAATATCGACAAATCTTTTTGTTTCATTTCAAGCATTATAACCCAATTCCCATATTTAAATTTTTGTATACAACGACATTAGAACGTATGAAAAATACATTTATACTTAATTTTTTTAAACTAATATTAGAAAACGTGTATTTCAAAAAAGCTCTTGAAACCGATATACCTAAGCAGGTGCAGCTGTCATCGTGGTTTGAAGGTTACGTCAATATTAGTTGGCTACATTCACATGTGAGGGTATGTACAGAACCAGTAATATTAAGACGCATTCGGTTTTAAAGTTGCTATCGTATCCTTACTCTTATTCTTAAAAAGACGTCAATAAAGGACAAGCTTGAGAGATATCAAATTTTTTAAGTAAGACTACTTACGGGTTGGATGGGTTCCTGGTTAATTTTTGGCACAAGTTCTAATATAGACTATATTAGAACTTGTGCCTTCAAAAATTTACTAATAACTCCCCGCCCATCAAACGCAGTTTACTCTTTATATTAGATATAGAAGGGAAATGTCAACTGGGTGTAAAAACTGTTCTTCAGGTTTATCTAAATGGATTAAAAGATGACCCGATGAAAACTAGTAATATAACTAGGAGAAACAAGAAAAATTTATATGTCACGCCAGACGTTTTACTATAAACTTCGGTATTAGTTTCGCACAAAGCGGACCAAGCATATTTACCGATTTCCGCTTATACCAGCTGTTGCCCGCAACTTCGTCCGCGAAATGTGAAAATAACTTTTTCCAAAAAAGAACCTACTTTTCTCCTATTATATCAGCTATCTTTTAGAATTAGTCACGGCAAAATCGGCCATTACATATGCTATCGCGGATTTCTTTATATAGAAGAATATTTCCACCATGCATTATTTTATTATATCTCATATGCTTTAGGCAGCGTTTTTGTTGACATGTCTCAGAGGGCTAAATTTATTTGCGTCAACTCTGAAAAATATTAATATATTTTGCTCAAATGTACACAGAAACCGTACAAATTATATACCTAAACCTTCCGGAAGAATCATTCTATTCAATAGTAAAAACTGCGTAACAATCTGTGCCGTAGACATACAGACGCGGCCGGCTTGATGTGTTTATCTATACATATTATACTGCTTTATAATATGTATAGATAAACACATCAACAGCGCTCGAACAATAAGGAAACTGAAGCGCCTAGAAATTGGTTCGCACATCGTGACGTAAGACGTTTGATAATAAAATTATGACCTTTGCGAAGGTTTAAGAAGTCGAAAGATACTGGTAGCTCAGCTCGTACTTTCTTGCGGCGGTAGGTCTGTATTCAGTCCATTTTCATGATACGACCCTTTAGTTTTATTTTTATTATTTCATATACATCGAAAAGGAAAAACCTCTACATATTGATCTATTTATGTAGTTTTGTCTTAATTTTGCGGGGCGAATATTGAGTATGCATACTACTACATTTATTCGATAAATATAGTGGGTGGATTTTAAGGCAAGCGGCTATTAAAGTCCTTAAATGAAGAATAAGTTACCAAAGTTGTTGGCAATTGGTAAAGGTGACGAAAATAACCAGATCACATCCGACATTAGCATCCGAATATGAATATCAATCATAAAAATGTTAAATGCCGCAGTGCCAACGGTTTACAATGGAAAATCTCGCCTCCGATAATTGTGCACAATAATGATTTCGTAATCGGCTTTGAGGTAAGATGTAAATTATTTACAACTATTGCAAAGAAACATTTAAGCGATCTATTTTGAGCCTGTGGCTTTATTAGTTTCTAAATGCTTTCAAGGTACCTATCTGCCTAACTATATGTTGTCCTTGCCTTGGGGCCGAAAATAGATTCATATAAATAGTAGAAAATAAAGAGATTGTATTAAAAATACCTTGCCCCGTGCCAACATTTCCTTACGATGTTATGACAACTTGTTTCTGGTTACGTATATAACGGAATTATAATTAAAACTAATCGTGGCGAGGCTTATGAAATGGTTTTAAAATATAGTACTGATATTCGATATTACATCATTCTGTTTAAAATAGAGACAAATGTTTACGTTATAATTATCAGATTTGCGTATAGTCACTCTTTCATTCCTATGGGTAAAGGCGAAACGCTAAATGTAACGATAATCATTATTGCATTTCTATCAACATTTTTATTTTAATATGGTTAGTAAGTGAGATTTTACGTAAAAACTTAATAAGCGTTCCTTATAAATAGTGCACAAACTAATTGCACTACCTGCCTAGATGCCAGACCTGTAAATGATATGCATATGTTCTTCTGCTGCTTTTCACTTATAATGCATTATGTCAAAGCACCCACCCCAAAATCTAGTTTTTTTATTATAGCATACGCAGGCAGACGAGCAATCGGGCCACTTGATGGGAAGTGGTCACCGACACCCATAGACGTTGACAATACCAGTGGTATCGCCGACGCGCTGCCTACCGTGAGACATAGGGTGTTAAGCCTTGTTTACCCAGTAAATACGCTGGCTACGGTGCCCTTCAAACCGGAACGCAGCAGTGTTTTCATACTACTGCTTCGCGGCAGAAATAGGCACCGCGGTGATACCCACCCAGACGGTCTCCTGTAAACAGGGGACCGTTAATCAAACCCACCACCGGTTAATCAAATAAAAACTTTTGCAACATTCTGATTCTGCAATGCAGGTGACATTTAATGACATCAATCGACGGTAGAATATTTAATCTTCTGTTTAACTAAAAATTCTTCTGTTCAAATAAAATCATAAATATTCTAACAATTGTTTGTAAATATAACCGTTTTTTATAGTCTGCTTTCGATTTCAAATCTTTTGTAAGATTCTAGAGACTCAAGTTCAAATTATTTTCTCCTACATAATCAGATTACGTTCACATAGTTTAGTTACAATTTAATGGATAAGCAGTAATTTAACTAGGTGAATGAGACGTTAAACTATAAAAACCTACATTCAAAAATTCGGCTGACGGTTGTACAAGAATTTTGATTTAAATTATATACATTTAAATATGGGAATATCAGTATTGTTTTAAATAATTTCACCGCAGCTACATATATGCTTGTTTAAAAACCAGTACATCAGACAAAGTTCCGAAACTTGAAAGATTCATTACATCACCTGTATATATGTATTTAGAAAAATATATATTTTCTATAGCTCCAAAATGTATTATGCCAGCATGTAAAGTACCAAATTCCGCTCTATATCTGTAAAGTGAATGTATTAATTATAATATTGAAAGGAAAGTATTAAATAAAACTATAAACCACATGTTTTTTTTTCTTTAATCATGTCTGTTGCAGTGCTTATTACAATAAATTTCGCCAGACTCGAAATAGAGTAAATAGTTTATTTACATGCGTACTAACAGAGGATAGACATTTTAGTGGATTTCTAAAGAAAAGACAATTCCTACTGGGGATTCACGAATATATCAGCAACAATTTACATGTAATAATCAGTGACTATTTGCATTGAAGTTAAAGAAATAACAAGCATTATTATAGTTATTCGAATATTTAATTGAAAAAAAAATATGTAATTGTTTTTTTTTTATTTTTGCAATTTAGTCTAGCTAAATTAGGTCTTATAATTTAGTCGCATTCTAAGCACCAAATTAAAATTTTCCTTGTTCCCGTCGGCTACAAATTCAAAATGCACATCAATGCCATGACTTGAGAAATAATTTTGTTCGAAAAATTCAATATATAATTATTAAGTACTCCATTAGAATAGCATAGCGCAATTGTTAAAAAAAATACTAGTGATTAAAAATTAAAGTAGCGAAACAATAGTCTAAGACTTAAACAGAAATCTTGTAGTGATGTGAAAGTGGATCTTATCGATATAATCTTATCATTTTGGTTAGCTTAAGGCTTGGGCAAATATTTGTAGCATTACTCGAGGACATATATATCCCCGAAATAAATACTTAACTCAACAGGCGATCAATATTTTTTGACGTATATAAGGTACATTAAGACCTTGACCGTTCAACACACACGTCATTTATGTAAAACTGTTATGCGTAAACAACGAAAATGAATCACGTTTCAGCCACAGATATGTTCCTGTATATTCAAATTACAAAACTTCTAGTGACCAAAACTCTACACAATTCATGCAATTAAATATACTTCTATGTCCGAAAAGCGCTGATTTAGTTTTTAGTGCGAGTGGAACGATCAAGGGCATCCAGACAATCATTGCAGTACGCGTGTGCGATAACTGCGACTCGACGGCGATAATAAATTCAACAATCGAAAAGCTTCACCGTACGAGCGGCACAAGCGAATTGAACTAAATACCACAACTTTACACATAAAGACACTTATTATAACGTGAGCCACATTACGATGCTACGGTAAGCTACCTACAATGCCGCTTGTAACATAAATGGCGCATTTGTCACAGAGTCCCACATGAAGTCGAATCCCTTCCGCCCGTTTTGCGACTAGTATATCATATTATGATGGACACTAAAATCATCGAGCGATAAGGTACATATATGATACGTGTATGCATTATAGCCAGGATTCGGTCGTGACACTGAGATCAAAAATGGCCGTGCCAAACAAAAACTAACAAATATTTTACAGTAAATGAGCCTACTTTTAAATTTAATCAGTTTTCTCCGTTATACAAAAAAAAAACACTAAAGTTAAAATAAAAAAAGCAACATTAGCCTAAATAAAACTAGAATTATTACTTTGACATTTTCTCATCACTGTAAATTTACAGTGTCGAAAACTATACCATTAAATTAAGCGAAACTAAATGATAAATGGAACATATAACTCGCATAGTAGTGTTGAGTACAGGTTGTCATTTGGATTAAGTTTGGTTGTAAGTTATTTATTTAGTTTAACTGTAGGTGAGTGGTTGGAGCACACCGTTGACAGTCTTTGATTTCAGGACTCCGTTCTCGTAAAACATTACCGTCTCCCTTCCGTTTTCCGTGATCCTGTAAAAAAAAATATTAGTTCAAAATAACTTTTACGCTTAATTTGGCCAGTTAACATCATCCAGCTGCTTCATTTGCTAAAAGTAGGCAGAACTACTGACATGTTATTCATCAGTTGAATGCAATTTGTATATTGCATCTAATTCACTAGATTCATCTTAAAGGTCAGATGTCAGTAGATTAGTGGAAAATCTGTTATATATATGGCACTACATGATTTTTTACCTATAATAAAATTAGCCTGGCTATACCACACACGGCCGTACTAAGAAAAACATAGCACCACATCAAAGAAAAACTAGCGCTGCCACCTTTTGGAATCAATAGACCCATTTGTGGCATAAAATAAAGACAGCAACCACTTACTTCTTGGTGGTCATCTTCTTGCCGTTGACGATGCGCGTGGTGGTGGTGGTGCTCTTCATGTTGCCGCCCCCGGTCCCCGCGAGAGAGCTATTGAAGGTCGAGAAGGAGGTGAACGCGTTCCCGTTGAAGGCTGCCTGCGTGAACGCGTCGTCCAGCCCCTGCAGCCCCAGCCCGAAGGGGCTGAACAGCGACGAGGTGAGCGAGGTGCCCGGGTGGCTGCGACGCCCGTGCCGCTGGTGGTACCCGTGCCCGTTCAGATCTGCAACACCTTCTATGTCACCACTGGCCAGTGTTACATACACACATGGGAATGAAACAATATAAACCCATGGCATCAAAGTAGCGATGTCTGGTGTTGTTATTAATGAATTGTCACTGAGTGATCATCAAGTAATAATAACGCCACACTAACAAAGTTATAGGTTGTGTACATCAACACCGTCACATGTGTAAACCAACATGGAGGTTAACAAAATGTTAATAGCAAACATCAACAGGTGGGCGAAACGTCCATCATTAATTGATGCGGTTAATGAGTCTTTCAACAAGCACAAAATTAAATAGTTTTGATGGCAAACCATATCATAATAGAATGGAGCAATGTACAGCTTATTTAAACCAAGGTAGGGATATTAAAAATATTCTACAGAAATAACCATAATACTTCATAATTCAAGTGGTTCTCTGCATTCACTACCAGTATACACAAAAACAAACTTTTCTCATCTAAAACAATATAATTTTGCATACTGCATAAATGTAGTACACACACAATACACAACACTACATAATTTAAATTCACTATCATGCCTACACCACCATATAAATAAAACAATGGGGAATACACAATGCTAATAATGCAAAACGTTACCAAACAGATCGCCGAACGGAGAACCGCCGAAAAACTCTCTGAACACCTCTTCCGGGTCGCGGAATGTGAATGGGAAGCTGTGATATCCAAATTCATAGTCATCTTCGGCAGGTGTGCGACGCCCTCGCCCGCTGTTCAGACCCTCTTGCCATATTGATCGTACACCCGCCTTTTCCTTTCTGCACACAGATAATAATACAAGTATTATAACAACAAACCCCCAGACAATAAAAATCTCATTTTAAATTATTTAAAAAAGAATTTCTTTCTATGCGTCGGCAAAGCATTTTTAATATAGGTTATTACAAACATTACTATAATAATGGATCATAAGAAATATTATGCTTGATCAAAATATTATAATTTATTTTTAGTTGGAGTTAATTTTTGGAGTTTTAAGAATCAATTTTTACAGAAAGATGTCACAATGAAAATGCTTTTTCACATATGTTACACACAATTAATTATTTAACATTTGGTAAATTATTTAAGTTTTATTAACTCACTAATAGAATACCATTATTATCTCTATAAAATAAAATTCCCATCATGTGATTGTGTGAAACATAAAACTTCATTGTACTGTAATTAAATGCAATAACACCTGTAAAACTGTATTATTTATCACATATATTTATGTAGAATATTTAGTCAAAAAATCCTAATACTTTAAGAAGTGTTACACTTTCAATGAGTATAAAAAGCTATGTATATATATTAGTAATTAGCACAATATTACCAATTTATTCATCTATAAGCTTATTGGTATTCAAGTATATTAATACCAGCCAACTGTACATGATTTTTGTATTCTTGGAAAAATTTAAAACAAAAAGACTAAAAGAGTAAACCTAACAGATAAATAATATAAAACAAAACAAGATGTAACAGAACATTAAACATTTTACAGCAGTAAAATCATACATTGTCTTATCAAAATAAAGGCCATATCAATACATTAGTGATTATCTTAAAATGTTAATAAAAAAAATTTTCGCACACCAGGTTGTATAATCATATCAATAAATTATTAGGTGCATTGAAATCAATATCTATTGATAGGCCTTCTTTATAATAATATCATGCTAAGAGATTACTTCAATTGAAACCAAGTCACAGTTCACACCAAAGTAATATTACTAAAAATCAAGATTGTTAGTATTATAAGTAGGCAAAATCAATAAACAAAACTATATGTTATTTGCTGTATTAATTATCTGAATATTATCACTTTGCCCCAGTTAAGAAGTGTGCATTGTGTTGTACAATTCAGCACCTTATTTACTGTACTACATTCGCCTAAAAGTTTTGAATAAATTTCAATTTTATACATGTTATAAATTAAAATTATATTAATTATATTCACATACATATGACCGAATATAACTTTTGACAGATACAAACAAAATAATCAAAAAAGAAATAAATATTAAGAAAAATTTGTAAATACATCCAAAGCGTAAATAGCTTGTAGAAAGGATTAAAATGATAATATTCAATATGTTTCAGCCCTACATTAAATTTAATTCTACCAAAGAATCGGTGAAAAGGCGTGTCTCCGAAAAAGCCCTTGAAGCTAAAGTGTCGGTGGCCATTTACTCCATTCTTGCTTTGATATCTGTGACTGTGGTGACTGGAGCCCCGTGCATCATATACCTTCCGCTTGTTTTCTACCCAGAAATAAGGTCATAATGTACACTCGTAATAGTGATGCAAGTGTGGGATGTATCCAATATCAACTAAGTGTACCTGACTACATTTTAAAAGATGAGAATATAACCCTACTAAATCTAAAATTACATATACCTTAACAAAAATATAGCTATTGATGTTTAAGAACCAACCCAACAAAAGAATTGCTGTGTATAAAAATCCCAATATAATAATATTAACATATACCATAACAGTATTTAAAAATGAATGAATAAAGCAGTGGGTTTTTAAGACATCAGTATTGGCCTGAACAGGGTGAAAAAGTTTTAAAACTTTCATTATTAACAATAAAACTACTTAAAATGAAGTAATGTTTATTGAAAAGGAAAAAAAATTATTTTAAACTTAAATTATGAACTGGTCAAAGAGTTGTTTCCAAAATGTGTAATGTACAACAGAGTGATAAAAATCCTTAAGTAGTTTTGTAGTAGCACTAGATGAAACCTCTCTTTAATAAATAAAATCTCATTTCAGCTCTGTAAAATATACACTGTCATATATCACTACAGTATATGAGTAATAGTCTTCAAAATAAGGTTACTACAATGTACCATTATATTATTTTGTATCATATAGGTACTTAATATAAACAAAACAAATTAAAAAAATATGTTTCAATAAAGAAAGAACTTGTTTTACAATTATAACTTTGTATTTTAATTAAGGGAAGCAGGCAAAAGAATATATTTTCTTCAATTTGTTACTTATATAAAAAAGCTTAGCAAATATCATACCATATAATGCTAAATTTAAAAGGATTGTTTAATATATAACAGTACATAGTTCTTATTATGTTAAAAGTTTTTGTTTTATTCAATATACTAAATAAACATTATTACAACAATAGGCACACTATATAATGTGTTTCGAGATTTTAGCAGTACATGAGAACTATTCTTTAAAAAAAATCAAAAACCTACCATCAGAAAGGACTTCATAGGCTTCAGATATTTCTTTAAATCTTCTATTAGCCTCATCTGCATTATCTGGATTCTTGTCGGGATGCCATTTCAGAGCTAGCTTTCTGTAACTGCAATTGGAGATAAATTTTTATACCTTAAAAATGTTAGGGATGAAATTATATAGCTTTCAATATTACAACTAATAAAATACAAAATATTCACTGCACATACACAAATATTATTAGTCTAGTCTCTAATAAAAAAAACTCTCATTAATAAAAATGTTTGTGCATGAAGATTTTGCAGCGTTTTTTTATTCAAATCATAAATAATGTCAAATCCTAATTAATGTTAATGTTTCTGATATAATAAAAAAAGGACAACATTAGAACATGTAAAACTTGAATGTTGTAAAGACATTTGTTTAATAAAATTTAAAAAACTATTACATTTCTGTTAGGTCTAATACTTCACCTTATTTTTAACTTTCCACAATTGATTTACTAAACCAATTTAAAATCATCTGATTTGATGGGGTCAAACAAACTAAAAAACTAATTTCCTTTAATGGGAAAAATCACTATAACAATTCTAAAGAACCGTGATATCCCATGCACACTGTAAATGCAGTTCTTGGAGGTTGCAATCAACATTTCAAATTATATAGGTTATAAAATCTTTTCTCGAGTATTTCAAACATACAACCACAAAATTACAATGCAAATAATTGACTCCACATTGTAAAACAAAGTGATGGTAGGATTGCAAAACAAGGCAAACATGATTGCATTTAGGTAGCATTGTTGAAAACAATATTTCTTATCACTTGTAACTCCTATTTTGTTGCACACATTGTATGAATATAACTATGTAACTTACGCTTTCTTAATTTCTGCTTCAGTGGCAGTCTTCGACACACCCAGTGTTCTGTAGTAGTCCACCATCTCTAAATTCCCACTAGGGGGTTAATTATCTGAAAATTATTTATTGTTAGATTTGACTTGAAAACAATTAAAGGTTAGTAACAGATTTAAAAAATTAAGTCAGACTTGTATTTTTTAAAATTTATATAGGATGATTTTTGTGATGACAAGAAAATACATCCATTTTAGCTTAAAAGCAAAGTTTTGACATAACACCTGCCTTTGACATGTTTGTCATGAGACAGGTGAACAATTTAGATGATACAAAAGGAACATACACTTTTTCATTTATTCCAAACAGGTTGTTTATGTATGTTTTTATTGTTTTTCAGCACTTTTAAACTCAATTTAATAGAAGTAGTTTAAGTAGAAGATAAATAAAGGTATACACCATCTCTTCTTATTTTTTTTTTCACAATCCTTTAAATAGGAAAAGATGTTCATATATCTTTAAATAATTTTTACACAGATATTGATTAAACAGTTTTAGTTTTGTAACCTAATTTAAAGAAATGGCTACATTAATATGTAAACATAAGTATAGGTTTCCTGAACTGCCCTAATATGGCCCTAATTTCAGTTATTTAAGTTGTAAACTCAATTTCAGAACCTTACCCTTAACCCTCAGAATAGTATTATCATAATATTTATAATAAAGTGTCATGTTTGTGTATAATGGTAATTCAATATTTTATTAGAAATGTATGTTAGACATTTCGTTATCCAGCAAGTGAATTAATTAGTTGAGTCTCTAATGTATAAAACTAAAATCAGTCAGTGTTTAAATTAAAATTTAATCTGTTAATTAATTCTCTTAAAAGTAAATTATTTCATTGTCTGTTTTTTTTTCGATATTTATTTCAAAATGATTAACACACGTTTGTTTGACATTTGTCAAAACAAAAGAGTAATATTAACTTTAGATAAATCATGTAAGTCTAAATTACTCATGTTACGCCTTCCATAATTAATGTTAGTGCACATCACCGATTTCTTATATTTCTAATACTAGATTATCTTCTTATCAAGCGCCATGTTTCCGTTAACAGCTGATGATACGGTTACACGGTTATTTTCATCTTAACTTGGTTATATCTAATTGACTAGCACCCTATTTCAACTAAAACAGTAGAAATAAAAAATCATGTTACACCTACACAAGGTATGATGCATACTGTAGCGTTAATATGGTACGACACATCACACCAAGATCGTTATACCATTATAGTTGCATAAAAATACTGTCACTTAAAATATTTTACTTTTTCAAAAAAAGAAGAAAAAGAAACATACATAAACCTTAAAACAACATTTGTTCGTTCCGGTGAATAAAAGAACGGGTGCAACAGCAATCACGAAAACTGTGTTTTTCATTAAATGTCGAAATTACACAATACACTACACTTTAACTATTATTGAGTAAACAGGCAAAATATTGACTTCCGATCACTAGGTAGTAACGACTTATATTTCTATTATGTCGAATACACATGTACGAAACGGATGATTGGTCTTGTCCAATGACACCACCGTTCGATCTCCTGGGGAGAATAATAACAGTGTAATCTAATCACTTCTTTGTTTGCGAATTTGTCATATACCGTATTTATTACACTCTAAATGTTGAAGGGTATAAATTTTAGCATGAAAATCACAGCAATCCCCCACTGTTTTGTAACCGCACCTATTTCTAAAAAATAACACACCGTCAGACAGATTCTAGCGTCTAGCACGAACTAAAAGCCCTAACCACTAATGGTGTATCATCTATCTATAGGAAAAGTTACTTGTCTATTCGTTTTATCGTTTCTCATTGATTATAATTTTCAGGTAAGAATACATTTGAGCGATCAAATTTCAGACGATATTTTTGCTTAAATGTTATTTGAATTAAAAAATAATAGTGTCTTGCAACATAGTTACACAAATGATATATTATCAATATATTTTTTTATTTCAATAAAGAATACTGTTCTATAGTAATATATATAGATGTGGTGCTAATTGAAAAATCTTTCTGATAATTGCAATTATCGATTTCACTGCAATATCGATACTTGATTTATAAAATAATTGAGAATGTAACTCGTACACGCGGTAGAATTCTGGCGTAACAAGATAAAAGTCATTTTGAAATTTTTTTTTTCGACTTCTATATTTGGAGTAAAACGACACTAACAACTAAAAAAAGATATTAATACATTATACGCTTCAAAAGAAATAAACTTTAAAAATTAGGTATAAATGTTAAAGGAACTGTTTCTGTGTTTCTGGCTGCCGAGCGGGTAAAGTAGAGTTGACTGTGCTCATATGCGTTGTAGGATTATAGCCTTCATAAAATTACTTTATTGTCTTTCAGTTATACCTAACCGTACCGCTCTCAGAGGCGAATTATCCTTAAGGTGAACACTTGGACTCAAGGTTAGACGTCGGTAATAACTACAGAAAAGGTACATTCCGCGGATAGTTCTTGTATAGTGACCGTAAAACTGCAGCCTGAGACACTCTTGATCATCTAATTTGTAAAAAAGTATCGTGATCAGTTAATTTACTGGATTAAATGAGTCGCCCCACGTTTCAGACTTGTGGTGACTTACACTAAATTACTCTTGGTTTACCAGGGCTTAATCACATTATTATCTTCTTTTAATTATAATAGCTTCACTAAGAGTAGCTCGGTGATTTTGCCGAACTGTCACGCATATTAAAGGTCGAATATACAAAGTGAGAGCCTTAGGCAAGATCACCCTTTTGGTGGCCCTAGGTGCTATCAGTTAATCTCACATACTAAGGGAAAGGCCGACCCGCGGTTGTTGCTTCTGTAATCCACCTATGTTTTGTTACGCAATAAATAAACAAAGTTAGTCCACGGTGGAAATGATACATTTAAAGCCGTCGTTGAAAAACAATTCAATTGCAAAACAAAATAAAAAATTATTTTGTCGTTTGACATACTACAAATATTTTGACAGTTAGACAAAGGATTAGTCACGCTGGAGTAGCTGAATTAACATCACGTTCCTGCGGCTGTAAACTATGTGAGAAAGGAGCTAACTAGCATTGGTTTTTAGTGGGTACACTGGCCGTCCTACTTTAGCCGTGGAGTCCCACAAATTTGACACTCTCTAAATTTGCGGTGGGGATCCATAAACTGGAATTTTGTAGTGGTATAAAAACATAATGTATTAGAAACACAATTTTTAACTATGCTGCTATGCTACGAAAGGGCATAGCAAATGGAATCAAAATTTGCATAATGAATACTTTTTTCAGACCACTACAGGGAAGCCTTGTACATCCCTTGACTTGTACTTGGTATATCCCCTACTAATTCTTTTTCATATCAATGAAATGTTACAAATCGTACGGCAGTTGCTTTGTTTACCGAATGAGGAAATATTTCTCAGGAATGCGTCGAAGAAAAATTGCGCAAAACAGATTAAAATTCAAAGCAGGTTCGACTAAATTTAGTCTAATTTAACCCTAAAAAACACTTTTGTTCTATTAGTTCTTTAGTTTGAAGGCACTAACTCATTCGATCGGTTATTTGAAAAAAGCTAAAATACTAGGTATCCTCAGCTTTATAACACTTTAAAAACACACTTTTACAACTTTATACGGTGGTGTGGCGCTGGCCTATTCCAATTTTTAGGAGAAATAAAATACCAACTTCTTCTATCACTGGATCAAATCTGGATCTGATTGGATTAACATCGATCAGCTTAAATAGACAACGACCCAGCTGTTACCAATATACTAAACCCCTGAGCCTTGCTTGAAAGTGGTACATCCTTTGCCTACTTCATGCCACTGTTCTACGGTGAGTGCTCAAGGAAGTAGTTCAGAGTATAGAGCTGTGCATTTTAGCTGTGAGTTTTTATCATCAAACATTGCAACGGAATTCCAAGTGATATCCACACCATCTTGATGGCTGGTGATTGATTTACTACGCACTTGCAATCGTTGTAATCATTTGTCGCCAGTGCCAATCCCGGACCAATACTACTTTTTTTTTTTGACTCGGATGTTATGCTTCCAGACTCTTGTCTTTGATAAGCTCCATCTAACACAGAGTTCGCGGGAAGCTTCCGTCCCACAAACTAGGTGGCCAACATTTTTTGGTAAAAGTGAGGGCCACACGTACAGAAGGTACGTGAGTTAGGCATTTGTTTATGTCTCCTAAGGATCGTCGAAGATCGGTTTACGAACCGGGACGCCGACGGTCTGGCGACTGTATTAATCGGTGATTGGGGGCGGTGAGAACCGCTCTGGAACGCGGGTGTATCTAGTGTACGCGGTGTGTGTGTTTCGCTGTGCTCGTAAGCGAGTGCGAAATACAGGTGAATGTGTGCTATCTCTACTCGTGTGGTGTAGGGTCTGATGTCGGGACCCCCGTTGGGTCGGGAATCTCAGCGACCCCTTCCTCGTCCGGGACGAGGAGAACGTTTCGCTTTTGACTTTGGATCGACCGTATACGTTGCTGCTTTTACGAGCAGAGGGTTACTGTGGTTGACTACTTTATCTATGTGTTTGCAAGTTAATTTTTTAAAGTGCTCGCGGAGTGTCGATAATTTGCAGTCGCTGTGTAAATCTATGTTACGTTGGTACCATTGCGCCCGGTGGCGCGGCGGATGAATTTGTTTCGTACTACTTGTAGTTGTTTTAGGAGTATGGAGGATGCGTGAGCGAAAACTTGGCATGCATTAGTCATGATTGGTCGTATGCATATCTTGTACAATAGAAGTTTATATTTGAGCGACATTTTACTGTAAGAATTCGTTAGGTGATAGAGTCTGGTCGAAACGAACAAAGCCTTTCTCCTAGCATCCTGAATATGACTTTTGAACGACATGTTGCATTCGAAGGTCACACCTAGGTATTTGGCCTTTCTTTCCCATGGGATCGGTTGGCCGTAGAGTTTTAGTTACCCTAGTGTCTGGTGTCGGCCAGCGCATGGCCTTATCCTGACGCCTGGGTTGAGGACCGGGGGTAATCACGACGTAATCTAGACCGATGAAAGTGTTTTGCTACACTTTTATCGGGATTAACGTCGATTCTCCATTTACGAAACCATTCGCCTAAACGATTAATCGCGTTCTGGAGCTTTTTAAAGATATAGTTATAGCGACCAACAATAGAGGGCGGTGTCATCGGCGAAAAGTGCCAGATTGACATCGTCGGGCTTTAATACGACTTAGAAAAGAGAGAGTCCATTATATCATCGTCCCCACAGAACGATCCCGTAAAGTGCTCTTAAGGAGTTTTTGGTTTTATGTCAAATTCCGAATCTATTGCACCTTGCAATTTTTTTTTGGTTTTTATTACGTATAAATAGGGAGATAATTTATTTTCCGGATAATTATTTTATTTTGTGCGACCACTTTTTAGCACGAAAAATACATTAAAAAATAGAAACATTTGGAACGCTAAATTTTAAATAAATAATTAACCTTTATCATGCTATATATATATATATATATATATATATATATATATATATATATATATATAAGATTTTAGAGATTCCCACCTATATCTATCTTTTGTAGTTTTTATACTCTGCGTTTAATTTTTTAAATTATTGGATCCCAGGAAGGTGGCAAAGACCAACCATCCTCTCTATTAAAATTTGCTTTGCAAATTAATCTTAATTTCAAAAATTAAACGCAGAATATAAAAACTACAAAACCGAAGGACAAATAAATTTTTGTCAAACCAACATTAAAAATTAAGAAAACGAAAGATATGTCAATATTTTATTAAAACTCCACGTTATTCGAAAACATAGAGATACAGACATATACCAACTTAGTCTACCCGTGATCATGGATGCTGGAAAGAATCCGAAACGTTGGGAATAAATATATTCAAGTAACGCGAAAATCCGTAAATTTGTGGATTTGATAAAAATATTTTTTGCATATTGTGATTTTTTATGCTGCAGTAACATTATTAATATATAAGGTCCTGTAAATTACAAAGCCATGTCAGGCTCTGTATATTTTTTGTGTTGTTCACTAAGATTCCTTACGTCGTTTAGCACTGGTATATTTACTTCGCATTTTATAAATTCACGTAAAATCATAATATGCAAAAATTGTTACTATAGTCTGCTATTGACTGTATAACGAAGGCAAATAATTATGACGATAGTCCTACGGATTCATTGTTCACGAAGAGTTTTATTACAGATTTTATCTGCGTAGGATTAAAATGTTACTCTCACTTTTAAATCAACCACGTAAGTAGCGTCTGACTAATAACCAACATGCCTTTTAAGGTTTGGTTTAAAAAACACTTCAAATAATATTTTTAAATTATGTGAGAGTATTAGAAAATTCCTAATGATATGTCAAAGGTATCTTTTTATTCAATATTTAATGCCATTAAATGCATTTCTTAAATTTTTTCTTCTTTTTAATTATGCTTAATCTTTGTAATTCTATGCAATGGAAAGCGTTGAGCTGTTTGCCCACAATCGTCATCTCTAAACCCTTATCTTCTCTATATAAAGCGGTCGGAAAACTTTTAAAAGCATTATAATTATTTTAAATAACATACTTACTGCAGATGACTTTTTATGTAAAGCAAATGCTTTACTAATGTTGTAAAACCAATAATTTATACAGAAAAAAGGATAATAAGTGGAACCGAAAATTTATGTGGAGATATTATGCTATAAAATTACGGTAATTATATAATCAGAGGCCAAAACGAATGAATCAGTCTTACGCTAAAAATATACCAGCCCTCTTACTATATTACGCTTTGATTTAAAGTTCATACTCAACACCTTTTACAAGATTTAATGAAAGCTTATAACATAAATTTAAAATTCGAAAACATAGTGTTTATATAAATTTTTGACATAACTAGCAGTAATTGTTAATGTCTTTTCAACGACGGAAACGTGAAATTGTTTTATGAAATATCAAGCAGTTTATTAAAAGAACAGTTATTATTAGAATAGTAAGCGAACGGACACATAACACAGTACTGAATTTCCTATCGATGTATTTATTTTAGATGTATCACACACTCCTCACAACCGCCAATAAAATGAAGAGCATTTAAGTATGAATACACTGATTTTACAAATTTCTAACGCCAGTGGCCGATAAATAATTTTGGTATATCGAGAAAAGCCAATAAACATGTTCAACTCAGGGAAAGTATCGTATGTAGGTACTGTCAGATTTTTTTGCAAAACAAATTTGTCTTAATTAAAAAAATACATATTTTTTAAATTATCTTCATTTCAAAAATATTTGACTATATATATTTAGATATAGAATTCGAATTTAAAAATATTATATATATATACATCCTAGGCATTAATTTCACATTCTCTAAGATAATAGAAAAATTTGATATAGTGCGTACGCCTACCTTCATTTAAAAATAGCAAGACACTAATGCTAAAAGATGTAAGACGGTATGTTGTCTAAAAATAAAACTCAAGAATATCAACCAATCATGAAAGTAATGTTCTACGTTAGCGTGACGTTTTCGTCAAGACGAAAGCGCAGGTGTCTCTCCTTAGCGAAATTTCATTCCGAGCAGTTCGCTCCAATAGATAGATATATCAGTTACAACAAATATACAGACCACGTTTTCACAACATTATGCATAGTTGTACACCTTTCCTTTTACGTAATTGTCGTATTTTTATTAAACAGACTTGTTGATTGGATGTTCAATACAAGTTCGTTAATACTGCATGAATCTGAATCGGAGATGGTTTTTAAAAACTTGGTATTGTTTTGAGAAATGCATTCCAATCAAAAACGTGCGTAAAAGTTATCAAAAACAACAAGCTTCCTTTTATAATGAAAAAAACTTGATGATGAAAATCCCTAATATAGATTTATACGACAGTTACAAAATATTTTTTTTGTGCGATTACAGCCCATATTTACATAAGGAAAAGACATGGTCTATTTTAGTTAAGCTATATAAGTTTCAGGTTTAATATCAGAGGCCGGTTAGAATAGATCTTGTATCAATTAGATATTTTTTTATTTTATATACAAGCGTTACACTCTCTTATTGATTTTCAAATAATTTATCGGTTCGGTAATGCAAGCTTCTGACCTGAGAAGAACGTAAGACGAAGAGAGGCGTAAGAAACTCAGCAGGGCTATTTTATTTCCTTTTTAATAAATTCTTTACAAAATAAAAACAATACAGCATATTTTTCTCACATTGAAATAGTCTGGAGTTAACAATTTATTATCAGGGTGTTATTAATGGAGTCATTACAGCAATAATATGCTTTCACACACAAAAGTTCCTTGACAAAAAGTTCCTTCTTAAATTCATTAACAGCAAATCAAGCTGCTTATTAATATATATTTTTTAAACATAATATTTGAAAGAGTTTAAATACTGAAGATTACAAGAATTGTATTAAAAAAGAGTTGAACTGGCTTGTTAACATTGGACTAGCATCGACTAAAGCGCAACGATCGTTTCGTTTATACATATTAATTTTAGCTGTCATTTTGCAGGGCACCAAAAGCTTTTGTATAGCGCCGCGACTATTGCTGTCCGTCATCTTAGGCGTGGCGGAATTTAGCTATCTATCATTACGTTTAGTCTGAGAAATACTTGGGAACCAATTCTCTATTAGTAATGACATCCGTTATATAGAAATAAGCGCACCTCAAGGCAGCTTTTATGGCAGATTGCTTCCAGACTCATTTTTACCGATATTACACAAAAGTTTAACTTCTTTCGCTACCTCACCAACACCGCATAGTGATAGCCATTGTAAAAGCAGGTATTAATTTACAACGTTCGAAAAATGTATGTATCGATGAATAGCCGCCTGTTACTTTAGTGTAAAATAAAATGTATAAAGAAAGAAACTAAATAAGGAAGTAATGAGTAAGTGACTTTATTCACCATTATGTCAGTGATATCAACAGTAAACCGTAAATATTTACTCACATACCCAAACTGACGCTTTCAGCGTGGATGGTAGATATTTAGCCATGTTGAGACAATACAAATCAACTGATTTGTATACTATTAAAACATAAAATAATTTTGTAAAAGGGAGTTTTGTAAATGTTTGAGAAATAAAAAAGTTGTGCCGCTGAAAATCATATGATTGATGACAATGTTATTCAAAATTATACTTATCAGTTTAATTAAAAAGCCTATTTCTCTAAGTATTCTCTCATCAATCAATCCCTTTAAATATTGAGGATCGTGTAACTAAACTGTTTGTTTTCAGCCTGTCCGCTGTCTACTACTTGATTATATTCAATTACAATTCTGTAATTTATATTTGTAACTAAAATTATTGCAATGTTTCTTGCTTACTCTTCTCTGGGAAGGAACAATCTCAATCAACAAATCATCGAATAAAACGCAAACAGTTGGCTTTCTTTGCGTTAAGTACTTAATTAGGTCGTCAAACCAGTTTGCCGTGCGTTGTTCTTAATTAACAGTCTCCTCTCCAATCCAGGCGCCACATACAGATTTGACGGTCACCTAGGGTGTCTGTGTACGGAGTGAAAATTACGCGCGATAGACAGAATGCTAGTGGTTTGCCAGAAACTTTCCGCGGCTTTTTCCCAGTGATTAAGACCTCATATACTTGGACAAGGGACAAACAACGACAGCGAAAACGGAATGCTTTCTTTATGTAGGTCCACGGTAAGATATTGAATGCTTTTGTAATGTCTAAAATAACAGCGGATCTCATACCGGAACCGTCGACCGGCTCTTACGGAAACTGTACTGCCTTCTTCGTGCAATGGTATCGTCTTCCAGATGCATGGTTAAGCTAGCAAACATAACCCTCTTGCCTAGCTTGCATACTACGTTCAGAAGCACGATTCACCTGAAAGGCGACGGACGTGTCGGCAATACTCGTAAGTAGGTAGTAGGTAGGTAAAAGTAAATAGCTAAAGGACAACCTCTTTTTTATTTAAGGTATGTGTCCAAAAAGTAGTGAACATCGCCCTTAGCCTTGCCAGGGCGCCTGGGGCAATGTCTCAGTCTCATAAGAATAGGGGTAAAAGGGGCAATGGGAGTCAGAGGGCAATGGTGAGCAGTGTTCTAGCGTCTTAACGTAAATAGAGGTATATAGGCTCTATAAGAACTAAATACTTTAACAGTTGATTTAAAAAAAAGGTATGAAACGGTTGTTTTAATTTTGCCTACCGTCTGGACCGGGACCGTACTACAGAAAGAGACTATCTGGTGAACATTTACATCTAACGTATTCATAATTTTAGCTAAACATTAAAAATATACATAAAAGATAAATGCCAAACATAATATAAAATAAAATATGACCACATCCGTGGTCGAGCGGTATTGGTCCTTGTTTTATAAATCAGAGAGGGTGGGTTCGAATCCTGCAGCGGAAAGGAAACATTGTGATCCTCGATATATTGATTCACGGAGTAACAGGCTTTTTAAACAGTGTGCCTTCTCTTGTTAGCCTGTCTAAAGGGTTTCCTTTAAGTATACACGCTTTTCTTTTCTTAAATTATAAAACAAATAAATTAAAATGCTGGTTTTCATTGGCAAAATTAAAATGGACAATTTATTTGCTTTTGTAGAAGGGAGAAGTATTTTACTGTAAGATATTGTTAAAAAATTAGAACAGATTTGGTAATGAAATAAAACAATTCATAATATTTATTCTTAATGTAATGGAAGACTTTCAAAGGCGTACATTATTATATAATATTTCTACATATATATACATACATATTTCAAAGATTATTATATTAGATATTTCAAAAGATCAATGGAAGTCAACTGGCATTTTTAACGAACGTTACCAAGAATTGAAACGAAAAACGTTTTTTAATTTATATCAAATAAATAACCAAATTAAAACAATACCAATTTACACCAAAACACATTCATTAAAAAAAATTGGCCTGATATCATTAATTTTTTAAATTTTAAAGAAATAAAAATTTGTAACACATTATTACAAGAAAACGACCAAACGGGGACAATTAACCTATATAGCAAGTTGACATCCACTGATACACACCATTATATCTATGACAAAAAATTTATAAAACATTCTGCAACGATAAGTAATATAAAAAAATCTGAAAAATAAATGCATAACTTTACCATTGTTATAACAGATATTATTTTGTGCTGAGTCAATATCATTTACTATGGCACTTGTATAGTTCGGAATAAATAAATGCAAAACGCTAATAATACTGAGAAAAACCTTTACGTAAGCACCTACCTACTTTCTATAACTATGTATTGGAATGAGCGCAGTATATTGTGCGTAATGTTACATTACAGTTCCTTAAGAGTTTTTCTCAACGTGTCTAAATAGATGTCGGCGTGTTTCTTCTGGAACACTAAGGCTGGTCTGATACGGATTGCGTTTTCACCGCATACACCGCCAAGTACCCCTGCAAATGTAATAACACGGTGTTAAATACTAAAATTCATATGGAAGACCCAGAAAAGCTAAAATAACATCATCATCATCATCAGCCTGTGATAGTCCACTGCTGGACATAGGCCTCCCCTAATACACCCCTATCCATTAGGGGTTTATGGACCGTATCCCACCACGCTGGTCCAATGCGGGTTGGTGGGTGGACCGACTTTTTACATGCCCATCCGACGCATGGATCATCTTACTTTTCAGACAATTGGGTGATCGGCCCAAATTGCCCTAACCAACTAGGAAACAACAATGAAAATTTGTTGAGTCCCCGCAGGATTCGAACCGACGACCTCCGGTTTCTAAGCCACACGCCTATACCACTAGGCTACGGAGGCAGTAACAAAGTACAGTAGGCAGTAAAAAATAACATAAGTATATTAATAAACATAAATACCTAAATAACGTTAAGTGACGTCGTGCATATACTGATGTTATTAGTTGAATGTCGTACAGTGGACATGTTGATGACAATTCATCAAACCGATAGAAAGTGGATGTTTTATTTAGAAGCATTTTAAATCATAGTAGTTGCACACATTAACTTAAAAGGGAACGTTGCGTGTGATAAATAAAATAATAAAAAAATCAAATATTTCTATTTAATATTTAAATCGTTGTAATTGATGGACCGCCGTTAAACGTCAGTCAGTACGTCACGTTCTACTAATAAAAATACTAGCTTACTGCTGTACACCTACGATTTTACAGCCATTTGTTGTTATTGTTTTTAATACATATTACAAGACCTACTATAGCAGGAATTAATAATATCTTGGAATTTTTCATATATAATACACCTCACAAAGTTATTACAAAGTTCAAATAAGAATGTGAACGAAAGACATAAAGACTGGTAAACAAAACGTCTTTTACATGTTATAGATTTTATTTAAATAAAAATGGAAAAAATGAATTACGATTTCTTTTTTGCACAAAACTTGTTTTAGCGTCTAGAAAATTTAATTATTTAAAGACTTGTTAATGAGATGCCATGTCTTTTTGACATATTAGTTTCATGTATAATAAAAATAATAATGATAATTATGTCAATCAATCTGATTTCGACTTCGGCAGCCGATCTACATTGGAGATAGAGTTCAGCTAAGTACGCAGGATATTGCAGTGCATGCTCTAACACAGGTGCATTTCCTATTATTTTATAAGCTCATAGTCCGATAACCTACCAACCCGCACTGAACCAGCGTGGTGGGATACGGACCAAAAACCCCCTAATGGATAGGGGTGAATTAGGGGAGGCCTATACCCAGCAGTGGATTATCACAGGCTGATGATGATAATGATAGTTCGATGGGACGGACAAGCGACACGAGCGAAGAGAGATAGGCGCAGAACCGACTTTATACATGTCCATCCGACGCACGTGTCTTACTTCACAGGCAAATGGTCGATCAGCCCGCATTGCCCTAACCACAACAACGAACATTTTTCAAGTATACAAGAATATTTTCTAACCCACGACCTCCGGTTTTATAACGTAGCCCATACCACTAGGCAACGGGGGCAGTTGAACATTCATTTAAAAATTAAATATTTGATTCGGACATCTCAATCCTAATTGTTTTGCATAAGGCGTTTCTATTTGCCAAGCAATTAACTACAGACACGAAGGCCTCTGACAATATGACGCAAGCGGAGGTTCACTGCAAATGTTTAAATATTTGAACAAATTCTTTGTAGCCTTTGACCAAGGTTTTTATGAAGTGAAACGTCTTTAAAATTGCAGTACCGTGGGAGGCAAGCCAAAAAATTTATAATAGCATAATTTATCTATCGTCTTTATTTTAAATTCAGTTACACCATTGGATAGCTGAAGAATTAAACAATTCGTTACACCAAGTGAAGACTGAGGCGCATCAAGCGTGGTGGAGGAACGCGGTGCCATTTTAAAAAAACTCTCAAAAGCAATCGAATGATGTCAAGAAAACACCATGAGATCGCGTCAAGCAATGCCGGTAACTAAAAATAATGATTGAGGCCTAGCAGTTTAAAGGCGGTGCTAGTACATAGGACAGAGTATTTCTTATTGGGAAAACATGGTCATAACATGCGTATTCACATACAACAAACAGCCCTTTCCTTTACACAGCTACACCCATTTTTTTATTGTTACAGCGACAAAACGATCAGCACGTTAACCTGATGGTAACTATCCATGAGAAAAGCATCGTAGGACGTCCGTTCAACGTCCTGAGATATATGATATATAGCACGTTACGTATGTATAACTAATAGTAACGCAGGCTTCGGCCCTCCAAACTTGAACACAGTAGTGTTTACGCCCTACTGATTAGCAGCAGAAAAAAGCGCCTCGGTGGTACGACCACTCTTGCAAAAAAGAGCCTTAGAATAGTCTTCCAATCTGACCAAGTGTAATTACAATATATACAATGTATACTTGTACACAAAGATACTTTATAACATCCTCAGATTCGTGTATGTACAGTTTACTCGATGAATTGTCACTGGGACGGTCGAATGACAATATGTTGGACGCCGCTTATATACTATGGGTAGCTTTATTTAAGCATAATCCAAGTCCATTTTGGCTAAACTAAATCTTATTAGTAACAATTATGGCATGTTATTTATCGTCATCGTATCCTTTTATTAGGTGCGGGTAATCTGATGGACAAGAGAAAAATGAGGATTGGACATAGTTTTTCTATTATATTAGATACTGCGAATGAATAACGTAACTTCTTTTATAAATAAGATGTTGTATCTTAAACAGCTCCAGGGCCAATAAAAAACATAAAAAGTAGGTAAAATATAAAATCCATAGAAATAAAATTGCGTCACACATCTACGTTCTCATGACAGATTTGTCATCAGAATCAAGTCACATGAAAGCAAATTCAATAAGTACGACGCCACTTGGTTGCTACGTGTTACATTTTTTAGATCAGTTTTATCGTTTCTTTGGCTCAGGTATTGCCGATTCGTCAGTCATTTCCTTTTTGGAGATAATTCTCAATAAGAATGCTAGACATACGACGCTGTAATGGGTTTATTGTACACGTTTGATTTCTAGGAGGCGCCAATACTTTAACCGAGTTATAGTTCGAAGAGTTTGTTAACAGTAGATAAGAGCTCACCGTTTCTCTTCATAGCGGCATTAATCCTGTCCCTGATTTCGGTCGTGGGGGCGTTGTACGATATGAAGGTGCCGAGGCCTCGAACGCTGCTTATTAAATTGGGCATCTCCCTCTCGAACTGATGGAGGCCATCCTTCAAATAGTCGCCGGTTACTTGCGTTGATTTGATCAGATTGTCCTCCTTCATGACGTCTAATACGCGTTCGAGTAAAATCATTTTTCCCGGATCGCCCATCCACGTGTTGAACACCCTGTACGGCTGTGGGGGCCTGTGATAGAGGAAATGAGTACCACAATTTACTACAAACACAATGTTTCTTTTAATGTCAGATTCGACATATTTATAATGGCCTCCAAGTTGATTTCGACTACGTCGGCTGTTCTATATTAAAGTACAGCCAACTACGCAGGAGATATTATAGTGCACAAGTCTACGTGAAGCTAAGGTGCACTCCTATTTCCTTATTACACTCATACTAGCTTTTTATATCGCATAAGATGATCCATGCGTCGGATGGGCATGTAAAAAGTCGGACCACCCACCAACCCGCATTGGACCAGCGTGGTGGGATACGGTCCAAAACCCCCTAATGGATAGGGGTGTATCAGGGGAAGCCTATGTCCAGCAGTGGACTATCACAGGCTGATGATGTATGTATGTATGTACTGCGTACAAAGCTTGGAAACAAACTAGGGAACAACAATAAAAAGTTTTCGACCTCCGTGAATACCTTTCATGATTTCTGAGGTCATCTTTTACAGCCGAAACCTGAGTAGGTTTTTAAAGACCTACACTCGACCTGAAATATAGCAATCTATCACAAAGTTATCTGTTACCAAGATTAAGTCATCAATAAAAACGACACGTTCTAAACGCCTTACACTTTACTGCAACGTTTTTTGTTTAAAACATTTCATATCTTACTTCGACGGTATGCAATGCCGATAGAATTATTGTTTATAAAACAACCGTTTAACCTTGATTCATAAGTGAAACAAATCTATATAGCAGTGATATAGCAGACAGAATTTACATTAATAAAGTCTAATGTCGAACTCAATTGGCGCAACAAATATTCCCTCCTATTAGTTAAACATCGCGCGGAGAGCAAATATGGCTGCGGTCCGCCGATAGGAAAATTGTCATTTGACGCCATTAGTCTTTGACAATATATTTTGTTTATATAAATTCTTATTTAGCTGTTGTTTAGACCATTAATTCCTAGCAAGACCCAGATCCGATAGAACTGAGATGAATGCATATAACCTATTATATTCTGTAACTACCAAAAACGACAGAGTAACTTTTTTCACCTGAAACTCTCGCTAAAGTAGAAGCCGCCCGTGAGCATTTTCTTGCTGAAAGTGACGATATCCGGCGGAGACGGGAGGTCGAAGTGCTCGTGGCACCACATCTTGCCAGTGGGTCCACAGCCAGTTTGCACTTCGTCTACGATGAAGGCGATACCGTTCTACGTAGTTGTGGTAAGAAAATGGTTCAATTATCATGTGGTGGTAGGTCCCTGTTTACAGGAGACCGTCTGGGTGGGTACCACCGCGGTGCCTATTTCTGCCCCGAAGCAGTAGTTTGAAAACACTGCAGTGTTCCGGTTAGGAGGGCACCGTAGCCAGCGTATTTACTGGGTAAACGAGCCTTAACACCCAATGTCTCACGGTAGGCAGCGCGTTGGCAATGTATATGGGCGTCGGTGACCACTTTCCATCAGGCGGGCCGACTGCTCGTCTGCCTGCCTATGCCATAAAAAAATAAAAAATATATAGTTATTGGTTATATGTGTTTAAAGTGCCAATTAAGAAAGCAAAAGTTAATTTTCCGTTAATATGTATTAAATAACATAAATTATCATATAGTACTATCAAATAGAAGTATATCTTTTCCGGCCGATCGCGATCGCGAAGCATTTTTCGTAATACAGTGGTCGTTTGCCTTGTGACTTATGAAATGCTAAAAGTGTAGTTACATCAAAGAAAACGTGATTCGTTTATAACAAAAGAAAGCTACCATTTTTAATCCTCACGAGATGTTCGAGAGCCAAGGTATCAAATAGCAATAACTATACAGAATAAAATAAATCTAACCCCTTTGCAAATCTTCTGCAGACATCTGAAGAAGTCCGGTGATGCGTGGTTGTCGCCACCTTCCGCTTGGATGGGTTCCACGATCATCGCAGCCACTGGATGGGTCCTCTTGTATTTGTGTATTATGTCCTCAACTTGCTCTAAGCATCTTAAATGCAGAACCAGGAGTTTAATTAAAGTATTTTACACAAAATAAGAAAGGACTTTTAATACAATTAACTGATCAGAACTTTCGTTAAAACATAAAACGACATAAAAGTTACCGCGGACACCCAAGATGATCTTCAATTATTTTCATAATTCTATTAAACTATTTTAAAAACTATCTAAGAACTAATTCGCTGAGATAACTATAATGCAAACATACAGAATGTACCTAAAACTACGACTTGCTTGTACATCGTTGAAACTTGAAACTTAAAAGAACGTGTTATTATTTAAAATAGGCTCCCCGCTACACTAACTATAGTTTTCAACTAAGGAAGTAAGTGAACTTTATATGATATTGAAAAACGAACTAAACATACACAATAAAAACAGAAAAAATATTTACTTTTTGTCCTCTTCACAATTTTCGCGCGAGTGCTCCTCCAATGGGTATTTGTACCTAGGGAATGGCGCCATTGGCCATTCGAAGGCAGGACAGTCCAGTTTGTGGATGGGTTTGGATCGAGTGGTGGATAGGGCACCAAAGGTTCGCCCGTGAAAACTTCCCTAAAAGAAAATTAGAGAAGACTGAGACCGGTACCATACACGATAACTTTGTAATTTGTACATTGTATAAGATCGACGTGATAAAATAATAACGATCTACGACAATATAAAGACGACGTCGACGGCGTGTCAGGCCTAACACTCAGGATCCCCAGGATTCCCACTACAGGCAAAATATTTTATGTTGAACATAGTGTTTTCCTCGTGTCTGTGTGTTTGTATCTATATAATAATTATATATTTACTTTTTTTACAAAAGGAAAATAAGTTTATATATTCGTCAGTTACCTACTTTGCGTACTACAAACTTTTTAATTGGCTTGGGGCCAGGTTATGATGTGTAATCGTTCGAAAATATTTATTTATCTTTTCTAACAGTAACGATAATTATTTAAAGTTTCCATAAGTTAATTTTATAAAGCACGTTATAATCACAATTAAAAGTAGACTAAAGGTAAACGAATTTATTTAAAAGACTTACGCTGAACGACATAACGGAGAGATGGGGGGCACCAGGTGGCTGGTTCAGCATGCACGACTCCATTTCTTCAGGTGTGAAATCTAATTTCCCACCGCGCTCTTTGGTGCGATACCACATTATGGCCGTTTTGTACGCGTTCTCGTTGGAACAGGATCCGCACATCATGGTCGCTATGCAGTTCAAGCCCCTCGGCGCGACCGACATCAGTACGTTCCTCAGCATATCGGGCCAACTTACGGACGGAAAGACGCCGATCGCTGGCCGATTGATAAGTTGTTTCTGGAATCGGTACAAAGTTACTAGCCCAAAATCTAATATGATTGTGTAATTAAAACGAGAAGTACTTTTACAGGGTTAAAGGGAACAACCGAGCGTTATAATAGCTATTTTTTTTACAACATAGAGACCTCTGGATGCAGTACAATCTTCACAACTCGTGTAAGTGAATATATCTGCGTAGGCAAATATATCTTCGTTATAAATTTATTTCCTTCGTAAAGTATAAATAAAACGTAATTTATACTTTACGCACATGTAGTACAGAAGCGGCCTTAACGCATAATACTTGAAATAAAAACGGGAGGTTACAAGCAATTCTGCCAATAGCCAGAACACTTGTTCCCTGTTTCATACCGCAGATTCCTACTAGTGTTATAAGTTCTCAGAAACAAGAATGGCGACAGACGGCCATTCACTTTTCGCAACGGAGCACAGTTCCGGTCTATAATATATAGGGGAAAAATAATAAGCATATAACTAGTTATGTTCTTTTTTTATTGCTAAACTGCTGTGTACCTGAACTACAAATTTTTCCCCGTGTACTTAAATGTACAAACATCAACCGTTGAGATTGATAAAATAATTTACCGGTGGTAGGTCCCTTTTTTACAGGAGACCGTCTGGATGGGTACTACCGCGGTGCCTATTTCTGCCGCGAAGCGTAGCTTTATAGTGTGAAAACACTGCTGTATTCCGGTTCGAAGGGCACGGTAGCCAGTGTATTTACTGGGTAAACGAGACTTAACACCCTATGTCTCACGAGCGCGTTGACGATACCACTGGTATTGCCAATGTCTGTGGGCGTCGGTGACCACCTCCCATTAGGTGGCCCTGCTGCTGCGTATGCCATAAAAAAAATTCTTGTAAGTAAGTACCGTGTTAGCCAGATAGTTGCTTTATGTCATCCAAAACTCAATTTTAAGTAATTACAATACCTAAACATCAGTGGACTTAGAATGGCACTAATCAAAGCGGTTTTTGGCAATTATATAGTGTTTATATCGGAAAAAGCTAATAAAAATATTACAGTATAGTTTAACCCATTTTGAGGTAGAATTGACGTAAACAAACATAGTTAATTGACCCAAAAAATCGGGAACGCGTGTTCACTAATAAAACGTAAGATCCCTTCCAATCCTCCCTCTAATTTAGCTATACTAGGCTTATTTCTTACCAAGTTATGCTGATCATTGAATACGTTCAACAGCTTTGGATGGTTGTATCCGATTGGGATTGATGATATCTGAGTGAACGCATCGAGGAACGTGTTACCATCGGCGTCGACAAAATAATTTCCAAAGCATTTGTCGTAATCTGCGAACAGTTGCACTGCCTCAGCTTGCTGAAAACGTAGTACATCAAATATAATTGAGTAACGCGCGCAGAAAATATCGTGGAAATTCAATCGAAAATATGTTGGAAGGAACTTCAAATGTTTGTCACACAAAACAATACGAATAGTTTCTAAGGAAAAGTAAAACTGTTAGTGTTACTATATCAGCATATGATTTATATTCATTCGTCTTTTTAACCTACACTGGACTATTAATAATAACAATTTAAAACCAAAGTTTGCCGAATTGACGGAGCTGGTCTCGAGTTTTAGCAAGACTATTTTATACCGAACAGCAATTGATTTTTATTTTATATAAATGATTGAAAACATAATTTTCTCCTTTTGTGTCGTTATATGGATTTTTAAACACTACAGGTAGGCGCCCTTTATAATTAAAAAAGTTATATTAATATTTGTAACGTTTTGTTGTAACGACACGTAAATAAATGCTATAATATGTTTTTTTAGTCACTGCTAAAAAACTTTATAACGATTCATTACCTATTCAAACGTACCATAAAGACTGCAACAACTTTGGAGCAGCTTAAGTGGGACAACATAGCATGGCATCGTCGGCATAATTTTAATTTCGAGATTGTTTAATAGTAATAGGACAGCAAATTGATATTTTTGCACAACACGTTTATAACCGGAAAGTTTGTCAAATTTTATCCTTTATCTTTCTAGTACCTTTAATGAAAAAGTAGGATTTTGTAACTGGAAAAATGTAGATGGCCAAAAATATTTCTAGGTGGTAGGTCCCCTTTTCACAGGGGCCGTCTGGAATGGTACCACCGCGGTACCTATTTCTGCCGCAAAACAGTAGTGTGAAAATACTACTGTTTTCCGGTTTTAAAGAAACATTAGCCAGCGTATTTACTGGGTAAACGAGACGTTACATTCTACGTTACACGGTAAGCAGCGCAATGGTGATACCCTTGGTATTGCCGATGTCTATAAACGTCGGTGATGTCCTGTAGGTAACAGCAGATGGACCGATTGATGGTCTGCCTTCGAAAGCGATTAAAAAAATTTTTTATTGCAAAGTTTGGTTTTTCCTATCCAGTGGAAGAATAAATTATCAAAACGTTTCGCGCGACCTTAAACATTCGTTAAACTGTTGCTAAGTGGTAGAACAAATCCGGTTTATGTTATAATAATACTTCATAAATGTCAAAAGAGTCAACTTTGTTGAATAACAATGTTGTGGAGATAAAGATCGAATATAATGTGCAGGCATGATATGCCTACATAATTGAATGAATATATTACATTAATTCCGTAGAATACGACAGCGATATTCGTCTAGTTAGCGCTATCTTTTAAAATGAATTCAATAATATTAATAACCTTGAACCAAATTTATAGGTTAATCTTTCGTATAATTTTGTCAATCGTTAAGAATTAAATGAAACGTTTAAGTATACCTAAATTTTATTCATTAAAACAAACCAAGTAAAATTTACATAAATATTAATCAACATAATAACAGGATATCATCGTCCTTACAATTGGAGCGCTCGATGTACAAGACCAATCATACTCCCCTTTATTGAAACTTGCTTTATTGAAATTAATAGCTTCTATTTTGTACAGTAATTCCGTTATTTCGTGTAGTAAAAAGATCAGATAATTTAAATAACTCGAGGTGAAATAATTATCATAATACCTTTTATGGAATTGAATCAATCGAATTCAAGTCAAGAAAATTCTTTGAAGAAATAAACAATTATACTTAACCTGGAGTGAGTTCAATTCTTTGAACAATTGTTGCGTCTTCGGCCCGGGAACTGAGGTACGTATGCAAGGTTTCTCCGGTTCACATTCTGCACTGATTGATGCATATCTGAAAACTAAAAATCACAGAAAACTATAATTAAATCGAATCAATATCTCTATTTTGAGTACAAAAGAAGGAACCGTTCTATTACTAAGGTGCGCGTGTATACTTACAATTTTTCCTTTTATTACATAAAGGACATATCAATACCCCATTGAATTTTTTATTTAAAAAAAATATTCAATGTAGGAGCAGCCCAGCTTGAATTGAACCCGGGACAATTTCACGTAGCTCGCATTAAAGCGATCGCTTAGACACAGGTCGATCATGTCATTATTATGATTATTAATAACAAGCATATAAAATAATTAAAGTTTTCCCAAAATAAAATTAGGATAAATTTTAAATGTATATATCATTGTTTAAAACGTAGAAATGTACCAAGAGGTCCATTTTTTTATTTCCAGTATTACATATGTACATACTTACAATTTGAGTATCCCTTTAATTTTTTTATTAAAAAAAGACCATTGGTAGACCTTAGCATATTTCTGGCCTTCAATGTTCCGTGCTCTGTAAAAAAAAAACATTAATTATTTATAGAGAAGGATAATGTATATAAAAAATATATTTTATACTACTTCAAGTCAGTTTAGATATAGAATTATTAAAATTTTATAGAAATTAAAATATTTACAATGCTTACATAGATTTTACTCCACCCACTCTCGGAAGGCCGCACTGAATTTTAATTTATTAAATTGACATTGACTGCGTCGAACGGGGGGGACTAGTCAACCAATCACAATGCACTAACTTATTATCACCGCTGTTCCCGTTCGTTCAATACAATTGACAAAAGTTCAGGAACCATGCAGCCTGTGAATTGCCAGGATAAAAGCTGTAAATATTAACAAGAAGAGATTTCAGTCGGCACTCAATAAATACTCATCAAGAGTTTTATAACTTTCTGTAATGTGTTTAGTAACAGATCTATTGACTTTAAAATAAAACAAAAATGCAGAATTTAAACTGTCTTGTAATAATAACGTAATCCTTAGTGCAATTATTATGTATACAAAATATTATACTACTGAATTATATTCGAATTTTAATGCTTACAACACTATAGAATTTGTCAAATGTTAACTATATTTACTAATTCTTAACTTTGTTTTTATCGTCATTGTATTAGTTTAAAACAATGTTAAATAAAGTGTTATTATCGACAGACGTTACTTTAGTATGTGTTCAACATGCATTGTCAACCGAAAAAGAAGAAATTATGGGATTATTGATCGGAGAGGTTTTTAATATCTCTTTTAAAAATATTTTCGTGTATAAACTTCCAAACACAATAATCGCACTGAATTTTCAGGTTCACGATAATAATTCCTTGGTTTCAATAGTTTCATCAGTTATACTAAGGCGTTTAGATAAGAAACCTGATCGTGTGGAGATTTCTGAAGAACAATTAGTACAAGCCACTCTTAGGGCAGAGGAGTTAGCAGCAGAAGTTGGTAGACCTCTACGTGTAGTAGGATGGTACCATTCCCACCCACACATTACTGTGTGGCCATCACACGTTGGTAAGTATGACAAGATTGAGCTTCTGATTTTAGTTATTGTAAGTGAAATGTATAAAATTAGCTGTCTCTATTGGTTAAATTTAAATTACTTTGAAAGCCAACTATTGTCAATATTACAAGGTAATAAAGATTATTTTTTAAATAATTTTATTGTAGATCTTGCAACTCAATCAATGTATCAGAGAATGGATTCCAGTTTTGTGGGTATTATATTTGCTGTATTTCTGACTGACCAAACAGCCAAAGCACCTTCAGTAAGATACAATTTTTTTATTATTATTTTTTATTGATGAGTATTATAATCATTTACCCTAAGTATATTTTACAAATGCTTTTAGGTACAAATAACATGTTTTCAATCAATTAATGAAGGTTCAACCCAAAGCAGAAGAGAAATTGAGTTAGAGATAACAAATAATAATGATTCTTTAACTTTAAATAATTTTGAGGTAAGTAAAAATGGGCTCGGCCAACATTAACAAATTAAGCTCTTACTAAACTCATGCAAAAATTTTAGATATTGACACAGTTGCCAGCAATACTCAAAGAGGAAGAAGATGAATCATATAATAATGAAGCTGGTCAAAGTGACACTGATGATATAATTACAAAGCAACATAATGCAGCTGTACAGACTATAGCAATAGGTCATATTGTAGAAAAGGTTTGTATTGTTTTCTTTTGAAGAAATGGATGAAATTAGTAGGTGTCTAACTAATGAAAGCAGTATATTCTCCCTAATATAAATTAATTAAAATTTAGAAGTTATTTTTCAATTATGCAATAGTAACTAGCTACAGCCTGTACAAACGGTAAAATTAGTATTTACTCATTACAGCATTGTGGCAGTAATAGATATTGTGATACAAAACTGTATAATAATTAAACATTTGTGAGATATGAACACTTTTAATAGTTATGAATAATTGTTTGTGTACTTAACTTGTAATATTTATTTGAGACTTGCTTTAGACATAGAAGAAATTACCAGAAAAATATTGTTGTTACTTTCTCCTAGGGCAAATTACCTTTAAAAAAATGTCATGAGTAAAATAAAAATATTTTGCTTTTTTTTAATATGGTTTATTAATTCTATTTTTCTACATAATGATCTCATAAAACAAAAGTTCTGTTTCCTATCTGTGGTTTCTATGATATGTTTTTATACAATCTGTTTTACATCATTGAAATAGTACTAATAATGTTTTATTTTTTATTACAGATATCAAGACCAATGTTAGAAGCATTAGTTGCTAGAAATTCTTTGAATAATGTTCGCATGAGAGCTTTAAAGAAACAACATCAAGAATTAATGTCACAGTTAGAAAATATGTCTTGTAATGTTTAAGTACATAATTATTAAAAAAATAACATGTAAATTAAAATATTTATTGAATATCATTTTTATTAATCATTTCAAAGCCATCAGAAGAGTCAACACTTGATACCCTTTTTCTTTTACTATCTTCTTGTGATGTATAAATTATATTAGCAACTGCACCACCAAGATTTTGAATGACACTGTAAGCAGCATTGGTCCAAGTATTAGGTGGTTCAACAACCAGTGTTGATTGAAACTGTTCTTTGGGTTGATCTTGAAACAAAGTATTTATAGTTATATTATGTAATGAATAAATATCATTAATAATATTTATGTAACACTTACATTTAACTTTTGGCATATATTCATCATCACTGGAGTCGGAAGTCTCAATATCATTATCAAATGTTTGAATTTTTTCCATTGATAAATTTGTTACAAGAGAGCTGCTATTATCAGAGCTATCACTTACTTCCTCTATTGGCATATCTTCTGGTTTCCAGTAATCTGTACAAAGTTGTGATATTATTTTATTATAATAGAAAAATAAATAGCACTTTAGAACTATATAATGTAATATTATAATTGTACTCTACCTAAGCTTTGTTTCTCATCAATAACTTGATTTGGCTCTTGTTCTATAGATAACAAATGCATATTTGCATCATTATCGTCTGGAATTAGACCTTCAAGTTCTAGATCAGATTCTGAAAATAAAAAATTCAAAGAGAACTTTAAAAAAGATTTTAGTAATATACATGACTTCATAGCAGAAAAATAATAAATTATTACCAGCATTTTGTTGTATTTTCTTTACAAGCTTAGCAACGGGAGGAACTAATTTATGTAATATACATAAAATCATCCCAACTATATAAATTATAGAATAACCAGTAGTGTGCTTAAAGATGAAGAAAAATAGACCCAACATAATTTGCACCAATAAAAATGCCTGCAAAAAATTAATTAATCATTAGTTGCTATTAATACTCTGATCAATATTGTTTAAAACTAGAGGTTTTATTAAAATTTCTTAAGTTTAATTTTAAAGCACCAAGAATTTTATTAAAACCGATTCTAATTTCTTCTTAACACGTTTTCTGCTAACGCGTTAGCAGAAAACGATAATAGAGATAGAAATCTTGGCATAGAATGTGTTAAACATACAAAGAACACAGTTCTATACAGTTTCCGGAGTATCCTTTGGAACTTTTAAACAATCAATAAATAGTATATTCAGTTAAGCTTAATGCCTCTCTTGGTTATTAAAAATATTCATATATGTGGAACTAACACTTAAAATTAAATTACAATTAATATGTTTAAAAAAAATGCCAACAGTCTTCCATATAGTGGTACTGGTCAGGTGCTTCTTTTTACAAACCATTAGAAATACAATAAAATGTGTGCTCTGACATGGAATAAAAATGTTTGATTTTTATTTTAAAAAAATAAGAATTGTTGTCTACTAATAATTGGTAAGACTTGTGTTTAGTCAAATTTAGGCTTAAACAGATATTGTTTGAGGGATAAATTCAATGTATTACTACCCAGCTGTGTCACCAGAGTGCAATAAAAACTGTTAAGGCTAAAATTGCATAGATAATGCTAAGTATATTCATGCATAGGAGATAAATTATAGAAGAGGGTGCAGGCAGTTGTTATTAAAAATTGCCTCAAAAATTGTTATCTATATATTTTAGTCTGCCTCGTAGCCTAGTGGTATAGGTGTGTGACTTAGAAACCGGAGGTCGTGGTTCGAATCCTGCGGGACTCAACAAATTTTCATTGTTGTTTCCTAGTTGGTTAGGGCAATTTGGGCGATCACCCAATTGTCTGAAAAGTAAGATGATCCATGCGTTGGATTGGCATGTAAAAATTGGTCCACCCACCAACCCGCACTGCACCATCGTGGTGGGATACGGTCCAAAATCCTCTAATGGATAGGGTGTATTAGGGAGGCCTATGTCCAGCAGTGGTCTATTACAGGCTGATGATGAATATATTTTAGTCACTTCATATTATGACAATTGTTTAACTAAGGGAATTATTAATTTCTTATGCCAAAAAGTATACAATATTAAAAAGCACTAACAGAATACTAACCTTCGTATGATTTTTTTCACGTAACAAAATATAATCAAGCCACCGTCTTTTCAACCATTTATTTAACTGCTCTGCAGTTGATTTTAGCTTTATAACATCATGATTTGCCAACTTTTTTAGACATGTTGTTCTATGTTTATACTTTAACCAAGTCTCAAATGCGTCAAAACTAAGAATCACAATAGACAACTTAAAGATGAATTGTAAAAAGTTGATCTCTTGATGCACGCACAAGCTAAAAATAAAATAAAGTTGTTATATTTTATAAACGCACCGAAAAAATCGATACAAATAAAGGGTACTTACAAGACGAATATATTTAATATAACTATAAACATTAGTGATAACCACATTTTTTTCCAAAATAAAACATCTTCAAGTATGCCAATAAAAGCGATAAATAGGAGAGAAGTTTGATTTTTATATTCTACATTATTCGTAGTAGTCCATTTAAGTTTTCTTCTGATTGTGGCAAACATATTTTCTAGTTATTTAAACAATTATGCATAACAATACTAACGACAAACAAAATTGAGCTATTAATATTTTCGCACAAAAAACAGACAAACACAAGCAACCGAAAATGTCAAGTTGACAAAACGAATATCACAGACCCTTTGTATAACTGACAGCTGTAAGCAAAATCTTTCTACTAATTTTATTTGGCATAAATATAACTTGTTCTGCCGAGTAAATTATTTACATAAATTGAAGTTTAGCACTTAAAATATGTTAAACTATTTTTAAACGTTTACTAGCATTACTGATATAAATTTCTATATAATTTATAATCTGTCCTCCCGTCTTAGTCAAATGTTAATGACTTAAGGAGTTAGATATTTTTATATGTTCAAAATACAAAAGAAAACTGTGTTATTAAATATAATGTGATAAAAATAACTACAATGTCGAATTTATATGAAAAATTACCGAGCAAAGATGGCTCGAGATCATACAAATGTCGAGAATATGGCACAAAAGTGTCTCTAAACTTGAATACTTTTAGAAAAGATGGGAGATTTTGCGATATTGACTTAATATCAGGAAAGACAAAAGTTAAGGTACAGTTTAAACATAGTGAACTTTATTTCAATGTAATATTCCCATTGGATGTTTTTAAAAGTTTAATATTACACTAATTGAATTGTAATAAATTATTATTTAATTAGTTATAGTAAAGGTATGCCTTACGTTATTTATTGGTAGATGTAGTCTTTTTAAGTATGCTAATACTTTCATAATTGTATATATAAGTAATATAATATATATGTATATATAATATTACCTAATATACATGTTAAAATGGTTTGTGACAGGGACTTGTATGATTCATAAAATAAAATCCTTTCATTGTAGAAATAGCTATGATGTCCTATATAATACAATAAAGAAGGCTAGTTCTAATTATGCCTTGTATTTTCATTTCTTCATGGACATGGTATAAGAATTTACAAATAACATTTAAATTAGACATTTGAGTTACAAAAAGAATATATTTTTAAATTAATATCATCTTGCAACAATGTCTCAGATGAAGTAAGGAGATTTTTACAGCATTATTTCTGGTTCTAGGCTCACCGTGTTGTATTAGCTGCTAGCTGTGAGTATTTTGATGCAATGTTCAGTGTGGGCCTAGAAGAAAGTCAGAAAGGACATGTAGTGCTGCCAACTGTTCCACCGGGTATATTACCTCTAATTATTGATTTTATATACACTGGTAAGTTAATCTTCTTTATAATATTTAAAATAGTATATAAATTTCATTTTTGAATTTGGGTGGTGGTTTTTCAAAGTTAATAGTAGTGCCTCTTGTATCTTCCTACACATACTCATTCTTTGTGTAAAGTGTTAAAATTTTTGTTAGTGTATTGTTAGTGAGATTAAACTATTTATTTATACATACATATATTTTGTTTCAGGTGAAATTATTATAGACAAAGCTACAGTGCAACATCTATTGATTGCTGCTGATATGTTACAGCTCAGAGAGCTCGTTAGTGGTTGTGGTGAATTCCTAAAGAGAGAATTACATCCTTCCAATGCCCTAGGAATATTAGGTATAAATTAATATGTAACTTGCAATAGTCAGTATATGGTAATGTTTATGTAATTAAAAGGATAATGTTAGAATCAATTCTAATCAATTCTAGAATTATGTAAAAGTTTTACACTAATTATTATGATAAGGTAGTTAGCTATATTTCCTTAATTAAACCACTATTACCTGATCAGCCAAAAAAAAAATGTTAAGACTTTTTACATTGTTTAAAAGGAGAGGCAAGCAAGACATTAAACAGATAAATTTTGGTGTACACCTGCCCATAAACAATGTAAATCATTCTGATGTTGTGAGGTACTTTTCCAGAGGGTTCCCCATTAAAGGGAAGACTTTAAAAATCACAGATGTGTTACCTATCATTATTATGTATTTTTGTGCCATTATATTCTGAAATTAAACTTTGTTTACAAAGTATACATAGATAGTATCAATATTATCATCTGTTTCATACAATTGATTATTTTTAATAAACAGCCAAAGAACAGAAGCTGTGGCAAGCATTAGGGGAGGCCTATGTCCAGCAGTGGACTGACACATGCTGATGATGATGATGATTTGTAATAACAATAACATGTTTCCTAGATTTGCTGAGACTCACAACTGTATGGATCTTGCAGAAGATGCATTAGCTCATGCTCAAGCAAATTGGAATATTGTTGCCAAGGGTGAAGAGTTCTTAGAATTGCCATTGCAACAACTTGTTACTTTGTTATCTTCAGAGGAACTAAAAGTTGAAAATGAAGCTCAGGTAATTGAAAAACATGAGCACACATCATTTTGTGTTTGTATAGTGGGATGCTGGGTTCTACTTTACGGTTCAAAAGTTTCGCCTTTTCTTTACCTGCTGATTAAATGTTTTCTCAGGTTTATTTATCTAGTTGTAAAATATTTAGCCCTTTACCGTGAGTATTGTAAAGTAAAGGCTTTCCTCTTTTACAAATACTATGTAAGCAGTATTTAGCAATACACATTTAAAATGAAGCATTCAAATTTCTTTGCAATTGCCAATTAATCTACTTCCATTACAAACTATAGCTTAACCAAGGCTTGGGAGAACCAGGGTGTTTTTCAATCTCCACCAATAAGCATGCCCGAAGATTTTAGCGCCGATTAATTTGAATGTTACACTATGAGTGTGTAAATTCTGTCTAAATTGGCTAAACTATAATTAATAAAAGTGTCCAATGTTCTGTGGTATAGTTCTGGTCAAAGACATTTTATTTTCCACGTTCTTTTTTACTTTCATCCCTCGTTTATTAACAAGAGATTTGTTATTGTCATCCAGGTACTATATCCAGCGCTACAATGGCTGGAGCACGACCCTGTCTGCCGCAGGCGTCACTGTTTCGAAGTGCTCAGCCATATCCGTTTGCCGCTTATATCGCCGCAAATCCTCGATGACGCACTCAAAACCGTCCAAGACCCGTCTATCGCGGTCGCCTTGAAGACCATCAGATTCGATATGGTAAGTGGTTGTGTCACATTGTTACCCCGATATGGACTCGTGGTGCTGTAATCATTGTTTTGTGCCGAAAACGTTCGCCACGATTTCTATGGCGTGACGAGAGATTTGTACGCAATTGAAATTACCAGTGTCGTGATCGCCTCTCTGACGCAATTCGACATTGTTCTTATTTTTAAGCCGTGTTGGTGTTTGTTCAATGACTGTTTTTTTTAAATAATCTTTCTTCATAGGATAATCCTCATGGAATGCCGTCAAAATCTTCTGGATCTTTAAAAAATATTAACAAAGTAGTGTTTACCGTGGAAGTAGATTTTTCGTTTGGATTTTTTTTATGGCATACGCAGGCAGACGAGCAGTCGGACCACCTGATGGGAAGTGATCACCGACGCGCATAGACATTAGCAACACCAGTGGTATCGCCAACGCACTGCCTACCGTGAGACATGGGTGTTAAGTCTCGTTTACCCAGTAAATACGCTGGATACGATGCCCTTCAAACCGTAACACAGTAGTGTTATCACACTACTGCTTCGCGGCAGAAATAGGCACCGCGGTGGTACCCACCCAGACGGTCTCCTGTAAACAGGGGACCTACCACCGGTAGATTAGTATTTTTGATATTTATTATATATTAGTATTTAGTATATAATTATGTATCATTGTTATTATAAACTGTAAACGTGTGTTTTATAACTGGAGATGGGGATGCAAATCTTGCTGGCTCTACATTTGTTGTCAGGTCAATGTGGATTAATCAACTTAACGTTTCTTTAGTAAGATTGTCAATGATTCAAATTGGCATATAAAATTCAATCATATTTATTTGGTCGTATTTAATAAAAATTTCGTTAACCGTAGTCCAAGATAAAGTTGTTGTGCGGAGTTGAGTTTTGTGCAGTCGCTATGCTAGGAAAAGCTTGTTTAACCTATATTAATTGAATTAATTATTAACATAGCAACTCTTTAATTATCAGAAATATTCCAAAAGACAGGTCGAAACCAAAGACACCCTTATTCATTTCGTCAAGGACATCTCCACTGCCTTAGGTCTAGAAAGACCAATTTCAGAATCAGAGATAAATAATATATACCGAACTAAGGCCGAGGCCATTGTGATAGACCTTACAACTGCTCTTCGAAAAGAAAGCCTGATAATTTCTTATAAATTATTTAACAAACGTAAAAGACAGGATAAGGAGCCCTTATTCAATACCCGAAACCTTAAGCTCGAAGGACCAGCGCGCACAATTTATGTATCGGAATCTTTGACACCGAAAACTAGGCACATTTATTATTTAACACGGGAAGGAGTAAAAAGTAAAAAGCTATCTGCGACGTGGACTTCCTCCGGTAAAGTTTACGTCAAAAAAGAAGAGTCCGAAATACCTATTCAGGTGTCGGAAGAAGCTGAGCTTCGCAAAATTATGTTGTGACTAGACTTAGCCCTCCTCCTTTTATTTTATAGTCATACGTGTCCTGTTCTATATTGTCAATTTGTGCACATCTATTTTTACCTAATTTTAGTTATGTTATTTAATGTAAGTCTTAAGCATGTTTATTTTTATTATTGTTATCTTTCCTTAAAGCTATGTTAAATGGGAACGCAACTTCCACTCTCAACACACCACAACACACATTCATAAACACACAGACACACACCAAATTCATCACATAGGGATCAACGGGACTCCAGTCAAAGCCAAGTTACTAAAACAAAATAAAAATATTTTTTGCACGCGTGTTCCGTGGCAATGAGAAAGATAAAATATTTATATTAATTTTCGGATAAATGGAGAATATTAAAAACTTGGCCTCAGACCTGGACTCCCTGGCAATCGCAGAGATTATCGAGTGTAGTATAGATGATATTAAAAAGAAAATTACTGACAACAATCAAACCTTAAATATTATATCGCAAAATATACGTAGTATTCACTGCAATATAACAGGATTTCACTCTCTTTTACAAGCATCAGAAACGCCCTGGGATATCATTGTATTATCGGAATGTTGGTTACCAAAATCAAAACAAACACCAGGGATAAACGGTTATATACACGCAACAACGACGAATAACAAAACACAAAACGAAGGAGTTACCATGTATTGCAATAATTCACTAAACTGCATATTTGAAGAGCCTAATTTTGATGATGCCAACTGCCTTATTCTAAAACTTAACACCTCAACCTGTGTTATTGGTATCTATCGATCCCCCGCACAAAGGAATATTACAAAATTTATTGACTCTCTTGATCAAACCCTTTCAAAACTGAATCACTTTAAAAATATAATAATTTGTGGAGATATTAATATTGATCTGACGCCTTATAACCCTAACAAACATCACTACGAATACTTGGACATGTTAGCTAGCCATGGAATTCTCGTGCTCACAATTACCTACTCATGGACGTACATGCTATGACCACATGATGGTTAAATCTAAGTCCAAGGTAAAATGTTTCGTAATCGATACCACTCTAACAGACCATTACACGTAGCTCTCACCTTAGCTCTACTCCAAAATCTATCTAGTGAACACCAAAGCGTGTACCAAATTAATTACTCCGCTCTTGATATATTAATGACAAATATCGACTTTAGCCCTATTCTAAACTGTACCGACCCCAATGAAGCTGCCAACTCAATCACATGTCTGTTAACCAACGCTATTCAAAACAGTTTTCAAAAGTCAAATAAGCCCAAAAGACTAATATTAAAAAAACCTTGGATAACCAAAGGTCTCCTAAAGTGTATTAGAAATAGGGACAACCTACATAGGAAATACAAACGGGATCCTGAAAACGAAATTCTGAGCACTACCTATAAACGGTACAGAAACTTCTGCACGATGTTAACAAAGAAGGCTAAAAGAGCATACGAAAAGCAATGCTTAGAAAGCGCACGAGGTAACCACAAACAATTATGGAAAATAATTAAAGAAATAAGTGGTTCTGATAACAAACAAGACTACTCCCGGTGCCTAGTTTCAAATGCTGCCCCTAAAGAGAGTGTAAATAATATAAACAGCTACTTTGCGATCATTGGAGAAGACCTGGCTAACAAAATCTCTTCAAACCCCAAGCCCTTATCACCACACACCTTCCCAATCCACTCTTTTCCCAAAAGTCTACTAATGGCCCCAATGCTGAAGACGATATCATTCGAATCATAACCACCCTAAGAGAAATGTGCTGTAGGAGTAGACCAAATCTCAACCAAAATCGTTAAAGATATACCCTCCTTCTCAGCACACCATTGCCCACATCTGTAACTTGTCTATCTCACTAGGAGTGTTCCTTCATCGTTCAAAAGCCCTTATCAAACCGATTTATAAAAAGGCAACAAAGACCAAGTGACAATTACAGACCTATCTCAATACTGCCAACACTATCAAACATCTTAAAGCGCATCATAAACAAAAGACTAATCAGTTACTTGGAATCAAACGATCTCTTAGCACCCAACCAATACGGTTTTCGGTCAAAGAAGTCCACCAGAAGCAGTACATGATCTGGTCAACTCCATTGTAACTTCCTAGACAAAAAGAAAATGCATTGCCATCTTTATTGACTCTCAAAAGCTTTTGATACGGTATCTATTCCACACCTTCTGAGTCAAATGGAAAGAATAGGAGTCAGAGGAATTCCGCTAAAGCTGCTCACAGATTACCTAAGCTACAGAACACAATGTACCAGAATAGACAAATGGACTAGTGATGAAACTTTTATTAACTTTGGGGTGCCTCAAGGTAGCATAATTTCCCCAACCCTTTTTCTTATATATATCAATAGCTTGTGTGAGCTCCAACTTAATAACGGAGATATATTTGCTTTTGCTGACGACACAGCCTTATTCTTCTCAGGAAATACCTGGGAAGATGTGTACAAAAATGCTCAGGAAGGTCTAAATAGAGTAAGCGATTGGCTCCAGTCATATCTCCTGACGATAAATGTCGACAAAACAGTAATATTGCCCTTTGCACATAAAAGCAATCTACTACCACCAGCTCGCCACGTAATCCAAGCCCACGAGTGTGTCCGCAATTGCTTAACTTGCCCATGTCCCGTCATAAGTAGAGTCGAAAACCACAAATATTTAGGAGTAACACTGGATTACAGACTAACTTTCACAAAACATGCAGAATCCTTGCCTCAAGACTCAGAAAGCTGACCTACATTTTAAAACTTTAAGACATGTGTCGGACAAAGAACTATAAAGATGGTCTATAACTGTCTATGTCATGCTAATTATTTACTGCATAACATCCTGGAGAATAGCAAAACAACCTAATACAAGTAGAAAGAGCGCAACGAGCAGTTCTCAAGGTTGCGGCAGGCCTTCCTTTCCGCTTTCCAACGTCGAAACTGTACAAACACTGGGACGTGCTATCAGTCAGACAATCTTTTATACTTTATACAATCCTAAAGAAACACTCTCAGCTAAAATTTAAACCATATACGATTAATGAACGACGAAGAAAGGAAAAAGTTTGCCCATTTCCCCAACTGAAAACTGCAACATCGAAAAATTTCTTTTGCTACCTCGGTCCATATCTGTACAATAAATTGAACAAACAACTTGATTTTTATTTTCATCCAAAATCTTCTTCTAAAAATAAAGTCACACGCTATCTTAAAAGCCTCGACTATACCAACACCGAAAAACTACTTGTATATTTCAAATAGCACTCTTCATTTTATTATCCTCGTCAACCTTGTCTAACATGCGTCACTATTTCTCGACATACTGCCCTCATAAACTTAAGTACACCCTTACCAAAACAACGACACCACATACATGTAAACACAAAATCACTACTCAAACTCATTCAACATGACAACTCTACACTTTAACTTCCTCACTAACATGGAAAAAAAAAAAAACCAATAGATATAGGTCAAATATTAAAACTTATGCAAACTAATATCCGGGGAGAGGCCTAGCTACTTGTAGCACAGGTTCTTATGTGAACCTATTTCAAGCCCAACCTTTACCAAAGACATTGGCTCCTTTGTAATAGTTTTAAGATACTTTGTATAAACCTTTGTTAAAGAGAAAATAAAAAGATTTTATTATTATTATTATTAATTCGTATTTTAATAAAATCTACCAAATCAACTTACAGTCCCGATTACTTCTTATCATACTTAAGTTCGTGCAATGACAATTATTAATATTTATCTAATTTGATATTTGTAAAGAAAAGTTTTTATTAATTGTATATGTTCCCTATCTTTAATAGCCACAAATAACCATTTGCGTCTTTTGATGAATATAAAACTTTTGTTCCAAATCGCACGCTTTACGTAACATCAAATATATAAAGGCAGTAATTATATGTAATTCTAGTACCCTTCATATTCTAGTACTTTTACAGTTTCGCATTGAGTAACTCAGTGCGAAAAGGAATAAAAACAAGTAAAAGTGATCTTGCTTTCACCTTTCGTTAGTGTATACTTACATTTCATTAATTACCAAATCGAGATGTGCATTTGTAACTCCATTCCATTTCGGTAACGGTTTAGGTAGGTAGTTTTTGTATAAACATTAAAAATCCGACCGCGGACGTAGTTAGCGAAAAAGTGAAACTATTAGAGAAGTGAAATTTTAACAAAAAAAAAATATGACCGACTTTTAACAGCGTTCAACTATTTTACGCAATATAAGCAGGTAACGTGCTCTTCGTACGATATTGCGTCGCCTTTTCTGTTGTCACCGCATTTTAAATCTCTGATAACTTTTAAAGTTTTTCATTTCATCAAAATGTCGTCTATGACACATTTTGTTTAATGCAATAACTTTTATGTGAGCATAAACTGTGTTATCTTGAATAAGCTTTGAACGCGTCTGATTGCAATTTTTAAAAACTTTTACATTAAAATGCTTATAGTGCGTTATTCTTAAAACATAGATTAATGGCATCGCAGCTTATTAACAACATGCTTAAATTAATAACACTGCTTTACGACTTTTGACCCCCTCCCTACCTTTGATAATAATGTATTAAAATTGTTTAAAGAATACTTTTTTTATAAAGAGGATATTTTTAATACAGAGTTGGTAGGTCCCCTTTATGCAGGTGGCCGTCGGGGGCCGTCTGGGGCGGTATCACTGCGGTGCATATTTCTGCCGCAAAGCGGTTGTGTGAAAACTCTATCGTATTCCGGTTTGAAGGGCACCGTAGCCAGCATACCATAACTACCTAACTGCCTCCGTAGCCTAGTGGTATGGGCGTGTGCTTTAGAAACCGGAGGTCGTGGGTTCGAATCCTGCGGGTTTCAACAAATTGAAGGAAAGGAATTATTGTTGTTTCCTAGTTGGTTAGGGCAATTGGGCTGACCACCCAATTGTCTGAAAAGTAAGATGATCCATGCGTCGGATTGGCATGTAAAAGTCGGTCCACCCACTAACCCGCATTGGACCAGCGTCGGGCATACGGTCCAAAACCTCCAAAAGGTCCAAAAGCAGGGACTATCACAGGCGGATGATGATGTAACCAGCATATTTACTACGTTAACGACACGTGACATTCTATGTCTCACGGTAGGCAGCGCGTAGGTCATATTCCTGGTATTACCGACTTCAATGGGCATTGGTTTGGACTTTCCATCAGGTGGCCCGAGTGCTCCTCTGCTTTCCTATGCATAAAAAATGTTAAAATCCACCTTGTACCTCTTTGAATAAGCTTTAAAAATTTCTATTTGTCGCGCCATTAAAGTTTGATGCGGCAAATAATTTATATACATATTCTAAATCTTATATGGCATTGATACTCATTATTACTCAAACCTAACGCTATTGCTTTCGGGTACAGTGCGATTCCAAGCCGATTGTAGCCGTTCCTATGGGACAGCTGTAACCGTAATTAAATATGTACTTTTATCCTATAAATGATAATTTTACACGTATGTTGATTTATATGGTGTTTGCAGAAGTCGGGTAGGGGGGCCTTAGTATCACTGGCCGCCGAGCCCCGTGCCCGTTCGCGCCGCGTGCTGCTTGTCGCCGGCGGCTCGTGCCACGACAACACAGCGCAAAAGTTTCCCTCACTCACTATGGATAATATTCTATCGACGGTACTCAAGTTTGACTTGCACAAAAGGTAAGCTGCGTCTAAAGCCTGTATTATAACTAAGTCTGTGTCATCTAATCGAATATTTCGCATATTTTTTATTGAACAATTTAACAGTTCTAAATTAAGTTGGACGGAAAAAATTAACTGCTGACATTGTCATTGCACATGGAATACGTAACGACAAGTTAAAGTTTAAACAAAATACGAACACCACATTGATGGCGTCATGAACCGCCTTAAAGAAAAATATAAACGATTTTTACATATGGATGTTAAAATCCGATTATATTTTTCTGGTCGTTCGTTTAATATATTTAAGTAAAAATAAAACAAAAATTATAAAATTTTTGAAAGCGAAATACAACTTTTTTAGGGAGTGGGAAGAACTAGCACCGATGGGCATAGCAAGAATTCAGCCGGGAGTAGCCACTCTTGCTGGGCGAGTGTACGCGGTTGGCGGCGAACAGGGCAGCCAAATTCTCGCGAACGGTGAAGTTTACGATCCACAGGTGCATATTGTAGATACATAACGATTTACCAATATGACTGAAAAATGTTTATTAACTAAGAAATAAATATTAAACCAGTGACTGCAATTCTAAGTTGCGTGTTACATATTACATCACGCAAATTATAAAAGTCACAGAACGATACGTATAACGTTAACCTACTATGTTGCGCCATCGCTCAATAAGACACACACAAACATACACACGTACATCTCACGATACTCAGTGACAATAATCTGAACGCGTTCACCGACAGATGGACAAGTGGTCGAACATAGCCCCGATGAAGGAGGCGCGCTGCGAGTTCGGCCTGAGCGGGTGGAACGGCAGCCTGTACGCGTTCGGCGGCTGGGTGGGCTCCGACATGGGCGGCTCCGTCGAGGTGTACGACCCTATCGCCGACGAGTGGAGCCTCATAGGCAAGATGCCCGAGCCCAGGTTCGGCATGGGCGTCGTCAACTTTGAAGGTACTGCCAACTGATGACGAACACGGCGGCCAATGTGTATACATTTCATTACATCAAGTAAAATATATCCTGCACCTATTTTTTCCCATGCACGATATTTTACTCCTTGCCTTCACTACGTCGTTGGCCCCAGTTTGTAGAGACAGGGGTGCTGAATTGCTTGCTAAGTAGTAATGAGCAAAGACTGTGTATGCGTTTTAAGGACAATGTTACTATACCTGAGAGAGAACGATGTAGGAATTTACATAAACTAGTGTTTCTATTGATTGTCATGAATATGTCAATCGCTGAGCGATAATCAAATAATAACATAAGTATACGTACGACACCAATTTGGTTCTGCGATTTATATTGTTTTTATTAATGCAGTTATTTCGCTCATGCGTAGTGTAAATATTAAAAAAAATTGACATTATTTATCAAGATATGTGCAAGCAAGCGAATTCGCGTGTGTTTATGTTTCGCGCGGCGTTAGCTATAGTAATCAATTGAAGTTTTCTTCTCAAATTCAAAAGTAATAAATATATTTCATAATGTAATAATAAAAGAAATGTCCCCCTCGCTTTTTTAACTACGACAACCGATCTATGTATAGAGATAAGCCGTCTACACAGGACTTGGAGTGCACAATTATACAGGTAAACACAAGTACACTCCCTTTCCCCATACTCTCATAGTCCGACGGGACAAACGCCGAAAAGAGATCAGACGCATAGATTATCTCATTTCACTTTTGTCTATAACAAAATAAATGTACTGATCGTCTGCAGGTCTGATATACGTGGTGGGCGGGTGCACGCACACGTGGCGCCACACCCGCGACCTCCTGTGCTACGACCCGGCGAGCGGCAAGTGGGACGTGCTGGCGCCGATGCGCCACGAGCGCAGCCAGGCGGCCGCGGTGGTGCTCGACGGGTACCTGTACGCGATCGGCGGCAACGCGCCCAGGCGGACGGTGCACACCTCCGTGGAGCGGTACAACTTTGAGGATGTGAGTTTGTTGAGCGTGCAGTATAATCTTGGTTCTAGTATTGTAAGCAGTAGTTTTAGTATTCAAATTCGGTTGATATTCAGTACAAATAAAGATAAAATACGCCAACACCGGTTCGGAATAGTACGCATTTGACTCCGAACAACCGGTTATACAGATTGCGGAAGAGGATACATTATAAAAGCCCCAGAATATTTTATAATAGTGTACTTCAAATACACGGTACACGTTAAAGTGCGTGCTTTAATAATAGTTATTTTAAAACCTGTGTCTAATTGATTCATATTAGAGACCGACCGAAACTGTTTTTCCGGCGAAACCGAAACCGAAACCGAAAGTTCGGTGTAGCTTCAGTTTCGCCGAAACCGAAACCGAAACCGAAACTCACGTGATCAAGTATAAAAATTCTTAAAATATTAAAATATGGAGCTTTTATGCCTATTATTTTGCTTTATTTTAGTCATGGAATGGAGACAGTATATTAAACGTGTGGTAATCGTTTATTTCAGTTCCTAATAATATTTTTATGTAAAAAGTATTAAAAATATATTGATTTATTTTCAAATAAATTTCTTATAGCAATATGAGTTATTAATAAATAAATTAATAATTGTGACTGTTGCATTAAAGACTAAGTATTGGTATTTTTAAATCTTACTAATTAATACTTTGGTTTGTAATTGCAGTTCCGAGGGGGATCAAAAAGTAAAAATGAAATACAATATAATTACTATGATAGCTTAATTATTTATTTTTCTACATTGGTGACTATGTACATTATGTAGTCCACCTACACACTAAGTCCAGCGTTCCAAGTTTCCAATGGCTCAATTCCTTTAAAAAAAGGATTGTCTTGGTCTTGCAAAAGGTCACCACGGCATCGTTTACTTGTTATGTATAGTTTTAACACATGTTTCCTCTTAAGTATTGTATCAATTTGGAGAGAGAATGAAAATAACTAGGCGCCAGATCTGGTGAAGAGGGGATGCTCAACCAATTGTACGCTAGCATGCTGAACGTGGCCATCGCAATGCCAACCTATGTGCCGGTACGTTGTCAAGATGAAACAGCTCGCCCGTTCAAAGTTTGCCTCTTTTTATCATTGACGGCATTTCTAACCTCGGTATTAAAGCTGCATAATCTGTAATGATGGTTCCATGCTCCAGGTAATCAAACAAAAATATCACTTCTGAGTCACAAAATATTGAGGCCAAACCCTGGCCAGGCCATATATCGCAGCCACGGCATGAAGATCCTTCGAGATAAACCCATGTTTCGTCCACTGCCACAAAACTAGATTTAAAGTGTTTAGAATCTTCTTAAAACTTGTCCAGCGATATCTTCGAAGTCGATTTTGTTTCTGATTCTCGGCACCCATCTTGCGGAGACTTTTCTCATATTCAAAATTTGTGTCAATATGCGTTGAGTACCTCTATATGAAATACTCGTTTCTTGGATTAGGTATCAGATGGTAATTCTTTTATCGCTAAAAACAGTTTTGTCGAACATGGCAGCATATTCTTATTGTTTCTTGTTGATTACTGGCTTCGATGGACGTCTGCACCTATGTTCGTCTTCCGTGTACGTTCTCCCTACTCGAAATTAAGAAGCCCACTTTGCGACATTTGATTATGACAGAGCAGTCTCTTCTCATGTTGCCTTTGAGCCGCAATAATTCTCTTGTGTTGTTGACTTTTTATATCAGTGGTTTTTAATGATAAAGTCGCACTTGGGTTTTTCTTTTTCAAGAACATTTCGCCACTCATAGCAAACAAATGACTACATTCAGAAAAAGTAAAGAAACTAGAAGATTTTTATTAACACAATAAATATCTGAGCTACACTTTCCAGTATTGTTGGTATTTATTTTTGGTTACCAAGGAGTATAACATAATTTAATTCTTCCAGCAACTAGACTGCGAGGAATAAGTAAGTTTTTATGGGACAATGTATACGTTTTACAACAAAATCCCAGTAAACGTTCAGAATTTAACTATAATAAATTTAAAAGGTAGTCAAGGAACGTATATGTATTAAAGGTTATTACGATATTAATGAATTTTAAATGATAACACAGCCTGGTAATGGAATGCTCGCTCCATGTCTTGTTTCAAAATTGCATAATATGTAATGCCGAATGATCAAATTGTTTATATTTTTAAAAGATGACATAAAAATAGACCGCTGAGTTTCTTTCGCCGGTTCTTCTCAGGTCTGAGGCGTCCTTTTCCTAACCGGTGGTAGTGTGTTTGACAATCAATAAGTAAGTGTAAACTTCAATATTGAATAAAGATATTTTAATTTCAATTTCAATTTGAATATATATTTTGATCTCACTATTTGTTCCCTCCTCAATTTCTTTTGTCAAACTTGGAATGTTTGTCTGAACTAAAATCGAGTGATCTGAGCTCGATTGTAGCAATCATATAGATTTAACTTTCGCTACTATTATGAAATTGAAAACACTTCTGAAACCAGTTTCGGTTTCGGCAAAAGTTTCGGCCAAATTTGGCCGAAACCGAAACTGCGGCCGAAACTTGATTTTTGGCCGAAACTAGGCCGAAACCGAAACCGAAACCGAAAGTTCGGTCGGACACTAATACATATGCATTTTAAGCGTACGCACTACGTATGTCAACCTTGAAAAATTGTAATACCCAAAGTGAATAGACGCTTCGATCATGTCGTGGATTTAAAAAGAGTTAATTATCAATACATGGCCAAGCTCTGCGGATCCGTAATCACATCGTACTAAAAATGAATTGCACACCGCTCAGAACACGTGGGAGGAGGTGGCGAACCTCCGCGAGGCGCGCGCCGGTTGCGCGGCCGGCGCGGCGGAGGGCGTGCTGGTGGTGGCCGGCGGCGACAGCGAGGGCGACGTGCAGCGCGCCTTCTACCGCGCGCGCACCACGCTGGCCACCGTGGAGACGTACGACCCGCGCGACAACGCCTGGCGCCCCGCGCCGCCCCTCCCGCACTCGAGGGCCGAGGCCGGCTCCGCGCTGCTCTGACAAACGCACCCCCGCCACACTGTACACTCCACGTCGGTCACTCGACACCGCCTACGCTTCAGACGGTCCCGCTGGGGCTCCTCGTAAGCGTACACGCTATACCCGAGCCAAATATGTCGTGGAATTTACGTAAACATTGTCTTGTGTGAGTCAAGCGCTCTTGTTGTTGATGTCCCGTGGGGACTGAATGTAGCGGTAGTCCACCAATACGAACACGATAACTGACGGGTGACTGACATTGGACTTTTTTCCATTAATTCCTTCATTCACATTTGTGTTTGTATATAGGTCTTCGGCCTTATACTATCGCTCGCTACCGCTGCGGATGAGTTATGGTTTAGGTTTAGTTGACATAAGATATTTGGCTACCTACAAAAATCGAACAAAAATTGCGTCATAACCGGTAAGAGAGGGTCTTCAGAGTTATCATGGCCGCGTCCACTCTCTTTAACCTACAATCCCTCATCATCCTTAATCTTATTTAAGATAAGCCCGACGATTATGCTTATTTTGCTTATTTTAATAATTAAGTTGTCTAACGCCAAAAAACAAAAGATTATGTATTAATGCTATGATTTTTATAAATTATTCTCATTTACAATAACAATACATTATGGACCTTTTATTACAATTAATAAGCACCCACATGGGAATTATATCGCACATTTTCGAAAAGACTGATCTAAATTATATGTCCATGGAACCGAATAATATCAACAGACGCCACAATATATGGCATTTAATATGAACTTAACAGAAATCGCTGTGCTACTTTGCGCCCTCAAATTGTGAGCGCATCAACTATTACTCATTTACAAAGGGGATTCTAATTAAGTGGGTTTCACTTCCAGTAATGAGCTTGCACATATTTAAAATATTAATTGGTAAATATTTTCATTTGTTTTTAACAATTGACATTATGGTATTCGGCTTAGCCGATGATTTCATAAACACGCTTCGACACTTTATACTTGATAACTAACAAGGCTGTTCGATAAATGTGGCAAATCTTCTAAGCAACTAAGTCACTTTATAAATTGTGATTAACAATAATAAGTACAATTTGACGCTAAATATAGTTCATTATCCGTCTTGTTTATTGGTATTTATATTTAAGTTTTAATTAAAGTAAAAACATAACATTTTATATGCAACAAATTCTAATTAAACATTTTATTCTATTTTAATTATGAAATTTACTTCGAAATTCGTGTTGTTAATATTTGCAATCACTAGGGAAGTACGTACAAAATGACATACAGTTTTGGTTTTGGGTCATAACTCTTTAATGATAAATCACAGCGCATTCATATTGCACCAGTAATCTTAGGTTTAATATCTTTGAATTATAATAGATACTTAAAAGATAAACCAACTAGAAAAAATAATATTTTTAAATTTAACTGAGATCAACGAAATCCATTTTGTCCATATGCTATGGACAAAATGGCATACCACATACGGACTAAATGACATACACGGCAAAACATATAAAATTACAAGCAAAGCTCACAAATGAACCGCTTGGTTCGTTTAGAAACGTCCGCAAGAAGCTGGGCCCAATGTGAACATTTTAAACACCGCAACCAGTCTTCTCAGGTTTTGATTGCGAATAAAGATCGTTAGCAATAAATGCATGCGCAATCCTCTTCGTCATCTTGAGCATAGTTTGGACAATTTTCTTCTTCGCTGTCTTCTTGGAATATGGTTTTGGTAACCTTTCGTCTCTTCTTCTCTGAAGGAGCTTTAGGTTCATTTTTTGCCTTAATTTCTCTCATATTGGGAGTAGAAGTCAAAACTAAAGAGGTTTGTTGTTTCTTTGGTTTACGTTTGCCTTGGCCACTTACGTAAAGTCCTTGTGGGACAGGAGATATTACTTCAATAGGCACTGCTAAAATATGGGATGAGGGATGTTCTTCATTACCAATAGATGGGAGATTTTGATTTGCAGCAGGTAAAATAAGGCCTTGACCAGTGTTTGCTGTTGAATTTTCAGCTGGTTCCGTAGAGTCGGTTGTTGGAACTGTCTGTCATTATTGTCAGGTGTTACGCGCAGATTATTTGTTGCTGAGTTTCAGAAGTTTGGAGATCGTTCGTTCCAGGAAGTGACAATAAATCGTCTGGCTGTTGTGTCGAGTGTCCTGCTATGGGAACTGGAATAGGACATATTTGGTGATGATATTGCATATTGGAGGTGTCTTCCAGTGGAATGTTTGTAGTCTCTGCAGGTTCGTACATATGATCGGGAAATATTTCAGGGTTTAGAGGCCAAATCCCTGTGCTTTTAAATCCGTTACAACCATTTTGCACTGTAGCTGCCTTACCATAAGCTTCTTTGAACAAGCCAGCAATTTGAAATTGTGTAACAACACGTCCTGGGTGTTGTTTAAGCCATTTGAATGTCTCTTGGTTGAAATATGTTTTCAAAGGCGCGAAAAATGAGACATCCAAAGGCTGGAGACGATGAGTGCAATGTGGAGGTAGACACAGAATAATAATGCCGTTTTGTTTCGCATATTCTAAAATTTCAAGCCCTTTGTGGCTTACATGCCCGTCAACAATCAATATAACTTTATCGTCAATAGATGATTTAACAAAAGTTTGAAAATGTTTGAGCCATTTCAGAAATAAATCCGTTGTCATCCATCCTGATGGTTGAGCTACACCTAAAGTGCCAGGAGGTGCTGCATCGACTAATTCATTTTTCATATTTTTCCTAGAAAATATCATCATCAGCGAACATAGGTACCAATAGCATTTACACAACAAACAACAGTGGTGTTAGTTCCACGTTCTGCGCTAGTTATTACGCCAACTTGCTTCCTACCAGTAGTAGCCAATATCTTTTGGGGTTTTGTACAGTAGACAGGCCTGATTCGTCAGGTATTATAAATTCTGTGTGGCCTAATGTTCTCAGATTCCAGCAGATGTCCGTAAATCTCAAAAACTTATTGACTTGAGGTCGATTAAAGCCTGAGCACGAGCAGCTGAAGTAGCTTCTGGTTTGCGTAAAGAAATATCTTTATTTCGTCTCAAAAATCCTTCTAACCATTCTTGTCCAGCTTTTCGTTTTCGGATTAAATTTGTGAGCAAAACCGTTTTTTCAGCCAACTCAAAAGCTAATTCTTGAACAGACGTTCGTGTCAGTCCAAACAAACGAGATTCAAGTAATTTCAAATGCTCAACTAATTTTCTTTCCACATCAGGTGTAAAAATAGTTTTCCAACATCCTAGACCCTTTGCAGAGGACTCCAAAGTTTTGTTACTATTCAAAGCATGTCTTCTTAGTGTTGCTTGTGGCACTCCAAATGTCTTCGACGCTAAAAGCCAGCCCATTTTATTACTGCGGACTGCTTCTATAGCTTTAGCATTGATTCCTCACTCCAGGATTGACGATCAGTCTTGCGCTTATAATAACGCGGCATTGTTATATCTGTAAAGAAATTAACAGCTGATTAACGAGAAACTGGTATTGGGTACCTACAATGAACTCATTGAGTTCTTATGGACAAAACGATATACCTATGTCATTTTGTCCATTACATATGTATGTCATTTTGTCCATAAAGCGTTATAAAAACAAAATTCAACAATAAATGCAAAATGATTATTATTTACGAAAAAACTATTTGATCGCGACAATAAATACTTAGGGATGTAATAAACGTAAACAACAGATAACATTATGAAAACATAATATTATTACACAAAACTCCCTGCAATTAAAAAAAAATCGTAACTTACCAAAGTTTATCTTCGGCCTTGACACCCAAATGAAAGATTTGTGCGAGTTCACGTTTTGACAGGTTAGTATTACCGGCTGGAGTCACGTGATGTAAGTTGTCTATGCGGACTAGAAGCGACAGAATTTGAAATATCATGCCTGTGTCATTTTGTCCGTATATGTCATTTTGTACGTACTTCCCTACAACGTCAGAATTCAATAGAGTTTTATGATTTGACTATTAATTAATTAAAAATTTTCTTCCTAACATTTAAAATAACATTAATATTTTATTAAAGAACTGGCCGAATAGTTCGTCAGTACAACTTTTACATAAAATTTATTTTTGAGTTTTTTCTGTTTTTTGCTAAAATACGTCGAGAATTTGCGCTAAAATAATGGTAATGATATTGTTTGAATAATTAAATTCGATACACCAAAACTTCACACATTTTAAAGTTCTTTCTCCAAAAATATATGAAAACTAAACGAATATTGCATAAGCATATAGTGCTTTATATGTATTTCTCATCTTCTACTCTTTCTTTCTTATTCTACTGAGTTAATATTTTATCATATGTTATATCTGCTATGGTAAAAATGCTATTTAAAAAATTTCTAAATTATAAATTTAATAATCAGCCGAAAAATTAATTTTTGTTATGATAAATTTTTATATACTTAGTGCATAATTAATTATAATGATAACAATGACTTCCACTGCCACAGTATAATCAGTACTTAAGTCGATAAAAAAAGAGATATATTATTTTAAAAGAGGCCGGCAGCCTTACTTGTAATTTAGAATGTAAGCTACATTCCACTTGTTCGAAATTCGATTATACGGAAGTGCTGTTCTTTTTTTTATTTGTGCAAGATTATTGGTCATAAGGAATTTTTATTTAATCATTCATCTAAAATTCTCCGAGTTATGTAATTTTGTAAATATTTGTTTTGTGCCTGACATTGTTTTAAACACATCTCATCTAATGTAATTCATGAAACAAAGCCAATTTAAATTGTTAAAAATTATATGTAAATAAATGTTATACGTTTTTGTAGGTATTGTTGCAACTATACTGTGCAGCAAGACATGTACTGAAACTTTATAATGTATACATTACAATTAAAAGATGACAACTATATAAGTTGTGTGGAGATACTAACATAGTTTTTAATTCTTAAGATAATATGAATCATGTCTAATAGTTGAGCGAATAAAATGGGACATGATAATTTCTCATATAGATGTGGTGTCAACGATTGCAGCGAGAATATTCGAAAAACGAACTCGTTACTTTTTATACTTTTTAATTTATTTAATGCGCGACGAAGCAATACTATTTGGGAGCTAAATAAGATCCGCAATTGATGTCAAACTCGAATGACGTCAAAACGTCTTTTGTTCTGTACTTGTAGACTATAGCGTACGATGACATGTTATGCGGCCAAATATTTTCTAGCATGTGTATGAATTATCGGGTCGTGCATTATAAGGAGTAATAATGCACGATCTAATAGTCCGTGTACATCAGATGATATTTCCCTCCTATTGGTCAGCTCATCTCGTCTTTCATTGGGCAATACAGTGTTCTGTTATTTATGGTTTGAGCCTCGTTTATATTAACTGGCTAACGGGATTATTGGCCGGCGGTGCATTATCGACCGATATTATACGGCCTGAAAATCCGTGTGCAAACATTGACTTTTATTTCTACATTGATTATCTGGCCGTACAAAGTTGACGTCTAAAGTAGTCTATACTACTTTAGACGTCAACGGCACTTGACGTATGGCGATAGCATTTACCAATAAGAACGCTATACATTATGGCGCCACTAGTTTGACATACTTTGTTTATAAAGATCAAAATGTCTTATTTGGCTCCTAGTATAGACATCGTCTTTTTATGAAGACAGACATGTGTCTAAAGACACTTGATCGGTAATTTTGTATGCCTTTAACATATCAATATTATAAAAACATTATAATACAAATTTGACCGAAAGTATATATTCGCTACGAAAAATGTTTATAATATTTTATTCGTTAAATTTGTTAATTGATTGTAATAGCATAAGTAGTAAGTGTACAAAATATATATTTTAGTTATATCGGTGATGATTTATAACTTATGTTTGTATGTAAAGATATATTGTTTAGTACCAGTCAGTGTGCAAAATTATCGCTTTTTATATTGTAGCACAATAATATATAAAATGCATAATGTTAATTATGACCCATTATGTTTTGTAGAAATACTCGGGTTATGTTATTCATGATGTACAAAGATTTATTTCGAGTATTAAGGATTTTTTTAATTCCTCGTTTAAGTTACAAATAAGAATTATAAATGTAGTTATACATGAATTGATTTAATATTTTTTATCTTTAGTATGCTTGTAGTATACTTAAAGGGCTTATTTAAATGAGAATCTTTTTAAATTTAATTCAAATGTAGCAAGGTTAGGATCAAGTCATACGCCTTCGATGCACGTAACAATTGGGTAAAAGAAAAAGATTTAAATAATACAATTTCTATAAAAGTTCAAATATATTTATTTTGCAAAATAGTGAGATTAATAAAAAAGTTACATAAAATTATTTCGAAAAATAAAAAAAAGAAATTCTTAACATATTTTAGCCCAATGTATTGAGACACTAGAATATTTTCATAACATACACAATATAATTTAATAATTGTGTGCGCACTGATTTATTCATGTGTTTCATTTACACGAGCCCTAATTCTACACTCTCAATATAGTGAGACCCCCTGGCTATAAAAAATTCAGCGTTAGACGCCATAAATGCCCTTGAGACATTGGATTAAATATTATGTCTCAATTAACCACTAATAACGCTGGCAACCCCCTTTGAACGAGAATACGGTAGTGTTTTCACTACTTATCCCAGTACCGTCCGGTACCTTGTAAAAAGAGGAGCTGCCACACGTGAATTACTCGTGTAATTTAGAGTGTAAATGCGGGAAACTTGGCATTTTCAGGTTGAGATATATCCTTCGCTAAAAACAGTCTTCCAATTAAGCCCTCGAACAAAGACGCTGGCCTGTCGGGAGAATGCCACTCGGTACCAGGCCGTTCCGATATGCACCACTCCACAAAGCAATACGCACGATACAAATAATTTGGATCCTGAAAGGAATAAAATCATACATTCACAAATTATATTTATATTAAGATGTTGATAGTAAAAACAACACTAGAGCGAGATTTGAACCCAAATTTAAGATAAAGTCTACTGTCAAGGTGTAGTTGTGATGAAACGTATGATGCTCGAGACCTGAACCTAAATAAAAATGGAATCGATGTAAACAACGCAATACAGCAATAAAGGGGGTTCTTACGTATGGCGTTATTATTAGTAGATAATCTCAGTGAGTTGACAGACTGGTGAAAATTCATTAATAATAACGCGAGTAATTTTTTGATCAAGGTATGGTGTAGCTGCCTAACAATGCTAAATTATTGAACGTCGATATATATTCTATTGAACAAGATGTATAACTGTAAAGTTGTATTAGTATAAGTTCGGATATTATGAAAGAAGAGACATGCATCCTGATCATTTACTGTATATTTAGTATTTTACGAAAATACTGTTTCGGTCAAACGGGCACCCGTCTGCTTGTATAATTACGAATGTGATCGAAATATGTATATAATGTATCGCTTACCACCAGATTAACGTCCTGTTAGTCGCTAGTTCAACTAATAAACAAATTAAAAACGAGTATCTGTAATATTCATCCTTATGTTTATAACGTGGAAGAAAAAAATCTAATATACTCACTTTAGTGGCTTGATACAGACACAAGAATGTGTACGCATTGCCACTAACTCCATGACAAATGCTGTAACCCTTTGTGGAGAGACCACGTTTCCAGGTGACCTCACCGCATTTAACTGCAATCTGTAAATACTTTTCGTCCCCGAATATCTAAAAAATTTAAATTTGTAAATAATATTCATGATAGGCCGATGAGAGGTAATCACTGGATTGCCTGTAAAGTTAGATTAGCGTCGGATCGGGCATGGAAAAGAGTCGGTCATGCGCCTGATCTCTTCCGAATCGTGTCGGCTTTGCATCCGGAGGAGGGAGTGCACCTGTGTTTGACAAACTCATATAATATAATATCTCTCATGTACATGGCCGATCCCTGATATAGATTGGCCGCCGTAGTCGATACGAACACGTCATCATATAATATATATTATAATAAACACAATTTTTTTTAATAAATAATAACTTTATAATTATTAAGGAACGTTAAACCTGATGAGCCAGAGCATATAGATGAACGATGCCAGGTGCCCCATGACACCATTGCACCAACTTATCTCCTGCACCGCTGCCGAGCGATGAAGGAAAATTGCCCGAAGAATATTGCGTATTCGTCAACCAATCTATCGAAGGCTTTACCAAGTTTTTCATGTCTTCGTCGTTAATGTAAGATCTTGCCTGAAAAGAAAATTTACATTGTATATGCGATTCAAATAGGATTCGAACCAAGGATCCGAAATGTACAATTAAATATATTATTATTTATCATCATCATCAGCCTGTGTTAGTCCACTGCTGGACATAGGCCTCTCCTAATACACCCCTATACATTAGGGGGTTTGGGTCGTATCCCAACACGCTGTTCCAATGCGGGTTGGTGGGTGGACCGACTTTTTAAATGTCCATCCGAGGCAGGGATCTTCTCACTTTTCAGACAATTGGGTGACCGGCCCAACAATGAAAATTTGTTGCGTCCCCGCAGGATTCGAACCCACGACCTCCGGTCTGTAAAGCACAAGCCACTAGTATTCAAGTAGCATATCACTATATAAGCATATCAATTATTAGTATTCAAGTATAATTAATGTTTCTGTTTACGTAAACATTAATGAATATTTTATTTAAAATGTAAAATATTCTCGACGTTTCGAACACTTTCCAGCGGCCTTGGACTGAAATGTACTCTGTGATGACCCCGTGGAAGACTGAGATAGTGAGATGACATAGGACTATTGTTACGTAATGTTTTACGTTTAGCGGAGGATAAATTTACATAGATTCTGATCTTGTTCAGAATATAATGGAATAGATTTTGAACTTGTTTGGAAAATAATGGAATACATTCTGAACTTAAATGCACGCATAATGTTATTCACATCTTCTCAGCTTCTTTTGGTCATTCTAGCAGCCAAGATATCTTGAAATACAGGTTTAATTTCGGTTAAATGTAAATGATATTTAAATAACTAATATGTGCTCAATGCCTAATTGCGGGTTTTTTTCTAGCTCCCGTCCCCACATACTAGGCGGCCGACATTTTTTGCTAAAAATGATGGCTACACGTGCAGAAGGTACGTGAGTTAGGCGTCATTGCAGATTGTGGCGTAGAGCTTAAAGTTCGCTGTTTAAGAACCTAAAATCGTAGGTTGCTAGCCTGAGGTGTGAAAAACAAATCTGTATATGTTTCCTATAAGTGGGCCAAATAAAGCATGTGTATTATGTAAACATAGTTTAGTGTCAAATCTCGTTGGTTAGACATCGAGTAAAAATGATAATGCAGGCGGTAAAAACGTGTTCACTATCGCTACTGGTTTAATTGCTATCACATTGTACGGAAAATTTCACGGCTCTTGGCGGCCCTGCATTTGATTACACTTCAAAAAATAGCGTTATACCAGATCAACAAAAAAAAGTAAAAGGCGAAAGAGTGCAATTATGTTCTTAATACATTTTTAACACAATATTCACCGTACGTATGCTGTCTTAGACAAAAAAAACTAGCAGGACGGTTATATTATTCCAAATAAAAATGAAATCCTTGAAGGCGTTTTGATAATAATAACATAGGTAGAAGTTTATATTTATATTAACTTAACTACTAAAAATATTAGTACACGATCGAATATTATGTCCACAATTCACAATAGCAACAAAGAAAACATTAAATGTCTGATAATACTTACTTGCAATAACACATATAGAATCCCAGAAGCACCGTGCGCTGCGCCCAGATAAGTCTTATCATGCCATTCCCACAGCAGAGGGCACAATGACTTAATTTGTGAAGAAAACAACTTTCCAGTCGAAAATATATGCTCAATGACCTGAAATTTATTGATTTCTTTTATACAGCGTTTATAAGTGTGGTCATTAATACAAGAAGAATATGAAAAAACAACTTTGTTGCAATATGAACCGATAACACATTTACCTAAATAATCACAAATGTCGACAACCATTTTGGCATTCATTACGAATGTTAGTGCCTTCTAATAACAGACATCTAATTTGCATTAAATGTGTGACTTATTTGATTAATTTGCACATGATTTTAAAGTTTACAATACATCTTATCTCGTATTACCTTTTCAAAATGCGAGGCAGGTATGACGCTTTCGGATGTATGGCACTTAACGAATAACAATGCGTAAAGATATCCAGCGGCCCCGTTGAGTAATTCATTGGGCGATATTTCCAATAATGTTACAAGATTCAATAATCTGTAGAAAAACAGCACGTTATTAGTCTATACCCAAGTCACAAAAGGTGTGGAGAATGCATTAACTGAGCCACTACAAAAATGAATGCACACGTCACACGTCAACCAATTTTATTTTTTATAATTTTATGTATGTTATTCAATGTTGGATTTGTATTAGTACCTTTCCAACAATGTATTGAAGTCGGGAAAACCTTCCGGGCACTTCTCACCCATATGGTATGTAATAACGGTTGCCAATGCCATTGGTCCAGCATCTCCACAAAGAAAACCAATGCGATGTCGTTTTAGACGCTTTAAGTCAAGATAGTTTAAAGCAAGCTGCAATATTAAGTGATATTTAGAGATAATCTTGATTATTAATGATTTATGTTCGTATAAGCAGTGCAAAGAATCGAGTAACGCTATGATGATAACGATATATAAAGCAAATATATGGTAAGTGAACCAAATAAAGGCCTTATTTGGTTTGGCTATAATGCACTGGTAGTAACTTAAACACTTGAAATTATTTATTAATCTTTGTAATAAACGAAGAAAACTTGCTTTAAACACAAAAAGAAATCTTTTGTGATCACAAATAACTAAAATGTAAATTTGGCCTTATTGCGAAACCTGTATCTAAAAAGGGCTAAACAAAAAATATTCAACTCAGTCATGAAATCTTAATAACTAATGACTTGCGTCATTTAAGATCAGACTTAACGAGTTTCTCATAATGTATTATTACTACATTTATGAGCCTTTCTCATCCTGGTTTTTTTTAACAATCCCCGGAACAGTAAAATATTATAGCAGGTTTCGAGTCCACCACACACCTTCCACACACCTACCAAGATACCATAGGCAACAAGTAACAAATTGCCGCATACCATCAACCCGATTTTCTTTACAAGCTGGACAGTTTTAGTAAGATTTAATATCGTAAAGCTTTGGTTTAGATTTAGTAAGCTGTCGAAGAAGCATTCCATTTTAAGATTTGCTTTCGCGTTGCAGAAATTGCAGGTTGAGCAGATAGGCAGCTAGTAACTAACGCTGATTTTGGTGTCTTTGTATTAATCTTTATTATGAAAGAAGCATTAGAAGCATCTTTAACTCTAGGCGATGGTATAGTAATGTGCAATGAAGATTCACAGCACACATCATCACATCATCAGCCTTTGTTAGTCCACTGCTGGACATAGGCCTCCCTAATACAACCCTATCCATTAGGGGTTTGGGCAGTATCCCACCACACTGGTCCAATGCGGGTTGGTGGGTAGACCGACTTTTTACATGCCCATCCGACGCATGGATCATCTTACTTTTCAGACAATTGGGTGATCGCCCAAATTGCCTAACCAACTAGGAAACAACAATGAAAATTTGTTCGTCCCGCAGGATTCGAACCCACGACCTCCGGTTTCTAAAGCACACGCCCATACCACTAGGCTACGGAGCAGTTATTCAGATTCACAGCATTGCCACCAAATTAATCTTTTGTTACCTCTCAAGTCCTGTAATTTAGAATCCTACCGTGTGGAACAGTCGCTGCCAATGCCGTCTTTACCATGAGGGCACACAGGGGCTGTGCCCAGGGCCCCCAGTCGTAGGGGGCCCCAAAGGACCAAAAATTTCTCTTACAAGTTCATTCTCAAACATTGTCATTTGTCGGGCGCATTACATTTTCTTCTCAAATCAGTTGTCTTATCAGAATATTTTTTCAGGCAGATACTACGCCATTATATAGATGACTGCGCTTATGCCTTCTGTAATACGATTACTGACGCATTCAGTCTAATTCCAAAGCCAAGCTGCCCCGCCTAAACAAGTCTTACGACAATATCTTTGATAAGTAGTCATACTAAGTAAAAGAAAATTGTATCATTCGCTTTTTTAAATTTCCAAAAGAACCCCAAATTTTGTACCCAAGGACCCCAGCCTAGTTAAAACGGCTTTGATCGCTGCCACTTGAAACTTAGGAGACGCAACATCTTTGAAGTCATCGGCACACCAACATCGGTGAACCGTATGATGATACCTCTGAGAAGTCCATCTGTTACGAAGTCCATTGAGCCCTTTTTTCCTTCCGGAAGAAGCTAATGATCCGTTTGCGTTATGTTTATGTTACTAAAAACAAGGGTTTGCTATCTTACCGAGAATTTTCTTAATGACATAAAACATTGGCCTAATAAGGCCAATACATATTTCCGATAGGCTTTATTAGGGCGTGACATGTGACTAAACAAAACAACAATTATATGGAATACACCAGATTTTTCAATGATGTGACGAGATCACTAAACCTACAATTATCAGAAAGACAAAACACAGCACACTGTTCGAATAAACAAAATAACATACCGTGTCATTGGCCATAATTAAAAAAAACAAGCGTGCGCTCCACGTTATGGTTGTTTTCAAGTGCAGCTTTCAGCACGCTCATGGCTAAGGTTACTTGCTGACCTTGCTGTGCTTTAGATAATGTAAACGCACAATTCTCCAGACATGGGCTGCCATTTAAAATTGTAAAGCGGCAGATTAAATAAGTAGGCCTTATTAGGACATGGGCCTCATTTGGTTCACTTACTATATATGGCGTCCGACGTACATATTTTGGCCCTTGATCATTTGGAGAAAAGTCACTGCCTAAAAGCACCGAATATTTTAATTTATAAGATACGCTATCAACGTCTTTACCGACGTTTCATAAGTTAATACGTTCCTAGAATTAGTATAAGTTTCAAGAAAGCTTTGGTATTTTACTATTTATTGAAAAAAAAAAAAATTGACAGCGCTATAACGTAACGCGTTATTGTTTTTTGTCAAACCATATCCAAGCATTCAGTAATTGCTAATCTATACTATGTCACTGTAGCGGCAGCTACACATACATAACGCGACGAACGGTAATCATCTGTATAAAAGATCCGCCGACCTCGGAGGTGCGCGGCGTACGGGGCCAGTGTTACTACCGCGACAGTGCTGCCATCTCGCCGCTCGACTCTCGTCACTTTACTAGTCTAACACCCACCAATTGTACAACTCAGATTTTGTATATAGTTAGGATATTCTATTCAATAAATACGCATCTACGTTACCTAACTTTCTACGACTTAACAAACAACAACAGGCCTTTCAATAACCTCCCTCAAGCTTCAACTGAAGCACTTTTTAAAGATATGAAACTTCACAATATTTAATTTATTATAATTAAATATTAAACAAATCTTGCAAAGAATAGGAACACCAAGCAACTGTACACTGAAGATTATACCAAGTAGGGTCATTTTGCCGGTGTGTAAACATCCGCCGATAAAAGACAATAAAAGGCATAAGAGTTCATCTGCTTCTTAGAAAATAAAGTTAATTTTATAAAAATTTGTATGAGACATAGATTCATTCCTATTTAAATTAGCAGTCATTATTTTTGTTGACATCATATGTATTTGATGACCAAATTTTTAAAATTTAAAGAAGAATGCTTGTTTTTAGCTGATTTTAAGTGTTTGTTAAAAACGTACATAAAAAGAATGCTTGCATACTTGAAGTACAGCACCAAAGTTTTTTCTAGTATTTGTAATATTTCATTGTAATTTACATAGCTGCAATGTTTTTGCAATTAGTGAGATTTTTGCAGATATAGTAAAATATTGTTTTTGGTTAGAAAAACAAAATTGCCTAACACTGATTATTATAAGTCCACAGCATTAGGAAGAAGGTTTTGTTGCTTAAAGATGAGAATAAAATACATTTAATCTCCTTCATTTTTTTTTTCACAGGGGCATAAACTGTATATTAAAGTTGCTTCCATAGTTGATTTCTCTGCAGCTCTTCATCGCACCAATCACAAGTTCTAAGCACAACTACTATATTTAGCCAATTTAAACCCAGTATTAATTCATTAATAACAATTCTAGATTCTTCATTACCATGGATTTAATTTTTTGATCAAATCATCTGCATAAGTATCATCCTAGTGGTCTTAAACTAGCATAGGGAATTGCATACTAGATAAAATAGTCACAATCTTGCATTTTATGTACTTTTTGATTATTTAACCTAAATAAAATGAAGAACAAAATTCATAAGTTTTAAATAGAATATAAAACCAATTAGTATAAGTACTCCCTGTCGTAATAATTACTTTAACTTAAAAACAACACCAACTTTTTGCTAACTAGAGAAATGACCCTACCACAGTACAAAGAACAATAAAAGTGATAAGTTAAGTGTAAATAATATACATATAAGAACTAACCTTTAAATTGTCGTCTTGCTTATCTTTAATGTAACACATGAGATAAAAATATGCCAAACCAGCTGAACCAGTATAAACTGTCCCATTGCACAATATTTCCTTCTGCATTTTTGTTGTCAAAATATTCAACTTGCTCAGTTTAAAGTCATGCAAAATGTTCTTGAATTCCTCTGAGGACTAAAAATATTATCTGATTATCTATAGAAAACACACATAACTAAAATAAATTTACTATTTTAGTCCATTTTTTTTTCATACATTTTCTTACACAGCATATATGTAAAAATAAAAAAACTTTAATCCTTCACATTTATCTAAAAATGTAACAAATGTTTTTTTAAACCAAACTCGTTTACAATATAAACAAATTTTCATTATGTCCTTGAAGCTCGGACGCCGCAGGAGTTTTAGCATATATTGGTGGTCTAGAAATCTTTGACAAATATTTTTGTATAAACTAACTAATATACGAGTACTTCATAACGTACAAGTAACAAATTAACAAAGCAAGGTCATTTTTGATAATCAAACATATTTTTGCAAATGCTATGCAATACAAACTTCAATAAAATACAAACCTCGTAGTAATTAAGCCTCTCATCCGAAAAGTCCCTGAAAGTGTTGTCAAAGTAATTTTTTTGTGGCATTATTATTTCTTCTCTTTCCGAATTACTTAATACAAATATTATACGTATTTTATTAACAGATTAAATTAAAAAATCTCCACTAATCGTACAACGCACAATCTTGACGTTAGTTTGCAAAGTGCGTAGTAGTCCTGAGCAAAGAGTATACCAAAGAGCATACTAATGGTGTAGAATAAGAGTGGACACTCGAACCTTCTTTTTGATACATTGAAAAGCGCACTCTGTACTTTAAAGAATGTAACCGACAAATACACGCCTTTGCAATTTTATTTGTTGCGTGTGTAGATATATTAATATGATTCTGTTATTAATCTTTTAATAAAATCATAAAATTGGTTGTCATAATAAATATTTCAATGATTCAACAATTCAATTATTGAATTTTACTATATATCCCATAATAATTATTATGTAAAACAAACTAATATATGTACGAGTTTTGTACGATATAGGACTTCTAACGTCAAACTAATATTAATTATATATAATTATATTGTATATTTAAATTTCAAAATTTAATGTTTCATAAACAGAAATGTCTTCTTTACCTGATCGTCAAAGATATTTAATTTAAACTCATAACAATAAAATTAAAAAACCTTATTTAACTCTTTAATTATTTCATATTTATAACCATCATTTAAAAAAAATTGCGACACGATATCTTTATAATTTTTATTGTTTAATATGATTATTTTTAAAATGCGTTTCGTATTACAAGACTGTAATACTAATGCGTGTAAATACGCATAAAATAAAACAGATCTTATTTCAAATACCTAACTAACAATCATATATAAGAAGGATCGTATTTCCATTGATATTTAACGTAGTTGTATTCAACGTGGCTATACATACAAACTAAACATTTCTTACACGAATGAAAATAAACAAAATAATGTGCAAGTAAAACTATTTTATTACTTTACGTCTGCCTTAAGTAAATTATTAAATGTTACACATATTATTATTTTATTAATCTCCAAAACATTATTGATGAGGAACATATAGGTTCGCCACGAATAAAACTCAACTTTACTTATTTTTCGGAGAAGATTACTTTCAAAAAATTTTTAACTTTTCACACTGAAAACTCAAAAGTATGTGATATTATACGAACTATAAGTAAATAAGGGAATTGCGGTATATTTCTTACACAATTATTCTTTTGTCGCTCTTTTTCTTATGATCCAGAAATTTTGATGATGGAGACAATGGGCTCTTCTTTATATATAATTTCATTGATAAAATAAATAATATATGTAGCAAATACTATAAACAATCGCAAATTATTGACATAGTTTTGTACCCACAATTTTAACTGATTGAAAGATAACTTACTATATCAATAAACATATTACCTCGTGGCAAATATTTTGTCAATCTAATAGCCAAACGCGCAACGGTTTCGAATACTTCCTTAAAAGTTTTAAAATGCCTATATCTCAGAAAACACTTAGTAAATGTAATAAATAATGCAGCGACACGATATTAAACATAAAAACAAACAAAAGAATTGAAATAACAAACATAATAATGTCACAACATGAACCAAAAAATATATACTAAAAAACAATATACTTATCAAGTAATTATAAAATATTTTGGTAACAAGAATTTAAATATATAAATACTTGTTTTCTATATAATTGATTATTCATCATATTTTATTATTACAAATAAAATATTAAAATATAATTAAAATATCTTGCATTTAATTAAATATTTAACTTTTCTATGTGTTAAATCAAGTTACTGTCTAGTTTTCTTTATATACATAACATAACTGCCGTCTAATAAGGCTAATAATCAATCGTTATGATACATTTAACAAGGACGTCATCTATCTCATAAAGGTCAAACTACAAAATCTGTTTGACAGATTACTTCTAAGTGTCCCCCCTCCCCTCACTGACGAATAGTGTAGTAGATGTAATGTAATTAATGTATATGTTTGTTGTTACAGCTGGTTATGGTTCATTCGTATTTGTTTGTCTTCGAACTCCATTTCATTTTTAAATGTATTATTTTTAATATATATATTTTTTTATTTTAACAACTTAATTGCTTTTCAGAATAAATTGTTTATTTGCCAAGAAAGTTTGTACATATTTTTATGAACTCGGACATAACATGCTTATATACAACTTAACATCCTTGAATCCCAAGAGGGTGAAATTAACTTGAGCTTGTACAATGTATATTTAGTGGTTAGTATGTTAAACCACAGTAGCCTAGTTGAACATTGCCGATTGTAAAGCTTTTTAAATAAAGTTCACGTTCAATTATATTTGAATTCTCATAGCTAAAGTGGTGTATCCTAAGAGAACTTGGACTAACTTATTGGACGGAGTTACCTTTTGTAATTAAGTGTGACAGAAGTCTTTTGTGAGTACGAAGCGGATTTAAGTGACTGACCGAGAGACGGTGCAAAACTTCTAGCATCTAGTAAAAGTTTTTGTCAAATATTAAAGGTTCGCTGTGTAATTAAACTTAATTAGTATGCAAAAATTTTATTCTTCTCTTTTGTAGGTATCAGGGAATGCGGAGACTCCCAAAAACACATCACTTCTGTTTTGTATAGAGTTAATTCGGTTAAATCATTAAGTTGTGAATGTATCTATAATGATTTTAATAAAAAAAAGTCCGTTATGTACTTTTTTTTTTAACTACTTAAATAATGCAATTAATAATGGTTGCGCTTTTCATTTAGTAAAAAAAAAACGTAACGAACAAGTTTGTCTATTAACGTCATCAATGTTTTTGACTTTTCTACTTCCCGTTGTCAAATTTATGATAAGAAAATTTCAAAGGAGAGCGCATGCGTCTGACAATTTTCGGCCATATTGTTATGACGCATGCAAGATCATAGGTCTCCGCCAGTGACGAGTCTTCTCGCAGTTGACGTGGCTACTACGTACCGTCCCGTTCGCCCACTCCGGACGCAGCATATACGGTGACGAAGAATACGTAACTGGTGAGTGCTCGTACCGAAGACATCTTGCGGTCTGTCACGGTCGCTTCGATCTGGGTTCATAAATATGTACTATCAATTCGATAACACGTACATTTATTTAAAATACAATTTTAGAAGTCTTAAATGTTGTGTATAAGCTAACATACGCAATAGGAAAATTCCAAGTATGACGTGATGGTGCCGTTTTAGTATTTCTTGTTAAACAATGTGGCTTTATACTAACCAGCCAATGAAATCGAACAGATTAGATGACAAATATTGAGTATATGAATGCGAGGAATGCAAAGAATGGTGACCTTGAATATTTTAGGTGACCTTAGTGGGCATGGACGGAATGGTGGAGGAGAACGGCACATCCGGGGGTGCAGGCGTTACTGACCCGCTGACGAATGCTGGGCCATCCGCTGGTGCTGCCCCTCATGTTGTTACAAGCATTGTTCAGCTCACCTTACCCGCGCAAGCCCCATCAGCTCAGGTAAATATTTTGATGTTTTGTTTATATTGTATTAAAGCTTTTAGTATTCAAATTCCGATTGAATGTTTCTTTTTAATTTCGTGTTTGTTGTTACAGGTCCAATCCGTCATTCAACCAAATCAACAGTCAGTTATACAAACCGCTTCAAATATACAGTCTGTGCAATTACCTAAAGGAAATGTTATTCTCGTTAGTAAACCAAGTTCAGTTATACATACTACCCAAGGCACTTTACAGACATTACAGGTACTTAAATTAGGTAAACATAACTATGTTTTTATGTGATTCAATTAATAAGTTATAAAAGAGATTATTTCAAACTACAGATTAAACCCGAACCAAATTCTATAGTTGGTGCACAGGGGCAATCTGCAAGTGATGATAGCGGTAGCGATGATGAAAATCCAAAATCAAATTACCGTGAAATGTTAACAAGACGTCCATCATACAGGAAAATTTTAAATGACCTTGGTGGTGCTGAAATTGCTGGTGAGTTTTTTTTCATTGAAATTTGCATGCCTCTTGAATGTTAGTATAAGCAAGTTGATAGATTTTGCTATGTAATATTCAGTTGATTATATAAAGATTGTGCTTAAAACTTATTGTCATAAATTTTATATTTGTATGTGTTAATTATTTTATTCTAATATGAAAATGATAAACACAAAACAATTTGAAGGTTGATAACTGTTAGATATACTATAAGCAAATTATATGGAAATTATGGTGTTTGGTAACAAAATGATAAGAAATATGAACCATACTATTAAACCATCATAAGAACATGGTAATACTTCCAGAAAATCGTATGGGCTCTAAACCAGGATGCGAGAATGAGATGTCGCTGTCATCTCCCTTATCATTTGCACCAGGTCAGTTTGATGTGCTGCAACTGACACATCTTGTTTGTGTGAGCAGTGTTACTAACCTGTTTTGTTCCAAAACATAACTTATCACATTTCTTAACTTCATTTGTTCATAATTGTGCCTTACACTCAAGTGTAATTTATTAATTGCAAACTACTATATAATTATGTTAAAAGACATTTTCATTGGCATACTGCATATGCAGGTTTCTGTCGCATCAAAATAGAGTTTTTGTTTCGATATTTAAATGAATATCAAAAATCTTAAAATAAATATACTCTATCCTATATACATAATTATCTAAATATACTTATATACATATAAAAATATTTTACATATTTCCATCAATGAATTCCTTTTCAGTTTATAGGGCTATGCAGTTTCAAATTTTTGTTATTTTAGAAAATAACAGAGGTTATCAGCCCTACTTGGATATATAAAAAATTGTCTGTTAAAATTTGTGCTTGCTGTGATTTACTAACATATTTTTAAAAACAAACTAACTAACTTTAGAAGGATTATGGGTATCCTATTTATATTTGTGATGATGAAGATTTGATTCCGGAATTTAATTAAATATTACTTCTCTCTTTCTACTATTTAATATATTTGATACTAGCAGACAGAGTAGCATGCAAATATCAAAAAAAAAAGTTAAAAATAAAAGGCCTTTCTGGAAATAAATTAACAAAGGACAAGCGCATTAACTTTTTACTTTGTTAGTTACATGAGTTGTAATATTTATGTTATGCACAACTCCCATTTAAATATTTTCACTTAGTTTAATTTTTTTTTTTAATTTGGAAGGTCTAGCTAGTGAACAGTGGCACATTTGAGGCAACTACATAAATATAAATTTATCCACCATGATTATGTGATGTAGCATTAAATGTAAATAATATACTTAATGGACTTCTAATATTTCTGATGTGTTTAAAAAAATAAATATTACACAATAAATGTTTTATGTCTGGTTCATTATTTGCAATGATATAGAAATCATACAGATGTGTTGACAAAAAATTTAATCTTGGTATAAGATATGAGTGTTAAAACCATTGCTTATGAATGCGCTTTCTCTTGTTTACAAGTATTAATGTGCTTTATGCATCTATACAGATATACATATACATAAAGTTTTGAAAACATTAACACAGAATCACCGTTTTATAATTTATATTCAACATTGATAAGATAAAGCTACTTATACTTTTTTTCCTTTATTTAATATTTGCCCAATTTTATTTTATTATTTAAATATTTTATCGGTTTCTAATTATTGGTTATTGTATTTTTACATCTTAATTGTTTTAATATTACCCACCAAAGGAAATTTTATCTTTTTATGACAGAATTAAATTCTTTATTATATTATTTTAAGAAACTTCTATTAAACATTTGATCTACCTTTTCATTAAAATTATTCTCTAAAAAATTAAGTGAGATTAAAATTATGCACATATACGTAAACCTAAATATTGTGGATATTTAAAAAATAACCACAATGGCTATGGCTAAAATCATTGCTTTGCAAAGAATCATCAGTAAACAAAGAAAATGGTTTACAAACTGTATGACATCATCAACATTACCTCATAGTAGATTACGTCATCACCTAAGAATACGATGAAATAAGCTTATGGCGCGAATGACTAACGTCTCGTTTGTACAAAAGCAGATACATTGTCAGAGGTAATAAAAAGTGTAAAAACCGAAAATTATATAAAAAAATTATGTAAAATGTTCTGAAATATATGTAATATACTTCAGCCAAAGGAAACTCGAAATAAATGAAAACTTAACCCATGGCTGCACATAGCATTATACATACAAGTTGTCAATCACCGAATGACAGACAAGTAATAAAAACAATATATGTCCAACATGGTATTGGACATATATTGTTAGTTGCTTTGAGTTATTATATTTATGTTTAATTTAAGTCCTATATGGCTAATCTAAAGCTTTTGCTACTTTATTAAACATTTTTCACATTTTTATAAAGAAGTTCTAGCACTCTTTATTATGATAAATCTTATTAAATAGCTGTAGCTATAATTAATTTATAGACTAAAATAGTTATTGTAATGTAGAAGGTTTGTTAAGCCTATTTAATTCTGTATCTATTTTTTTTTAATTTCTGTATTGGTTTTGTTTATATTTGTTTGCAACTCTATTACATCTGTAGAACTAGGGCTAGGTTAAGTTAGGGTTGAATCTTATAAGTAACTATATTTGGATTATCATTGCTTTCTATTTATACTGTGATATTTGCTGATGACCGAATTACATAATTAATCATGTTAAGATGACCTAATCCTCAGACAAACTTGTTGCAAGGGGGTCCTTTTTTTATATAAATTTTATAGGTCCTTTTAATGTGTCAATGAATTTTAATTCAATATTTAACATAAATAACTAGTATTTTCATTAAGGTTACAGAACTGTCAAATCTAATAGAAATTGGTCAGGTTACCACAGTTTTCAATATAAATTAATACAAATCAACAAAGAGAAGAAGTGGAAGTTGGTAACAATTTTGAATTATAATTAGTAATATTGCTATATGTCAGATAGAACTTCTATAGATTATGTTATGTGTTCACAAATGTTACCGTACATGGTTATGTTACTGTGTACTTAGATTTACTGTACTCAAGGTGTTATTAAGATATGACCTACCCTAAATTAGTTTTTAAATAATTCTGTTTTGAAATAGTATCTTGCATTAATGCAAATTCTACATATAAATGAACAAAAAATGTGTGTTTTGGCACAGCTTATCTGACTGTCCTAAAACAATTGATGCTTAAAGGAATCTTAAACATGGGTAAAACTTAAACAAATTAATTGTGTTGGAATAATTTTTCTTAATTTAACATGTTGTTAAATTAATTAATAGAACACTAACTAACAATTTATGTACTATTTTCAATTTCACTCCTTATTTATTATCCCTTTTCAGTTATGGTCATCTAAAAATTTTTGCATTCTTTAATGTAGTTGTATAAGAAAAAAAGTATATATTCTATACACTATATATATTTTATATATACATATGTCTAATGACATTTATTTTAAAGTTTTAAAGCACAATCTTTATAATTATGAAGAACTTTAAAAATTTTTTTGAAAATATATATCAGTGTTATTTTTTTATGCATGATAGATTTTTATTCATAATATCTTTCTGCCATTAGTGATTCCAGCTGCCTTGCAAACAGAAGGTGGACTACACACATTAGCTGTATCAGGTGCTGCTGGTGGTAGTGCTATTGTCCAGTATGCAACAAATCAAGATGGACAGTTTTATGTTCCGGGTTAGTTTTTTTATATAAATTTGACAAACATTAAAGGCATGCTCTATATATATTACTAGTTGTAAAAACCTGAACAAATCGTACTTATGATTTTAGGCCCTATTTTAGAAGATCAGACGAGAAAACGAGAGATGCGACTTCTGAAGAATCGTGAAGCAGCCAGAGAGTGTCGGCGCAAAAAAAAGGAATACATAAAATGCCTTGAGAATAGAGTAGCTGTTTTGGAAAACCAGAACAAAGCATTAATAGAAGAGTTAAAATCACTTAAAGAACTTTATTGCCAGCAGAAAACTGAATGAGGCCCAGCCGGCTAACCAGGTGTGCCACTGTCCTGCCGGTAAGAGTTTTGAGGCACACACTATCAGTGCAAACTGTGTTTGGAGTATTACCTACTTGGTTCCGTCGGATGAAATAACTAAGCGCATTTGCCCAATTTTTATATGAATGTTATAATAAGGACGTCACATAAAACATATTTGGATGTTTATGATGGGCTGAAGAGAATCATTGCGAAATCTCTTAGTTTTATATGAAAATTTTGTAAGTAGGCTAATTCTAAATTGCAGTTATGTAATTGTATCAAGGTACAAGTGCATTTCGGTGCCGTGAGTTTGATCAAGCTGCCATTAATTTGTTAGAATATTGTAAAAAGATAAAAATTTTTGGCAGATTGAACCATAAACACTCTATACAGGGTGCCCTATTTGGGTGTCAATAAAATCTGTGTATATTTTGTGTAAATAGGAATGAGAACTATTTCTCTATAAAAAGAAAAATACAAAATAATTTTAACAGATAATCTATATTAAATATATAAATTTGGCAAATTGCTTATTTCTTTAACCATTGTTGTACTTTATATGTTAAACTGTTTAAATCTATTTTTATCTACATGTTGTTGTTTTTAACATTTTTGTTTTAAATATTTTTTTGTTATTTCTCTAAATACACTTACAATTTAGCATGTTTAACACTTAAGTAATGTCCCATTTATTTTTCTTGTAGCAATAAGTGTTCTTCATGTTAGTATGGAATAATATAATTTCTTATCATTGTATGTACCATTCCAAATAATCATAAGAAAACCCAGCCACACTTGATTTCATATTTGTGCCATTTTATAAATCATTGTGCTTTTAATATTTAGACAATAATATTAAATTTGACTTGTTTTTACCATAATTGAAAAAAAAATATTTAGTTAACTAATACCTAGTTACCTAAATATTAAAACAGGTCTGGAAAAAAATTATTTGAGTTCAACCATAAATTTATGTATTATTTGACAATCATAGCTTCTTGCCATGATAATTAAAAATTAAACTACTTCAATATAAAACAACATGCTAACATGTTTTGAATCTGTCATCCTGTTATTGTTGTTTCATGATGTTGCTGTATTTTAAACACATTAAAGATAGTGTTTTTGTAATGGATAAGCCAAAGTTAATATTTAGTTGTTTTGTGCAATATTTAATTGCATTGTATAGTTTTGTTCTAACTTCCTGTAACTAAATTTATAAAATTGAAATGGAAATAATGTATATTGTGTATAGATAGTCTAGTATTTTAATGTATAAAAAAATTGAATTATTTTGTATATACACAATGTAATTTAAAATTGGCTGATGTTGCATATCACCAACAATAATTCTCACTTCAACCTCTTTAGAATATAGTTGTTAAAAGAAAAATATTGTTGACACTTGTATCTGACGCCATATTTTCTTTGACGTTCACAGATTATATTATTGTATTTTTTGTGAAGGGTAATTTACTATCAGAGATATATTATTTAGGGTTTTATAAAAATCTGTCATTTGCCATGGTAGATAACTAAAATTGTAATTGGTTTATTTGAATATAAAATTTATCTTCTGCTAAAATTCTTACAAAGTAGTTGTATATTCTGCGGTCCAATCTATCATGGCATGTGATATTTAGATTAATATTGAATATTGTGGAAAGTGCCTTTAAATTTAGAAATAATAAAGTTTATACCAACATAGCTTTTTATGTTAACTTATGCTATTTATAAATATTAATAATATTAACTGTTTGATGTATTTTGTTCTTTTTTTTTTGTTTTATTTTTACAGTGAATTATCTCTTAAATTTTTTAACCTTTAGAAATAATAAAACATATTGTTTTTTAAAATACTTTTAAATATGAAGCTAGCATATGAGTTAATATTTATTTTCAATAGATTTTTAAGTAATTTCATTAAAATCAATTTGCTTCATCTTATAAAATTAATTTTAAAATAACATACTATGTGATCTTTAAATACATGCATGAGTGCGAAACAAGTTAAAGTAATTCTGTTAAAAAGAAAAAGAAGAGACAACCAACTCTTGATTTTAGTAAAATTATTCAAGTTTGTAACAAACCATGTTATAACTTTGTCCATCATGTATCTCTTTGATGCATAATATGTTCGTCAAACGGGTTATTAAAAAAAACTTTTATTACTTAATTGCATATAAGCTAACAATGCAAAGAACTATCAAATAATGGTAAGCGATATGCTCTCCCCATTAGAAATGCGTTTGAGTGTGTGAAAATGAGGACACAGCAAGATGATGTTTATATGAGCAACTTTCATAAGAAAAAGAAGCCAGTTAATAACAGTTACCTAAAAATATTTAAATTTAATTCGTTAAAATATGTGCAACTTGCTTCTTGGAGATACTTTCTTTCCCTTATAGTTCAATGTATTGTTTGACAATGCGTCAAATGGAGTCCTTAGCTTAAAAACTGAAATTATTTTGAAATGTACAGGGGTCAAATGATATTGATATTATAATGAGCTAGTTTATGTTGACTGGTCAGTCTTTTCTTAATCATGTTAATTTAAATATTTTAATTATAATGGACAGCGTATATCGAAATATAGGTGGTATTATTGGGAGTTTTTATTGCAACGAAGATGTCTCAGAATTTTACTTCAAGTTTATTTTAATTTCTACGATTTGTAAATCGAGACGAGCAAGACCTGGTGATATCATACTGACCTGCTTATAGAAATCAGCGTAAGATACCACAAATGCCCTGAGAATCTTGTTCTCGTTTATTATTTTCCCGTACTTACAACGGTGCCCTTCAAACCGGATGGCAGTAGGCACCGCCGAGGTACTACCCCGGGTGATCCCTTGTAAAAAGGGCCCTACATCCTCTAACATTAACCTAAAATACATTTTTACTTTAATATTCATTAGGTCAGAACCATAGGGAGGAAATATTTTACATGCTTATTGTAGGAATTTAATGTGGTTTTATCTAGAAACATCCACTGCAACCTTTTCTTTCGAAAAACAAATGTGCAGACACTACTGTTCCAGCAGACACCATGGCTAGTGTAATTAAAATTTAGGATAAACAAGAAGACATCTATGTCGTAGGATAGCGAAATTATACTCTAAGGATACTTTTTTAACGGTTGTATAGTGTACTAAGCCGCTTTTTGCAAGTGGTTTGGATGGAGACTTTGTGAAGAATACATAGACTTGAAAGTATTACATTCAAATATACTATTAAATTAAAAATTCATAGTCATGATTTATTTAAATGAATAAAAAATGCTGATAAGCACAAAATTAACACAACTCTAAAGTTAAGTGAGCTTATGGTAGCATAACTAGAAAAAAAAACTAATACCATTTTCTTAAAATCATAAGATTGAAACAAAACTTGTTATGTATTTACGGTTTTTTCAAGTATGCTAAATACTTGTATTTGATAACCTAATGTTTATGGAGGTTAATATGACAATAATTAGAACAATCCATGTATGGCTAACACAGTTAGTTATAAATAATAAAGGTTAGTATATTTAAGGGATTTAATTAAAACAACTTTCTAGGACATGAATTGGAACAATAAATTTTAATAATATATTGAACCATGACAATGGTGTGAGTGCATGTGCAATTTTTTAAGAAACTACACATACAAAATTTGAAGCAGGAAAATATTATTGGCTCTTGATAGTAACAGTAATATGACACTGTTTTTTATTAATATTTTTAAATTGAAAATAATAGCCACTGCAACAATTAAATGCTGATAAAGTAACTTAGTCATCAAAATTTTGTGATAACAGAAAGTTTGCTGCAAGATTCTCATTCTTTTCACAGGCAAAATAAGCTTGGATAACCATGTGCTCTGGAAAACCAAGAGCTTTTAGTCGCTCTATAGCTTCTTTGTCTTGAGGTGAAACCTGTATGGTATTCTGTGGTTGATTGGGAACTGGATTTTCTGACACATTTTCTTCAGTAGCTATGCTTCCAGATGTTGGATTGACAGGCTCGTTAAGCATTCTCACAAAAGCTTGCTGGTGTTGACTAATAGCTTGTAGAAGAGCAGGGTTAGATTGGCCAATTTGCTGAAGTACTGTGTTCAGCAAACTAGGGTTCTGCTGAATTACAGCACGCATTTGTTGGAATTGTGGTTGATCACGAAGAAAAGCTAATGGATCCTCGTCTGAACTTTCTTCTGCTTCATGTTCTTGGAATAACACCTCATCTGGTATACCAGTGATTAAGTATTCCACAGCTCTCTCTCTATTGTTGTAAGAGGCTCGCAAAGCTTGTTCAACTTGCTGTCTATTATACCCATATCCATAATACTTTGGACTGTTGATTCAAAATCAAGTTCACCAGGCATAACAGGGACAATCGGTTCTGGGTTTCGTTCAGGCTCGACAGGAACAGCCGATTTTGGCGCCTCTTCTGGCGTCTTTTTATCTTTACTATCACCGACTTCTGCGGAAGCACTTTCTCCGGCCTCAGTAGCAGAAGAAGACGACGCTGGCGTCTCAGTAGGCTTTGGTTTTGTTACCATGATAACAATAAATTTCTTTTCGTCTATATTATACGTGCTTATCTTGTTGTCATCAAGTAAAATTTTTCCCGCATAAATAAGCCTTTGATAATCTGCAGCATATTCCTTACCTTTTTCTACTTCAATTTTAAGTTTAAGTGCTTTAACCGTTTCTTCTGGATCGATTTCTATTTGAAATGATAATTGTTGCAATGTTTTTAATGTCAACAACATCTTGTTACCGTTTTACTTGTGCGATGAATTCGCAGATATACGATCTGACTCGACAAAATTAACCAGTAAACATAACCTTTTTGCCAAGACACCTTTTTCAAATGTCATCAATGTTCGGATATACACTGGTTTTTTAATAATAACTACGTTGAAATGTATACAGAGCGTATATTATAAAATAAATAAATAAATTATTTTTGTTAAAGAATAAATTTGTTTATATTTTTTAAATTAAACGTATTAGAAGATATAATACATTAAAGTTCATTTTGCTATTCTGTCCTTTATTGTACTTATTATATGCATTATTCAAATACCTTAGTTACAAAAATATCAAGAATATTATTGTTCATTGACTCATTTCTCAGGTATCATTTCATATTGAAAATCCTAATCTAATTTGAGGTCTCATACTTGTAAAACGGGAAAAATATTATTTAATACTGCCGTTCTGTCGAAACATTAATCCGGTAAGAATAAAAAATAATTCAGTTAACTTAAAACTTGAAATGGTATCAATATTTTAGTAATTTAACTTTTTATTCTATTATTCTATTCTAGTATTAGTATGCCCTTTTCGAGTGATTCTTTCCACAAATATAAAAGCCCTTGAAAAGTAACTGTGTTTTACTTTTAAATATTAATTTTGTTTGTAGTCCATTGCTGGACATAGGTCTTCCCTAATTCACGCCTTCTCCATTAGGGGGTTTTTAGACCGTATCCCATCACGTTGGTCCAATGCGGGTTGTTGGGTGAACCGACTTCTTACAAGCCGATCCGACGCATGAATCGTCTTATTTTTCAGATAATTGGGTGATCGGCCCAAATTGTTCTAACCAACCAGAAAACAACGATAACACAAAGTTGTTTCCTTGCGTGTTTCGAACCCTCAACCGCCGGTTTATAAAGCAAGGGCTAATACCGCTAGACTACGGAGGCAGTTTATTCTTTAGTTGAAATTATTCTTCAGTAACGAGTAATTTGCGTCGGTTAGTACAATTATATATTTTTTTATCAATTAAAATATTTGTATGTGTACAACTTGAAGAATATTAGGGCTAAATAGACACGCGAAAGGGATGAAGAGACATTTTTACTTCATTTCAGGTACAAAATATCCAACATGCCACGAATGTCATGGCTGATCCAAGAGATATAATAAATCATTACAAAACGTGGTACTCCGTATTTAAAAACAGTAGTTAACCAGTCTAAAGGCTGCTTACAACTAATGATGGTGGCTAACGCAGAAGGGTAGTTATTGTCACCCTATGTTGTATACATAGGTCAAAATTAATATGATACGAGAAGTGAGAACGGTTTTTCCGGAACCTGATATAACCGGTCTTAAAGTGGCTGGTTTAACGGGCATACATTCTAAAACTGGTTAAATTTATTGTTTCGCCTTATTTTAAAATGGAACAAGGGAAAAGTGTTCTACCTGTCAATAGAACCCACCTATTAGACGTTGCATTCTTTCTTGCTATAAGGCATAATATCCTTCTTGAATAAAAAAAAATAGTACAGAAATTTCCAAGTACCACAGCTTAAAGTGGTAAAGGGTCAAATAGGGTCAGGAATTTATATATGAAGTCTCTATCAATGTAATGATGATTAAAAGACCTTTATATGGTTTGTAGTTTCAGGGGCAGAAACTATTGTATGCACTTTAAATCATTTTCATACAAGTAAAAAATTCGACTTATTAGGTTTCTGCCTGTCCCATATCAACAGTACATTAAATATGTAACAAAACTGAGTTGCAGAAGTATTAGTTTTATGTACATTGATAACACACGGTTGAAAAAAAAAAACAAATATTTATTGAGTATTTATTAAATACAACAATGAATTAATTAATATCCAACATCTTTTCACATTTACTAGCCCAGCTTTTTGGTACTGATTTTGTGATGTTTTTCCATTTAATTATAATATAAGCTGCTAAATCAACAATTGAAAATGCATCTTCATAAATCCAATTTCTACAATGTGAAAAGAGTTTTCCTATGATTTCTCCTTGCTGTCCGACAGAAATCCTCTCTAATAAATGGCACTGATCAAGCAGACTATCAATACAAAAATCATTCTGTTTATATGGTACAATGTTTGGATAGAGATAGCAAAGATATCTTAATACATTGACCACACCAACAATAGGTACATCCAAAGATGAAAGCCTTAATTCTGCAGATGCTGAAACTGAACAAAAAGTATTGTGTATTTTATTCTGGCGAAAGGCAAACAGATGTGAGATATAAATTTAAACAATCTGTTGATTTTATAATATTTATGTTGATTATCTAAACCCTTTAATACCCTGTTAGGCCTATGTCCAGCAGTGGACTAACACAGGCTGATGATGATATAATATTTATCCCATAAATATTATGCAAATGTGTTTTTTTTGCTAGTTTTTATAATTAGATGAGTAATTAAATTGTCAGTTAAGTTTTAAAACTGTAATGAAATTTACAGAACTAGGGTAACATGACATTTAATTTTACTTAATGATAACTTGTTTAAAAAACTACAAGTATTTAAAAGAAATCTTGTTTTCATTATCTGTGTAAGCATGCCATTCTTTGAACTAAAATACATGCAAAATCCTAAAAATTTGCTAATATTGTTATTAATAATCAATACTTACCACATTTAAAGATCAATCTTATATTTATTTCAGAATTGATTAAAGATGGGCATAAATCCTGCTTGCTTTGAAAATACTCCTTAATTTGGTAAGATACCTTATTTGGAACAGATGAATGGATATGCCAAGTCACATTTGAGTTATGGTGTGATTGCAGAAAAATGTTAATGAATTGGGTTCCAATTTCTGGATTCAATACTATAACAATTTCCTTGCCATGTGTCAACTGTAAACAAGTATTTTAATAAGTATGTTACAATTTAAATATTAAATAAATTTAATATAAGCAAACATGCAACTATGAATTTAATAAGAACATATAATTGAGTTTCATAGTTAGCTTTATGCTAACAGTGCTGATACAGTATTTTATATAGAACATAATCTAAAATACATTCATTATTATATATATTCAATATTTAATGATTTAAAGGACTTACCAATTTATCCCTTACACTTGCGCTTGGCACTGTGGAGACAGTTTTATTGGTACATTGACCATACACAACTTACTAATGCCTTTCACTCTTTCGTAAAGTGCATCTAATTTTTGTAATAATTGATTTTGTCTATGTTCCAATTCTATCATTGTGTTATTGGGGGACCCCTGAAATAGATATAATATTGAGTTTTCTAGTTTCTTAGCCATTATATGATTTTATTTAGCACAAAATAAGATAACAATATTTTTGTAATAGAGTTAAATCATAAAATATACTGTTTTGGCTAGTACAAATATTGCATATGGGGAAATTTTATTTCAGATAATATTGATATAGTTTTTACAAAAACACCCAGCAAGATTTCATTGAAGTAAAGATATTTTTTGATTGATAACAATAAATAAGTAGACATGTGTGTGCAGAATTTTCAGGCTGATCTTAATTTTTGCAAAAAAAAAAGTACACATTCGTAATTTGTATGGAGAGCCACCATAACCTAAAATTCAATTTTAAAAATTTATTATTTTAATTTATTAGTAGTAAAGTATGTTAGATAAGTACTTTGTTACAGAGATAACATTTATTTACCCAGCACTATGTGATACTTGTCTGACTTAGTCTTAGAGTAAAATATACAAGTATGGAGCCAGAAGTAAGCAAGGGTGGTCTTGAGCGATGTAAAAGCAGGGTGACGAGCGATTCTTCTGGCGAAGGAAACTTAGAAACAATAGATTTTGAAAATTCGCAAAATTTCGACTTACACTTATTTATTGTAGTCTATCAAAGAATATATATTTTTTTAAAAGTAACACTGGGCGTTTTTGTAAAAATTACCATAATATTTAATAATTATTATTGACAAATTTCAATAAATTCGATAACAACCAAAAATATCGAATGTAGTTTATTTTAAAGTAATAAATAAACATATAAAATTGGATTGAAATAAACCTTAAGAAACCTCTTAACCTGATCGGTAACGTTAATATCAGATTCATCAATTTTTAAATTGTTATTCGGATTTTTTAAATAATACATGCACTGCGGCAGAGTTATATCTTCGTTAGGTACTACAGGTCTAATATGATACATTTTGAGAATTATGATAAAACTGTTGTACGAAAATTCACTTTAAAATGTTTTATAGAAGGTACTATAACTTTCTATTTTAATAAGCTTGATTTCTTGTCAAATACCATATAAGTAAAAGACGTATGTGAAAACGAGGACGAGCACCACCAGCTGACAGATGACAGGATCGATTTTGTTTTTTAAGATTTTATGGCCTGGTAACAAGAGAGAATCGGCAATTGTACTATAGAATACATATGAATAAAGCACAAATAACTAATAAACTACTTATCCATATACTACAAAAAAAAAATAGTCTTAAATCTTAAAGCTTATATTATGTATTAAAAAAATCTTGTGGATTTCGATTTTTTAATATAAATCGAAACTCTTTAAATTTGAATTTTTGTAGTAACATCTTTTATACAAGGTCAATTACTTTGTTTTCATGAAAAATATTTAATATGTAAGGGTTTAATTTTACTGTGCCAGAAAGTTTTAGTAATGCCATGTAATATAATTTTATTATGTTGGTACTCAGTATCCGTTTGCACTAATGTCTTATATATTTTGTATTTGAATAAATGTGACATATTGTTTTACATCATTTCAGTTTAATCTTTTTGAATTATCTTTACCTAAGTAAGTAAGATTATTAGCCAGCTTAGAAGTAAATTAAAATAATAGTCATTGTCCTGACGTCCATGACAAAAGTTAGAAAATGGCCGCCGAGAACGCAAAACCTAAACTATCTGCTTTATAGCGTAATGTAGTGAACGGTGCGAATAATAATTTTTAACGGACGTGTACTGCCTATGCTGCAGTTGTTCCTATAAATGTTTAATTAATTTGTTGGTATACATGTGCATACTATTGTCTCCCTCAATACATACTTTAAGAAATAAATTCAATAACCCACAAGTTATAAAAACGACATGGCGGACTGAATATTGACCAATGAGAAGGCAGCATCGAGCGTTTCAGAATTGCATGTACCTATTCACATTTCGCGTCATTACGATTTGGTGCCTTCTTTCTTTGATAAAATTTTGTACATGTCTGTTATCAGTGACTGCTAACTATTCAATTATAGTGTAGTAAAATAGTGTTATCCGTGCTGGAAGAGTTGTGACATTTGATTTAGAGTATGAAACTAATACGGCTGGGACCATGAATGCTTTAGATTTAGGATGAATCTAAATACAATTAGGTATATGGTTTTGTTTTTGTAAACAAGAATGTGTTTGCAATACACGTGCGAAATAGTACTTAATTGACAGTTGATAGTTACGATGTCGGGAAGGGGGGCGAAAAAACGCGGGAGGCCCCCGAAATCTGGAACGTTTGAAAAAAATAGAAAATTTCAATTTCACCTATTGAAAAAACCTAAATATTTACAAGCACAAAATGCTGGCTCCGCTTCATTGGCCAGTACTCCGTCGGCATCAAGAGCTTCGTCCCTCAGGGCAGTGATATAAGTAGACGAAGTACAAGAAAACAAAGAGGTGGGAAAACGCATAAAAGCAAGAGAGGTGGTCTCTCAAATTCGTATTCGCGGAGAGGATATAATCCTCAAGCTGCAGATTTCCACGAATCAGAGTACCATTACGGATCTGATTTTGGTGATGAATTTAGTGATCGATCAGATTTAGAGGAAGATCGTGTTAGTGACAGCTCAGAGGGAAGTGTTGCTGGCGATGGTGGCGCGAGTGATAGTGATTTTTCGTTCAGCAGCTGTAGCTCCGCAGGAGGTACTCCTAGAAAGAATAACCTAGTTCGCCCTCCTAGCCCCGACCCCTTGTGGTTGCAACAGGAGAGAAAAATCCCTACATTGGAGCTTCCTGCTACATCAGACGATTTAATAATCCCTCATAATTTAGTACTACAAGTAGTTGGTATATATGAAGTGTTAAGGCACTTTAGACACCTTGTGAGACTGTCTCCATTTCGTTTGGAAGATTTATGTGCAGCTTTAAATTGTGAAGATCAGAGTAACCTCTTAATAGAGATACATATAATGCTGTTAAAGGCACTATTAAGAGAGGAGGATGCTCAGCAGACTCATTTCGGTCCACTAGATCATAAAGATAGTGTAAACATTACATTGTTTTTATTAGATGTGATGACATGGCCTGAGGTCTTAAGGGTGTATGTTGAAAGTGATAAGTCATTTGACCAGAACTTGTCAAGAATTCTCAATTCATGTGAATATCCTTTCACAACTATAGACAATCGTATAGCTGTGTTACAATTTTTGTGTAATCAATTTTTAATAACAAACCCTGTTCGTGATGACTTAATAAGTGAAGGTTAGTACTTATATATTATATTAATCTTTATTTACATAGTAAATGGATACAACTTTCATTGAGTATTATATTTCAACTATAAAAATAAACAATACCTCTTAAGTTATAATAAAGTAAAATTAGTTGTAAATATGTTGTGTTTAAAAAGTAATGCCCTGTTTCATTTTTAAATTTACGCAGTAAAGATATTGCTTTACTGAAAACATGTAGTTTTAATTAATTTTGTATGTATTCTTTTATTGTTTCAGCTCCTATACATTATGATGACCATTGTAGAGTTTGTCATCGCCTAGGAGACTTGTTGTGTTGTGAAACCTGCCCAGCAGTATTTCATTTGGAATGTGTTGATCCGCCCCTTGTTAATGTGCCTTCTGAAGACTGGCAATGCGCTTTATGTAAGCAACATAAGACAATGGGTGTGACGGACTGTCTTTCTGATGCAGAAAAACAAGGTCTCCTGTGCCGTCATGAACATTTAGGCTTTGACCGTCATGGGAGAAAATATTGGTTTATTGCTAGACGCATTTTTATGTATGTATAATTAATTTAATAAATTAGGCTTTGAATAAAAAATGGTACACAATAACATTGTATTTATATTAAATTTCAGAGAGGCTGAAAATGGTGATGTATGGTACTATACAACACCTGAACAATTTCAAGAGTTGTTAAATGTGTTAGACGGTGATGAAATGGAAGCACCACTGGTCAGGGAGTTTTTGGAAATGAAAGAAGAAATCACTAGGCAGATGGACATTACAGAAAAGCTGACCAATCAGGTGAAAGGTAATAGGAAATCTTACCTAGAGGTAGAGAATGCTAACATAATTAAGCAACGAAAGCTTAAAGAGGAGCAACAACAAAATGTACATGGGAATGATTTACGACTTGAAGATGAAAAACAAGAGGAAATATCACTTGATGCCGATGGAGATGTTGTTAATGAAGTCACGATAACTAGTGAGGATAATCCTAAAACAGATAATGATGACTTTCCACCAGATTTGGATGATGAAGAATACAAGGGGCATAAGAATAATCAACATAAAAATAAATTTTCACAAAAGAAAAATGAGGAAGGTGAGTAGTTAGTAGTTGTTGTAATTTGTAGTGATACTGAATTACAGTAAAATATATACTCTGAATAGCTAATTTACATTTATATATTTTATTCAATAACAGTGCTACAGAATTGTGTTGTTACATCACAACAAAAGTACTGATAAAAGTAAGTTACAGACTTCTTAAGCGATTAAGTTGTTTTGATAATTTTATACCCCAACCACATTATACCTGAAGCAAAAAAGATTTGATGTCAGCTTTTCATCATACTCATTAATAGATGTATGAAACCATTTTGTTGACATAGGTTACATAGCTAACAATAATTCTGTTTCGGGGTCAAGTGTAGATTTGGTTCATACTACATAAAAGGCAACTGATTAATCAGTCCATATTATTCTACTAAATAACATGATTTGCTGACCTAGGGAGGGCAACTACCAGGCATGGTGATAATCTGCAGCCGCACTATGTGGTTTACTTTATTTAATATTTATATTTTTCTTGTCAATGTGTTATATTATTAACTTAATATTCAATTTTATATACTGTTTTGTCAACGGTTTACTATTTTGCAATTCCTGCAATTTACATAGAAACCAATTGAGATTGATTCAGATGAAGTGTTAGGATGACAGTATTGAATTAGGTTAACAAATCTGAACTGTTTTACATTTTAACTTTGGAAAATATAATCATTATCAATGTAAATTAAATGACATTAACAATTTCATTTTATGATTTTTCAGTTACTGAGAGGCTTACAAGATTGAAATCAAATCAAATTTCAAATGGCACTTATCTATTCAAATTGGGAAATGAAAATGCATTCAAAACCTATATTAACCAATACACAAGTAATCCTTTAGCATTAAACAAGCCTCAAAGAAATGAGGAAAGGGACAAAAAGAGATACATTTCACACAAGTTTTCATTATCATCCTGTCAAGAGTTCAAGTGGATTGGATTGCTTAATGGTAAATTATTTTTAGTCTTTTTTTTTTCTTTTTATCTTACCTTTTTACATATTACAATATTTCTTTTATTATAGCTACAAAGCCCTTGTTAGTGGCAACCCTTCGACAAACACTTCTTCATTTGGAGTCTAACATTGTTCTACAGTTTATGCATCCAAATTGGTCTTTATTGAGAAAACCGTGGGTGCAAGCTGTTCAACTGTGTCAAGCACCAAGAGATTTTGCAAGAGCTCTTTGTGTTTTACAGGTAATTTTTATGATCAATTTTAAGCTTTTATTAAGGCTAAAAGTTTTTTGTAATTTCATGAATGTAAGAATAAATTTTGCTTATATAATCATGACGGGTTTTAAAATGTTTGCTCGTGTTTATGAAAACTTTTTGTAATCTTAACCCAGTCTATAGAGTTCCAGTAATATAGAGTTTTTAGCATGCGACTTTAAGTTTTTATTTGTTATGAACTACAATAAAATATAATTTTATTAATCTTTCTTTTAGGCATGCATTAAGAGTGTTGTCTGGGTGCAAGCCTGGCATGAACAGCTAGGTCATGTGAAGCTTATAAGAACTACTGCTTCAGAACGTGAAGAGCGTAAAAAGTTGGATAAAAGGGAAAAGAAGGAGAGAGATGAAGAAGAGGAACGATACAGAACAGCATATAATTTTGTGAAATATTCTTTAGGACTCCGCCATCAGGTATATTTTCATTAGTTTGTATTACTTTTATAATTTTACGTGTAATTTCTAAACTTTATTGATATAAACAAAGGTATGGAAACAAAAAGGAGAGGAATACCGCGTTCATGGACAGTGGGGCTGGTTGTGGAATTCATCAACTCGAAAATTTAAGAGGCATCATGCTAACCATAAATTAACTTTACTTAATGGACCTGCAAAAATGGCGGTGAGAGTAAGAGAAGGTAATACAATTAAAGTGCTGGCAGTTGAACCTAAAACATATGAATACTTGATATCAAATGAAAATGCAGGTGAAGATGTTTTAGAAAAATGTAAGTTTGATATTTTTTTTGTTTAATGATCTATGATAACCTCTTTTTTCATGAACCTATAAATTTTTTAGTGCCAGCATCAATGCGGAATATGAAATTGGAGAAAGAATCTGAAGATTTTGAAGAAATAGATGTGGAAAAAGCTTTAAGTTCATCTACAAGGAGGTACTACCCAAAGATTGCCAGGAAGTCTAAATTGGATGATTATCTTGCAAGGCGCACTTATTTAAAATTTATGGAAGAAAAAAAGTTAGGTAACTTGTTAGCAAATATTAAGAAAGAGGAAGAAGTTGATGTTAAAAACGACGAAGAGAAGAATGTTGATATAGAATCTGAGGAGCCTGAAATAGACACAACTTCCATATGTGAATCAGCTAATGATGTGAAACCGAAGATTTCTATTGCAGTTGCAGAAAATGTCGACCATCTTAGAAATCAATATCAGAACTTAAACCAATTGATGAATCATTACAAATGTTATTCACCAGGATGTAATAAAACACAAATGACACTTTCAGTTCATTTATCTCCAGGGTTTAAGGTTGACTGTTACTCGCCATTGTGTATGGAGAAAGGAAGGTTGTTGAATGAATTGTTATCAGTTTTAAAAGATGGAGCTATTAATCCAACTCATTTGCTTAATTCAAAGGAAGATAGTAAAATGTCAATTTTAGAACAGTATCTTCTAGGAAAAAGTGTAAACTCTAAAGAAAAAATTTTAACTGATTTGCTGTCAGCTGTAGCGTGCGCCCAGGAGTGTGATAATAAAAATACTGACTGTTTTGTAATAAGAAAATCAAGTACTTCTAATGACGACATTAAAGTGGAAAAGAATGATTATGACCAATCCATGTGTTCTATAAAATCTGAAAGCACTTTAGAAGAATCTGCTGTGCCTGCTGTTGGCAATGAGATGGATATTGACGTAACATCCAATACTCCTGAAGATAATGAAGTTGAAATTGGTCCATTGAAAGAATTAACAGATAATGGAGACCTAGACCAACCAAATCAATGTAACGAAAGTGATTCGAGCAAAACTCGTCCACCAATACCAAAACTGAAAATTACACGCGGAAGGTCTAGTAAAACTTCCAATGCCGTTAATTTAGGTCCAAATAATAACTTACGAGATTCTTCTTACGAGTGTTCCGTAACACAAAACAAGAAAGATATGAAACCGACATATAGGGCAACTGTTAATAGACGGTTTGGTTTTACAAGGTCAATGAAAAAGGAAGACAAATCTATAAAAGAAGAGAAAGTTGATGGTGTAACAAGAGTATATTCCGTACAGAATCCATGTGGTAAAGTTTACCTTAAAAGAGTTCAAACATCTGCAATTGAGAAAAAGAAAAAGAGAACTCCTGTAAAATATCCCCTCTGTTCATCATTCCATACTAAAAGCAAAGTTAAAACGATCATGGTATTGCCACATCATGAATTAAGAAAACTCTGTCGTCAATCTGGCCTATGCTCTGTTTCTGGCTTCAGCCATAATGCAAAACCTAATCAAGCTGTATGGCCATACCCTTGCGCAAGGCCACTTTTCAAAACTTGTTGGTTGTACCGCACTGTAAATCTACAGTGGTTAGCGAGTGCTGCTCTGCAACTGAGAATCATGTGGGCTTGCCTGAGGTGGGATGACATGGCAGCCAAACCAGCCACCGCTGATGGCAAACACCAACTAACGACAGACACCGAGATTGTTTCCTTGGAATTATTAAAACATCGCCATATTGGCCAGTTTTCGGAAAGAACGCAATACCTTCGGCGCAAAGTCGTTATTCCACTTGAACTACCCAAAACTGTACGTGAAGTAACTTCAATTCGAAGTGGTCTACGTAAACGTAAACGTGCGGAATCACCACAAAACACAGAACCCCAGGTGAGAACTAAGATACACCAATTGCTTTTTTTAAATATTCTGGGTCAAATTGGCTTTAGATCTAGATCACCTAATTGTGATCTTCTGATTGTGCTGTTCAGGTTTCTGAAGAATGGGTTGACGAGGATAAACTAGAGTTATGGGAAGTTCGTCAATATGGCGAACGCGCAGAGCGGATAACACCTGTGACGCGTCAGACAACAGGCAAACTACCGCAACGAGGTGCAGCTCCCACGCCACCGAACGCCGCCGATCTAAAAGATAAAATGGAGCAGCAACTACGTGAACAGAGAGCAGCTCATCAACAGAAGAGGGCTCTGGAATTGTCGCAAGGTGTGCTTTAAGACTTGTTATTTGGTATTGTTTTAATATAATAAGTTATCAGCATAAAATACTTAATCATAACGTCAATGTCAATTTAGTTATTATTTTTTAATGCGCTTTGTTACAACAAATGGAAATAAAATTGAATAAATTTTATTTCTATTTGTTAGTTCAATATTATCATATTTTATATTAAATAAACTAAACAAATTTGTTATAGATAAAGGTAAATCATCTCCTAATAGCAATTGTGCAAAGAGTACGCTCACATCATTATTGACGACAAACAGTGCGACGCCTACAGGCCAGAAAACGGTCATAGGAACTAGAAGAATTATTATGACAAAAGGAGCTGACGGTACCACGCGTGTTATTAGTCAACCCGTAACGGGTGTGTCTAAAACAATAGCCTCTGGGGATGCATCTAAGTCGAACGCCAGTGTCCAAAAAGACGGACCACAAAAGGTGCAAATAATTCGAGCTCCTGATGGCAAGTTGACCGTCAGAGGTTTGTTGGCGGGACAACAACTTATACAATTACCAGATGGTAAGTTGCATGTCGTAATGGCTGGTCAACAAGGTGTAACTGGCCAGTTGGTTGCTACCTCGTCAATGCCAAAGGCGTCTGAAACAGAACCGACGACTGAAAATATAGAAAAACCTGCAACAGTAACTAAAGCAAACATAGACGAAATAAAACCAGTGATGACTTCTCGTATTATAACGCAGCCCACACAGCAATCAATACAGGTGCAAGGTGGTCGTCAAATAGTTGTACAAGCAGCGCCGCAGCCCCAACAGGTCGTAGTTCAGCCGACTCAGCAACTTGTAATGCAACCTGCGCAGCAAGTGGTAGTACAAGCGGGTGCGCGGCCCACGGTTCAACCGCGTATGCAGCCAATGCAAACTGTTTTGGTCCAGGGGCAAATATTACAGCGTACTCCACGACCCCAAGCACCTCGCGTACGCCCATCCACTCAACAGATAGTGGTCAACAACCCAGTGCTCGTGCAACAGATTGCCGCGGGGAAAATACAGCTGGCGACAGTGAACGGGCAGCAAGTGTTAATACGACCGACGGGAAACAACCAGGCGCAGATTGTGGCTCACATCGGCCAAAGCCCTGCGGCTGCGACGCCGACGAATCCGAGTCCCGCCATTGCCACGGCGGTGGCCACGGCAGTCGCGACGCCGCCGCCACCGGCGCCACGCCCCGCGCTCGCTTTAGCTGCGCCCTCACCACAACATCTTACTGAAGATCAGATTATGGAGAAGCGACTCTTAGCGGGTCAGCCACCAGGGACTGTTATAAAGACTGTGACGGCACAGGTAAATAATACTTTCACATTTTCTTTTTACTGTTCTGGTTATGGCCGTTGTGGACTTTTCGTGGTTGATTGACCTTTTGTTACTTACTTTACTTAATTTTCTCTCGTAGGTAATGCAAACAAGTAGTGGTCCCAGCATTGTTCTTCAAGGGTTACATGGATATTCATTGTCACCACAACAACTGGCGCTTGTTCAACATCAAGTTAAACAACAATTGTTAAAAGGTAAGCTCAATTTTACTATACGCAAATCTTATTCTTGATTTGATAACTCATTACTACAAGTCTTCGGGAATCACAGGGTAACCCAAATTTATTTTCACAATGTGTTCTTAAAATAACGATGTTTTAAAATATTGACTGTTTGAGTTGGTTGGGATAATTTGGGCCGATCACCTAATTATCTGAAAAGGATGATGATGCGATGCGTTTGATGGGCATGTAAAAAGTCCGTCCACCCACCAACCTGCATTGGACCAGCGTAGTGGGATACGTCTTAAAACCCCTTAATGGACAAGGCGTGAATTGGGGGAGGACTATATCTATCAGTATGCTGCTGGATATAGGCTTCTAACACAGGCTGCTGATGATAAAGTTGAGCCGTGAGCCTAATTTTTTAAATAAATAAATTTAACCATTAATTTTAAAATACAAAATATAAATTATCAGAAATGAAAGTAGATCATTAATTTTTGCAACTATATATAACATTATGTATATATACTACTAGATGGAACCCGCGACTTAGTCTGCAATGCACTGAATAGTGAGGTTAGCTCAAATATAATGTATAGAAATATTAAAAAGGTGTGTCTTCAACAATGATCAATTTCCATATAAAATTTCATCTTCAATTTATTTGGATTAAGGAGTAGTCTATGTTCTTTTTTAGAATCTTTTTTTTATGCATGTTCCAAATTTCATTAAAATTGGTCCAGTGATTTAGTGATTCAAGATGGTCAGACACACAGACAGACAAAGTTACATTCACTTTTGTAATATTCATAATCATTACCATTATCAGCCTGTGGTCACTGTTGGACACTGCTTGACATAGGGCTCCCCTATTGCACGCCATTGCTGCCTATCTTTGGCTGTTCTCATTATACTTTGTACTATTAGTATCAATTAATATTATGAAATTTTACATAAGGCTTTTGAAAAAAATGTTATTATAAGATTTACTAACATTGTTTTAAAGCCTTTTACGTAATTTGCTTTTGTAATTTTTCATGTACATATTCTTCTATAAATTTCTTAGTAGTGAATATGAACTGAATGACTACTAAATAACAAATGTCAATACCATGACAATCATAAATCAAAAAGATAATCCTAATGTAACATATACTATAAATGCACATAAGGGGTTATTTTAATAAACAAACAACACCAATACTATATTACTATTTCATCAAATTAACCACCCATTTACGAACTTTTCAGCTCAAGAGTCGACAGGGAAGCAGGGCATGCTGGGTCCGAGGAAAATGTATCTTGCAGTTCATCCGACCCCCAATCCGACGCCGACAATAGCTGCCAGCGTCGCAGCGCCACCTACCCTGCAACCTATTCAAACCCTTCAGACGATCCAGCCACTTCAGACCTTGCAACCACTTTCTTTGCCTGCACACCAGGTAATTTATTACTATTAGATTTAAGCAAAATCATACCAATGCTTACTGTACCACCATGTACCTTCCTCGCATTATAATATAGATAAAACTCTGTACTGATGTGTACTATGTATGCAGAGTAACCAAAAATTCTTAAGTGTTTAAGGTTTTATGTTCCCATGTGTTTTATAATAACTATATCCTAAAAAAAGTAGATGTGAGACATTAACTCTTCTTAATAGATATTCATTATCTTAGTAACAACTTTTTGATTACTGAAAATTTTATTTCCTTTTAAATAATTAAACAAATTTAGAATCAAAAGTACATGAAAAAACCAATTTGCATTACTTTTACTTCGAACACTAGATTCATTATTAATACAGCTTCATTTAAGAATTTATTTGCCTTACTTTGCTACATAAATAATAGTTTTAATAATATGATTAGTGTAGCATTTATAAAGAATTCAAATATGTAAATAGACTTTAAGACTGGGTACTATATAACTTTAGTTCACTATTTGGACTTATCTTAACACAAGTAGACATTTAGTCTTCGACAATTTATGTGCAATTGTTCTAGAGAATTATTGATTGTTTTTATGTTGATTTACATGGTCGTATTTATTGCGTATTGTGATTTTTTGTCTGTTCAAAAAGTTTACGAAATTAATTAAAATACTCTTTATATGTTTTCACCAAAGATCACATATGTGTTGTTAGGAATTTTATAGTGTGTAAATTGTTTAAACAGCGAAAATGCGGAAAATAAATCCCTGCAGAATTTTAATTTCTTGCAAATCTATATCATTTTTAATTGCTATTTCTCGTCATTCAGTATTTACATTCATATACACACTTAAATTGTACATAGGTAGGTAGGTTTAGATCATAAACCAAAAGTTACGTAAACTTTATTTTCCGCCTTTCCGTAATATAATTTAATTTATAAACATAAGATTGTCATATATTTTTTTGAAGCAGTATTATTTTATTTAGCACTACTTAGACATCATGCAAGGAAGGTTATTCTAATTTAAGTTTTAAAATAATAGTCTGATGCATTAATGATTGAAACCTGAAGAATGTTTTATACACAAGCAAGTTTTTTATAACAATTAACTTTAGGTGAATATATAAGACTCAATATATTACATTTAATAAGCAGTAATAGAATAACATAATTAAGCCATACTTCATTGTTTTAGTAAATAATTTTAGTAAGCATGAAGTGCTCTATACAATATACTCCAGTGCATAATGGTGAAAAGTAGGAACATAGGGAAACTATTTTTTTACATTTCATGGTATGTCAACTTCATATAACATTGAACTGTTTCTTTTTAAATTTAATATTGGCATTTTATTACTAGATTCTTCTGAATATTGTATTGGTTTGAGCTGTGGAATATCAATTTTGGAATATGGTTTTGAAAATCTATTGTGTTTCACAATGTAATAAATTATTACAATCTTTAATAGTTTAGTTTATACTGGTAACAAAAATTGCTCATACACCACCTTATCTTGTTATTGTACCTCTAGTTAGTACTACATACAATTATCAGTGAATGGCTAGTGCAATAATATCAATTTAATAAAATATTATAATCAGGATTGACTTTTATTTATTAAGTCCTATTTATGTATCTTTATTTCGTTTTTCCTTTATTTGCATATTAAGTTTTGTTTAATCGTTTTGTGGGGGTGTATGGGCAATTGCGTACCTAATTATATTAATAATTTTTCAAACTGTTTACTTTACAAAAAACCAATAACAATACGAACAAAAGGTTACATATTTCAAAGAACATCGATGTATATATACATATTTTAGGTATAATAACTTCAACTGATATATATTCCCACAAACGGATTTTTTTTATTTTCTTTTCATTTCTGTATAATGTTTTTACATGTTATTTTATTTATTTTTTATTTAATATGGTTAATCAAAATCATTGCCATTGGGCATATATTTGTGATTGGATTTCTAAAAAAAGGAAGTATGAATTAAATGGTTTTTATTATTTAAATGTAATAGCGACATTATATTTTTTAAGTTAAGCTATGCATCCACTTAGTTTTTATTATTATTTTATTGTTTTTTTGTAATATTACGTGATTTTTATGTGACAACGACAATTTTAGCATTTTTAATTTTAGGAAGGAAAGGAAGAAGCTCAAACGAAACGTCAATCATTAGTAAATGGAGAGGATAATGTTGCTGAGGCGGCGAGTCACAAAGAGGCAATACCATCTAAACCTGAACATATACATGAAAATAATACTAAAACTGATATAGTTAACTCAGGTCATGATGGTTTACTTGGCAATAAATTTGTTTTAACTCCAGACTACATTCAACAAAGTAAGCCATTATCATAACTTATTATCAGTGTATAATTACAGCAGCTTGTTAATTTGTTTTTCGAGTCTTTGAAATGTTACATAATTATACCAAAGTAAACAAAGTAGAGTCGTACATATGTCGTTTCTATAATTATATCGTCGAACAATCATCAACATCTTAGTGATGATCTATCAATAAAAAGTACACATAAAACCAAGGTTATAATAGTATCACTGTAAACATTTCGGCAACACGAAGTGAAACGTCGTATCGATTTCAGCCATAAAGAGCGCACTCAAGCAGGAGAATCTCAACCCGGAGATCGAGGAGAAGCTGCTTCAGCTGCAGCGGTACCAGGAGAAGCAGATGAAGCCGGACGCGCAGACGGAGCGGGAGGTGCGGGAGGTGCGCGCGATGGTGGCCGCCGTGCGCTCGCCCTCGCCGCCGCCGCTGCGGAGGCGCGCCACCACCTCGCGCCACGACGACGACGACGAGTGGGTGGAGAGCAGCGGCAGCCCGCGCAAGCGCTCGCGCGCCCCGCGCCCTCCCACGCCGCCGGCGCCGCCGCCGCTGCACGTCGCGCCCCGCCCGCGGCGCCGCGCCCGCGCCGCCGCGCGCCCTGCCTCCCCGGCGCCGCCGCCCGCCTCGCCTGCGGCGCCGGCGCACGACGAGCGGCGCCGCGCCGCCACCAACCACTCGAGGCTCCAGATGCTCCTCTTCAACAGAAGGAGATGCTCAAGAAGGACATCATCAAGAAACGAGGGTTACTCGAGAAAGAGCTCGGCGTCGAAATACAGGTAGGGTTTTATATGTTCGATATTGAAGCATTGCAGACGAAAATCAAAGACGAAGACTTCTAATAATATTCTTTATATCCTGTTATCCTGTTTATATTATTGAAATGGATGTTGCCATATAATGGGTTGTGGTGATTCTATATACCAAGAGGGCATAAAAATCTCATCCACGCTATAAATGATGGCTTTATTTATCTGCAGTTAAAATGATTGCTTCCGCAGAAGGAGTTGTCTGCGGAGCTGGCGCTGCGTACGCGTGCGGAGCGCAGCAAGCAGAGGAGGTGCGCACCTCGGGTGGCAAGCGACGGACCACTTCGGGCTCTGCGCGCGACCCTCCGCACCGGAACAACAAGAAGCCAACGAAGAAGGAGAAGCTGCTCTGCATCTGCCGAACGCCTTACGACAATACTAAGTAAACATTTAATATTACTCATTTCACTTAGTTCATCAAAATGTCATATGTTTTTGCAGACATTTAGATTGGGTATACATATCAGTATTAAATATACTTTTCGATATATTTATGCCTTGTTGCAAAGCGTACTAAAGAAAATAAAAATGCTTTATTGTTTTTAAATTAATTTATATAGAATGGTAAAAATTTCTCAACCATGTTTAAAATGACTAACAATAACCCTTTTCTCTCTTGCGATAAATATTTGCATCAGCGTAAGGTAATCGATAAAACTTAAGAAACATCATTGTAATCACAGAACACTATGCACAAATATATAGTAAAAAATTCTTACTTTACATTCTTAAATATCTACCTATTATAAATACACACCTTTAACTTATTTCTCATTTATTTTTTATTTACAGGTTTTATGTAGGTTGTGAACATTGTAGTAATTGGTTCCACGGCGATTGCGTCGGTGTGACTGAAGAAATGAGCAAAACAATGGAAGAGTACGTTTGTCAAGATTGTCGACGTGCTGAAGAGACACAAGAACTTTACTGCTTGTGTCGGCAACCTTATGACAATTCTCAGTGAGTAGTTTAGATCAAACTTTATATAACGTAATATCATGATATATTCTTAGACGCTAAAATTTATGCATTGAAGTAATAAGTATTACGTAACATAAGAATGAGCGGATTACGCATAATTGATACAGAATGAGATCTCAGTAAGAATACCTTTTGTTCACTGGCGATGGTAGCTGTATTAAAATACGATTTATATATGTACAATAATTACAAAAAAAGTATTTGTGATCTGACGTCAGAAGATCACTGCATCAGATCGATTTTAATCGAGGATGCCAATGATAAACTTAATCCTTTTAAGCGGCACTACACATTTCCTGTTTTGCTTTCTTTTCACACTCGCTTCATGTACGGAGGTATTTACCTACCGTTCTTTTGATACAAGACACGCATCTGGACTGAGATGAATATGCGATAAGCTATCTATTGTAGTATATTTAACTAATTTGGTAACCAAAAAAATTGTTAAGCTAACATTTAATTACAATTTTGCAGTATAAGCTCAACATAAATTGAGATATTATTTTGCTAACGCCTTCAACTTTTTAATATCACGTGGATCTTCAAATATAGATTGAAGAGTATTTAGTGGATGTAACAAAAGAAACGACAAAAAAATTATTTTATAAAATTAATACTGGTGATAAACAAGCAACAAAATGTCTGTTGCTACACACAACTAATGCATTTGTCAGTTTTTGGGTGGAAATCTAGATATATCCACATCTCCCTTACATAAGGATCTTTAGAGAATTTGAAGTTAAAACAGAGTTAATTTAATAGATTGAGGAATAAAAAATGCATAGGTATTTTTTTAACTAGTGCTATCCAAATTATGCATGGGCACTGTAATTCTTCACTGACAAACTATGTTTCAAAGTATTTTCTCTGTCTCCCTCTCCCTCGCTTCCCTAAGCCTCCACGATAAAACTTATTCCTAAATATCTTTGAAAATATCACAAAATCCGAAAACACCGCCATTAACGTCCGAGTCGGCGATTTAGTGTGTGGCTGTCAGTTCAGGTGTCCGTATTTTATACTAATAAAAGAATATAAGCCAATCGCAATTTTTTTTGCATTTTTAAGACACGTAGGAATTAATAATAATGCTTTAACAAGTCTGTAATAAATGTTAATTTATATTTAGAAATCTTTTGTAAGTCAATATTTTTTTAATTTATTACGTTAACTCGATCGTATATTTTTTTACAAACAACGAAGGGATTGACATCAACTTAACTATGGTAACTCTAAGATACAATCAGACAGCGTTACACATCGTACAGCATAGGTAGAGCTCATTCCTGTTGTACATAGTCATGATTACTTCCATGCATTAATGAGAGTTTTATAGAAAATGGTCTATAGAAAACGGTTATCTGTCCCATCGGAGTATGAGGGCGAAGGAAGAGGCAGTGCACCTGTGTTTGTGCGTACATTTGTTCACTATAATATCTCCTGTGCAGTTGGCTGATCTCTTATATAGATTTGGCCGCCGTAGTCGGATCGAGGAAGACAGTATTATTATTATCATAAATTAATGTTTCCTTAACGTTTCAGTGTCATAGTTCAAACAGGGACAGTAAAGCTTAAAAAAACTTACATAATATTATCGTGGATATATTAAATACATATTTCTTGACTAACTAATTTCGTCTCTTTCAGATTTTACATTTGTTGTGATAGATGCCAAGATTGGTTTCATGGGCGTTGTGTTGGTATACTACAATCAGAAGCAGATAACATTGACGAGTATGTCTGTCCAAACTGTCAAAAGAATAATTCTGTCAATTATGCAAACATGAAAGAACTCTCCCTTAAAGATTTTGAAAATCTAAAGAGGCTTGTTAAACAAATCCAACTACATAAAAATGCGTGGCCCTTTATGGAACCAGTGGATCCGAGGGAGGCACCAACTTATTACAAAGTAATTAAGGAGCCAATGGGTATGTGTCAATAACAAATTGTATAATTTTACTTTAAGTATAAAATATCTAATGTTGCATTTGGTACTTTTCAGATCTGCAGACGGTGGAGAGGAAAGTGAATGAACAAACATATAGTACATTAAGTGAATTTATCGGTGACATGACTAAAATATTTGACAATTGCCGTTATTTTAATCCAAAAGACTCGGAATTCTATCGATGTGCGGAAGGTTTGGAGGCGTACTTTGCACAAAAAATTAAATACTTTCGTGAGAAACTTTTCGAAACGACGCAATGATAGTGCAAGTGTAAAGTGACTGTAAAAATTGAATTGACAATCTGGACAATAAAAAAGACAATTCAAATGCAAATAAAACACTACCTTTCCTTATGATCTGTAGCACCTGTAAATTGTAAACAATGTGATGAAATTTACAAAGAATTATAATTTATATGTTATGTCACAGAAGATGTTCTATTGAGTATGTCAGTTTAATTTTCATATTAAGTATTTATTGTATTTATTATGTAACGCTTTACATTTTTATCCCATACACAACTGACGCTCTTTAGAAATTAAAATCTTCACAGAGGAATAAATATTATGTACACAGTTTGTGAGAAAATATTAAGTTAGCTGATATAACTTAGCATCTTTAGTTTCATAGTAGTACATAGCTTAAGTAAACATTATAAATAAGAAATAAATTTTTAATAATATCATCTTTTAAATGCCTTTACATAACATAAAATACCTAAGTTGTAATCACGCAACAATATATTTACAGTTTTAATAGAACAAAAAAACTGCCAATAACCAGTTTATTTTGTTATATGACTGAGTGATACAAAACCTTGCTATAAATTTGCATTCTTGTGACCGCTTCTTGGCTCGATAAGTATTTTGCAGTGCTTACCATTTTTTTCTTTTAATTACAGTCATGTGACAAATAGCTTTGTTGAGTTAAGTAACAAAAAAAACCTTGGAAAACGGGATGATGATGCAGTATTTGTAACCGCTGTCGGAGGCCTTTATACACTCGCATTTTCCCGCTCGATTTGTTTGATTTTTTTACACATTGGACTTTTTAAATGTATTTTCTCAACTCAATTGTTACACAGCCAGAGAATTGACTCGTTGCACTCATGTGCACATTACTGCAAGGATAACACTAACCGTATGTTAACTTCTAATGACGAGTCTCGCTTGTCAAATGTACCTTAAGTGTTAAACATTTTCTAAGACGTAAAATAAGGCTATACTATATATTTTATTCCTCCTTAAATCGGTTAAGGTTAGATGTTTTTACGTGTAGAATATTTGTTTCAGAAGTTTAAGAAGATACTAAGTAGTTCTTGATCCACGATCTAAGTGATCAATCTTCATGTGTACCAGTTAGAATATCCTTCTACGTATGGTATTATGGTATTTGATACGCGTAATTTCAATATTTTATGCACTAATTGATTGCAGAATATAAAAAATACAATGTCAGACGCTACAATTCTGCTTGTAACCTTACTATTAATAGGCACCTCAATGGTTAATTGTCTGGGTAGCTTATAAACAACGCAAAAAATCGTATTAAAGCTAAAAGCAAAATTAAATTTTAATTATTAAATCGAACCTACATATATATTATTAATTTCGCAATCATTTTAAAGAATTTCTCCACCATTACGCTTATTTTTCTCAAGTTAAAAAATATGTTAGATATGAGTATCCGCGATATGATATGCAACTTGTGTCTGCATGAGACATGGACGCAATCTCTATGATTTAAGCCCTGTGCAAAAATCTTCTAATGTGGTCAATCGACATATGTTAAAGATTTTAAGTAGTTACTTCAGGTGAAAACGCCCGCCCAGGATGTACAAATTTTTCGATGGGGGGCAAAATCTGGAAAAAACCGTCACCTACAAAATTTATATTTTAAAATTTATTTTATTTTTAAAATAAATATATTAAATTTATACCGTCAAAAATAGTCGACATCAAAATAGGTCGAAATTGCCGACCTTTTAGTAGAAATATTAAAAGAAGACAGGAAAGAAAGAGCTTGCGTGGAAGATAAATTGACGTTAATTAAGAAATCACTTAATTAACGTCAATTTATCTTACGCAGCTCTTTCTCTGCTGTCTTCTTTTAATATTTCTAGATAAAAAGCTTAGTACTGTCCCCTTATTTTAATGCCACGTTCTTAATAATCGATCAGTACAATTCCTTTAGTTTCCCAAAAGACAGTTGCCTTGATCTTTCCAACTGATTGTGCAACTTTGAACTACTTTAGAGAAAATGTGACTGTTTCACGCCACTGCATTAACTCTGTCAGGTTAAGACTCGTAGTGGTGATGCTAAGGTTTTTATCGCCAGTAACGATTCGATCTCCAACTTTTTGTTCTTCCTATTTTTTCGACGACTTTCGGTGTTTCTGGAGCGGGGGTCGTCTTTAATGGACTCTCCTTGTTTAAAAAGACCATGCCACTTATAGCTCATGCTTTTACCTCGGGCAGAGTTTGCGTAAACCGCCAACGTCACTTGATAAACACGTCTGAGCCGGTTTTTTTTGTTTGGTAAGGAACTTAATAATGGTGCCATGTCGAATTTTCTCCACTCTTAACACACTACTTCACGATTTAGTTGGTTTATATACTTTTTTTTTGTAAGAATGATGTTATGCTTCAGACTCATGTCTTTGATGAGTTTCATCTAACACAGAGTTCGCGGGAAGCTACCGTCCCCACGAACCAGGTGACCGACACTTTTTGCTAGAAGTTTACACACGTACATAAGGTACGTGAGAAGATAGGCATTCTTTATTGTCTCCTTAGGATTGTCGACGATCGGTTTTCGGACCGGAACGTCGACGATCTGGCGGCTGCTTTAATCGGTAGCTGGGGGCGGTGAGAACCGCCCTAGAACGCGGGTGTAATTTGTATGCCGGGTGTGTGGGTGTGTTTCGTTTAACTCGTCAGCGAGGGCGAACTATGGGTGAATTTTGAATAAACTTTGTTTTTCGGTTCACCAATAAAACACAGTCTGCCACCCCAGTTCATAATTCAAATTCAAAGGTCTTTATTCAACATGGGAGCGATACAATCACTTATTGATTGACAAATATCTACCACTGGTTCGGAAAAGACGCCTCTAACCTAAGAAGAACTGACGAAAGAAATTCAGCGGGACTTTTTTTCATCGTTTACAATAAAATTGAAACAATAAACAAGCAATTACAAGCATAAAATTATTATTATTGAAAAAAGCCTGGAGCAAGCATTCCATTACAAGAGTATGCTATAATTTAAAAACTCATTTACATTGTAATAACCTTTAACACTCAAAGGTTCCTCGACAACTTTTTTATATTTATTAATGGTTAAATTTAGAAGTTTTCTGTGATTTTGTTATAAAAGCGCATACATTATCCAATAAAAGATTTAGATATACTTTGCAGTCTACTTTCTAGAAGAACTGGTCTATGCTCGTTCCCAGTATTTATATGACGTGCATTACAATGCCTTAAAAATCGGTTTTGTTTTTCTGTATAACAATAAATTTCCAAAAATATATTGAGAGCTAACGGTCACAATTTTAATTTGAGTAAACAACACTGAGTGACTCTTTAGGGCTCAGCTTATTTACTGCACGTAAGCGGCAATTGCCGAAGGTTTATTCTGAAGGTGAACCTCACCGCATCTGCCTAATTTTGAGCGGTTCTCATAAAACTGGGCACTCTTCAAGTACTGTTTAGGGTCCAGGTGGCATTCCACGACTACCGTTGACATTGCACTGGAGTATGCTCAAGGTGTGGACAATGTTGTCTACCTTTCTTACCTAAGCCATAAATCTACAGAATTGGATTTAGGCCAGACACAGCCTTATCTAAAGTCCTGCTTACTGGATAATGTAGGCATGCTCTTCAAAAGACTTAAGGCTGCCCGATTCAATAAACATTCGGAGAAAATTTACAAAATCCAACTAAGAAACTGTACAGTGAAGAGTCGGTCGACGGATTTTACCAGCGGTAACTTGAGACATCTTAACCTGCTAATAAACAAGTTTTGGTGCTGTTGCTTTTTGCAACTTCGTAAGTTCTCGTAAAAAGTTTACGAAAAAGCTTAGGGGGGCGGCCACTGAAAACCTGACTATTGCGTGCAACCTTAATCCCTGGGTATGAGATTCAGGGTGGCCAGCAATAAAGTACCCGGCGACTAGATGTGAGACGTGACTCCGCTAATTGCATAGGCTATCTTTTAACAAATTATACACTCAAAGTGCTAATTACTTTAACGATAAAAGTTGCATTAAAACAAGATGTCTCAATTTGCAACCTGCTAAAATCGCCGCATAGTATATTCGCTGCGGAGCATGTAATTTGTATATTAATTGTAGTCAGTATCAGTTAGTATCAGTAGTCCGTTTCAGGTCAGGCGAACTAAAGTTCTTGTTATCAATTTGGCCCAACAGTTGTTCTGCATTTAGACCGCTTTTTTTAAGTATAATGTAAACATGCTAGGTGCCAGTTATTGTGGTGAACAGTATACATTGTTCGCTTTCATAAGTACCACTGGGAATTGGGGGTAGTACTCCGACTGTTCTGAGCCGACAACAATTTTCCTTAGCAAGCCGTCATGCAGAAGTCTCAGTAGCCTAAAAAATTTTAAGCATCTAAGTTTTCGCAGTCTAATTCAGATCTGTCGTTGCACGCTGCCGAACGCCCGTTTAAATATATAACATAAGACCACTCTACTTGTTGGCGAGAGTTGTTTGCCCAATATCAGTGCCAGGGCTGAGGGAGTTAAGAAAAGCTGACAAATGCTTTCCCAGTTGATAAGCAAAGCGAAACTCCGTGATAAGAATTGCAGTTTTGTCACCTTTGTCTCCCTATGGAAGTTTAATTGGAGATATTATCGTTAATCTCAAGTACCTTTTATTATGTCATTTATTAGATTAGAATTTATCATGAGTATTCATTATACAGTATAGTCATTCCAAACAAAGAGTTTACTGGAACAATTTAAAGTATACTTCCTTAATTTACTTTTAATGGTTTTTAAGTTGTGATGGCTTTTGTCTTTTTTAGTATATTTGATAAGTAATATCGTCAATAACTCCTATTTACTAAAGAGAGTCTGGAGATGTACCTACGCGGTGCCTATTTTTTACCACAAACCAGTAGTGTACACCCCTAATGTCTTCCGGTTGGAAAGGCACATTAGCCAGGTCAATTACTGGGTAAACGAAACGTAATATTTATTGTTTCAGGGCGGCCAAAGAATATGTGGAATTTTACGCCGTATTTATTATGGGCAGGGCGTAGGATTTTCCATCAGATACACGTCCTGCTTGTCTCGTGGCTTGAATCAATAGAAAAAAAAGGTTACAATAAAATAAATCTATGGTAATATCATTATTTATTCCTCTTTGTAAAAAGAAAAAAAAAGAGATGTAAATTATACATTTAATCTAACAAAAAATTACATAATTTAAAGTAGCTAAAACAATGGCACCGGAGTTATTTTTACCAACAACTTATACTTTTTTATTTTTATGTATTGTTAAAAATTCGTGCATTATTAATTCATTATCGAAAATTCATTTTCTATCAATGCAAAAATTTGTGTGAAGTGTATGCTATGATACGATTTAAAACTCGTTGATTTTAATACAACAAGAACTTTAGTCAAAATAATCCAAAACAATTTGACTTTTAAATAAAGTTACATCACAGTTTATATCTTCACATCTTGTGCCAAATTTAAGCATAAAATATGCTTTTTCTATTTTGCGTGCATAACTTTATTATATATTTATTTACATGAATACACAAAGGTCATTATTATTATCATTATTAATCTATTATCTATCAGTCAATTGCGTGTTTATTATTAGAGAAGTTTATTATAAAAATATTACAAAATTAAAGTATTAATTGAAATTTCGTTTAGTCTATACCGAACGGTATATTTTATTAATTATAGAACTAATTAGATGACTATATTTTATGTAAGTGTATTTACAAAATTCTTTAATAATATCCTAATATAGAGCTGCAATATATCTAAAGGTTTTTATATATTTACTCGTTTTACGCTTTTGTATTAACATAACAAACTGCGCTTACGTAAGTTGAACCCTCCTTATTGAGTTATAGAAGTGAAATAATAGTATAGCCTTTTGTTAAAGTCAAATACGTCATTCATTAGTTATGGCGATGTAGAAAGATGTCGGAATGTTTAAAATATACTAAATTAAAGCTATAATGCTAAAACCTTTTAAATTACCTAACAGTATTATTGAAATATCTATGCTACAAATACATAGTATAAATTGATGTAATGGTGGTATAAATTTTATTTGTTAAATTTGACAGAGTCGAAATTAAAGTAACAAAATTACCAGCAAGTTTACGTTTAAAAATAGCAAGTGCTAACACAAACACACTTTTTACCGCGTATTATGTTAATGAGATCACAAACATAATATCTAAACTTTATATCATGTAGCTTATTAAACATTTATCGATTGTTTTTTATTAAAAAAGTTATTTTTTCTAGTGCTTTAGCCGTAAATATAAATGTTTTTAAACTAATCTGTCCATATCCATCCAGATTTAACATTATTTAGTAGAGAAGTTCTTAGTGCGAATGACCTGAAATGCGGCCTTTATTATAAGTATTTCAAAATTACCAAAAACATCCAACAGTCAAAAGTTTATTACAATCTATGATCAATAAATATTGTATTACATTAAACCTTTACTACAAGCAAATAGAACTAACATTGGTGAATATAGGATAACAACTATTAATACTAAGCTACCGCTCTGCGTCGTCGTCTTAACGTCCTAATATGCTTCACAAAGGGTTTTAAGTGTCAGTGCACGATATCTAAGCTATTACCGAATATAACCTAAATACGTATATACAACTAAAGTAGATAGTTACAGAACGTGGGAATGGGCAGTGTTAGGGTACGTACACACGTGCAAGCCGAGTTTTTAGAACAGGTATCGGCTGGCGAGTGCGCACGCATTTTTATATGTGAACGGCGCGCGCGTCCTCGGGCTCGTGTCATACGAAGGAGGAGAAGCCGGGCAGCGGCGCCCTGGAGCGCGCCATGTTGTTCATGACGATCTGGCCCCCGTTGAGGCTGACCACGGCGCTGCCCTCGGGCTCCGAGTCCGTGTAGCTGGAGTAGTTGCGCACCGGCCTCTGCCGCTTCCACGACTGCCGCAGCGTGTCGTTCACGTTCGCGTAATGGTTCACGAACGAATGAGGCTCGGAGCGAACGCTCTCGTTCTCGCTCTCCGAATTCTGTACGGAGTTGTGTGTCAGTATCGTTGTGCGGGAGAGTAATGGATTGCTCATGCAGATACTCGTACGCCATGCACGAAATGATGAGCGGCTGTGATCGTTATTATACAGATACGGGTCGTGTACGTCGCTCACCATTCGAGCGTAGCAGTCGTTATTAGAAATTTATTAGGGTTTATAAAAAACTAATGATTTAATTATAGTGAATCTAATGCAGGTTTATTAACTTTTACTTACTGATTCGATGATGATGAAACTAACTTATGTACTTAACACATGAGCTATGAAGTGTGGGTATCGTAAATGATTCTATCGGAATTGTCTTAGCGTGGGTATCGAATACATCGAAAGATCTATATACAGCGTCGTGTCGAAATTTGGAATGTCCGAAAACGTCGCCTACTTGGTAAGTGCCGATCGGGAAGGAAGCGTGTCGTGAAATAATCAAAATAAAATCAGCATAAGCGATCAATCGTTAATATTTACCATGAACAGTCAGTCCTCGAGGGTGGGGGGGCCGAAAAGAAATATAGATCGGGTTTAGTCGCCTGCGATGCGGTGGTGGGGTGTGTCTAGACGACGCTAATTTTGATGGTGATCACCTGCGAGTCGGAGGAGCTGATCTCGGAGGGCTTCTCGGTGAGGGAGGAGTCGTCGGGATTCTCGTCGTAGGCGCGGAGGCTCTCCTCGTCGCTGTGGTAGGCCACGGAGGCGGGCGAGGGCCGCGGCGGCGGCTTGGCCAGCGCGGCCGCCTTGCCGCGGCGCAGCGTGCCGCCCGCGCCCGCCGCGCCCACGCTCGCCACCGAGTTCTGCCGCGAGCGGTACAGCTCCATCGCCAGCGAGCCGCGCTCGTCCGTCTCGCCCGCCAGCGACTCCTCCAGCGTCTTCTGCGCTTCTTCTGTCGACATCCGAGCATACTCGTCTTAGGTTTGCGGGGGAATTTATTGTGGTGGTTAGAAGGAGGTTCAGAACGTGATGATATTTAAATGCATTGACATATTTTTTTAAGAATACGGCAGGAGCAATCAAAAATAAAATTAAAGAGTGCATCTTAAATCGGTTTACATTGGAACTAAGTTCTCAATTAGTTTGTTACGTATGTTGTAAAAAAAATAATTGAGATAATAATGAAATATACTCACTTTTGTATTTATAACTTTTGCTCTTGACGCAGAGTATCGCTATGACCATGATGATAATGATGATGGACGCGGCCGCCAGCGCCACCATGAACCATGTACGGCGATAGAACGGTCGATACTGGAGGTAGCCGTATTCTAAATAAAGCTTCGAGGGCGTCACGATGACTTTGTCGCTGTACGTAGGGTTGCTTATTCCGTACATGTTGTATGCGATCACTCTGAAAGAGTATGCGGTGGATGGAAGGAGGCTCTGATATGATATCGTGAACTCTTCGAGCATTCCATTGCTGGTCCTAGTAATCGTTTCCCATCTAGTGTCATCTGAAAGCAGAAATGTAAACTATTCATTAATTATTATTTAAAATTGTTGATTTTTGTTAGAAAATTATGAAAAGTATTATGCAAGTAATAGTTTGGTAAATGCGCCATTCTAGTTGTGCGATGCAAGATGACTTACTTTGGGTGACATACTAAATTTTAGAACATTAGGATTGTTTCAAAATAGAATTATCGGTAGGGGTTTTTCGGTGAACCTTGTAAATTCTAACTGTTTTTAGTTTTAATTGGCGGAGAGATATATAGTCGACATCGGCAGAATCGTTTAAATAAGTGTTAATACTGTATTGTAAAATGCATCAAGACAAAATGAATATTTTAAGCACAATATTAGGAGTGTTAAAATATACTAAAATGTATGATTAATGCTGTTCAATTAATTTTGTTTTTACATCACAATTAACATCCAAGAAGGAAGCAAGCAAAGCTAAAGGGTTTGCAATGTATATTAGGTGTAAGTAAACTTTATTATGTTTCAAACAAAACTTACACGCTTGCCACGTTTCCTTTGCTGCATGAAATTAAATATAATTAATAAGAATATATAAAATAACAGTATAATATTTAAAATATGATATATATAACTTATAATAAGATTAGATATATTTTGTTACATTTGTTGTTTCGTTTGGGCGTTAATAGAAGTTAAATATGGAATGGAGAAAATGGGGACACTAGTCTAAATTAAAATAAAATTGAATATCATATAACATGTGCAATACTACAATGGAATCAGCATCGAACAAATAAAAATCGACATATTTTGGGGCGATGCAAGTCCAGTGCCACCCGAGACCATCGAAAGCCGGAAATATCTACACTACATATTATCCTCGAGTAACACAGGATAGCTTTTACCCCAGAAGAATGCATTCGAAAAAGAGCCGTGGACGGAGAGTCAGTGGTACCTTTCTTGCGGGCCTCGATGTAGTAGCCCTGCAGCGGGCCGCGGCCCGAGGCGGCGTTCTGCCAGCGCAGGTGCAGCGCGGCGGGGTCGGGGCGCAGGCGCAGCGCGCGCGGCGCGGCGGGCGAGCCGGGCTGCGGGCCGGTGCGCGCGCGCGCCTCCGCCGCCCCGCCCGCGCCCACCGTCACCGCGCGCACCGTGAACCGGTACTCCGCCTCCTCCTCCAGCCCGCCCACCGCCAGCCGCTGCTCGCTCACCTTCTGCTTCACCTGCTTGCTGAACCCTGCGAGATGGTACGGATATAACTATATTTGATGGTAACGCTAAATCTAATAGTCCGACGGCTCATATTGTGGCGGCTAATTGATTGGCGAATACATACATAAACATAATTCATTTTAGTTAAGTTATAGGTATAAAAGGGTATATTATATTCAAACTAACAAAATGTTATGATTATCACAAAACTTTCCATGATGTAAGAATGAAACCATTGCCTTTAAAAAGTGCCAGAATCATCGACCATTAAAATATTATGAAACCCAAATTATTATTTACAAAAAAAGATAATTTTATTTATAACAGAATTTTATTTGTATATTTATTACCATGAAACGAGACACGCATATATATTGTACTCACTCTCGTCCTGCTCTATGGTCTCGTAAGTGACGAGGTAGGAGTGCACGAGGCCGTTGCGTCTCCTGGGCGGCAGCCACTCCACCACCAGGCTGTTCATGGTGATGTCGCTGAAGGAGATGTTGCGCGGCGCAGAGGGCAGCCCCTGCTCCGTGCGCACCTGCAGCGCCGCAGAGCGCGGCCCGTCGCCCGCCGGGTTGAACGCCAGCACCTGAGGTCAGTTATCGACTTTTTAAATGTTCAAAAACAGATTAATGTTGTGTAATAAGAAGTAACACTTTTAAGATAAGTATTGAATATTACGCTCCATTTTAGAACTGACTAGTGAGAGGAACTAGTGGAAGGTTGTACATTCGTCTGAATATTACTCATTTATGTGCGGAGGGAAATAAATAAAAAAATATGATAATATTAAATAATGTCACATCTCCATAAAGCATGTTTTTAATTATAGCCAATTGTTGTGCTAAATTAACAACAATGTTTTCATCATAATATTTTTTTTTATGTGTTAAGTTACCTAGTTGTATTATTTTAAAAATATTCATATATAATTTGTAGATTCCTCTATCTTTTTATAAGACAAATTTATAATGTTACCTGTATACGGTACTGCGTGTATTTGTCAAGGAAGACCAATGAGTGCGAGGTCGCTGTTGCTGGCACAACTTCAATCTCTTCTTCAATTTTTCGCCCCGGTTCGGGTTCTTCCGGAGAATCGGTCATTAGATAAAATATCTGAAATTTAATATTAATATAAATATCACATGATTTTATAGCAGATTTATGATATAAATTAAAGATCGAAATCGAAGATTAGTGATAAAAGTGGATTGGCTAAATATTGTGAAATGGTTATAAAATCAGTTACATATAAAAAGGTAATTGAATGCATTTTAATAGTAACATTATTAGAACTTATGTCAGAATAATAAATACACATAGTCATATCATACATAGTAGATGATGTACAGCTCTTCTCTTTTGGTATACTCAAATACACAAATGCTGAGTATATTCACATTCTCATTCACAAGCATGTATTTCTTATATAAACAAAGTGATCCAGAGCAATTTTTCGCAATGAGAGCGCATGACGTCATACGTCTACGTCATCATTAGCGGTGCACTGGAGCCGGCCTCACCTTGTAGCCGAGCAGGTCGCCGTTCTGCTGCGCGAGCGCGGGCGGCTTCCAGGCCAGCGCCACCTCGGTGGGCGAGAGCGCGGCGGCGGCGACGTCGGCGGGCGGCGCGGTGGGCACCGCCTCGCCCACCCACACCACGGCGGGCGTGCCCCCCGGCCCCGCGCCCTGCGAGTTCACCGCGCACACGCTGATCTCGTAGTTGCGGTCCACCGCCAGCTCCGACAGCACCACCTCCTCGCTCTGCGAATGGTAGTATCGAGCTATTAAATGGCAAATTCTCAAATTTAATCCTATAATCCTCAAATTTAAGCATTTAATATTTCACTAGCTAAATTATCCAAAAAATTGTTACACATTTTTATGGTGATATCATATATGCCTTCCTACACCTGAGCCAAAAAAAAGACAAAATTTATTTGAAAAATGTAAATTACAGTAAAGATGTCACACGCTCTTCTTTAAGGGGCTTTTTTATTAATTATCATCAGGATGTCATCAACCACTTCGTTGACATGATTGCATATTGTTCCTACATCCGACTTTTTGTTGGCATAAATAACGTAACAACTAGTAATAAATTACCGAGTAATAAAATTAGTGATGCTTGGTAAATGCCGATAAACATTTCTAGTCCTACCTTTTGACACCATTAAAAAGTACTGTTGTAGTTACCTTGACACCGGGCACCTCCTGCTTCATGGTGTGCTGCAGCGAGGTGGGGAAGTCGGTGAGCGGTTGGTAGAGCACCCTGTAGCCGCCCGTCCGCGTGTCGCCGCTCCAGTGCTGCTCGCCCAGCGGGGCCCACTGCACGCGCACGCTGCTCGGCGTTATCGGCACCACGCGCAGGTTCTCCACCGCTTTGCTGGGCGCTGCATGCAACGTTTTTAATTTAAGGTTCGACATATAAAATGTTAAAACTCAAAAGTATATTCATAATAGATATGAAGATTAATATTCGGGCAAAAGGTAAAGTGTATACTTAAAGCAAAACAAAAACTATTCTCAAATTTGAAATCCTTACTATTTTAAGTTATATTTATGATTATTCGAAATAAAAGAGCGTATGGTAGATACACAATAAGATAGGAAAATTCGTTTAAATTCTATGAAATAAATAAGAGAAATACAGATTTTTCTTCGAGCACTACTTTTACAAATTCAATTTCTTTTTATTATGTATGAAATACTAGTGCTTACCTGCTGGTAAGGTGCGAACTATTTCAGTGGCGTTGCTATAGCGACTGGGACCAATGTCGTTCGTAGCTCGAATTCTGAATTGGTACCCGGTATAAGGCTTGAGCCCTTCCACTGTATAGGACGTGGCGAATGGGTCGACCCTCTCGGGGAGCGTCTGCCATGTTCCGCCTTCTTCCTTTTGTTGTACCGTGTAATATCTATTAAGGAAAAAAAGTATGTTAATATTTGTTATTATTGCTTAATTGATCTTATAACTATTAATAAATATATCACACACACACACACATCATCAGCCTTTGATAGTCCCCTACTACAACACTAATACACCCCTATCCATTAGGGGGTTTTTGGACCGTATCCCACCACACTGGTCCAATGCGGGTTGGTGGGTGGACCGACTTTTTACATGCCAATCCGACGCATAGATCATCTTACTTCAAATTAAAATTCAAATATCTTTATTTAATATAGAAGTTTACACTTGCTTATTGAGTGTCAAACACACTACCACCGGTTCGGAAATGGACGTTTCAGACCTTAGAAGAACCGGCGAAAAAACTCAGCGGGCTATTTTTTATGTCATCTTATAAAAATAACAAACAATGTGAAGGCATGACATGTTGTGCAATTTTGAAACAAGCCTAGGGACAGCATCCATTACCAGGCTGTGTTATCATTTAAAATTAATTAATATCGTAATAACCTTTAACACATAAACGTTCCTTGACTACCTTTTAAGTTTATTAATATTAAATTCTAAACCTTTACTGGATCTGTTATAAAACGTATACATTGTCCTATAAAGACTTACTTATTCTTCGCAGTCTAGTTACTGGAAGAATTAAATTATTTTGTTCCTTGTATCTGTTTCCATGTGCATCACAATGCCTTAGGAAATCATGCCTATTTTTTCACATACATTAAATTTTCAAATATGTATTGAGAACTAACGGTCATTATTTTTATTTCTGTGAACAACTTTCTTAATGATTCTTTGGGGCCCAGGTTATAGACTGCACGAATTGCACGTTTTGGAGGACAAAGATCGTATTAGTATCCGCCGCATTTCCCCACAGTAGAATGCCATAAGACATAATACTATGAAAATAGCTGAAATACACTAAACGAGCTGTCTCCGTATCAGTTAATAATCTAATTCTTTTTACTGCGTAAGCTGCAGAGCTTAGTTTACTTGCTAGCCTATTAATATGGGGGCCCTATTGTAGTTTTGCATCCACAGTTATTCCTAGAAATACAGTTGATTCAACTACATCTAACGCCTCCCCATCCATAACCACTTCAAATTTACCATGCTTCACATTAGGAGTCATGAATCTAGCACATTTTGTTTTCCTTTGGTTTAATAGCAAGTTATTAACACTAAACCAATTCCTACTCTAGAGTATATTTATCGTCATTTATTGACGTATGTCGTTTAATTTTAAAATCAATGAGTATGTCTGCAAATAATACTATCTCTTCGCTATTATTTATCACACATGGTAACTCGTTTATATAAATGACGAAGAGAAAAGGCCCAAGTATGGATCCTTGTGGGACCCCCATATTTACCGGGGCCCCCGGAGATCTTGTACCATTCACGTCAACCCTCTGAATTCGATGGCTCAGGTACGAAGGCAGAACGTTGAGTCCGGTATTTCTTATACCATAGTGACGTAATTTCCTGACCAGAGTCTCATGGTGTACACAATCTAAAGCCTTTCTGAGATCACAGAAAATGCCTAAAGCATCCTGCGATGCTTCCCAAGCCTCAAAAATGCTTTTAACTACTTTTCAGACAATTGGATGATCGGCCCACATTGCCCTAACCAACTAGGAAACAACAATCAAAATTTGTTGAGTCCCCGCAGGATTCAAACCCCCGACCTACGGATTCTAAAGCACACGCCTATACCACTAGGCTACGGAGCCAGTTAAGTATATAATTTATTATATCATGTAAAGTACCATTAATCTGCGTTAAAATAACGTGCCTTTCGTGTACAAACTGAAATCGCATATCAAAATGTTACCTGTGTTCTTTTATTTTTCAGATCAATTTTAATATATTTGAATTCTGCTGAGCCTCTAAGCAACGTGAAAAATGAGTATTTGTAACTCACCAATGAAAAATATTGCACCAAAAGGTGTCACATTTGCGATCATTGTAAAACGCAAATACGGAAGTTTTAACGTCATAGAAACTAATTTACAAAACTAGTAATAGTAGTTATTTACTTTAGTGCATCGGACTAGATTCAGTCGCAAGTAACTCGCTTAGAGCATCGTCATCACCTGAGCGGCGCGTATCCATCGTCGCCGGGCGTCCAAGAGAAGGTGATGTGGTGCGGCTGCAGCAGCGAGCGCTGCACGTTGGGGCGCGCGGGCGCGGCGGGCGCGGCGCGGTTCGCGGTGCTCAGCACGAGCGCGCGCGCAGTGCCGCCCCACCCCAGCCGCGTCTGCGCGCGCACCGAGAACAGGTAGTAGCGCTCCTGCAGCAGCTCGGTCGCCCTGTAATCATATTGTTGTTGCATCATCGAGTTGGTCATGTAAACTTGAATCAAAAAGATCTGGACTGAGAATAAAGAATCTATTATTACGAGGTACGATTAGTATTTGGCCAAAGTGAAGTCATATATTTATTAGGTTAGGTTTGGTTTGGTACTTGTTGCATATTACGCCTGGACTAGTATACGTGCGTACAGATGTACTATAGGTTTTACTTAAGTTTATTTATTACAATGGATACAATGGCTCAACATCTACTCTCATCTCCGGATCTCGAAAGTAAAATATGCTCTTTTTACTTTCATTCATATTTATGTGTATATATATTTAAATGGAATGAACTTAGCTACATGCTAATATTCAATTTATTAAGTCCGCAATACGTAAACAAAGTCATTACTAAATCCGTTTCAGTCATTTCAACTCATATCTTTTTAAATTTCCACACAGTTTTACTCTCAAAGCCAGTAACACTATTATTCAAATGGAATTACCTAAAAGTCCTGTCGGAAGGTAGAAATTCCCTGGAGAACATCTGCTGTGTGGAGCTGTTGAGATGGTAGGTCACTTTGTAAGCCAATATCTCGCCGTTGGGGTCCTCCGGGACGTCCCAAATGATGCGCGCAGTAGTGAACGTTACGTCCGGGAAGGAAACGTTAGAAGGCGGCCCCGGAGCTGGCAAATTGCGTTTGTGATGTTTTATTCGCGACATGTTTACGCTTAAATAAACTTTTGCATGTCTCAAAATAAAAATGTGTAAAAAGATATAAAGTTTAAGCCTTTAAATATTTTACTTACTTATATTAATTGCTTTACATATTTTAAATATTTCTTACGACGAGCGAAATAAGGCATCTAATTTAGGAACAATCGTTACAAGTGAACGCGTTAGTAAAAGTGATTCATGATGTTTAAACCCAAGCGATATATAACTTAAGCGCTCGAAATTTTAACTACTACTTTCAAATTTACTGAACTAAATTTTATGTGTTATTAGGCACGTCAAAACTTATATTTATAATAATCTACAACCATTAATACTTATCGTAACAAATAAGCAAAGTACATTTTAATTATGCAGATTACTTTCATTGTTGTTGGTGATATAACATTAGTATACTAAAATTATATATTTTATATTTTCCTACTAAAATAGAGAAAATTTTAGTAGGAAAATAAACATAAGAATTTTTTGATGTTACTCAATAATATTTTCCTTATACTTACTGTCCTCAAACGTGCGTACGGTAACCGGCGGATCGCTCAAAGCGCCGTCACCCAATCTCGTGTAGCCCAACACTTGAATCTGGTACACGACGTACTTCCTCAGCTCCGTGAGGGTCACGGTGTGGGTCTGGTTGGAAGGGATGGACTGGCACTCCACCTTCTGGTGCTCAGGCCTTGGAGGTGGCACGATGGCCGCGTAGCACACCTTGTAGCCTTCGATAAGCCCGTTCTGGTCCTGCACCGGAATATCACCCCAAAGGACGACCACTGTCGTCGAGGATGTGGCGTTCGCTGATACGTTAATGGGGCCCGAAGAGGGAACTGGGGTGTGAAAATTATTATATATTTATTAGTCTCTTGCGGTTCACAAATAGACTCGACCTACATAAAATATTTTTTATGGATTCAGGACAAACTTTACATACAGATAATGCGTAAATCATCTTCTTTTGAAAAATGTAACTTAAAACAAAGCAAACGTCTTTGTCACCTGTTTTTCTTTTTTGACTAAAGGATAATATTATAAACAATCATTTATTTTTTTTAATCAAGCGCATATTACCTGCTTCCCTAGTCCTCTCTACAGCTGTAGGACTTTCCGCTGAAACTCCGACCTCGTTTATCGCTGTCATCCGAATTTCATACAAGGACCACTCTTCGAGGTTGGCCAGGACATGCGAGTTAGCTGTGTGGTCCTCGATTATAGTGAACAGCATGTCCTCGCCTCCGCTCCGTTTGTATGTGATGTTATATCCTTTGGGGTTGCCATTCCATTCGCTTTGTTGAAGGGGCTAAAAAACGTAAGTAATATTTGATTTAATTTAAATTGGAACTTAAATTTGGTTTTGAATATTAGTTTTATTATTAAAATAAAACTATTAAGCCACACATAATCGAATGAAGGTTAGATTTTTTGTAACTGATAATAAGTTACTTGCTAACCCTTGCGTGTCCTGGTTTGAAGGGCATCGTAGTTTACGTACAAAACTATATTCGAATCTTTCGCATATTCTCTCGTTTAAACATATCGCTAACGGTTTGAAAAAGTTTTGCTCGTTACACCACTTAATACATTAAAAAAAAGTTATTATATCTCATATACTCACAATCCATCTGACCCTTAAGTTGTTAGCGCTGACCGCCCGCACGGTGACATTTCTGGGCGGGTGTTGCGGCGGCGCTTGTATCGTCTGGAACTCCTTGCAGGGCTCCGAAGGCGGCGAGGATCCCACCACGTTGGTCGCGATCACCCTCAGCCGGTAAGTGGTGAAGGGCACGAGGCCCGGCACCAGGATGGACTGGGCCTCCGGGTCGTTCAGCTCGTAGATCGTCACCCATGACGTGTTGCGGGCGGTCTGCGCCTGTTTATCGGTTAAAGAAGGGTTTCATTTATTTTTTGCTTTACTGTTTACTGCTTGTGTATATATTAAGTAAAAATAAAAAAGTTTCGCTTTATGACAGTTTTCTCAATTAAAGGTTAAATTATACAATAGGTAGGTAGCCGCTTAAAATATTTAATTTTGACCTAAGATAGCCTGATCTTGGAAATTGCAAATATTCTCAGACGTCGGGATAAATGTTTAAAATATATGCGATATGCCTCACACAATTAGTATTTTCGTAATTATTATGTATAACGCTTATTTGCGTCTTTATCTATATAATACACACAAAATCAACCGAGTAAGTTATTACGTGTTTTAGTACCTGTACAGTCCACAACGATATGAGGAATTGCCGTCGAAGCCAGGCGTGAACTGCAGCAATACTGATGCTGCTGCAATGTTGAAAGCGCGAGATTTCTCGGCGCAGCGGGCAACACCGGCTCCACGCCGGACTGCATGCTAGCACTACGCGACGGCCCTTCGCCCACGCCGGTTAACGCGCTCAGCCACAGCACGTAGTGTGTACTTGCCTTTATAAATGTTAGTTGTTAATGATTGAAATAAAAATAATGAAAATCATATATTTAAATTGAAAATGCCTTGGAAAAATGGTTAAGTAAACCTGGCGTGTTGCCAAATGAATAAGTAATATGATATATATGATTATTATTTCTTTAAAACATTTTGGGTGTAAAGAATAAATTACATACGACGAAATGTCGTAATATATAAAGAACATGGAATGTACGTAACCATAGTGAATCAGTGTCAACGTAATGGCTTTCACATATCCAATTTTTTGAAAAGTGTCCCAAATAGACTACATAATGTTCATTTGAATTCTGTTGAAAAATCCATTTCTTACGTGGCAGGAGTAATAAAAATGTAATATACATCGTTGTTTTACTAAAATATAGTCAGTTTACGTAGAAATCAGGAAGAACAGAATTGCATAATCCTATTCCGCCGCTTCTATTGAATGTTTGAACGTGTGCCCGGGATATTATTCTCTGTTAACTCTGATGCATAGGCAATGTTGATTGCCTCCCTGATATATTAGCAACGACAAGTCGTTACACTGATACATTTTGGATACTACGCGAGAGATGTATGAGCGTTAGTGATATGTATATTATCTATATGTATTATTTAAATAAATAGGCATTATTGGTAATCCTACGTAATTAGGAAATATGGCAAATTTAGTTCAGTAAATTAAGTTAATGGATCTACTCCAAATACTAACTGCTAGCTTTTATTACTGAATAACCTTTATTATCTATTATGCCATCTTTATGTAAATATCTTGATATTAACAGAATAATTTCACAATCTTCTGTCGTACCCATCTTAAGTTAGATCTGTCAACAATTTAAGATTTTACGTAAGGTTACGATTTAGTTGTATACTTTGAATGTAAGAGAAATAAGCTGCCAAGTATCTTTGATTCTTGGCTCCCACCACTTATTACTTATGCGTAATCAGACAGCCGTGTTATCAATTAACACATTAAACAGTTATAACAATTACACTTTTGATATTTGAAAGGATAACTACATCGGTGCAGTAAATGTCTTGCAGCATATGTGCAATTTACTTTGTAACTAAATAAAACAAGCGGTACCGGATGTTGGATGTGCAACATAAACGACAGAAAAATAGTACCTGCAAATGTTCCACACGGATGCTGGTGATGTTGGGTGGAAGTATTTCTTCCTTGTACGTGTCGTTGTTATCCTTTACTTGGTAGGACAGTTTGTATCCGATTAATATTCCGTTAGACTTTTTCGGTGGCGACCAAGAGACGCGCACCGCACGGTCCGATATGTCGTCGAATTGTAGGCTGCCGACTTCATCAGGAACTGTTTATTGAAAATATTATACAGTATTTTATTTGTTTGTTGGGTCCTGGTACTTGGATATGAAATTTTAACCTATTGTTGCGCGTGATACGTAGATAATCGATAGTTTTAAAGTGTTTCAATATAAAGAGCGAAAAGTTATTTTTCTTTTTAGGTATTTAGTAAGACATTGTATAGAAATTATTAGGTTTTGTTATCAGTAAATGTAATGAATATATTTTGTGCAGAGCGGTTGACATGTGACCTCGACAACCCACGGGAGTATAGTCTATAGCACGGATAAATAAAATAAATAAGGGAAATTGGACGATGTGTAGAAAATGTCAAAGATATTATTCCTAGCTATTTATAGCACCCTAATTATTTTGTGTATTTTCAGTTATGAATAAAACTTTTACATTTATTTATTGTTGGGAGTCGAACTTTTCTTGAAAAATATAAAGAAGAGAATTTGTTTTATTTCCAATATGTAACACGGCGCATAAATATATATTTGAGAATGTCTTACGGTCCTCTTTGGTGCGAACCAGGACATAGTCGCTGTTGGGCCCATCGCCCGGCTCGGTGAAGCAGAGCACCGAAATGTTGTACTCGGTGAACTTGTCGAGGCCGCTGATGAGGGCCGACTGCTCGGTCAAGGGGTCCAGCAGGTTGGGGGGGATGCTTATGATCTTGTGCTCCACGTTGCCCCTCTCGCCTTCGTCCCAGCGCCACGCTTGGATTTTGTAACCCTAAGACATGCAGATTGTATTAAATTTTTCAGACTAAGTAAAAATGATTATTGATAATAATAATTCCGCAATCGCAAAAATACCTTGATTGATAAGTTTCTTACTACCTTTTTATAGAAAAAACAAAATTTTTGACGTTAGACGTTAATTAGGAGGGTTAGTTATAATCTAAATTAATAAAAAACAAAAACAAATTCCTTTTCACGAGTTAAGTTTAGGCCCTTGAAAGCCACCAAATTTATTTTTTAACACTCACTATTACAAATATTATTTTTATTACTAAACCACATTATCATGTATTGAACATCTATTAAATTTAAAAGAATATATATTGTTGCCATCACCAACCTGATTGATACCGTTGATCTTCTGCGGATTGGGGGGCGTCCACCATACTGAGATTGCGGTAGAGTTGTAAGGTTCGCAGCGCACACTATCCGGGGGGGCTTCCGGGACGCCCTCTTTCGTCTTAATCGTGTAACTATCAGAGAAAACACCAACACCCTTATCATTGTAAGCGGCTATTTGTACATTGTAATCCTTCCAAGTTATGAGATCCTGTATCAAATAGTTCCTTTGGGCCTCGTTCGTTATGTTCTGATAAGTCCACGGGCTGTTGTCGTATCCTCTCAACCTGTATCGTATTACGTAGCCGAGAATGTGACCGTTCCTGTGCTCTTCCAGCGGCGGTTGCCATTGCGTTATGATCTCTGAGGACGATCGCGCTGACCCCATAAAGCCTAACGGTGGGCCTGACGGAGCTGCAATATTGACACATTTTAATATTTATTATAACGAATACTAATGTATAGTGCTAGAATTACCATAACAATATAAGTAGGAAGATAGAAAAATAATATAAAAATTAGTACGTTTTTATATAAAGAAATATATTAAAAATTATGGCCTTTATCTGTTTAAGGTTATTCTGGATGTCTAAGCTGGAATCTTTGAAGCGTACCTAGACTTTGCTAACGCCCATAAGCTTCGTTAGGTATTTACTGACCAAGCTCACAGTGATGTCATGATTTAAATGTGAAACACGTGTGATCGCAAATGCTCAAATAAATACAATTTAAGATTAAAGATAAGCATAGCTTAGTGTAAGTACGATCTAAAGACTTCACCCAAGAAGAAGACAACACATAAGAAAGAAGAATATATGAACAACAGTAATAGTATGCGTATAAAATAATCGCAAGTACAAGAAACTATAAAAGTGATATATGTCGTGATGAAAGTATTTAAAGGTAGGGTACGGTACATTTATGGTACTAGTTAACATGCAAATGGATGCATACAAGCCGCATTACGTACGTAAATGGAACGATATCGAAAAATAAGCTGCACATGCATAATATAAGACTGCACAGTGTAAAGGCATTCGAATACGGATGGACGGACGACCTAAAGCGTAGTATTATATTCGATTGTCGAACGTAGCGTACCTTGGCAGCAAATCAAGTCGCCGGCTGCATGGTTGTAAAAGAATCGGTTTTATCTCAAAATATCTATCAAATGTTATGTGTCACAGCTAGCATATTGAAATTGGTCTTTATAATGAACGGCACAAGTTAATAATGAGTCAGTTCATAAAGTGCAACCTTGAAGCCGTCATAGCAAGTACTTTATTATGATACATCATTGCAGCTAAATTTTATGGCTTCTTATATATGTATAGGAGGTTGCACTGTATATTTGTATATACATAATAAGACATAAGATTGTATATTTATGTAAGGTCTTATACCTTCTTGTGGTAGTGTTAAGACGTCCGTGGGGTCTGATGGTGGACCTTCACCGACCGTGTTGACAGCGGACACACGGAATTGGTAGGAGGTGGCTGCCTTCAGGCTGGTCAGCAGCACCCAACGCTGGCTCGAAGACACGTTTAGTGGTTCCGTCACCCAGTTGAGTAAGGGATCCGGAGTTGGACCTTAAGAATTATATATTTGATGAAACAAAGATTAAGATTTGTTTTCGTAAGTTTGTGAAAGAAAAAGTTATTACAACAATTATAAATACTTATGCAGAAAATGTTCCACGTGAAAGATATGGTAAAATTTGTTGTTTTTTAAAATTTGTAACGCACGCAAATGTTCACTTTAGTAACGTTAAGCACCTACCAACCCTCATTGGACCAGAGTGGTGGGATACGGTCCAAAACCTCCTGATGGATAGGGGTGTATTAGTGAGGCCTATGTCCAGCAGTGGACTATCACAGGCTGATGATGTATAGTAACGTTTGCACAGTAATAGCTGAATTAATAACATAACTTTTTTTACCATCAAATCATAATAGTAATGAAAGATTTAAACTCAAGTCATGTTACTTACTAATCATCGTTCACTCGAATCAATTTCTTAGTATACCGAGTTTTACATCGGAGCGTACATGGATTACTAATAAGTGGTTCTAGTGTACAACTTCGGCCTATTCACAGAATTACTTAACGATTTGTAGAACATTTAAAATACCACATTAGTCTAGTTACAGTGAGTTGCTTTTAAACTAGGCCGTTAAACTGAGGTACATCGGAAAGTTTGAGACTTATGCGAGGTTATAAGGAAAAGTTTCGGATATGAATGTGATCGTTAAATATTCAAATACTTCGGAGCAAAACCTGAACATTGAATAGGTTTACTTACGTTAAGCTCGTCACATAAATTCGATTGTGTAATTTTTGGTGAAAAAATACGTGTTTGGACTAAAAGTAACGCTTATAATGTCAGGGATAAATCTATATATGTATACCTGAGTCAAAAAGATTACAATTTTTTGCAAAATAAGCTACTTATGGCGGTAATTCGTATTTCTTTTTTTTGGTTGGATCATCAGGTAATGAAGACGTCTGGAGGTGACTATAAATAAGGACGCTGTCCGTTTTGGCGCCATTAGAAGATTAGTTTAGCAACGTATAAGAGTGTTAGCTGTGAAATTAAGTGTTCCATACCAAATTCGGGTACGACGCGTCGCTGCACGATGAACTTCTGTATGGGCGAGTTGCCGTCGAAGCCTGGCGTCCACGAGATGTTCACCGCCCGTTGTGTGGCGTCGAGGCGCGCTGCCCTTACGTTAGTCGGTGAGAAGGGCAGTTCTATCACCGATAGGAAGGCGTGCCGCGTGTGGTTGCCCCCCGGTGACGTCACAACGCACGCGTACTCGCCCGCGTCGCTCGCGCGCACCGCTTGCACCTGGAGCGCGCCCTCGGCGGTGATCCATACGCGAGAGCCGGCCGTCATTGGCCTGCGGGATAGGTTTGTATACAGTTTGTGTTAACGAAACTAGATTATTACACGAACTTTAACTGTCTCTTTTATTATAAAAACTGACTTTAAATAGAGCAGTGAACATTGGAACAGCGTAAACGTTTTTTTAGGCGTGGGAATGTCTGAACTTGCGGCGGCAATGGCAGGTAATGTCAAATTTGCGAAGATTTTAAACATCACCGTGTTATATTCTAACGCCTAACTTTCTTATCTGTTTTATCTAATGATACGCTGTCGCATCCATTTTTACGGCTAGACTTCATCGCATTTGACGCCTAGTAACTGTGGCAACGACAACTCATCACGCTCACCAGCACCAACCTCGGTAGGCTACACCGCAAGACTAATTTTAGATGTGAATGAATTGTAATGAAGCCAGCTATTCGTCTTCACTTATTTTACTCGTCACTGCTGGACATGGGCCTTTTTTAATAGAACGCCGAACGGCCGATCCTTTGGCAATCGCTTCCAAAGTTATTTCAGCAAACGTACAGCAAAAGTTGACTAGGAGCTGTAGCTAAACACTTTAGAGATCTTATAATGCTTTTGTAGTGAAACTGGCGAAAACATCTCTGAAATCTGAAATCTCTTATACTTTAAAAGAAGTTATATGAATATACAATAAACCACCAGAAACTCGAAAATAATTCATATTCAAGCTAAATATTTCCTTGCAGGTTTACAAATTATTTCAACATTTAGGGCGTGAATAAATTGACAGCATATACAAGCATTTAATTTGTGTGCTTCGTACGACGAAGCTACGACTCAACGCAAATAGCTCATGGTTTAGACCTCTATTGTTAGTTTGTACAGTAATTTGTGTTCAGACGTGTAGATTTAATTGCAATAGAATCTATGTACATTTTATTTTTAAGTATTCAATACTCATCACTTATGGTCTTGACTTCAAGTTTTTTCAGACCCGCATAAAAACCGTACTACCAAGAAGCTAAAACCTTTTTTCGACCCTAATTCATTAAAAAAACGTCGCCTTTATTCAATAAAAATAACAAATAAAATATAATAAAAGACTACAGTTTCCTATAGTAAAGCAATTTTTTTTAAAATATAACGCTAAAAATCTGTTTTATGTGTAGTAGTCGGTTAATTGTTAAATTATAATCAAAGTTTTTCAGCTATCTCAACTCGAATGACTGATAAAGAATACAAAGTCATATTTAGGCAGTTCTCGCGTCACCCGAAAAAACCTCTGCGTCGAAATGCGAATCTCGCGTTGGCACAATGATAAAATTTAACGCGGTTTATACTGCTCGTTTACGGCATCGTTACAGGTATAATGCTCGGCCTAGATAGTTTCACACTAAAACTGTACGGGTATGCATTATATAGTTTCTTTGTTATCTATGTTGTATATTGAAAATAGCAAATATTGCGTACTTATTTCGAGATATATGTAAAATAATACGTTTCACTTCTTTCACGACGCATGTAGGCGTAATATTACGTAACTCAATGAATTTTTAAATTTGCCAGATATATCATCCGTTCTGTCTGAATACTATGCTATGTTAAACGAGAACAATTATTAATTATAAATAAAATAAATTAATTTTTTTTCATTCCGCTTTGTTTTGCTAGACCCCCGCCACCTTAAATTTGTTACAAGGAAAACTTAGAACGGGATTTAAAAACTAAAGTTACGCGATAAACTCCTTAAATTATTTTTTATGTAATAATCAAATATTCAGCCACTAATTTAACTTCGAACATGTATTAATCTACGAAAAATGTAAAAAGCGGACATAGTCCTTGTTTTGTATTATCTCCCAGCCAATTAATTACGAAAAAACCAACGCTGCACGGTTTTTTATGGTTTGTGGAAGTACGCGGTTACAGAGCGGAAGGCCGACTTCCGTGTTGTAACAAAAACGTATTACGAGTGCATGGGATTTGTGTTCGTATAACACGCACGTGACATGCAAGAGTTCTAAACTAAATACAGCGATTGCTAGTTTCATTAGTTAGCAGTTGTTATAAGAAACCTGACTTCTAACTGCAACGGTAGAACAAGTGAATGTGATGATTAATCTTAGTTTGTCACGTTTTAGTGAAATAGGCAGATGTTAGGTATTAAGTAACTTTATATTTTTTGTTTCTGGAAGATGTGTGTGTGTGTGTGTTGCTCTAAACACGTAAAAACCTCGGTCAAACACATTAATTGTACAACGGTTAATTATGTTTTTGTTTGTAATAATTTCCAAATTAATAATTTAAGAAAATAAACGTCGCGTTAAAATTAATTAAAAAAATATTCGTCATCAATGAGTTAAAATATAAAAAAACTTGGTCTTCATTAAAAGTTGGTCATCTGCGCGGATGCAGATACAGTGTACAAGTATACCCCACAGCTCACGGACCATCTGACGCATTGGTCAGTTTCAACAAGCAATTGAGTAATATTGCCCGATCGAAGAAACAACAGCAGGTTGGTGTCAAGTTCCCTTGGGATTTGAACTGACAACCTTCAGATTGCGAATGTTAAAACTATAACTTCTATACCTAAACCAAATAAGACATCAATAACACAAATAAATGTTATGCCAAATTATAGTGGCATAAATACAAAAAGCGCTTGTTGGTTAGACATTGGGTGATTGAACATGGTGACGGTTCACCAATGAAAACGAGTTCTGTGTTGCCGCTATTATGAGTCTGATGAATTTTATATGTTATTTGTTTTTGTATAGGCTACGGAGAAAGTTACATTAGAAAGAAGTTAAGAAAGAACAAAAAACAATAACGACGTAATAAATATATGTTATGTTGTAATATCGAAAATATTATTTGTTGACTATATATGGATACATTAATTTATCAATCATTAAGTTATTCACGTACTGTTTGTTGTGGAACCAGTCGATGTTGTATTTGACGTTGGGGTCGCTGGAGACTCTGCACTGCAATGTTGCAGTGTGCCCCAACAGGACGCGTGTGTCCACAGGCGGCGCTATTATCTGGGTCCTCACTGTTTGAGAGAATTTACGAAAATTAAACAAAATAAATAAAAGTATTGCAAAACTATTTCTCTGCTTCTCATAGCTATTTCCTAAAGTTATGTGGTCGGTTCATAATCTGCGCCGATTTACCTGAATAATAGTTTTTACGCAGAGATATTGGCATCTGACCATCGGAACCCAAAGGGCAGGGGCTGCAGTCGATAGGTGGATTAGTTGACAGTAAATTTGTGTACGCCCTACAACGACTGCCAATAAAGAAAAAAGTCTAATGTGAAATTGTAACGACGCCAAATCATATTATGATCTTGTTTGTTGAGGCACGCGTGATTATTTGATGGCATTAAACGTTTCACATTTGAAATAAGGTTTTGTTAAGATTAACTGTCAATATTACATTGCCAAATTAAACAAAACCGTATAAATTGTGCTCGTTATTATTTCTCGAAATCGTAATATAGTGTAATTCATATGTATTAATACCATCGATCTTCAATATTCATCGAACCCCCTTCTTTTGGAAAACATTTATTTGGAAGTATAATAATATTATAAAAATATTACTCAAGTGCAACCACTTGAGTAAGACTAAACTCTACTAAAATTACTAATACTACTTACCTTACTTAAGTCATTGATATTAAAGTGGACAAAAACATTCATACATAATAGCCTCGTAAATTTAATAGACTACTAAATCCCGAGGCACATACCAATAACCTAATGGAGTCAGAGCTTTATAGCTATTGATATTCGATCATTTAAATATTTAAGCAAGTAATTTAGCGCTCAGGTTTGTACAGGACTCCTTATATTGAAAGTAATTTACCAGTTAAAAATTTAAAAAAATGCAATTGCATTAAGTTTATCTGTTATATATTTCTTAATTAAATAACAGTAATTGTTATAACAACTAGTTAATATTACAATTACAGTTATTTAATTAAGAAATTGCGTGATTGGAATAATAAAAGGACACAAATAGATTTTTTCGCGATCAATTACTTAAAAATTGTTTAAATAATTTTGTGTTTTATTCAAATTCTATTATTTATCATGTTTAGTCGTCGCGTAAGCAACAAAAAACATTCACTTTTAAAAAGAAACTATTATATATTTATTTTATAAAGACAGTGTATTTATAAAGAGAGTAAGTAATGAGATAAGTCGTTTTCGTACAAGTACACTTCTAAGTAAACACAAAATAAAATAAGTTACAAAATATACTCGCTGGTATTCTGTATATTGGTATGATAACGCTGGCTTTGTAATCCCAACACAGTATTGTTTAAGATGACATTGAACTGTGAAGTTCAAAATTCATAGTTCTACTTTTAATACTTTGTTCACAGTGACCCCGATTACTGAATAAAATTGCATATTCTTTTAACTTTTCTTATTATCTTTCTGATCATAAAGTTCCACTTTTAATATCTAGGATTCTTACGTGGACTTTAAGAGACAAAAATATTTTCCAGACCAAGCTAGCCTGAAACGACTATGAATACCAATAGTACAACTACTAATTTAAAACAAACAAAATTAGTTAGATAACTTCATCTACTCACAGAGTCAGTCGTATTAAGACGATTAAACAAAATATCAAGTTATGAACAAATTTTACTTTAGCTAGTACATGTATAAACTACTTAATTTTTTAGGTAAGTTAGACGGTTCGACTAACCGCTAACCTAAACGAGATATTAAATAAAAGTATAAACTAACGTACAAAATAACATTTAGAGGCCATCTATAAATTACGTCAAAGGAATTTCACTATTTTTTGATCCCTCCCCCGTACTTGTCAGTGCTATATAAAAAAAACAAGCAAAATATAATGTGTCGTCTATTTTTTTTTATATTTTTCAAGCTTTTCTTTTGATTTGTATTATCTTACGTAAACTAATAGAAAATCAAATGTATTTAAATATGTTTTTTGTGCTCGTTTCAAAACGTGATTTCTAAAATAAGACTCTTTGCTACATGCGTTCACCTCCTTCCTCCCCATAGCGTGTGACGTAATTTATCTATAGTCCCTTATATATATATATATATATTAAAAAGACCACCCAGCACGGTGAGGTACGCCTCGCCGGAGACGTTCCCCGCGTCGTTAGCGCGGACGCACGTGTATTTCCCGCTATCGGCGGTTGTAGTACTAGTGATTAGCAGGTCGCCCTCATCCAGCGCCTGCAGTCTGCCCGATAGCTTGATTAGCAGCGAATCTGGAAACGGAAGCGGTGTTAAACGTCTCCATTTTGAATCGAATACGTACCGCAGCTATAGTTGCGAAAAGGATATTAGACCTCATTGTTAATATATCGCTTAGCAACATTGTTATGATTTAAACAAACATACGTTATGTTATAAAACAAATAATTTAATTGTTGGACTATCACAAATACACCAATTAATAAACACTAAACGATGATGACCAAAAAAGATGTGATGACGTATGAAAAAATATTCCTGAGCCATATAAGATGGAATAATAGTATGTCAATTACTCATCACTTGGTTAATTGGTTAGTGATATTTGACTAACAAAACTGGAAGCTATTCGTTATGTTCCTGACCTATCAACTATAAATGCAAAATAAACATAACGTACAACAGCATTATCGTGTCATACGTAGAACAGGTTCTTATTGCTGGATTTCAATCAATCTGTCTATGAAAAATTTATGATTAGCAAACAAAAAATGGGTAACATAAAAAGATATTTCCTTGCGGTATGAAATCATTGTAAACGTTAAGCACAGCATTATTTGAGTGTTAAACGTCTAATGGGTGTCCTTGCTAGACGACCAGTGGCCGTTCGAAGATAGGAAAACTATTGTTACTTTGTGTTAGAAAAAATCCATATTGTATCAAGTATGGATACTGCTCCGCTTCCATGGCCTAGCGGTATTGGCCCTTGCTTTATAAACCACAGGTCATGGGTTCGAATTCCGTTGCGAAATTGTGTGTTCTCGTAGTATGGTTGGTTAGGACATTTTGGGCCGAACACCCAATTCTAAAAAGTAAGATGATCCACTCGTCGGACAGGCATGTATATAAAAATCGATGTCGATCCACCCACCATCCCGCATTGGACCAGCGTGGTGGAATGCGGTCCAAAAACCGCTTAATGGAGAAGGCGTGCATTAAGGGAGGCCTATGTCCAGCAGTGGACTAACACACAGTTGACACAGTTTATAACATCGACTGTTAAAAAGAATCATTTGCTCTTAAAATGCCATATCCATAATTTGTTTATCGTAGCTCAAACCTTTTTAATAATATTGCTTGACATCTGAATGATCAATCTGTATCGAGGTCATGTATAAATTACGCAATTGATATTTATTAATTGGAGAGTAGTCTGATTGATCAACATAAGCTAAAAACAATGTATTAAGTGAATAAAACAATGATGCACTCTGTTACTTTGCTTGTTGGATTTATATGTAAAATATTTTTATTTACACAAAAACAAATCCCACCATTTTGATATCGCCTTTATTGCTGATACTGCCGAGTGAGTCAAGGTGTAGTACGTATGTATTTACAAGTTAACTACACTTCAAACTTAATATCACACCGTGCTTTATGTATAGTGCAATCTTAACAAAAATCTTGTACCAGTAAATTTCTTCTTTAGAGGGTTAACCAAGTTCCGAATGGAAACTTTTGTATCAGAGCCAAATTAGATTCTGATTTAATGTAAACATTGTAAACAATTGCAAGATAGGGGCGTCTCATAGGTGAAATGTCGTTGTGATGTCAAATTGACATTGACAATCACAGTGGCAGACGACTGATAAAAGCACCGCTTCGTTGCCATTGTTACATTGCATGCGTTAATCCAAGTCTAATCGGCCTGATGTAGGACTGCTCGCGAAATTCTTACCGTTGAAGTACCAGGTGACGTTTGGCGTCGGGGCCCCGATGGCACGGCACGTGATCGTGGCGTCCTTCCCATCCAGCACAGTGAGGTTCGAGGGCGCGCTCTGCATTACTGGCGGAGATGCTACAAGCCACACATTGCTGTTAACTCGAGCGCTACACTATACTAGATATCTAACGCCATATCTAACTAAATGCGTATTAGACAAACGTGTACTGTGACGTCATAAGTAGGCATGCAAAAAACCTCCTGTTAAGCCTGAATGTTACACAATATTCTAAACTACGGAATAATGGCCGAACGTTGGGAACAATTAACGTGAAAAAGTGCGCAATAAAGTTTCGTTACGTCGAATCTGCATCTCCATGGGAGGTATTTTTTTAAACACACACGCGGTTTATTCTACGCTATGGATAATTTGGTTTTATCGCTCTTGTTACAGTTCAATAAAACCTTTATTGGGGTCAGCCGTAGGAGTGCTGAAAAGCGAATGATTTTTTTGTGTGTTACATAAAATAATTTATCGTCTATTCGAAAAACGTTTAGAGCGCCTTCATAACAATATCCGCATCGGTTGAAGTTTGTAGTTCATTTAGCAACAAACCGACAGGATAGAATAGAAATAGGTTAATCAAATTATGAGAGATGCGAATGCACTGGTTATTGTTAGGTATTGAAGTTGACGTCTGTTGACTTCCTCAATAGGAGCACAATGCGAACTTCGTGTAACAATATCGTATAATAGGAAATTAAAAGAGTAAGTACATTGTAACGCAGAAGCATGCTAAATCTATTAATTTACTACAAGTCTAGGACAACATGTAAAATTGTTTAAGAGTTGTTTTAGGTAACAATTTAAATACTAATGGTAAACCAATATTTTATACTATTATATTTTAAACTATCTAAACATCACAGCAACGATGTGGTGTTGAACGTATGTAGTACGACACCACTTCGTTGCTGTGATACCCTGTTTACATCAATTCTAACTTTTCTTTGAGTTAGGTATAGGTATTCTTACATATGAAAGTTTTAATTTCCTAATAACCGGTTCAATTCGTAGTACAATATTAATAAAATGTTGCGAGAAGGAAACAAAACAAAATCATAATAATATTGTTGTATATGCAACAATACAGGGCGGTTACCCAAATCGTAAATTGGGAAGGGTTTATTTATGGGGTTGTTAAGTTCCGCATGTGTCCTTCAAATCTTTGCACGCCATTGTGCAGGAATGGGTTGATCAATTTTTCAGACTGCCCTGTGTCAGTGGGACAGTATGTTGACCAATTTGAATAAATTCCAACTGAACTCGTACGGTGAGATGTACGTACATTTATGTATACATACAATTAAATTTTGTATATTGACTATAAACAAACGACATTAATTAGTTTATGGCAGAATTCAATTAAAAAAAAATCGACATACGTTGTTGATATATGATAGTTGTTACGCATAAAAAAATATTATTTAAATATTATCATATAATTCTATACGTTATAAAGATGCTGATTGCATGACGATTAAGTTTTATTATAAGCAAAATAAATAAAACCAAACGTTCAGTTTGCAACGGTTTTGCTTAAAAAAAACGTACAAGTTAAATGTGCTTCAAAACCATGCAAAAACACAAAGTGAAAAAAATAACACTTGAAAAATATTCCACTTTACTATTAATGAAATCTATTGAAATTGCTACAGCAATAAATTTCATCTAGAAACGTCTAGAAAACAAAACAACCGAAGACCTATATTAAACGGTGAGGCAAAACGAAACAAAATAAAACAAACAGTTGTGCTTTGAAAGCATGATTGCAGTTATTGTGCGAATGTACATCAATGACTTTTCTTACTGCCAGTATCAAATCGGAAGGATTTTGTCTTTTTGTCTGAGGTCCTCATTCTAATCAACTTCATGTGACTGCGCGGTGTGCGTCTATTGTCTCGCGCTGCACGACAGTTTCAATCAGAATCAATTTGTTTCTACATACACAAGGAAATGCATCTAAAAATATCTCTAGATCTCACTTATAAACAATGCTAATGGATTGATCGTTTTTACATTGATATTACACAATTGAACACATCAAACAGCAATAGTTGTATCGTTTTCAATATAGAACCCACAGTAACTTGACTATTTGCTGACTGGAATAGAATAAGGAACCTTTTTAACAACGCAGCAAAATGACTGCGTCCCATGATTAGGTACAGAATTCTTGGTTAGACGCCACATAGCGTGAATAACAAAGAAATCAAACACCAATAACAACGCCATACATTTTTGTCGTCATTATTTGATCGAGCATGAACGCCACAAACATCGAAGTTTATAAAAAAAAGAAACTTACTTTTTATCTTCAACCAAGTATACAACGAAGCCTCTCCGGCTTCATTGCTCGCGATGCACTGGTATATACCCATATCCTCCATTTTCAGATTGCTTATAATGAGCGACCGGTCCACCTCCACTCTGTACCGACCACCGCCATCGTCAACATCACCATTGTCCGGCTCGCCTGCCTCTTCACCGACGCTCGCAATCTTCTTAGCGTCCTTATACCACGTGATACCAGGTAATGGTATGCCTTCCACGTTACATTCTAGAACAATCACACTGCCAAACTCGCCGTACGTCTCTGCCTTTAAAGTCGATAGCATTGTCGGTTTCTCGTATACTGTAACTGACGCTGAAGCTGTCACCGTAGCAAAGCCACCCGTTTTTAATCTGGCCTGACATGTATATTGGCCCGTGTGCGTCAGGTTTGCCGAAATAAGACTAAGCGTCCTATTCCATTGGTCGTTCAAATCGTACGTTATACCGGCGAAGTCTATCAACACTCCATCTTTGAACCAGAGAGTTTCTAACTCGTGTAATGGTCTTGCATTTGCAATGCAGTATATGTTCCGGTACTCCTGGCCTTTTATGATTTTTGTGTCCTGCGGTTTAATGATGATCTCGGGCGCTACTTCTTTGGTGTCCTCACCATATACGTTCAGTTTTATGTACGGGCTGTTCTCGACTTTGCCTAACTGCGTGTTAATCGCACGAGCTCTAAAATATTGGATTTGCAATGAGTTAATAGGAAAACTTAAGATAAGTAAGTTCTGAAATGTGACTGAACAAAACAACTCACAGTGTGAAAATGTAGTGTTATATTCGAACCGACTTTTAAACGTAAATCACAACGCGATGTTTCACCAATAAAACGCAGCATTTTAACGTCGGGATTTCATTTGGTCAAGACATACTTATATACATATTTGAAGCTTAAAAATATCTTACCTATAAGATCTTTCATCTTCTTTAGATGCACATAGTATTACCAATTGATGTTTATCCGTAATGGCGTACTTCTGATCATATCTGAGCACGCCGTTGACGCCGTTCTCGTCCTGCCATACAACCGAAGGCGGCGGTTCCGACTCTATGTTTGGGAAATCTAAAATGGCCGCTTTCCCTGATTCAACGGTCACTTCTTGCTCCGTGGTGTTTTCGAACACACCCATATCTAAAACAACATGACACGTCTAGAACAAAGGCAAAGTATAGAGCTATACTAACTATTGGCATGGAATTTGATTAAACAGAGTTTAATGTCAAACACTAATTCTCTTTAACTTTGTATGTTTAAGCCGCACGTGAAGTCAAATCAGAATGTTTTACTGTCGCTTTAGCGGCGCCAAAGATATTTGACATTACACATTGTTTACATGATTTCTGTGTGTTATATGACTAGAAAATAACTACTCTTTCTTTTTAAATCGATGAGAAGTAGTTTCATACGTATGATCAATAATAACCGTGGGAGACTAATAGCGTTTTCTTATGCTAGCAGCATTCATGTTAAGGACATAAATATAATTACAATTAATAATCGCGCAAACTACGCAGACACGAAATGGCCACCACGACGTGTAATCAATAGTCCAAAGAATTCGATACGTTGCGTGCAGGCGAACTCTTAGGCGCTTTGCCCCCATAATTTCAGATAAAACCAAATAAACAACTGTTAGCTGGCATTAATAATCAAAAGGAAAATTTTAGGCTGTGTTTGAATAAAATACTTTTAAATATATTATTACAATACACTTAAATTTAATTTTTCGTACACAATCTTTGCAAACCAATTTACAAACGCGTTTTTTTTAAAGTATAAAGCACACTATGACAGTACTGCTAGTACAGCCAGACAATATCAGCTTGCAACCCTTAGACATAGGATTTTATATCTTATTTGCCCACACATAAACTTCGGCGCCTTTAAACCGGAGCATAATATAGTTATCACTATCGCTTTAGGGAAGAAAAGGCAACGTGTGCGGTTTCAGTACACAGCTAACCAACCATTTACAGAGGATACATTGAATGATATAAATTTAACTTTGATTAGGTCATCGCCGTATGTAATCAATCAACTGACTAAAAAATACGATCGTAAATTGAGTTGAAACTTTTAACTGATTTCTGTTTAATGACAAAAGCTTGAAATCCCATCGCTCAATACACTTTCCGAGACCGCGTCGGATAAAATCAATCATTTTGTATTTATTAAGCTTCATTACTCTATTACAAAGTTGGACTTTATAGCTACGGGATAATAATGGATGGCTAAGTGAATGAATGAATAATGATTCTCTCACTAAACCTATTAATACTGTATGTAATAATGTTAACAACATTAAAAATGAAATAAATCTCCTAAAGCTTTCTAATTTTTATATAATAAAATATTTTAGTTCTCTAACATTACGTCTGTAGTACACACGTAAGCACAACACATACCTTTTGTGCTTACGTTTTACTTCATTGACTAATTAACCAATCAAGACACCTAATCCACACTTAGCCCAAAAATATTTCATTGCCCAATAACTCTCTATAACAAAGTCGAACACAATTCTTTACCCAGATTAAGTTACAACAAGCAACCAACTTAACTTCAAAATGGAACATAAAACAGTTATAAACATAACCAGGCAGGCTTACGGCCCGCGCATTATATCGCACGCAGTTATAAATTAATTGCAACACTAACATGCGACGACAATGTTGTTCTTTTCGCTGTATATGGCGCCCACGTCGTTTTTCGCGATGCACTGGTACGCGCCCGCGTCCTGCCGCTGCGTGTTGTGTATTTTGTAGAAGACCTCCGACGAGTAGTCCCCGAGTGGTGAGCCGTTTTTCAGCCACCTGTACATTGGCTGCGGTATGCCTACGGAATACACAATTATCGTAAATGAGGGTCGCGTTCACTTGAATGGGGTAGCAAACGTTATTTTTCTGTTATGTGTGTGTGGAAATGTTATGCACCCTTTTTATTAAATCCTCATCAATTGGTCAGAATCAAATGAAGTTTTAACGTTTCAAATATTTGATCTTTACAACTGTGTGTGTAAATATAGTAATCGCTTAGGATTTTTTATGCTCTAAAATTTTATGAGACGCCGCATAAACATCTTCTAATCCAAGTTGATTATGTAGTAATTTAAGTACAATTGTTTTTATAATAGAATAAGTTTACAAAATAGTAAATTCAATGTGTGACACACAAGCCAGTGAAAAATAGGGACATTAAAGCAATATTTTTGGTAACGGAGCCAAATAAATTAAATTCTCCTGGGAAAAACTGCCAATCGGGGCAGAAACACACAACATTTACAATATAACTTTTAACAACTTCAGAGTCACTCACCAACTGCGGAGCACTGCAATATTTTCGTAGTTCCCTCGCGAACGATGCTGGTTAAGGACGAGGGTTGCATGCTAAAGCGCGGTGGTTGCATTTGCGCTGAAACAAAGAGGAAATGGACAAGTTTAGCAAACAAGCAGTTATAGATGTCTGTTTATGACGACTTCACACGTTTGGTTATTATGCATCTGAGGATTAAATAAAAAGCTTGAGATTATGGTTTTCTTAATCGGTACTACGAATCGCAGTTTTTAATATATAGACATTTTTAATTTATAGTAACTACTTTTATAGTATTTATGAATCCTACTTCAGAGCAAAAAGGCCTATCTGGGATGGAGTATAAGATAGTAATACAAATTGTAGAAATAATTCATTGCGTTATCCCAATTCAATTATAACTTTTTTTTAAAACTTTTGTAGCGCTTAGATGTCCAAGATTTGTTACTTTCGATTCAAATTAAAGTTAATACGTCAAAAATAACATATAAATTGTTGGGATTGGAAATAATAAAATTTATAGTGCCACAATAGAATGCTTATATCACATTCGGTAATAAAGCAAAATCCGACAACTCGAACGACTAAGGATCCAGTATTAAATATACAATACGTTTTCTAACGGTAAAATATGTAAAGAGTATACGTCTGCTATTGCGACTCTGCTACATATTCAGGTGGAAGTTTTTCCCGTTGCAAAGGCAAGCCGCTGGCAGCGGCTCAATAGTGCAGTTTCGGAGTTGTCCTGCGCTTTCGTGAAGCTTCCCAGAAGTTTCCGTGCGACTGTTACATTTCGGGTCATTAGATAAATAAGTTGTTGACGTTCGTATTGTACGGAATTACTCGATAACGGGTAAGCTGAAAAATTTATGGGGTTATGGCAATTTACATTATGCATTGTATTTGTTTGATGATGGAGGTTTGTTGTTTTGTACAAAATACGTTATGGAAACTAATGAAACTGCATAAATGTGTTTGTTGCTAATAAATTATGTTTATGTACATAGTGTATATATTTTTTTTAAACTTTTATATCATCTATCATCATCATCACCAGCCTGCGTCAGTCCAATCTGGACATAGGCCTCCCCTAATGCACGCTATTGCTGGCTATTCTCATCGAGCCCACACCGGCCATCACTATTTAATTATATTACTAGTGCCTCCGCAACCCCCCTTGTGGGTGGAATTTCGTAAAATCTGTTCTTAGCTGACCTCTACTCGGCGAAAGGAATATCACTACCAAATTTTCTTATGGTTCCAGAGATATCCTGATGAGGTAATTAATAGGCAGGGAATCTCTTTTAATATATAGATAAAAATTCTTTTAGCGAATGAAGGACCATTTTTAAAAGTATTATTATTTTTAATTTGTTTTTTAAACTATATATTTACATGTGACATAATAATTGCCCCACCGTGTTGCTTAAATTTCAGAAATTGATTTGAATACCCGAATAATACTTTTATGGATTGCTCGGACGATATTTCCTGACCTTTCGGGGCGTAATATCGAGCAAAGTTTTGCTTGAGGCACAATACAATTCTAAGGAACGCTACAAACACGGAATGCATTCCGTTCGGGTTTTTATGACTCACACTTGAGGCACAAAAAACCGACGTCAATTAGAAACAACTCCTTCAATTCGGGTCAAGCGGCGTGCATTTGGGAGTGGTGATATCATTACTAAAGAGCTCGAAGCGTTGTAAATAATCTAAAAATTCCAAAACTTCGCCACTCGCCCTGAGACATCACCTCGTAAAGTTTGAAATTAAGCACTTACTCCAACAACTCCACTACAACTAAAAGCCTTTGCAAGTCATAGTAAATGTTTTATGCACAAGTGAATTTACAAAATTATGATGAAATTCATAAGACGTATGTATACATTTTCATGCACCTGTTTACATGCATGTTCTTTGATAGTGCTCCAACAAAACTAAACTAAAAAAGTATGAGCACATTGTTAGAAAAAGTTAACGTATATTCCAACTCCAAAGAATGTGTTAAAACATAGAACGGCATGATAATAATCTGTCCGTTCAATGACCAACTGCTCCATAATAATACCGTGTGTTAAGCCGACTAAGTTATACACCGTTATGGTTTGTAATTATGGCGTATTTGCTATAGCGGGCAAGGAACTAATGTTATTTAACCAGGAAAATTAAGGTAAAATTTACGCTTTGCTTATGCTTTAATTCATCGCTAATCTCTCTCGGTAATCTCCGATAAAGAAAATTTGACCCCTTACAAAAACTAGGTTTTTTTTTAAATTAAAAGCTTTTAAAAGTTAGGTATGAATTCCGTAAGAAAAAGAAAACGAAATATATTTTTGCTAAGTACTTAGTATCTTGACGGCTACATTACAAATTTTAGCCAAAAGGTGGTGAAAATGTTCAAATCAGGAAAAGTTGAACTGTATTACGTTACACGACTGCCTCCGTAGCCTAGTGGTATTGGCGTTTGCTTTAGAAACCGGAGGTCGTGGGTTTGAATCCTGCGGGGACTCAACAAATTTTCGTTGTTGTTTACTAGTTGGTTAGGACAGTTTGGGCCGATCACCCAATTGTCTGAAAAGTAAGATGATCCATGCGTCGGATGGGCATGTAAAGGCGTCCACCACCAAGCCGCATTGGACCAGCGTGGTGGGATACGGTCCAAAACCCCCTAATAGATAGGGGTGTATTATGGGAGGCCTATGTCCAGCAGTGGACTATCAAAGGCTGATGATGATGATGATGATTACGTTACACGTGCACTTACCCTAAATGTTGCATTAATTGTAACAGTTTACTACGTATTTTAAATCAATATCGTGAAATGCGTCAGCCATAATATTTCTAACGCTGATACTCAGTTGTTAACAATGTGAATTTAAATCCGAACAATCTTCCGCTCAGACTAGAAAATTTCGTCCATTGCAATTTTACCATTATTATAAAGCACCTATTTCAAATTATTACCCCGAAATAAGTTTTATCAATTTAGCAGCTAACATAGCTTCGCTAAGACATCATAAAACTTCGTCCTTAGAGACCTTGCTTCGATCCAAATAAAAACCATGTTATCCCATATAACTTTCTCCTCAGCTTACTTTAAAGATGTTTATTGTGACATATTACAGAGATTCGGTCGGGTATAACCAGCTTAACCCTTTCCTGGGTCTTCACGCACTGGGATCGTCTGCATGTCCCCGATTAAATCTTGATAAACTAGGGTCATATTACCGGATAAGCAGACATTTGCAGCGTAAAGACCACCATTCAGCGTTTGTACTTAAGAATGATGAAATTTTAAATTACGGTTTTACAGGAGAAAGGATTTTTTTATTATGATTATAGCGCAACGGCACCAAAACACAGTGTTTTCACTTATTTAAATAATAGTAATCTTTGAAATTTTTACTTAGACATACTATAATTTACTCATACCCAAGGTTGAGTAAATTTTATTGTTTTTATGGCAAACGATATTTCAATTCAGTCTTTTCTCAACTGTAATGAAAAATTAATACCATCTTCGCAGCATTTTTCATTAGTGCCCCAATGCCAGTGCTAGCGTTAGTGTGTTAATTTAAAGTTTTTATCAGCCTTTAATTATAAGTATAGATTCGGTCTTCTGACTTAATTCGCATTATTAAAACAATTTTATAAACTTGAGTTTTTCGTGCTACAATAAAAAATTTTAAAGCCTACACGTACCACGACAGTGCTTACAAAATTGCTTATAACAAACAAGTTCTAAGGTAATAAACGAACACGAGATGAGTGATATACTTAAACAGCAACACTAACAGTAAGCGCGCGCTTAACGTGGGAACGAGTAGCCGATTTCCTTAACAATTTCTTAGGTACATCGCGCAATTCGTTAGTGGAAAAGGCGTATGTAATTGTTTACTTTCTACGTGCTATTGATTGACTGCAGCGTCGGCCCAGTTAGCTACACGTGTTGCTTGTATCGGCCCTCGATGTTACACTAATTGATTTATCGTAAGAAATAAAACCCTATGGACGATCCGGAGTTATTTACGCGCCTCAAACACGTTATTGCCGGCCCCGTTAATATGTTTATTTAAATTTCTGAAGCCGATCAAAGGGTTTCGTTAGATTCGGTTTTATTAAAAACTGAACGCCAGTTATCATATTTATTAAACACTGTCAATATCATTCCAGTGTTGCTATAAACAATTTTGTATTACTGTATTTATGATATAGTAGCTTCCACTTGCGGCTTCGAACGAGTTAACAGATGAGCACGGTGTTTATTATTAATGGTCCATAGTAGTCAATGTTTATTCGTCTATTGTACAATGCATGATATGATATGTATTATATGACTAATGCCGAAGATAGGCACGAATCAACTAACATTTTTACTTTTTCAGCATATTTTTTTTATCTTGATATACTTTTATCTTTTGCAGTATATTAGAAATAAAGCGAATACTAGACTTTGCCAACTCTATTGCGTTTAAATTAGTTTACCATACTATATCCCAGACCCTTTATGTTCAAAGGACAGACTCTCTTAGCCCGTGATCGTGGACACTGCAAAGTATCTAAACTGTCAGGAATCCATCACATGCGTATTACATCCGTAGTGATTTAAATTCGTGTAGATTTCGGTTCAATAAAAAAAATGGAATGTAACTGACTATGGTTTAAGTGTATCTAGACTATAAAAAAATGTTCAAAGATGTAGGTTCAGAGTTAATTACTTTACATTAAATAGCCTCTTTATATAATAACAAAATAATAAGTCACTTATTTCGTACACCGCAACAGATTCTAAAACATTTGCGGATATACAGAGTTATACATTAAAATATTTTACATAAACCATGAGACACGTTTGAAAACTCCTATTTTTATCTTCCTTATCTTTATTAAAGTTCCGAGATCATGGCATCATAAGATTATTGCTAAGCGGCTGTTTACTGTGCGAACTAGTCCAAGGATATTGCGAAGATTTCGAAATGAAGCAATGAGTCCACAGAAAATGTCATAAGAAAGACTCACTTTGAACAGTTTAACTAATATTTTAGACGTAGTAAGTATACAATTTATTGTGACTAATACTTTCGGTTGCTTACTTTAATACGATACATGAGAAATAGTTTTAGTTTTAAGTGAATTTGTAGAACTATATAATTATAAAATGACATAGACAAGTTGATACATTTATAAAAATAATGCAAAAACTTATATATCAATGAGTACCTACAGCGTACCGATATTCCCTGTACGCCCATTCGATAAGAAGATAAGATACGCATTAAGTTTTAGCGAAGTCGGGCAGAATAGATAATAAATAACTATTATCCATTACAAATAATAAACGTAAAGAAATATATTTGATAAAAACGTATGCTACTGACACAGATATAAAGGCACTGATCATCGTATAGTAAAATAAGATCAAATGAACAGTTGACATGGATTCTTAAAAATATAGGACCTTTGGGAGTAATAAAATTCGTGATTGACAAATAAAATAAGAGATTAATAATATTGTCCTCCTAGCCACTATATTACAGATAAGCCAACTGCGCAGGATATATTATAATGTACAAGTGTACGCACAACCACAGGTGCACTTCCTATTCCTTCACTCTCATAGTCCGATCCGAAGAATAACTGACACGATCGAAAAGAGTTCAGGCGCAGAACCAATTTTTTACATGCCATTCTTACGATCATCTTACTTTACAGGCCATCGGGTGATTGGCCCGCATTGTCCTAACCAAGTAGGAAATAACTTAGAAAAGTAGTTGTGTCCCCGAGGATTTGAACCCACGACCTCAGGTGTCTAAAGCGCAATCCCTAACTAGATACGGAGGCAGGAGGACGCGAATAGAAACTTAGAAAGGCTATGTTATCTAAAAGAGAGAGACATGTTAAGATTGAATAGTAATAATATATTTAATGTATTAATGTTGTTACAAAGCTAAAGTGTGTATGATTTAGTACATATATACATATCTTATTTACTCATACGTAGTGCTCTTTATAAAAACAAATCGATGCAATATTCATTAACTTCTTCTTGGGTACGTGACATCTAAACTTTCAATTACAAATATATATAAAGAATTTCATAGATAGCAGTTAAAAACGTTCAGCCATGATTTTACTTTAGCGATCATGCTTATCTAAAACTCCAATATATTATATTGGGTTAGTTATTTACAAAAACAGCTTAGCTCAGGAACCAAACCTTAGATGCAATTTACGAATAGTGTATTCACTAAACCGTTACTCGCAGAGACAATGGGTTCAGGAAACCTCGGCTCTTCACTTCAGTATCATTTAACGTAGCCCGGGCGATTATAGATTAAAAGATAATAGTTTCAGGTCAGATTAAAACCTATCGGCTGTGACAGTCTTGGGAAAATTGACTATAAACAGTTTGTTATTAAGGTTGTTTTATATTAGTGTTTATAGATTAGTCCCTTTAGACAGGGTCTGGATTTAAACAAATTAATCCAAAGAATCTTTACGTAGCTTTGTACGTGTGGTGTCGTTATGACTCGATTGTCACTCAGTGACAGAAATCTCAGAGACAAATCAATTAGAACGCTAGAAGTAAGACACCACTTCGTTGCCATGGGATACCGTATTTTCTTGAATTCCCAGTTTGATTTGGACTAAACTATACTTATCTGCCTCTGTAGCCTAGCGATATAGCCTTGCTTTATAAACCAGAGGTCGTGGGTCCGAATACCGCGGGGAAACAACTTTGTGTTATCGTTGTTTTCTGGTTGGTTAGAAAAACTTTGGCTGATCACCCAATAGTTTTAAAAGTAAGGTGATCCATTCGTCGGATGGGCTTGTAAAAAGTAGGTCCACCACCCGTAGTAAAGTAGACCCACCATTGAGTGGGACCAATACCCCTTATGGAGAAAGCGTGCATTAGGGAAGGCCTATGTCCAACAGTGGACTAACACAGGCTGGTGATGATGATAATAGGTATCTGTATTAAAATCACTTACGTATATCTAAAAAGGATCATATGAAACCATGTCATAAATTCTGCTGCAGAAAACGATGGGATGATCCTTTAATCTGGATTAATCCTTTCCTACTGTTTACCTTTTTGTGTCCCATGATATTTGTTTTTGGAAATAATTAAGGCGGTGGGCGTATCATAAAGTTATAAACGATACAGCGAACGATATTGTCATACATTCCTCAGTTCTTTATTACATTCCGCTATTTTGTGTCCACTATGAAATATTTTTTATAAAACTGTCGGCGTTCACAATAAGTTTATAAGGTTTTTGCTGAATTTTTTTATAAACACCTTGATTTTACCACTGTTTTGACAGACAGTTTGATGTTTTTTCAAATTTATTATTTGGGTTTGATGCACGAATAAGAAGTAATTTGTATTAAGGTAATGCATAATATACAAAAACTATGAAACAGAGTATTGTAATAAATTTTAGCTTATAAAAGAAGCTTAACTTTAAGGTACTTTATTTAGAAAGTAAAAAAAACATTTTTAGATATTAGCGGTTGTACAGTTAGTTGTTGACGCATAAGTATTATTCACCTATTCAAGGTAACTACAACAACGTGATCTAGCACTCCAAATACTCGATAAGTTGTCAAGGGCGTAAAAAATTGCCACTCTGCACTTAAATCTTTTATAAAATAACTTTACAACTTAAATAATTATTAAAGGTCTATAAAGTTTTGTGTTTCGTTATTATGTAAAAACTATAAAAAATAGTTTACATTCAACTAAGCTGCAGCTATTGCCGTCCATATAAGCGAAACACTGAAGTTTACAGAGTACAATAGGGTCTTAAAGGTTATATAGTACACGTTTTAAGATATGCAAGAAGTGATTTGCATTAATGCCGCGTACTCGATAAGTTGGTCAACAGCGGAGCACTTTCTAAGTATATTTTTTGTTTTAAGTCGTCTAAGTTACAATACCATATTTTTACCAATAAAATCTATAACGCACGGGTGTTATTTTAAAAATCAGGAGTGGCTCATGAAAAAGGTCACTAAGTTATATCCGAGCGGCTTATTTGTATCAGCGTACTCTACTAGTCTAAAAGTCTAATATCAAATGCTTATGGCGCCAAAAACGAACGCGTCCTTATTAGTGGAACGCCGCCATGTTGAATCACCACGCCATGTTTGACCAATAACACGGCCAGTTGTTATTGCGCTAATTAAGTTAGATTAGACTTTGTTGTTAAAATGTATATATCAACATTTAATAACATAATATATAAACATCTCATTCAAATATAACAGTTAAACGCTTTCGCAAGCGCAATTACAATTTATCCCTACTCACTGTTACTAAGCGATCGGTGAAAAAATGCAGCGTCATTTAATTTCGCTTTCAAAACCGAGTAAACGCCAACTGAAAGTCCAGAAACCATTAGAGCCTTTACATTTAATGCTCGCTCCAATCGCGTGATTACGTGTGTGCATGGCGTTCGAGTATCGTGCGCCGGTTATCGGTCCACTAAAATCTCTAGTCCAGTCCGGAGTTTGAACCGGCCGTGCCTCTCTAAGTGGCACAAAGCGAACCTTCAATTGACTGTTCATTAGCTTTCTTTTATACGAACCAGAGGAAATTGAATGTTTGCGCATTAGAAGGGTTTTTCTAAGTTATGTTTGATTTATGTTTGCATTTCTGTGCAATATTGTGTTTTTAGATCCTATTAATAAAAAAAAATATTTTGATACTTCTTAGAACTTACGTTTTACGAGTTAGATATTTTTTACGACGACTTATTGAAAAACAAAAAAATAAAAGTCGTAAGAAATTAATTTGAATAAAATATTTATAACAGAAAAAGCACATGCATTATTAGTGTAAGGTCTATTTTTACTCGAGAATGAAAATAGATTGTTATGGAAACTTATACATAATATTAATATAAGAATAAACAAATAGTTCGCGATAATTTTTCTCTTAACAGTTCATATCAATCATATTTCAAATATTAGAATTGACCAATCCACCGCAGTTATCACGCAACGAACTTAAGTAGTAAAATTAACGAACTAACAAGTGCAGCTATAACAATTATACAAACGATTAGCTTACACCAGCTACAGTTTTTGATTCGACTTATGTATCTGTATTTAAGTATGACTATATTACTTTTAAATGTATATTAGAAAAATTATATTATACACGATTAGGTGAAATTTTGGACGGTATTTAAAAAGTTGACCAGCAACCGGCTTAATGTCTTAACAATGACTCAAAATAGTTTTCTTCACAAACACTGCATTCGTCTTAACTATTAGCAATTGAAGTCTGTCGTCAGAGACAGTAGAGGTTGGCAAGTGCATGTTGCATGGTACATACAACTCGCGGTTAGTAACCTTAGTCACGCTATAACCTTTTGGTTTAATAGATTCTAAACTTTAAGAAGTTTGATAACTTTTTCTGGTTTCTTTTAAAGCCTAAATCATGTATGCTGCCGTTAGCCGTATTACTTAACCAGAATTATATGAATTTGTAATAAGGCTGATTTACTTTCATTTCGTGATAGTGTGATATTATGGAGTATTTATGTCATTCTCTTTTGTCTTCACGACATTTTTTTAAAATTGCATAAATACTGCAGATTAAATAAATATCCCAATCCTCAGAATTAAAAGATAAATAAATGTACATAAGGTTTACTTCATTATAAGAAAGCTCACTCGCGTACATATAAAAAAAGAAATTATACCAATTCAATGCATGAATATTATTACAATGGAGTTCTAAAATAGTCGCTGTAATTGAAAAAAATCTTAAAACACTGTTATTGGATCAATATTTATCTGATGTTTATATAAATACAATATAGAATTTGTTACAGCCACACTAACCCTACCACGTTAATTTTCTATTGATTATTAACACTAAACAAAAATAAATAAAATAACGTAATAACTTTTGCAAAACTTTCTTATATTTATATATGAACATATAAATATAATAAGTACTTTTCCAATGCACTCGAATGTTAGTGTCAACACCCTATAAGAGTATTGATTTCTTTGTTACGAGCCATATATGTGACGCTTATTGCATCGGTCAATCAACAGCTACCTGCCGTGCAGGGATGAGCTAGTTTGTGGCAGTCAGCCAGAATTCACTTAAAGTGCTCACCTCTCCATCTTAAATTCTAAACCGACTGCTATTTGAAGTCAAAGTGCATTTTTTTGGCTGTCATGCAACAAATAAACTAAATTTTAATAGAGTTCAATATGATGTATTACTGTTGAATTTACTACAAAAACTTTGAACTGTAATTAATGTTATCAAATCTTGAAATAAAAAAGTACTAAGTGTGCAAAGGTTAAAAACACTTTATCGACCAGAAATGAGCACTGACTTTCTAGCAAAGGTTTAGAACAATGCTACTGAGTATAAAAATCAGACCATTTAAATAGTAGATTACGTGGCGACAAAAACATTTAGTGGAAAGTTGTTAATGGTTGACGACTGTTAAGTAAGTTTACTCAACTGTTTCGATGGTTAACTGGTAGGAGCCGTTGTGATATTCGTGGATTTAGGGAAAAGAATCTAGTGTTATCACTTTTAAACTCTGTGGTTTAGGCTACAGTGCTAATCAATTAACCGCCTGAGAAGAGAAAAAGGCAACATGTGCAAAGTATCAGGGGCGGTATGTCTGGGTTTATAAAAACGGATATAAATCTATACAATGAAGGTAGTTTTTGCTTTTTAGGTTTTGGCCAAAAAGCCATGTTATAAATAATTGTTTTGAATACAATCTGGCCCTTAGTAAGTTCTCTAAACGTTACAACAAATTACAGCAAGTCTACTTTTCGCATTTAGTCCATCGCGCACAACGCTCGGCTCATAATTTCGCTGTATTGGGAAAAAAACCAAATGGGATTAGGGCTAATACGTTTTCTCATTTAATGATGGCAGTTTCGCGGTACTTTTTCCTCAGTCGCGTTTCCAACTTTATTTAATTTATACAATGTCCCGGTACGCAGATGCCAGCTGATAAATGTTTAAATTTATGAGTTTTGCATAAAATTTTCATTTTACTCGTCGCAAATGTTGTAACTGTCGATAAAGATTTTAAACTTATTTTTTAAATTAATACATTGCATTAACTTTCAATGAAACCTTTTTCTAGAAATACCTTACGCTTTTAATATAAATAAAATAGCAGTACGTTACGTACCATAAACAACTTTAGTAATTTACGAATAATGTCCTTATACTACGAGCCCGTATGTTCTGTTTCAATTGAGTGATCTAAATTGAGTTCATTGGAATTGAATATCAATTGAAGTGTCTTATTAGCGAAAATTATTATTGTCTTTGCAAATAAAGTACTAAAGACAAAGACACTTGATATCTATTAATATAATCAGTTTTATAATATCGTTAAAATATTATTGATGCTAAAAATGGCCAGTTGTGCTTAGCTTAGCTTATCTTATAATGTCAATAATTCAGCTATGTATTTTAAGCTGTGATGCAGTTATAAACAACGCATTATACGAATTCAATGTGAACTAAAGAAAACATTTAACAATTTTAGAAACAAAAATAGATCCAGTTACCATATATTATTTCAAGCTGTCGGTCTATGAATCATATAATACAGTAAATTCCAAATCGACGTGTTTATAAAAAATATCACCATGACATTAAATAACAAATATTTATTCAACGTGCAACAAAAAGACCTAGTTGTTTCTCGAAACTTCTCAGTCAATTGGATCGCTGTCAAACCTCACAGCGTTCGTGATAGTTTAGCGGCCGTTCGATAATCAGAAAAGGTGGTTTTTAAACATGGATGCATCAAGCGGCGGCATCAATTTCGACTTACGTAGCCGTTTCCGTTACGTGACTCATAGCGAAGGCACGTACAGCCGCTAGACCAGTAACATACTGAATTGGCCGAGGAAGGCTATTTTTATTTTCCCAGAAGCCTCCTCCGCGCGGTGCCCGGTTTGAATTACGATGAGAACTTGTTGCTTTGCGATTTGCATAGCTGCATAAATATTACGCGGCGTTGGAACAATGGCTGGTCAGGGACTTGTGAACGTCTCAGTATTTCTATATTGATTTCTATACGATATATGTATGTGTTGCTCGTTTTAAGACCGACACCTTTGTATTCATTTTATTATTTAAACTTTATTGTTCTTTTGAACGTAAACAACGTAATAAACGGTATTATTTGTTTCGCCGTCTTAGCCTTTTTAAGCCTTTACCTTAAGCTGTTGGCTTTTAAATTCAAGCTAATGGTAAATTAGCTTGAATTTAATGTTAGTTTTTACATAAAAAATACCGTATGAATTGTCTGAGAAATACATTTACCTGATGGTAAACGGTCCACCCTATTGAAATAAAATGCAGTGTCAAACTAACACTACTTCGTTACGAATCCACTACTTATAGTTTGTAAAGATAACTCTTTTACCTTGACGTTTTAATTCTAAAATATATATAAATTACCTTATACCAATTATACAAAAAAATATCGCTGAATGTGTTGCTAAGCGCAAATCTCAAGAACACCAAACGGATTTGGCTAATTCTTTTTTTGTAATGTTTGTCACTTTTACTAGGTCGTACGTAGAAAAAAGTTAATTAAAACATAAAAAAGTTTAACAATTAAAGATGGGTAACGTCGCCGGGGCGCAACTAGTTTTTTTAATATAAATCACTGCCTAGGAAGTAATGCTTACACGTTACTTCAAAGATTAATGTTATTATGAGGTTGAGCTAACAAGAAATAATGAATCAGCCCCATAATAAGTTTTTGTAGCCCATCATAATTATCATTATGCTAGCCTTTACAACAATTACTTGGGGTCGGGAAAACGTCTTTTCTTTGATTGATTCTTCTGTCTTATCGCATAACTTATTATTATTCTTTTCTTGTCGTTATTTTGTCTATTAGTTTTTGTTACGTATAAAACTTATTGCATAGGAAAGCGTTGGTTTAGTTTAAATTAAAAGCGGTTTGCATGCTAACATTTTGTAAAGATGTATTGAGTAGTACATTAAGAATAAATCCTTAATAAAAATACATATTTTATACGTATAAACAAGATTTGAAAATGTATTTAATGTTATCGTTCTTGGTAATGAAGTAATGATCTATTAGTATTGAAACTTTAAAAGACTACACGTTCCTAAACATATTTTGTTATAAAAGAAGGTATAGTTTCGTTTAAAGATTTCTTTATAAAAATATTAAAGAGTGCAAACAAAGTATGAAACTTGTAATTAAGCGTAACATCATTATTACAAAATTTCCCCTTGACGTCTTCCAGTAGACGAATTGGCGGTCAATGCTCCTAGTTTCTCACGATACATTAAATAACACAATAATGAGATGCAAGAAATCCGGTCTTCCAGTATTCTGTAGCAATTGATTTTTATAACTTATTTAGCTAGTTAAGTACTGATTGGTAATAAAGGTTGCTTTCTATTAATAGCAAGTCTACTTAAAATAGTTAAAGAAGTTTAAAGTTACAATTCTATTTCATTTTTTAAACATACAAAGTTGGCAACATAACTCTGTGTAATATAATATATTTTGTTTTTTGATATGGATAACAACGATCTAATTGTAGGCCACCTCCGTGGTCTAGCGATACTGGCCATAGCTTTATAAACCGGGGGTCGCTGGTTCGAATCGCGGGAACTTTGTGTTATCGTTGTTTTCTGGTTTGTTAAGACAATTTGGGCCAAACACCCAATTGTCTGAAAGTAAGATAATCCATGGGCATGTAAAAACTCGGTCCACCCACTAACCCGCATGGGACCAGGGTGGTGGGATACGGTCCTAAACCCCCTAATGGAGAAGGCATGCATTAAAGGAGGCCTACGTCCATGTCGAGTGGACTAACACAAACTGATGATGATGATGACGATGATGATAACAACAGTCCGTCGTTATCTTATATGAGATATTCTTTTCTCAGAAATTAATTAAAAAGTTTAAATATATTTACAGAAGAATTATTTTATAACATTTGCTTCTAGCCATTTTCAGAACTAACCTGATCAGTGACTCAGCCCTAGTAACTCTCCAAAACATGCCATTTATTCTGAGAGGAAGTCGAAATATATGGAGGTTGCGTTAGACACCGGCATTTCGTATTCGTATAAATAATTTAAGATAAAAACTCGCGTTCGATTCATGCCTCGCACTAAAAACGCACCATCCCATTCAACCAAAATACCTACAGTATCTAGAGGGAAATAATTGTCAGACAAAATTTTAGTAGTGATGCTTATAACAATCTTAAGGGTCGTCGTCAAGTGCGGTTAGGGCAGAGAAAAGGTGCTGTTATTGTCAAGGTAAATCCGAGTCAAATATTTGAATTTATCTACTACCCCAACACTAGAGATACTAAACATAACCTGGATACAATTTCTACCTGCAAGCATGTTGCAGAAACTTTCCATCGCAATGTTCTAGAAACTTTTAGAATTCTTCCACAAGTTTCTTTCGGAAAGCATCCGCAAATGAAGTGTCATCACTGCTATGATGCCTAAATTTGACTTTACAATGAAGACGTGACTAAATACAGCTTTAACTACACCTAACTTACCAACGGACGGAAGTTACTAATGTGAAGTTTTAAAATTTTATGCACGTTTTTAATTTACATACATATTTGTAAATTGAAAAGTAATATTAATATTATTTTAAATGTTTTTTGAAATACCACACAGGTGTAATTATATTAATTAAATGTTTGAAAAATGTCAATAACATATTAATTTACAGGCAGTGAGTGAATTCCTTTACAATAAAAATTGTCCAATGTCCTTTACAATTATTCCTTGGCTTTTTTTAAATAACTTACAATAAGACATTGTATATGTTGTTTAATTCGGTGGTCTCTATTTTATTTCGTATGGCATAGTATAAGATAATAAATTATATATTATACTTATATATAACAGTGTCACCTCGTGGCAAATGATCACTGCCGATAGTGGACATTCCTATTATTTAGCTACTTAAATGATTGAAGTATCAACATTGACGATGTTTATGACAACATTATTAATGACTATTCTTTTAAGCAAGGCTGAACTTTAGTTTGTGTTTAAAAAAATCCGTAGCAATCAGCCTTTAATAACATGTTTCAGATTTTGACGTGCTCGAAAATTAGTAAGTTGGTAAATTCTATTTTATCGACGAACGGGTTTGCTAGCACAAGTTTTAGAACAAACAAAAGAAATGGTCCTGATAACAATAGAACCCTATATATTCCCATGGCAAATAAGAATGTATGCCCTAATGTTTTAGGTTTGGCGTTGTTTTTAGTGGTTTGTTTGTTTTTGAGTGAGTAATTACCACTCCCTCCCTTGGACCTCATAAGCTTTGTCATTTATTTATTTAACCACAACTTAACATAAAGTTACGTAAGTCTGCACTTGGTACTTCCTACAAGGGACTGCACTAGGTAAACTACCAGGTACCTGACCACTAGGCTACGGATGCAGTCAAATTTGTTTATTCACCAGAAATGAAGCCTTTGTTACTATTTGATAATGTATCTTTGTGACAAATAAGTTTCTGTAATCAGTGGAGCAGTAATTGATTTTTTAGTTTCATGCTAAAATATAAATCATTACTGTTTATATTATAAATGTAGATGTTAGAATAGGTCCTAAATGAATATAAGTGATATTTATAAATGAATACCTAATTGATATTGTCCATAATTTTCAAACTTATGACGTCGGCTAATTGTTTTCCCCTATTCCGAGTCACCGTTAATTTTGTCGGCCACCCTCGAGCGACGGTAATTTGTACGGCTTCAATGTAAGATGAATATAATGCCTTCGAAAAAAAAAGGTTTCCCTGACCAATAAGGCATAGTAAGAGGCGAACGGGTGTCACACGTCTCGGGTTACGCGCAACTGCCCGAGCGCGCTGTACGCACAATACAAGCGGAAACATTACGTGGACGAGTCCAATACAACAATAGATCCCCGTGACAAATTGCCACAGATAATGTATTTTCTAGATTAGTTTTTTTGTTCACGGCGAATAGTAATACCTACAGGGAAATCATGTTTCGTTACGTGTACAAAAATGTACACGAAATGTTAGTGTCCTTGACATGATTTGTTTGAGCGAACTAAAACTAAATTAATCTCTTTAATCTCTCTGAAACTGTATTCGAAATTTCCATCTGACAAAGCAGCTGTAGTTAATTCTACAAAGCTATACAGAGGTACGCTTATGACGCATAGCTTGACATCTGCTGCTGATAGAGACACAATATTTATATTACTAACAACTAACCCGTGCAGCTCACTTAATAACTTGATAAGTCACTAAATCTAAGTATTAATCTAAGTATTAATTATCTTTCCTTTCATTTATATGATAATCTAAATGAAAACAAATACGAACACAATAATGTACAATTTACTTCTAAAATATCTTCGCGATTAAATATTTTTTAAAACACTGACGTTTTGGATTTTTTCCCGTCTAGTTATAAAAAAATGCATTTTTATTACAACATATTAATGCGTAAATGTCATAAAGGTTTCATTTATATTATTATTAATTATTAAATAGCACGAGGTTCCCGATTTCACGTAATAATTATGTAGTGAGATCTTCTCTGTTCATTGTCATAAAAAACGGAATGTGCTTTAGAAACCGGAGGTCGTGGGTTCGAATCCTGCGGGGACTCAAAAAATTTTCATTGTTTTTCCAAGTTAGTTAGGGCTGATCACCCGATTCTCTGAAAAGTAAGATGATCCATGCGTCGGATGGTCGTGCAAAAGGTCGGTCCACCCACCAACCCGCACTGGAGCATGGTGAGCATGGTGAGAAACGGTCTATAAACCTCCTAATTGCGAAGGGGAGGCCTATTTCCAGCAGTGGGCTTACACAGGCTGATGATAAAACAAATTGAAGTCAAAAGAAATTTCCGCTACAACAAATTCAAGCTTTAAAAAATCACTCATAAAATGTCTTTAATCTCATTTAATTATCTTTTTGTTTATGCAAAAATATCAAAAAATGCCAAGCTGGGCTGAATGAATGAATAAGATATAAAATATTAGTAGTACAAAGCAAAATATAAAGACAAGTACAAATGCCGCTTAAAAGCCTAGATAACGAAACAAAACATAAATTTAGTGGCACGAATTTAGAAGAAATATGAGAGCTTACAAAATTAATCTCCGCTACTCCATGTGTTTATAAAAACTACACGTTTTTGTATCGTAAAGGGGGATGTGCTTCTCTTTGTCTATTTTCAACCACGTTATTGCTTTCCGCTTTTCAAACGTATAATGCAATATTGAACTGAGCAAAATGAGTGACTTGTTCTTTGTGATTTCCGATTTAAAGTTATTACAATTATCAGATAATCAAGTCTTGCTTATCTTTAACTGTTTAACAATAGAGACTGTCGAAAGTTTGTAACACGTAAGGTTATAACGGAATTGCTTTCACAACGTTACCCGAATTTAGTAGCCTTTTGTTTGAGCGTTGAGTTAGACCCAATGGATGTTAATTGTTCAGTTCTGATTTACAATGCTTTAATTGTGGGGTTCAGTGTCCGTTAATAGCAGCTGTAGTAAGTTTACAACGAAAATAGAACTTAATGGTGTGTATTCCATTTGACTTTCAGTACTTTTATAAAACAAATGTAAATATGTTTCAGAGCGATTAATATGATACAAAAAATGGGTGCGTGTACTTATGTACGCGCGTGAGAAGTTATACTTCTTTGGCATCATTACAAAAATTAATATATTTAAATAATAATATATTTAATATAAATTTAAATAATATAATAATATATTATTAATAATAATATATATATATATACCAAAAACAAACCTTAATCCTAACTCATAGAGCACATTATGCAACAACTATCGCAAATAAATAATGAATACAGTAGAGTTCCTTGTTGGTTTTTTAAAGTATAAGCCGATATTTGTAATACAGTAGATTTCTTCGTCAATTTAGTGGTTTTAAGAGCAATGTAAAATTTGTCTTCTATAAAAGATCGTTTAAAGTGTTTTAGTTTCCTTTATAAGCAGATATCGCTCAATCGTCTCTTATAGTGGTAAAGGTTAGATTGTTAATATGTATGTTTTAGTTTTTAGAGGAAAAGTGAGATTTTTGATACGTGTACCGATACTAACATTATCGCTCTTTGTAGGTATTTTAAAGTGTAAGATTTTTATTGTAATAATATTAATTTAATATTAGGACATGGGCCTCTCCTAATACACCCCCTATCCATTAGGGGCTTTTTGGACCGTATCCCACCACGCCAATCCAATGCGGGGTAGTGGGTGGACCGACTTTTTACATGCCTCTCCGACGCATGGATCTTTTCAGACTATCGGGTGATAGGCCCAAATTGCCCTAACCAACTAGGAAACAACAATGAAAATCTGTTGCGTCCCGGCGCAGGATTCGAACCTACGACCTCCGGTCTCTAAAGCACACGCCCATACCACTAGGCTACTAAACTAGTAAATTTTGTGAAGGAGAGTTCTTTATTTTGTGAATATTAAATAACCAATAATAAGTATTTAACATTAATAATTTAATAATATTTAGTGTTAATTAAATAAATAAAAGTATTTTAATTTATATCAATAAATAATACATACGGATAGTTAACCCCCATATATTTTGTAGCACTTGAAAAAGTATATAAGCACAATTTTTTTCACTAATATTCACAAATAGTAAGTAATATCAATCAAAAATAATTAAGATAATTAAAGATGATAGATTTACAAGAACTAATCATAAATAATTCGATTAAGAATTTATGGATTCACAAGACGTACTTTGATATATCATATAACTGGTAGTTCAGCGCCATCTGTTTGCTTACAAATGTAGAATTCCTAAGAGATGTTGACTACTTGTACAGCGGTACTATAAATCAGAAGCTTTGATTATGTGTGACTAGATGGCGCTTATCTAAAACGTATTACATAGATAAATCACAATGTTGATATATTAAATGAATAAAAATATTACCATTATATCAAGTTGAGTAAACATCATTACAAAAATTAATATATTTATATAATAATATATTTAATATAAATTTAAATTATATAATAATTATTATTAATAATAATATATATATATATATATATATATATATATATATATACAAAAACAGACCTAATCTAACTCATAGAGCACATTTATCAACAACTATCGCAAATAAAAACGACAACTTCATTATCACTACTAAAATCAACCTTATCACTTGTAATAAGGTCCATTTCACCGTTTTCATTATAAACTGTTAATTTTGTGTCACAGGTGCGCGCGCATCTTAAAATTTCACTCTCATCATTTTTTCATAACGCGCCTAAAGAAGTATAACTAAAATATATTATAAATTTTAAGAATTATTTGTATCATATACCTAGTTTAGTCGCAAACTGTCGTCTATGTAAGTATATACAGTATACTAGCTGTTGCCCGCGCGGTATTATGTAAAATATAATGTTTTGTTACATGTGTCGGTTATTACAATGCAACCATTTAAGAACGTTTCTTCGATCTTACAAACATACACAAAAATATTTTGTTTTATACATATAATTATTTGTATTTACTGGGGAAACAAAACTAAACATCAAGGGGAAACATGTCTCACGGTAGGTGGCGCGATGGTAAATACCACAGTACTGCCAACGTATAATTTCACTGCCGTCTGCCTTCGTACCCCATTAAAAATATAGAATCTGCGTCCTTAACACATTAATCTATTTCATATCTAGCGAAAGTATGTTTGAGAAAAATATCTATCAATTGAGATAAAAACAATCGCAATTCATATTCATTAACTGATTGTGGCAGTACAATGCTAATTATTCAGATTTATTCTAATTTATACTTAGCCTAAGAGATCACTAGCTTAAGAGATCACCAGAAATTCCTTAGGGATTGAATATAGTAGCGACAAAGGACTACGAAGTTACATGACAATTCGAATTTTAAGGTCAGAGAATTTGCTGTATGCTTTTAACGGAAGCGATTTTAAAGGAAATTTCTTATTCTTTTATGTTTTGATGACAGCAAACCTTAGCAAAAACAGGAAGTCATACGGTGCTACATTAAAAGAAAACAAAAAAATCAAAACCACTGGAACCTTTTTTTTAACGCCTCCATGGTCTAGCGGTATTGCTTTATAAATCGGAGGTCGCGGGTTCGAATTCCGCGAGGAAAACTATTTTGTGTTAACGTTGGTTAGGACAAATTTGGCCGATCACCCAATTGTCTAAAAATTATATCTAAGATAAGTAAGTATATCTATGATAATCCATGCGATCGGATGGGCATGTCAAGACTCTGTCCACTCACCAACCCGCAATGAACCAGCGTTGTGGGATACGGTCCAAAAACACCTTATGGAGTAGGCGTGCATTATGGGAGGTCTATGTCCAGCAGTGGACTAACACAGGCTAATAATGATAATGGAACCTTTTTTCGGCAAAAGCAGTAAGTTAACAATACAATATCTATAAATTCGGTCAATAAACCAAATTAATTTTATAGATAGCACCAAAAAGGTAGCAAACAAGCCTAACATTCGATGTTACTAAACGTACGTTTTAACAATATATTTAAACTTTCACAAATGAAGCGTACTATTAATTACCATTAATTAAGTTACTCGTCCTTTATAGTAAAAAAGAAATGTGTACGTATGAAAATAACGCAGGTAATTAAAGAAAACAACATGAATATACACGTAAAAATCCATTCCACAGTAAACATCGTAGTATTGGCAATCGTAGTTTAGCAAAAGCTCAAATATCCCAATCAAACTATAAATCGAATCGTGTCGTAACAGAGTGGTAACGGACCGCAGTCGGCGCCGTAACTAGGTTGAACGTTAAAAGTAAAATCGACTGTTTGACTCGTAATTAGGCACCGTAACGGGCCGGTCAATATTTTAACATAAACGGAGATGCAGTCAACAACGCCAGTGAACTGTGGATTAAAGTAACGAAACGTTGGACTGCATTTTTTACTTTTATTTACGTATAAACAAGCTCATTAATTATCGTAGCAAATTACGGATTAAAGTCTCCACCAGTTTTGTATAAAAATAAAACACAAAATGCAGTTCACGTTATCGTAGCGTCGATAACCTTTAAATGCAGCTAGAGCCGGATATTTGAAGTTTTTGTTTTATACCGAAAAATTTAAATATCTTTAGTTAATAAAAAAAATGTGACAGGACGTTAACTATCTAAAAACAATAAAAAGATAAGTCTACAGCAAAATAAAGTATTTGTATTGACTAACAAATATTGTTATTACTTATTGCAAGTTATCACAGTCGCTGACAACAATTGACCCGAATATAAGAAAGCTATAGTATTTACCTTTATTTATGTAAATTTGCAGTGAGTAAAAAAACAACAGTTAAATTGAAAGAAATAATTATGTCTTAAAATTGAAAATTTTAAAAATATTTTAGAATTTCAAATAAAACATAATGAAAATTAATCTTTAAGAATCAAACTGATAATTCAATAAAGCTTAGTAGCTTTAGGGGTAGAGTATCCATCCAGCGCGTTATCAACCGCTTTTTATTGTCGAAATTAAAAAAAAGAATTAACACAAAATTTCGTAATGGTTAAAATTATATGTTATAAAACACAAAAATGACAAATGGTTAAAACAAGTCTTAAAACCTTTCGATTTAACTAATCATATTTGACTTATCATATGATTGTTATATTATAATTGAAATGATTGAAGAGTTTATCTACAATTTTAATTGAAAAGAAAAAAACGTAACATTCCTTAACAGAAATCCTATTTGATGTTTCGTTGATACCGCGTTATCGCGATGTACGTAACACTTGAGATATTTTGTTTTTGAACTAAAGCGCCCACTGGGGGGCAATGACAAAAGGCTTTGAAAGTCGTGCTCTATCTTCGACCAGTTGTGAGAGGCCGTACAAGTGCGAGTGAGGGAGCAATTAAACATCCGACTGAACAACCGGCATTTACGCATGTACACGGCGAAGTCTCTGATAACCTATTGGCATGCAATATGTCCCAACCTGCCATATGTCTTGAGAATAGTCAACGATTTGGTCAAAAAATATAAGTAAATGACATCAATGTAACAATTATTCCTTGTTTTTACGATTCCTGTACATTATAAATACAATACGTTCGGTACAAAAATAATCGCGTTTATTGAAACTTTTCTGACTCTTAAGAGCGCTTACCAGCATCCATAATCAATATAAAGAGCATACCTATACAAACGGACGTACCCATTAAATATACGAAAGAAAGTTTAATCGTAACGAATTCAACTCAAAAATCGAGTGTGGCCGTTTTGAAATTCTAAAACCGATCATAATTCTATTACGTCGCCGCCTCAAAGCTATTGGATAATGTAGAAACGTGTTGGCTATTACGTAACCATTCGAAGGCAACGACGTATTGTAAAAAGGAAAGACGTGCAAACATTGGCCATTTGAGTATTAGCTAAGGTGTGGTTTAAAGCTGTATATATAAATAAACATAACACATTTATTATATGTATACAAATACATAATTCATCAATTTGGTAATTATTACTCTCATTGATATAACTAGATAAAGAGCGTGATGGTTTTCGATTAAACTAAATGGAAACTCTAGGTTCTACATAACCATCATCATAGATACGTGGAGTAAGCTAGTACGTACATATCATATCAAATCAATCATAAAATGAATGCAACATCTTTTTATGTAATAGATCAATCTTACTATCTAAATAAATACATGTACAGTGTTTGTTTAGCTGCGCGTGATAGTGCACCGCCCGGGCTGTACCTACTCTTTTAATAGCATTTTAGAAACCTGAGTTCAAATCCCCGCGCTGCAACATTATTAGGGTTCATTATTAAAATTATACAGACAGATTATCATTTGGAATGTTTTAATATTTTTAAATAAGTAAAATCATTTACTAAAACAAAAAGCAACGACCTCAATGTTGTAATATGAACATATTATAAAGTAAATGATACTCGGGCAATTATAGTACACTTATAAAATGATCAACTAAAATATACAAAAATAAAGATTATTTTTATATCAGTTCACAGTTTGTTGAACACATAGAGACTGAATCGTGATTGGAAATGTTTCACTTCGAAACGGGCGAAGAATCTAGTATTCGTAGTATCGATAGTAAGTTTAATATGACACCAGAAAAAACCTAGGTAATCGTTTTGTTTTAGTAGTTTGAAAAAAAAAAAACGATTTAATACGATAGGTAAGGTATCTTATCGTAGAAAAATAATTATAACTCTTTAACATTTAAACATAATAGTTTCGGATTTTGTTGTACCAAAGTACAACAAATTTGCTACACGTATATAAAGAGGTAATTCCTACAATTAATCATAATCAGAACAAATGAAATATAAAATGAATATGAACGGTAACTACTTTCCACTACCGATATTATGAAGAAAAAAAATGTTTTTTTGATCCGAAACTACGGCGAACCCATTTTCAAATATCCTTTATTTTTCCTTACTAGAGAGCTTTATTATACTTAAGTACTTAAGATCTATTTTTTGACACACGAAAATTAATTCTAAAAATCTAAAAATAACACGGGCCGAACCGTGAACGAACTGCTAGTAGATTATAAAGGAGGTAAATTTCGAACATTCGTATCGAAGGAACATTGGCAATGTTCAGCATCCTAACAATGCAGGCCCTACAATCCCTAAGCCGGTCGTCCAACGGCACTTGTGTAACGCCGGAACGCAGGGCGCGACCGGTCTTTAGGAATTCAAAAGGGAACAAAACGGATATATTACCCGCAATATATCGACATTTTAATTGATATATTGCTTTACTAAATTTCCAATTGCGTGCGAGGGTACATTATGGTTATCCATTGATTAAAGGTTATGGAGGTGATGTCTTTCCTTATAACGCAAAATGTTTTGTTTTTTTTAGTAATTTTGTAGGTATTTGATTCAAACGATATGTATTTTTAATTAGTTGCCTATGTTTTCGTAAAATAAATGGATATTAATGTGTTTTCAGTATTGTTTGAATGAAAGAGTGGAAGCATTGATTTTTTTAAAAGGTTGGAAAGAGATAAAAAATTCGTAAACACAGTAACGCTCTTGCTCCAAACATAAAGCGTTATTATAAGTCATTACTAAATTATTGATATCTAAATAACATTTCAACATAACATTCTTAAAAAATATGACATATCTTATTTGACTTAGTTAAAGATAAAGGTAAAACCGGCCAAAGAAAATTCACCGATACACATATACAATAAAAAATGTGTAAAATAAATGAATATTTCACATCAAGGTTTCTGAATATTAATAAGGATCTTATTTTATTTTCCTTTCTGTCGTTTAAAAATAAAATTTCAGCAAAGAAAACATCAGAAAATATTTATTTTAAAAATATGGCAGGTAGCAATCCGCCGACGTATTTCACCTTAAACTTTGATATTTTCACAACCTTCGTCTGGTCACAATTCAAACATACATACACGATGTATAAAAACGTATTTGGTTAAAAGCCTTATAGAGATGCATAGTTTACACATTAAAAACACGCGACTGACGTATGCACGACAGTGACAGATTGCAAGCTTATTGGAATGTATTAGTGATTTCATTTACGAAAATCATTTATTAAGGATAAACCGGTATCTCTTTACGTCTCATGATACAAAATAAACAATGCTCTTTAATTATTTCCCTCCATAATGAACATTTATTAAAACAGAAACGGCGGAGGCCAATTTAAGCGAAACAAGGAATGCTTTTATAGTTTACGTTGGCAAAGAAAATCCTTAAAAATAAATTGAGCGGCCGAACGGAGCAGCGAGAGAAATGTACTTGCCTCGTACTGTTATTAGCTTCATTTTATTAAGAAAACGGTGTAACCGTTGAAGATAGAATCATTTCGGCAGAAAAAAATAAAATGCCGAGAGGAATGTTGATATATATCTGAGCTTCTGTAGCGCGACGGGGGTTTCAGCTAAAATGTCAATGCTTGAAAGGGAATTACATTTATATTTATCACATTTACAGCTACATTTGTATACATATTTACTACACGTACACGTAAACAAATTGATTGTACATGTATAACATCTAAATTATTTATTTTCCTTGAAAGTATTTCGTAAATATATTTCCTCGGGAATCGCCAGAATAACTTTGATGACACCTATAAAACGTCGGTAAAACGAAATTAGGTGTATTAATCTTTAACGTGACGTCCAGCCTTTTAAGTGGTTCCGGCTTTTATTACCCTGAAGAAGTTCTCTTGTGTTGTTAACGAGTTAGTTGCACGGATAACGCAATAGTGCAAAGCATTAAACATGAAGTTTTCGGTAGGTCCATTATAATTATAGGTATAAAGACTGCCGTATATATATAGTATAAAGAAATAATAATAACATTAATAGAATAAATATTAAAATAATATACTTTGAACTGACAACATTTAAGTAATCTGTTATTATTATCGGCCACAGATTATGCAAACAACAGACCCAAAATTGCCACAAAAAAAAAAGAAGTAAAATCTGATGTAATAATGGACCCCAATTACTGATACATCGACGTGTGACCGGAGTTTCCTCGAAAAAACACACAAACGCTCTCAGGGCCGTGCGGTGTCCTTTGTTCCCGATTGAACAGGGTCGCCTCGGCGGCCGGTGAGGCGAGCAGCACGAACGAGTAAAAATAGAAAATTAATCGATCCTTCCATTCGTGTCACTTGTTTGCAACCTCATCAGCGAGTTGATCAACGGGAACTTTTTTCTCATTCCGCTTAAAAGGCCATAGTACCGTATTGAACGAGTACCGATGTATATCCACTTGTTGAATCGCTATAAACGATTAAGCGAGCGACTAGCTGTTAGGTTGATAAATGCAGTTGATACATGGATGTGTAATGTCGAGTGTTATAATCAAATTACTAAAATATGCTCTTGGGTCGATCGTTCTGTGCCGATTTGATTATTGCGAAGTGTGTTTTCTTAATAATAAATATTGAAAATACCTTAAAATCACAGAAGTATAATTGAATTACCTTATTGAATCAAACGAACGTTTTTACTACTAGTGTAGGCTGAAGATACTATTGGCGCCGATTGCATTAAGTTACACGAATTGTTTTTATCAAGTTTTAATTAACTTTGAAACACATTTAAAAGAAACCTTGGTTTTGAAGAGCAATCCAATAAACAACGGTGTTTCACTTAAACTTAGCAAATACGTAAAGTGCAATGTAAACTCGAACTTAGCGCGTATTCGAAGCGAATTTGAATGTAACAAACATAAACGGAAGGGCTCTTGTGAAGTAATGAAAAGTCTTCACACGTGTTGAGTTTCGCGCCGTGAGTCATAAATTTTCCCTTCGATACGATTCGAAACAATTTCAGAAACTTCGCCGTTATTCTTTATTTGTTATTTTGATTTATTTCACTTTCTTAAGATCGTAATTATTGCTGAATAAAATAAAACGTAAGCCTAATATACTGATTTTGTTGCAATGAGATCAAGAAAGAATAAATGAACTCATTGTATGATGCCAGTTCATAATGTTTAGAGTTTTAATTTAGACATCAACTGGTATAATCTTTTCAATATAATAAACACCATATTTTCTCATACGGACGTTTGTGAATTGTATTAAACTAGATTATGATTTTAAGGCTACGTTAACAAATACCCAGTACCGGCTAGTTGACAGTACCAATAAAAATATTTCTAAAAAAATCAAATAATAAATACTAACGGACAATAAATTACTTAGTATTGCTGTTGATTCTTAAATCGATATGATCAAAATCAAGCTATACCCATTGCCAAGATATTTCTTTTTGTTTTGGATATTTTTTATTACTTTGGATATTCTCTTGCCAACGTTACGATAAAAACTAAGCAGATTTTGCGATAAAACAGAGACGATAAAAATCTTCAAAACATTGTTAGCTTTTTAAAAGTATAGTATAACCAAAGTTGAGTTATAAAAATCTATTGGATGCATTCTATGTAGAACGACATAGCTCAAATGTCCAATCCCCATTGCCATTGGACATATCTCTTAGGACTGCAGGTATGTAGTTTTTTTTGGGATGGGATTGGATGGGATTGGAATTATCTCTATACCTCGTCAACCAGCCTTTTAAGAGCCTAAGCAACGCAAGAGACATCTCATGGTTGATAAGTTTCAATATGGTATAAATAAGCTATTATAAAAATGTACGACAGAATTATTAAAAATTTTACAATTATTCGCACACCTCTTATTAGTATATGAGTAAATATAAAAAAACCCCCGAATGAAATAATTTTCAAGCTAATTTAAAATAAAGATTAAAAGAAAACAATCTCAAGGAAATCTAGATTAACATAATAATTTTATATAATTTAGACCTAAAAAAGTTACTATTAAAATAACGCTTTTCAAGTTAAAGATTTATAGTTTAGGATCGAGACAGTAATGATAGCTTTGTTTAGTTTCTCTCAGCTTTCACTATATTAAAAATAAAGGAATCCATCAATATGCAAGGACACAAATATTAAAAATCCTGAAGCGGCGCAAGTGGTGGCGGCACATTAATCAAAATGTTTACTTATACAGGTTTTGTAGATGAAGTCACGCCTTGCGCCGTAGTAAACTGCTTTTTAATGGCGAAAGTTGGTAATTAATGTAAAAAGGTAATTTACTTATTCTTCCTGTGCATTAAAAATTAACACCATTCGCACGTAACGAAATCGTGTGCCAAGTTCAACATATGGGAGAGAAATATATTATGTTATTTAGTTGTATTAAGTAAAAGCCAATAATGATAATACATAGTATTATTATACAAGTAAAAGTTTTATATGTATGAATTGGTGCATTATAATTTTCACACAGAATTTCACATGCGTATTTTCTTTTTAAAATCGGTATTACATAATTAATAATAATATCCTGTCTGTTCTGGCTAATCTCTGGAATGCAAACGATTTTGACGGGACTTTTACTGGAAGATAGCTAATACTGCTTAAAAAACTAACAGGTTTTTTTTTATTTTTAATTATAATAACACGCGGAAGAATTCGCTCCCAACAACTACTTTATATTGTAAGATTTTTTTTATAATATAGAACAGGCTTATGGGAGTTTTTTAGAGCAATATAACAAAGCAAAAAAAAATACCAAAATTATTTAATTATAACCTTTTGTGTGATAAGCTTTTGTTATTAATACATAATTTTTGTGTTAACTTCAATAAGTCTAGTATATGGTAAATATATTTAAATAGTTCAGCACAGTGGAATTAAACCCTATCTTTTAATTAGGTGACATTAATCAACGAAATTCACTCTATCTGTCGCCGTCACAACTCTTCACATTCACCGAATGAAAGCAAGGCAAACAAAATGCAGGTACACTATGCCATTAATTAAGCAACAAGGGCCGTTTGTTCTATCGCAATTCTGTATGAATGTGTTAAGGATACACATTTGTTGGTACCACGCATATTTAGAGTCCTGTGTTCTGTTTCTATATTTATTTAAAACATGGACGAATATAAAAAGTTTTAATGAAAATTCCACCAAAAATATGAATATCTCATCAACAATATGGTACTTATATAAATAATAAATTATGTAATTTATTAAATATATAATAAATTCTAAAGTAAATACGTATAATAATTTAAATATGTTTTAACCTTTACATCTTTTTTCAATCTGTCAAAACGCAAGCGGGATAGAGAATGGTAGGGTTTTTTCCGAAAATCTTTTATAAAAAATGTATAATTTTTACTTCAAACTTGTACATTTCTATTGCAGATATGCTATAGTAATAAATATGTATTAAACTTCCGAATAAGCAAATATAAATATATCAGATTACACAATGTTGAAATTTAAAATTTAAGTCATTAATTATAAATAGCTGGACAGCTGACATCCACTTAAATATTTCCTTTTGTTTTTTTTTGATTAGCAAGATAATTTGGCTGGCTGGTAAATTTAAAGTAAAAAAAAAAATTAAATATTTAATGTTAATTTATTTTCTCGGGATTTCTTAATTAGGCCCAATTAGCCTTTGCAAAATTGACGAATTTTTAAAATCGCCGTGAAAATTCATTAAACAACAAAATCTCGAAAGTACAACGTTTATTTCATTTATTTTCTAAAGTCCTAATGTACACTAGGTATGTGTGAACTTTTCTATTAGGGTGTGCATTATCTATTTTAAGTGATTTAACTTAAACATAATATACTTTACATAAAATATAACTTTGCTTTTTCCACGATACTTCAATTCCTTTATTTGTTTAAATTCATTACCTTTTAAGTGGATGAAAAGTTTACGTTTCACGAATTAATATATTTATACATTATTAAATAAAATTACTTTACGGATTTTATCGCGTTTATTTTACATTTTAATTCGACGTTTCGAACACTTTCCAGCGGCCGTGGTCACGGGTAGACTGAGATGTCATGCGTCTTGTTGCCAGTGATGAAGCGGGGTTTCCAGATCTTAGTTTTATTAATTATATTTAATCTGTACTCCGACCATGCAAAACGAACTGATTTTATCTTTACAGCCAGCAGTGGTATTATGCTTAGTTTAAATTTTAATTTATTAATTATGGGATCCCAAGCAGGTGGTAGAACCAACCATCTTCTCTATTGGAATTTGGATGTTTTTAATCTCAATAGCCTCACGGATCATCCTTGGTAGGAATCGGTGTTCTTTAGCGAGGATTGTGTCGATCAAATCTGATGTAATGGTTTGGGTGATTAAAGGTATGTCACACTCCTGACTTTAGGCTTCAATAGTTTGATGTCATAAGTTACACTTCACACGGGTTCTTATTATAGCTCGCTTATAGTTTGTCACAACTATAAGGCCAGTCACAATCTAGCTTGTACACTCCTGGGTCTTGGTAGAGGAATATTGCACTTGACGAGGGAGTGAATTGACAATCTTCTTCACGGCTGAAATAAGTTTTAGATTAAGCCCAGCTCTCAAAATGTAATCAATCTTGTCAGTTACGCCATCTCGACAAAGTAGATACAGCAGGTACCTCCTCCACTTGCTGACCTTCAAACGTCCTGAAAACGCATGCCATTAAAGCGCATGCACTTGAATGTGTCGACAGTACTTTTAAACAAGTTGTACTCAGCACGCAGTGATAATCATCATGCACAGATCCTCGTGCTCTCTGAACAAAGATTTGCCACGGTAGCTAACATGGATGGATGAAGCTGAGTGTGGATGCCATTTAAATATTTTTTGTATGGGTTGGTTTCCTATACAGAGTAGGCTCAAGGTGTTATCAGGATTGCGAATAACTAAAACATCAAGATAATCCATGCTAAAGTAATACTTTCTAACTCCATAGTAAACATGTATTTTTGAATTAATGGATTAAGTGGTTTAAAATGCATTTATTTTATCATATGGTAAGATGGTAAATTATCATCCACTAGCTTATAAAATCTTGGATGAATGGGAGCAGTGAGTAGGGCCTTCTCCTCAAAGTCTTCCATAAAATATGGTTCAGCAACAATAGGAGACACCGGCAACCTCTAACTCCACATCCATTCTGCATAGCAGAACTCATCTTTCCAAATAATAGCCAGATTGTTAGGCAATGTTTTAGTAAAATGCATATTCTATTGAGATTTATTTTCCTCTAACTTTCTTGTTAAATATTGTGCAATCTTATAGGTATAGATGTAAACAAGATTGAACATCAAAACTAACATGTTTCATTGTCAGCAAGATAGATAGTTTACCTCTGTCTAAAATAACTGATGCAACTTTGAAAGGGCTTTTGTGTCTCTGAGTGGTGAAATTTTACAAATTTGTACAATTAAGTAGGTTTAGAGCAATTTAGCTAACAAAAGGCGCAATGGAGCATTCAATTTGTTATTTAGACCTTTCATTAATTGTTGGGCATGAAGGTATTATTAATTTACGTAAGATTAAGTTTTCGGAATGCTTTTATAGTCAGACGTAATTAATTTGAGCGTTTTAGTAGGTGGCAGTTTGAATTCCCTATAGTTTCCATCGATAACAGTTTTCTAATTTTGAATTATAATCTGACGTGTCATGATCTACTAGTAATTACCATGGTCTGCTCGGTTATGAAGTTCTTTGTGTTGCAGGTAATTTGTTAGTGCAAGTTCATTTAACAGTCGATCTTATTAAACACTGATTAAACTAATCTTGACGTAAAATTTGATAAATCCTTAATTAAGCCCCAAAATTGTATGGGTTACTAAAAAACATAAATTATGAATCCCATTGCACCTAATTGTTAACAAATTGACTTCACCTATTATAAATTGGCTCAACATTTAGTAAAAGTGTTTCCACAAGTAAAAGTAAAGGCGTTTAGCAAAGGATTCATACCATTTTGTAGCAAGTAAAACATCTAAACTTAGTGACAATCGAAACTATGGTTAGTTGATGTTCAATCTTTGTTTACATCTATACCTATAGAAGATGCTCAATGTGTAAAAAAAGTTAGAGGAAAATAATTCAATAGTAATATGCATTTTACTAAAACATTGCTAACTATCGGTATTATTTGGAAAGTGAGTTCTATATTGCAGTATGGATGTGTCACAGGTGATTGCCGATGTCTCTATTTTAGCTGACATTTATATGGAAACTAGAACGACGTGTCTGTTCTAGCTCACTGTCCATTCATCAAAGATTTTATAAGCGCTTATGGATGATACATTCCAAACTTACCATGAGTTTGATAAATAGAATGCAATTTTTAAACAACTTAACTCAATAATCAAAAAATACAATTATACTATGAGTTTATTAGAATAATTCTTTGTTTTCATTGAACAATTTTTGTTAAACTATACAGCATATCTGATAACACCTTAATACGTGATAGAAATCACGTGAATTAAATATTTTAAATTGGTACATTCTACAACGAAATCCATTAGCTACTGGCAAATCTTTTCAAATGTCACGAGATCGTGATAATGAACACATATGAGTAACTAACAGCTATAGAATGATGGTTTTACACAAGTCAAGCTTGCAAGGATGTAACAATTGAGTGAAGCATACGTTTGGTACCTAGTCTCTTCATATCGTTTAGTTGGTTATGAAGCATTGGACAATAAATTTTAGGAACTTCTAATCAGAATATTCAACGCTAAAAGATATGTTAATTTTACCTGTCATATCTAATATTTCATAAATCAAACCTATGATGTAAACTAGTAATTGTAACAGGTACCTATCTTAACTTGATTAAACAACTAAGCAAACTAATACGGAGAAGGTAACATTGCCTCTGATAAAATGATTAGTATTGACACAAGCGGACATTTACTCAGACCTTAAATACGCAAACATTTACATCAAGATTTGATCACCACAAATACTCGCTAAAAACCTGATTAATCTACACAAGGATTGATCACGAACCAATTGAGATTAAAGCTATCAAACTTCAATGAGAAGCATGTAGTTTCTGGTTCTGCACCGCTTGCGGATCCCATATGATGCTATAAACTTAAAATTGCTGAGAATTAAGCCATTCTATCTGGCGAGCTGAGCTTGCTTAATAGCAGCTTTGCAAAATCAATTCGTTTGATCATGTCGACAGGAGAGATTAACTTGAGTTTAATGTAATAAGATGATTGTCTTGAAACCTCTATTAACAACTGACTGTATTGAATTCATCTAATCCGTGACATCCTGGAATATATATTAGAAAACTGATAGAATTTATAGAAATGTAAAATAAACACGATGAAAATCCGTAAGCATTATTTAATAATGTATATCATATTCGCTTTGAAGTCATGAAATACTTCATAATATATTTATAACTTAATAATTCAGATTTTTTAAAATTTGCTGTTATATTTGTAGGTAGTAATATTTTCAAACAACGATTTCTTGTTTCTCGAGACTTAAGAAAATAAATATTGTATATTTCTCAGATTAGTGAGTATGCGATAGTTGAATTACATTTTGAACGTATTCCAATGCGATTTCACTATTCATTTAAAAATAATTTAATAATGAAAATTCTCATATGTTAGTTACTTTTAAAGAGGCCAGTTCCAATTTGTATAACACTTATTTAATATTTAACGCTGGTCCAACGATTCATTTGTCTAGGACAAATTTTCAAACATGTATCAAACCGGTGTGTAATATTTAATGCGAGTATCAAGTCAGTATTCTTCAATCGGTCGAAACACTTTAAATAATAGAAAAGGGGTCACGCGGTAACAGTAACAGGAAGTCGGGATTATTTCCGAAATGTCGCGTTCACTTCCGAAAGCCGTCGCTTGGGAAATTTAACTGCGCCCGACCGGCCGCAGGTCTTGCTTAAATCGCTATTTGACTGGAATAAATGATCTAATAGCTTCAACATTGTTCAATTATTTCATCACTGAATTAGTCTTTTGCTTTATGTTGACTTTACTTAAAAACTACAGACACCCTAAGTTTTCTAACTTTTCCTTTCAAGTGGCGGTATTAAATCAATGCAGTGTAGCAAATAGTACGTTGTATAATGATGTTAAATCGATCATATTATAAACGAAGTAATCTCTTTATAGCTTTCTTAGTTATAAATCCGTTCTCTACAACAATAAAAACCCAGTGACGCCTGCTTTGCATATACAAATTAATAGATTCGAGATGGTTATGAGCCGGGTTGGGCTCGTATCTGCACTAACGTGCATAAAGCAATATTTTTTGGACTTTTCTTATCAATTCATTAACGCAAAGAGGGGCGTTCTTTTTGGATGCCCCAAAAATACGAATGCTGTCACGCAAACAAACTCTATAACGCACCAATGCAGTGACTTAGGTGTGGTGAGGTGGGACTCGGATTATCAAAAGCATATGAACTTATTTTAAAGTGATAAAAAGTTTTTTCTTGTTTATAGATAAACTTAGAAGTAATTTAATCGTAAGGCATAAAAATATTAGTAATTACTTATTTAACTTTATTAATTACAAGTTGCGTAAAAGTGCGAGATGACATACATATATAATTTTCTTTTCTCTCTTGGCTGTCGGATTTGCTCCATATTGGTGCTCGAACTGCCTAAATGTTTGTATATTTTTGTGAAAATGACAACATTATTAAAAGCTAACTAGAACCTGACATTTGAGTTTTTGATAATATAATTAGTTACTTTAAGGCCACAGTGAACAGACGTGATAGATTAAAAAGTAGCTTCGAATTTACCTCTGTTTCATAGGTTTCTGCTGCTCATAGGTTTAGTTTTTTATCAAAATCCTTAAACAATAGCTTACTTTTAACAAGTTGTATTCAATCATTAATTTATATGTACATGATTTATAAATGATCATAATACATCGTCTCATTATGTACAATGAAATTTCTATGTACATTTTTCATTTATGTATATTTAATTCATTTATACCATATTAAACAATATTTAATTGAAAAGGCAAAAACCACACACAATGATTCTGTGGCAAGAGCCACTCGACCTACTTCAAATATCACACGTGAAAGTAAATTAAGTCACGGTATTTAAACACTTGATTATTTGCGTCATACAAATATTTTAACTTTCCTTGCACGAGAAGAGAAATATTGAATATAACTTAACTTCGCTAAATAATTATTAAAACTCTATACCTACAGCAGAACCTAATAACACCTAACATTTTTATTATAATTTAAATAAACTCAAACGGCGTCCATACGAAATATTATATGAATAGGTTTGTATGGCTAAATGTCAATCACCATGCAACTTTAAAAAAATTTTCAAGACTATACGTTTTGCGCTATTACGGTGTATCATTATGCTTTACACAATTAATTCCGGTTCTGATACTTATGGCTTTGGGATTGATAATAATATTTTTAGGCAACTAACAGTTATTCCTGTATAGATATATAGTAGATATCAAAATAAAGAACTAAAAAAAATACAATAGCTTATAAGAATTTTTTACTATTATTGTTATACCTTAAGTCAGTATTTTTTAAATAATAATTTAACACCTCATAGTTACTTGTAAAAACGTGTTTCATAAATTTCATAAACTAATCGTATACTACGACTAAATAATATGCAGAGCTTTAATTAAACAATGTCTCATGTCAAACTAATAGCACCATAAGTAATGGGCCTACACTAATGTGCCCTCCTATTGATAAAATATCGATTAGTAGTTTGAGATTAATGCGAAACTCAATCAGAGGCCTTTTTTAGATTTAGCAATATAATTTAAGATAACTTTATGCATATCAAACTTAACTATGCAATATCTGCATTAAACAACTTTTAACTTAAAGCATTTGCCATAGACACAAATACGTTGTTTAAGTATGCTTACTTCGGTCGGTGAAGCTAGTCGACTTACTGCCAACGCTTCAATAGAATAACCCTTGAGTACATGACTAGCTCTTCCAGCCAAGGAATCGTTTACAATGAAAACCTTGGTGAGATGTTTACCGCGCTTACTACTTGCGAACGCCTCAAAGTCTCTCACCTTAAATAATGCTCAGCTGTTTGAGTCGATTCGTAATCACGCTTTGCAATCCTTTGTTAGAATCACAAGGAGGGCACGAAATGCCTTGAGTTTTATAGCAAAACTATCACATTAGTTCTTCATATTGGACGCTAATCTACAGATGATAACAATCTTGTTTGGTTGTTGGACGAATTACGATTTTAAATATTTTGCATCACGAGAAGCTATGATGAATTATCCTTGTAGACAAGTTGCTTTTATTCCAAGAAAATCTATTAAAATTAAAAACAACAATGGTAAACTTGCAGGCTCGCTGATTCTTACTATATACTTATTAATCAATCATCATCATCATCACTCAATACCTTTGATATCCTGCTGGACATAGCTCCCTACAACCTAATCATTAGGTGTAATTGACCAGCATCACCAGTGGTCAATGGTAGGGTGTGATGATTTACATGCCCATCCGACGATGGATCATCTTACTTTTCAGACAAATTTTGGATCGGTCAAATTGCTAACCAACTAGGAAACAACAATGAAAATTGTTGAGTCCCGCAGGATTCGAACCAACGACTACGATTCTACACGCCTAGTTTTGCGTTTATGGAAAATTGAGTCACGATCTAGTACAGATTGATATAATAACTATGATCAGTATGCAAAGATTGAAGCATTAGTCCTTAAAATTTACTATATGCGTAGATGACACATCGAATGATTCGTCATCGTTAAGCTAACAAACAAGATCAGTGTTTCCTTATAACCTACAATACCCCATTATTTGCCGACTGTAGAATAAACAAGAATAAGCAATTTAATGTAATGAATTTAAAAATCATTTTCTTTTTTATCAATAGTCATTTTCTTCTTTTCCTTTCTGACAGGTTATTTAAATTTTAACCTAAATATTATACGGTAGTAGGACAGAACAGTGTGAATTTGTTTTTTAAATCTTTAATGCCGTTTTAAGATTTTAAACAATTATAGAATAATTAAATTAGTATTGGACTGTTATGTTTACTTGCAAGTAATGAATAAGCTTTATTGTCTTACTATCTGTCTTTAATTTTCAGTTCTTAAATTAATCAGAGAAAACAAAGCGACAGTGTGCGAGCAAAAAAAAGGATATAATATTTACTTAGGTAAGGTTTCCCAGAACAATTTATTATGCCGAAAGCTGTTTCAACACAAACACAGTAAAAAAATTGAGATATTGCGGTTGAGAAATAACGGTAAGTTTAATCGTTAATGATAATAATAAAGAATATAAGCACGCAATAATTTATTGCTCTTCGTAATAAAGAAACACTTCAATGCCAATTTCGACCAAAGATCAATACGGGAACACATAAAATTCCGCAACATCGTCATTAAAAGGCTTTTTTAATAACACTGTTGTTTTATTCAACTTAAGTAAGGCGAATAGTAAGGCATAAACCTATAATTTAAAATCTTCATGGTACAAAGTACAAAATAAAATACAAGGGATCAATAGTAAATAGCGTTATTACTATGGAGCGCAATCTATGTAAAAAACAGCTATAAACGTTTCAATGATGTGTAAATACATAAAACAATTGTTGTAAAACGTTTGTTAAACAAGTGTTACTCAAGGCGACGCTATGCGCTAGAATAAACACTAGGTAATAAAAGATAATCAAAACGAGTGAGAAGGCAAAATAGCAAAACGTTAGATAAAATTAGAACGGTCCCGTGACTTTATGTTCTTTATTTACTTTTCCATTCCTCGTATATGACTTGATTTGTATGAAATTGAACATAAACGAGAAAAACTCTCGATGACCCAACTAACACAATCTGAAATAATCGCTGTTATAGTCATCAGAATGCTTATATTACGCATTAAAGTTGTTGCACTGTTAAGTTGCTAAGTCCCATGCCACAGGATGTATTCGAAATGCGCCTAAAGTACTTTACGTGCGTGCTCGTGAATGCATTTCTGTGAGGCCGCTTGTGCCCGCGTCCTCGAAGACTGAAAGAGTTATTCAGTCATGAAGTCGTCTCATATTTTACCCACCCGGTACTCAGCGGGCTGGCGAATAAATTATGTGCCCACAATCAAGGCTCGCTGGCTACATTATTTATGAACATCACTCGACTTACATGATTATTTACGACCGAATAAAGTACACACGTTTTTTGTTTTGTCCCCATTATAGTTTAATCTTCGAATTGAGACATCAGACCGCAACAAGAACCCGAGGACTTTTGGAATGGAGAATACAACTGTCTTCATGAATTTTAAAAGCGTTCAATTTTGTCCTCGGTCACGAATAGAGGTAGAAATGTCATATTTACCTCTTTTTTATTTTTGTATTTTGATTATTTTTGTAGTAACAGTGTTATTATTCTGTTGATGAAAAAAGGGAAACTTCATCATCATCATCATCAGCCTGTTTTAGTCCACTCCGGACATAGGCCCCGACGCATGGATCATCTTACTTTTCAGACAATTGAGTGATCGGCCCAAATTGCCCTAACCAACTAGGAAACAACAATGAAAATTTGTTATACTTAATTCTTATGAAAGGTAGATCTTTTTTCATTGTGTACTTAACCGTAAACCGTTTTCTTAAAGATATTTACAAAGTTTCATGCTATCTGCAGACGTAAATACGCACCGCGGACATCGAAGCAACGAAGTGGAACATAATCAAACATTTTGTTCCACTTCACTCTATCTGCTTCATAATCAGTAGCTATTATTTAAAAAAAGTCTCAAATTATGACAAAATCATTCTTTATATAAAATAAAGTACTTTATTCTGATGAGGATTACTATTGAATATACGCATAAGTGTTAATCAATCACGTGTTATGCAAAAAAACTGTTAAAAACTTAAAGATATTATTTTTATGGGGGATAAGCGTCTAAAACATAAAAGCACTTTTATATATTTTATACATTACTAGAAATTGTCAAACTCTGATTCTTTTAAAAATAATAAGAATAAATCTCTTTATTTTACTGAACATAAAATAAAGAGATTTATAATAACGCAAGTGCCTACATACATAAGCATCAATGGTACTTGTACAAACAAAGTTGGGTATTTTAACCGTTACGCTTATTTAAAACGTTCCCATCGTTAAGAAGAACAACAAAATGCATTTATAAACATCCAATTCAGTTATAATGTCAGTTTGCGTTCTATTTCTCTCCGGTTCATGTTTTTATGATTGAAGTTGTACAGTTACGGCGAAAAGTTTAAATCGGACATTCTTTATCGATTCCGAATATGTTTAAACTTTATCCAATACGACATGTTGAAAACGAAGAGAGAAAAATATATTTATTTGATTTCCTTTATAAAATAAATATAAACTTTAGAAAGAAATGACTTAAAACTTACTTAATTACTATAAATAGTCTAGGCACATACTCCATCCATTACGGCATATTTAATGGTGGTTGTTGATTTATTTTTAAGAATCGTGTTATTAAATCAAGATTCGTTCGCATGCAAGGACCTACATACACTTTAGACACGTCTGTATGCAAATACAAATTGACACATTAATGAGTTATTGAATATTTTAGTAGCACTCAAAGTTGGCCAAGTTGATTAAAGAGCTAGATTGAGTTGTGTTATGTGTTTAAAGGGAATAGATAAAAATTAACTTAATACGTGTTTCACGAGTGATAGTAAGTTAAAACAGAACTCGCATATACGAAAGCTTATTTGTTTGATTCGATTAACGGTTATATTGTGTCGTAATTGAAATTATATTAAACACATACAGTATTAAATAATAAAAACATTCAAATCATAATATAACAATTTATACTTTTATAAACAAACTCCACGATATTGAACGTTTAAACTACTTTGATATCGTGTTAAAAAAATTTTATCCTGTTTGAATACATTACTCAAAATAAAAATATAAACTCATTATTTTTTTTAATTTAAAAAGTACACCGCTATGCAATGTAAATAAATAAATATATAAACGAAAACTTTTATCAAAATATATTTTTTAAACTTTTATTACAATAAGTTACAAGAGCTGCTAAACTTTTAACAGATTATTTTTAATTTTACAAATGAAACAGTCTTTTACATAGATAAACATTACTTACCCATGCTATCAGCAGCATACGAAAGTTGAGCAATGCAATATATTATCAGGAACAGGCCATGAATTCTCCGTGAAAACATTTTTAAAAACCGTTCCAACTCTTCCATTACCCGTCAAAAGTTCTAATACTTTACTTAAAAAGCACTGCGCTTAACGATTTTAAAGTACTTTTCTTACAAAAATATATAACAATTAAGTGAAGAGCTTATGTTCATCTGCATTTTTGAATCGGTTGCTAGGATCTTACTCTCACAACATAATTTAATAACACCTGTGGAATTTGCGCGATTACAAACGGTACGAAGGTACAAAAGTTCACTCAACTTTGTGGGCCCTATACAGAACTTTTAGAGCTTACATGTTTAAACTTATTGTAAACTTTAATTGCAATTATTACACAAAGTGGCTTTAAGTACATAAACTGGCACAAATATTCTTCCTTTAGCTTTTGTAAGAACTTTAAAAGTTTTCAAAACTTATTTCACAATCACTTATTTCACTTCGAACATGACCAAGACGCCTGCGTGCGTACTAAGTTGTTGGGTACACTCTCACCAATACAATCTCCGTTCAGAGAAATAACTTGTCTGTGGTGTCACAACTGATAAATGTCTCACTTATAGATTAAAAAAGATGTTCAACGTGCACATATATTTTACTATTAATATTTAATTAAGTGAATCAAGTCATATTGAATCTTTTAAACATTATATAAGTAAGTTTTTTAGTAAACATAATATACACATTATAGATTTTTTTATATAGTAACTCTTAAAGTGTTGTACTCTCATTTCAGCTTTAAATCGATTTGCGGTTTTGAACAATTGTAAAACTCTATACCTACAATAATAAATAGAGTAAATGAAAAAGTTTCGCAAGATTCCTATATTTGTTACTAGTGCTTAATTTAAGAATAAACCCTAAATTTGAAGAGGTAATTAATATGTCTAATATTTTTTACAACTTTTAACATGAAAAAGTAAATAAGTTTAATAAATAAGTGAAAAAGCAGAAACAAAAGTACGGTTGTATTTTTAAATATTTTTTGCATACAGATAATTTTATAATTATAATCTTAATACCCAAATTTTGTTTTTCCGGAAATCGTGACAAAGAAAACATAATAAAAGTATTTTTTAAATTAAATATAAATGTAAACTATACAAAATAATAAACTTTGTTACAATATTCTGATTATTGTTATCTATAAACTCCCATCACTATTTTGTATGCTCTCCACACTGGAGTCGCCGAAATCTTTCTTTCTTTTTGGACTAACCTGTCATTACTGAACGTTGAGGCGGGTTTTAAATCCTAGGTAATCAATAGATTTACCAACTTTTTAAGTATAAATTTAAACAAAAGACAAAGTTTATTTGACGACAATACTATTGCACTACTTATTTCAGTGAGATGCTTTAAAAACCTAAGTTAACCTAAATTGTCTCGGATATGTTTTGACGTTTCCGCGGCGCATTGGTGCAGTGATTATATTGAAATTGTTTTAAAAATTGTGTTTCAGCCATGGTGCGAATGAATGTATTGAGTGATGCTCTAAAATCTATTCACAATGCCGAGAGAAGAGGAAAACGGCAAGTTCTCATTCGTCCTTGCTCCAAAGTAATCGTCAAATTTCTTACTGTGATGATGAAGCACGGTTACATCGGTGAATTTGAAGTTGTTGATGATCACAGAGCTGGCAAAATTGTTGTAAATCTAACAGGCAGATTGAACAAATGCGGAGTAATTTCGCCTCGCTTTGATGTACCAATTAATGATATAGAAAGGTGGACTAACCTGCTTCCATCTCGACAGTTCGGGTAAGCAGTCATTTTTTATTCTATAAATTATGTTTTAAACATTTAATAATTTTAAATATTATACACAAAATAAATTTGTGTATATCATTATCACAAGTTACCATTATTGTTTTGTTCACTGAAAGGGTTATTCATATAAAGATTCACCATTATTGATAATTACTAGAAAACTACTTGCCTCCAAATGGTTATAATTATCTTCTAATAAAAAATAATGTATATAAATATTATGTATTAATCTAAAAAAAGTACTTGACGCCTTGCTTTATCTATTGTGATATTTTTTTGACTACATATATTCGGGAAATAAACAAGTTTTTTTCCTATAATGTTGTAACATATTATTGGATTAGGTTAGATTACGTTTTAGTGAAAGTTTACAGTTTTAATGCTTGACACCAGAAGTTGTTTATATTATTTAAGGAGCTATGCCTTTCTACAGTAAGCTTTTCTTACCTAACTTCAACTGAAAGAGGGGATTATGTATTGTCAGGATGTTAATGGCCATTTACCCAATTTATCATGGGGTCGGCTTCTAATCAATTATTAGATTTACTTGAATAACAGCTTTTATGACGAGAGACTAGAATCTGACCTATACAACCAAAAGGGTAAACTGTATTCTTAATATTAATTAGTTGTTGTTTTTAGTTGTCAATTTGACAACCGGAACCAATTTTTTACATGCCCATCTGATGCATTAATTATCTTACTTTTCAGACAGTTGGGTGATCGGCCCTTATTGTCCTAACAAACTAGAAAACAACTAATATTTATATTTGATAATTGTTAAATAATTTAAACATTTTAACATTGTTACCCTGCGGGATTGAAACACGCTACCAGTGTCAGGTTTAACATGCTAGAGCACATTTTTAGACCATGGTGACTTATGGATGGTCCCTATAGGAAAAGTGAGGTCTATTTAAATTTTAGTAATCTATTGGACTATTTGCTATATCCGTTTATTTAATCCACAAGTGAAGCAATTTATAGCCGTGTATATATGCATTGAATATTTCTTCTTGCAAATATTGAAAGAGCCAATGAGGAGCTTTTACAGTACAGTGAATTTTCAAACAGGAGTTTTACTTATATTGATAATATAGCTATAAAAAGACTTGGACATTGTAAATGTTCAGTTTCTCTTCTTGATGACATTAAACAAGTCTTAGTATTGAAGATGTGTCTATATTTATATCACAAAGTAGCAAATATCTACCTGACACTTGAGCTTTGTCTGATCCAATATTAAGATCCCCATTTACTTATTTATAAACTTTGATCATTCTGTACTGCACATGTCCGAAGTAATCTCTCACACATAATGTTTAATCAGTTTTTCTACAGCATTATATATTAAAAGTAGTTAACAATCCACTAAAAAGAAAAAGATTCTAGACATGTTTTTACTGTTTTTGGCATGTTAGTCATTACTTTTGATTATGTAGTAATGATTTATTTCCTACTTAAAATTATGACATATTCCATTTCTGCATTACTTTTTGAAAATTTAGTGGTTATTGACAAAGGCTGAATTAGTAACATACATATAATATTTGATTACAGTAGCAGAAATTTCTTTACTAGTACTAATTTATAAACAGCTTATAATCCAAAGAACTATTTACATATTATTATGATAGTTAACCTATAAAGTATTGTATATAGGGTTCTGATTGGAGGATTCCATATCTTTGGCTCGGTTCAATGATATCATTGTTGTTTCATTTAAAATTAAAATATAAAGGTTTTGTCAGTAAAATGATAGTAAAGAAATTATGGTTTTCTCGAGTTTTAAGTCTAGTAGAATGATTTCATAAAACTTTTTAACTATGGTGCCTCCGTAGCCTAGAGGTATAGGCGTTTGCTTTAGAAACCGGAGGTCGTGGGTTCCAATCCTCCGGGGACTTAACAAATTTTCATTGTTGTTTCCTAATTTGGGCCGATCACCCAATTGTCTGAAAAGTAAGATGATCCATGCGTCGGATGGGCATGTAAAAAGGGGGTCCACCCACTAACCCGCATTGGACCAGCGTGGTGGGATACGGTCCAAATCCCCCCAATGGATTTGGATTGTATTAGGGGAGGCCTATGTCCTGCAGTGGACTATTAAAGGCCGATGATGATGATGATGATGACCAAAAATAATTGTATTAAAAGATAAAGTTATAGAAATTGTTTCTATCTTTGTGCTAAAAGCATTGTATTCACAATAAGATATCTTTTATTGATGTAAACTTCTATTGCACCATTGCCAAATAAGAGATGGAATCAAGAGTATTTCAAACTCAATTGATGCCATTATTTTATAGGTTATGTTGTGTTAAAAACATTGTGTTAAATAGAAAATAGCCTCAGTCCACTGATAGAAAATAATCGTTATTCCTGTTTGACATCAGACTTCCTTACATTATTTCTTAGTCTACATTGGCTTTATTATACTTATTTATATATACTACACTTACTTAGTATGTTTATATTACGCACATACACCGCGGATCGTCAATAGTTCTTGTTGATTGTCATTTGAAGTTTTGTGCAAAAATATAAGATTTGTCACTAAGTGATGTTGCCTTACATAGGAACATTGTAAGTGATGCATCTGACAATAAAAAGAATTCAATATTCCGATTTTGTGGGTATGCATAAGTTCCTCCATTGTTTGCCAATAACTTGTAATTTTGTGTTTTTAACAAATTTTGCAATGATAATTTCCTTTCTCAATTTCAGATACCTTGTACTGACTACAAGTGGTGGTATAATGGACCACGAAGAAGCCAGAAGGAAACACTTGGGAGGAAAAATTCTAGGCTTCTTTTTCTAAGGTTATGCAATACATGTGAAAATGTAATTTTGTTTTATTTTTTATTGACCCTTCTGTTTAGTTGCTACTCTTGAATTGAATTCTCTACAATTGAAATGTATTAAATATTAGCTAATTTCTCACCCACATAGCATATGCCCACATAGCTATTACTTTAAATTTACTACGCCAATAGGTATATAGTAGTAGCCTATATCTAGTTGTCCATTGTAACATTCACATTTTGGGTAACATGGTTAAAAGGAAGATATCATATAAAAGAATGCAAATGGATAGATCCACACTATATGCATGATTAGAGTTTACAAGCAAGATATACACAGGTTATTGCACAATGGCAATGTGACTAGTTTTGAAAATAAGTCTGTACTGAACTGTGATCTTAAACTGCTGTCAGTAAATTTATGCCAAATCCCGTGAAGTTCCGTAAGCCAGGGGCAAAAAATATGAGTGGTTCCGGCTGTCAAACGTGTTTATTTCGCGGAGCGTTCATTTTATTCAGTGTTTAAAGTGCATAAAACTTCTAAAACGTGTCCGTATATACCGTTCTGTGCACATTGTGGAGATAAAAATCTTGCGGCTACTTTTTAGTGTTTAAAAATTTATTAATAAAACGGAGGGTAGTTTTTAAAGACAAATAAATGGATCGTCAATCAGAAATGTGGTTTAAAAACTTAAAATCAAACTTAAGAATCGAACTACACACTCTGACTACACATTTAATGGAAAAATTGACCATTACAATTAACGAAAAAATGCAACCGCTGTTAACAGCGGACACAAACGCTAATAAAACAGGAAGTACACAATCTACAAAATTAAAATTAAGAATATCGAGAAAGATGCAAGAAAACACAATGTTGTTCTTTATGGAATTGAGGAGAAAGAGAACAACAATATGGAACTTATACATTTAGTAATAGAGATCCTCAATGCTGTCAGCGGTGAGCAAGAACCATGGGATTAATTCAGATGGGATAGGCAGAGCACAAAGGCTGGGGAAGAAAAGTGATAAGATAAGGACAATTTTAATTACTCTACTTTAGCATGGAGAAGAATAGAAATATTGAAAAACAAGAGATTTCTTAAAAATATCGATGCAAGTGAATATTTTCCTAAAGAAATTCTTAAAATAAGGCAATTGAATTGAACCAAAGCAACAGAAAGAAATTCACAAGGGCAACTTTGCCTACATACTCTACGAGAAACTCATAGTAAAAGAAACCACAAAAGAGAAAAGAAGACTCTCATCCACAACATTAGACACTTGAGAAATCAAACAAAAATCCAATAAAGATTATAAAATCAAGTACACTAGAAGCACGAGTCCACAACACCGCCAAAACCAAAAGGAAAATAAAATATACGAAATATAGCAGCACCGGAAAAAACTTAGCACTACAACTCGGAACAAAACAATATCTAGCCTCAGTCGGCTAGTCCCCGTGGTACTTCAAAACATCACCAGCCTCCAAACCAAACAAACAGAAGACAAATTTTACTTTTACAATTTAAAATCTGTACCTATAATGTAACAGTCAAATCAATCAAAAATTTGGAGAAGACTTATACCCAATCGGGCTCCATATAATATACTCAATAATTTATAATTGTATAATTGCATAATTGCTGCTTGTAGTTATATGGAATACATAGCTTTAATATTATTATTCAGGTACAATATACTGCACAATGAAAATTACAATCGAGTAAATTGAGACATGATAAAATCTAAGCGTAATGGATTTAGACTCAAGGCACCAATCAACGTATAATATAACCATATGTTATTAGCTGCTTGCGTTCTTTTGTTACAACCTAATTTGTAAGCGACATTTTGTTGTTTGTTGCACTACACAGATGAAAACCGCCCTAAAATACTTGCGCTCATTAGTAATAGTAATCGCTAGAAGATGTCGTTACTTGTTTCTACAAAGTTTGATCAGTAACTTTTTAGCTATAATATTTTATACAATGTGACAATATCTAAAAAATAAAAACTAGAAACCCTTTTTTTAATTTATAGTTGCTACTAAAAAATGAGTTAAGCATAATCGAAACCTAGCAATTTTGAACTAACAAATGGATATTAGCAGTTTTAAATAGATAGTAAATAAAAAATAGAAACAAGAAATTTGTCATCATCGGCCTGTGTCAGTCCACTGCCGGATATAGGCCTCACTTAATGCACGCCACAGCTTCCGATCTTCAGCTTTTCTCATCCTGCCCACACCAGGAACTTTATGAATATCGTCACTCCATTTCATCTCATTTCACACACACTCACTTCATTGCATGACATTATGTCATACATACATTATGGCAAATCAAAGAAGTTCCCCACCCCGACAATCTGAGTAATTTTGAAATCTGTAAATACCAAGATTGTCCTAAAATTAAATATTAATTTTTTTTGATAGGTATTAATTTTTATATGGCACTTTTGTATGGCAATTAATAATTTATGCAAACATTAATATTTGAAATACTGCAATGTCTTTGTAAATATTCTTAAACTCCTACTCTACTTCCTATTCTTCATAATTTCGTCTTTTCTCCAAGCATTTATAAAAGAACAAAGCACTGGCCTTGGTTTATTATGAACCTTATTTTTTCCTAACCGGTATAAATTATTTATTGCAGTTTGCTCCACATTTATGTTAAGGTCTTCCTTGTGGGTCGCCTGTACACTTTTAACTAACTGCGATGTTGAGTTTTCTCGCTCTTCCAATCCAAAAATTATTATATTGTTACCTTTCTTTTCTCTTTGCAAATATTGTAACTGTTTCTCACGATCATTAACTTTTTGTTTTATCTGGTCATTTTATTCAATTATAGGGGTAAGTTTCTCATCTATAGTATACATTAACTTTTTTGTTAGTGATTCAGTTAGCTCAGCTGTTTGCTTTTGCATTTCTTTCTTAATGTTGGCAAACAACAGTTCAAATTGTTTATCTATACTTAATGCAATGTACTATCAAAAAGGAAGTATAAGTATATTTAATTTTTTGTGGTTTACTTAACTTAGTAAATTGATGTTTAGTGTACTATTTGGCAGAATCTCTTGTTGAAAGTTGTAGCCTTAGACGTTGTAGTGTTATTATTTGTAAGTTTTTAAAGTATTTGAATTTCTTTTTAGATTTGTAAATACCAAAACGAATTTTTCGTAAATTTTATATATTTTTGTTTTACTCCTCCAATTTTATTTTTAATTAACAAAAAGTCTTTATTCCACACTATTGAATTGCATCTAGAATAACTATTCAAGTTAAAATTTACTTTTAGTAAAATAATAAAATAAAAGTATATACAAACCAAAAAAAAAGACAAAACTACAATGTACCTAAGTTATTAAAAATTTATACAAATAACTAGAGTCCGACCGAAACTGGTTTTTCGGCCGAAACCGAAACCGAAAGTTCGGCTATGAGGTCAGTTTCGCTGAAACCGAAACCGAAACCGAAACTCACGTGGTCGAGTACCAAAGTTCTTAAAATACTGAAATTTGATGGTTTTTAGCCATTTTTCTACATAAACTAAGACATGAAAGAGAGACACAGTGTAATTAGTTTCTGGTATTGATTTATTTAAGTTGTTTTCTTTTTATATAATAAAATATTAAAATTAAAAAATATTTTTAAATAATAATCTCATAGCGAAATAAATATCAGTTATCAATAAACAAATTTCTAATTGTTACTGTATGTTAAAACTTACTATTGGTGTTTTGAGATCTTACTAATTAATACTCTGGTCTGTATTTGTAATTTTGAGGAGGGATCAAAAAGTATTGGGAATGAGATAGAATATAATGAGTATTAATAACTTAATTGTTGATTTTTCTACATATTCCTTACACACTAATTAGCGTTTTCCAAGGCTTCAATCTTTAAAAAATTGTCATAGTCCTGCAAAAGAACTTGCACAGCATTATTTAATATTGTATATTCCTCTTAAATATTGTGGAAATTTGGTGACAAGATAAAAAAAACTGCTATGCGCCAGATCTGGTGAATAAGGGGCTTCTGAACCAATTGGAATGGCGGCCATCGTTTCTACCAACCTAACTTCGGGTGCGATATCAAGTCGAAACAGCACGCCTCTACGACGATTACCTCTTTTTATCATTCACGGCATTCGCAACTAGGGAATTAAATGTAGTTCCCGCTCTAGATAATAAATAATAAATAATTTCTGAGTCCCAACAACCTTGCCAGTCGATGCCACGGCATGAAAGTTCTTCGGGGTTGGCGCGGATGGTGGTTTTCATTGCGAACATTTCAGTTTTGTCTACAGGTCCAAAAGGATAACTCATCATTATGTTTCATCGACTGTTACAAAACGAGACAACAAAGTTTTCCGAATCTTCTTATAACTTGTCCAACAATATTTTCGAAATGTCAAGTCGATATTGTTTTTGATTCTCGGCATCTTGCGGAGACTTTTCTCATATACAAAAGTTGTGTCAATGTGGATTGAATAGCTCCATATGAAAGTCAAAGTCAAATATCTTTATTCAATTTAGAAGCATAACACTTTCATATTGATTGTCAAATAAGCTTTCACCGGTTTGGATATGCAAGATCTGAGAAAGAACCGGCGTAAGAAGAGGATTTTTTCTTTTTGATAAATTTTACAATTTTTTTATATACAACATTACATTTTAAGAGTTTGGAATAGCCTGGAGCGAGCAGTTAATTACCAGGGCGTGTTATCTATCAAATCATTACAGCAGTAATCTCCTTTAACACACAAATGTTCTTTTCAAACTTTTTCAAATTTGTTTACAGATAATAGCTGAATGTTTTTAATATGCCTTTTTGAATTAGCTATGGGATGGTAATTCTTTGAATGCTTAAAATAGTGTTTCGAATTTAGCAGCATTTTCTTGGAAAAATGAGGTTGATGGGTGGCTGCAATGTCATTTTGTCTTCCGTGCTCGTTCTCACTCAAAATTGGGACACTCGCCTTATGGCAATGGAATACGGCAGAGCAGACTACTCTTATGTTGCCTCACAATCGCATTGAATATTATGCGCCGTTATTTTTTTTTAAAAGAGGGTTTCGCTAACAAGCCCGCACTTGGTTTTTCTACAATTTAGAAAACGTGCCGAGGAAGGCAAACAAATCACTATATTCAGAAAAAAGCAAAGAGAATCGAAGATTATTTTAATTAACATAACAAATATCTGAGCTATGCCTTCCGTATATTCCATAACAAATATAGAACTTCCTCCAGAGCCTAGTGGTATGGTGTGTGCTTTAGAAACCGGAGGTCGTGGGTTCGAATCCTGCGGGACTCAACAAATTTTCATTGTTGTTTCCTAGTTGGTTAGGGCAATTTGGGCCGATCACCCAATTGTCTGAAAATAGATGATCCATGCGTCGGATGGGCATGTGAAAAGCAGGTCCACCCACCAACCCGCACTGGACCAGCGTGGTGGGTTACGGTCCAAAACCCTCTAATGATGTGTTGGGGAGGCCTATGTCCAGCAGTGGACTATCAACTGATGATGATGATGATGATGATGATGCCTTCCAGTATTTATTTATCTTTGTTACCAAGGAAGTATCTATTTTGTACTTACTACTTTTGATCCCTTCTCGTCGTTCTAGAAGAATCATCGATCTATTTTAAGTAGCTTAAAATGGTTGTCTGAACTAAAATCCACTGATTTGAGCTCAGTTGAGTTTTGATTAGAGTCCGACCGAAACTCTTTTTCCGGCCGAAACCGAAACCGAAACCGAAAGTTCGGCCGTGGCTTCAGTTTCGGCCGAAACCGAAACCGAAACCGAAACTCACGTGATCAAGTATAAAAATTCTTAAAATACTAAAATATGGAGCTTTTATGCCTATTATTTTGCTTTCTTTTAGTCATGGAATGGAGACAGTATATTAAACGTGTGGTAATCGTTTATTTCAGTTGCTAATAATATTTTTATGTAACAAAATATTAAAAATATATTAATTTCTTTTCAAAAAAAATTTCTTATAACAATATGAGTTATTAATAAATAAATTAATAATTGTGACTGTTGCATTAAAGACTAAGTATTGGTATTTTGAAATCTTATTAATTAATACTTTGGTTTGTATTTGTAGTTCCGAGGGGGGATCAAAAAGTAAAAATGAGATAGAATATAATGACTATGATAGCTTAATTATTTATTTTTCTACATAATCTCCGAGTCCACCTTCACACCAAATCCAGCGATCCAAGTCTCCAATGCTTCAATTCCTTTCAAAAAGGATTGTCTTAATCCTGCTAAAAAGGTCACCACAGGCATCGTTTACTTATTATATATAGTTTTAACACGTTTCCTCTTAAGTATAGTATCAATTTGGAAAGAAGATGAAATAGCTAGGCGCCAGATCTGGTGAAGAGGGGATGGTCAACCAACGTTGTACGCTAGCATGCTGAACGGTGGCCATCGCTAATCTACCTATGTGCCGGTACGTTTCAAGATGAAACAGCTCGCCGTTCAAAATTTGCCTCTTTTTTATCATTGACGGCATTTCTCAACCTCGGTATTAAAGCTGCATAATCTGTAATGATGGTTCCATGCTCCAGGTAATCAAACAACAATATCACTTCTGAGTCCCAAACTATTGAGGCCAACCCGGCCAGGCCATAAACAGCCACGGCTTGAAGATCCTTCGGATAAACCGTGTTTCGTCCCATGCCACAAAACTTGTTTAAAGTTTTAGAATCTTCTAAACTTGTCCAAAGATATCTTCAAAGTCGATTTTGTTTCAGATGCTCGGCACCCATCTTGCGGAAGACTTTTCTCTATTCAAATTTGGTCAATATGCGTTGTACTCAACGCATATTGACCAAACTCTATATGAAATGCTCGTTTCTTGATTAGGTATCAGATGGTAATTCTTTAATCGCTAAAACAGTTTTTTCGAATATGGCAGCATATTCTTATTGTTTCTTGTTGATTACGGCTTCGATGGACGTCTGCAAACCATAGTTCGTCTTCCTGTACTTTCTTCCCTACTCGAAATTAGAAGCTCCACTTTGTGACAATTGATTATGACAGAGCAGTCTCTTCTCATGTTGCCTTTGAGCCGCAATAAATCTCTTGCGTTGTTAACTTTTTATAACAGTGGTTTTTAATGACAAGGTGGCACTTGGGTTTCCTCTTTTTGATACAATCAGAAAAAGTAAAAAGACTAGAAGATTTTTTTATAACACAACAAATATATGAGCTACACTTTCCTGTATTAGTTTGTATTTATTTTTGTTCCAAGTAGATATAACATAATTTAATTCTTCCAGAAACTAGACTGCGAAGAATAAAGTAAGCTTTATGGGACAATTTATGCGTTTTTACAACAAAATCCAGTAAACGTTCAAAAGTTAACTATTAATAAATTTAAAAAGGTAGTCATAGGAACGTTTATGTGTTAAAGGTTTTACGATATTAATGAATTTTTAAATGATAACACAGCCTGAATGAAATGCACCAGGTCTTGTTTCAAAATTCAAATGCCAGAATTATAAATTGTTTGTTATTTTTAAAAGATGGCATAAACAATACGTGAGTATTCATATTAACGCTTCCTTAGTCTGGTGTGCTTTCGAACCGGGGTCGTGTGTTTGACAATCAATACAATTGTTAAACTTAATAGTTAAATATGAGATTTCACTTGAATATTATTTTGATCTCATACATATGTTCCTCCAATTTCTTATTGTCCAAACTGGATGTTGACTCTGAGATGTCAAAATCGACTGATCTTGAGCTGATTGGAGATGATACATTGAACATTCGTACTATTTGGAAATAAACATCTAAATACCGTGTCCTCGTTTGATTAATTGTTCAGGCATATTTCTGAACCTGAAACTTTGACCGATATCGTCGTTGAAGTTTGGCAACTCGTAGAAACTGAAACGAAACCGAAGTTGGTCGGACACAGTTTGATGATAGCTTTAACTAGATACATTTTTTCCATTTTAAAATCATTTAATTTTGATAAATCATAACTTTGAAACAGTTCATTTCGAACCAATTTTGGCCAAAATCGTGAAATTTCAGTACTTTCATAGCTTTCTTACTTTCTGTTTCTGAATGATAAAAAGAAAAACGGATAACATTAGCGCGTTACACATACACTATTATACTTATACTTAGAGAAGAGGTTATGAGCCGCACAATCGTAAAATAATAAGATGACGATGATATAAAATATAACAGTCTATGATCCAGCTATTTTTAAATTAGGTTATATTTTGCTCGTATTTTGGAGTGTTGCTGTACAAACACGCGATTAAAGCAAAGGGCGCAATGTTTCCTCGCGAGGTCAAAATATCAAGTAAAGTTTAAGGATCGATTGCTCGCGTAGTTAATTTAAAGAGAAACAGCTCATAAAAGCATACATTTTTAAATAAATTATTTTTTACTATTAAAAAGGACGGTTTGAAAATAACGTCAGAAAAATGTATCTTCACTACATAGTATAAAACAAAGTTGCTTGCTCTGTCCCAATATCCTTATGTATTCTTAAATCTTTAAAACTACGCAACAGATTTTGATGCGGTTTTTTTAACTGCATCACATAGAGTGATTGAAGAGGAAGGTTTATATCTATAAGTAATGCATAATATTGTAAAGAAACGCTGATAAATTTATAGATTTTACAGATATCAGTATTGCACCCGTGCGGAGCCGGGTCGGGTCGCTAACAGTTAAATAAATATTTCTGTTACATGACAAAAAGAATCAATGTTCACTGCAGTAATGAGATCATGTAGGTACTGGATAGGTAACTTAAGCAATTCAGACATTTGCGATGTCGGGACGCAGAAATGAGTTAACGATTACTTTAGAATACCATGTTTAAAAGAAAGAAGTTTGAGATCCCTATATAGTTTCAGAGTTCAAAATAGAAAAGATAAATTTTATATCTATTTAATTTCTTAACTACGTCATATTAGATTTTTGTTACTTCAAAAGCATTTTTGATATTAATTAGTTATAAACATAAAAAAAAAATATTTGTATTCGTATAGGTATGTCAAATAATTATTAAATGTCAAAATGTAGGCTAAATTCGAAGTTAAAAGTTAAAATGCTTCCGAAAACGGTTTGTGTTTTATTTTTGTTATTACAACAATGTTATTATTAAACACATGTATAAAAAGAGTTTCCCTGAAACTGTTATAAACATACAGCATATTGTGTCCGATAAATGTGCGTACGTCTAAAATAAAATTCCGTCACCGGGCGTCGACAACTGCTGTTCGTTTGTGGCACAAATTGTGCGGCGGAGTCGGCCACTGGCGGCTTCCACTCATTCCCCGCTGGTCCACCCAATACGACGGCCGCACGTCGCTCGCTGCCGGACGAAAATGTGTTACGGTTTAGTGCACTGAGTTTCGAGTGACAGTGTTCGTGTGACCTATACCAATTAGACATTTGAGCCGTGGTAACTTTCGTAATAACTATAGGATGATGGCACCCGAGACAGTTGTCACCGTGGACCCCAACAAGCCGTCGCCGCAGCAGGCGCCACCTCCGCAACAGCAGGGCGGCCCGTTAGACTGGATCAAAATCAATGTTGACTACTTCAAATCGCCACCGGGATTGTTAAAAATCGTTCAACTGGTAAGTCTATTGTTACAGTTATGTTCAAGTTTTTTCCTGATACAACTTTTTTTCAACATTTCTAACAATTAAATATTTAAAAGAATATGGAACTAGCAGGAAATAGACGAACGAACCTATATTTATAAATTTAAAACAGTTACTTCATATTTATTATTACTGCATGACATAAGACGTTACCAAACTAAAAATTATCCCCAGGTATGATTTCATGCGACGCATTTAATAAGGCAGTTCTCGCTTTTACAACTTCAAAGCTAAACTTATGTAGGAGTGTTGTGTCGTTAAATAATGCCTTGTGCACACCAGGTGGCTGAATGCACCGTAAATCTTCATACGTGGTTATTAGGGCCGTTATGCGAAGCAGTTATTGCTGAGAAAGCTTTTTGGTGTCATGGAGGTCGGTCGGTGAATGAAGAAACTACGAAAGGGCCTTAATTCGTGGGAGATAAAGCCCACGCAAGTTTAAGTGAATTTAACGCTTAATAAACACGCGTGGAATATGCACAACTTTTTTCCTGGTTTCATATTTCTGTTAAAAACATATATATTGACGGAAGAATAAGGAAAAAATTAAATAACCACTACACGTGGCCAATTTTATATGCAATCAAAATAATGATACGGAGCGGAAAAAATAAAGTTTGCAAAATATTAAATACTTTGTAGGTAATGGCTTTAGAATGTCGGTTTCACTTAATACTAAGTATTATGACACTTAGTGTGGGTTCATTAGTAAAGTTATCTATATTTAATAGGTTCATACAAGTGGCTGGTAAGACAGCACCGCTTGTATAAGAATTAATTAAGGAGTTCTGGTCGCCTACAAGTTTGGAGCTGATATCATCCTTTGAAGGACTAAACGTCAAACATCTATTATAAATATTGTGTAAACACATTTCAATTCTTGATTATAAAAGTCATTCGATTAATGGCATATTTATGTCTTAAAGTAACGAAAGACAACCTTAAATGTTTTCTGTATTGTGATATGATTTTCAAAAAATATGGTTTTTACGACTTATCGCTGTTACTAAGCAGGATGTTATTGTTTAGTTCGAAGTGCTGTTTTTTTATGCTTTTAAAACTGTATTCGAGTTCAGTAGAATATAAGCGAATAAAACGACAGCCCGTCATTGTGTGAATCACCGAAATATAAAGTCATTTGACCTTGTGTTTTCAGCGCGAGATAACTTTGAATAGATTATTCCGATTATAATGTTGTAGGTAGATAATGTCAAGAAACCAAAAAAAAAATACACCTACAACACTAATAGTCACCGACTGTCTGCGATATTAATTGAAATGAGTATAAAACGAAGCATAGGTGCCAAACGAATGTTTTATAACGATTCGTTTACTGTTATAGTCTGCTTTTAGTGTTATGCGATGTTTTTCTAATTCTTGTTCCATTAAACATATTATACAACATTTTTCTAGCTAAATTTCTGTGACAGCCGAATCAATACAAATTGTATTGAAATTGATCCACATTTTATTTATATTTTTATCACTTATATTTAATTACCATTCGTTTAGATTAGTATTACAAGTTTTTATTTTTCCACAATCAAAACGAAATATTAATTGCTAATATACTTGCTTGAACTGCCTCCAGTAGCCTAGTGGTATAGGCGTGTGCTTTAGAATCCGGAGGTCGTGGGTTGGAATCCTGCGGGGACTCAACAAATTTTCATTGTTGTTTCCTAGTTGGTTAGGGCGATTTGGGCCGATCACCCATTTGTCTGAAAAGTAAGATGATCCATGCGTCGGATGGGCATGTAAAAAATCGGTCCACCCACCAACCCGCATTGGACCAGCGTGGTGGGATACGGTCCAAAAACCCCCTAATGAATAGGGGTGTATTAGGGGAGGCCTATGTCCAGCAGTGGACTATCAAAGGCTGATGATGATGATGAATATACTTGCGTTTTCTGTGGCATAATACCTAGTCTAAAATTGGCAAGTTTTAACCTCCTCAAGCTTTAAATTCCTCAAACGTTGTAATATCTGTAGAAGAATTTAAGTTATTAATGCTATTTAATTACTTAATAGCAGTATGTAATTACATATATAATTACAAGTTTATTAACCTCTATAATGTTATGCACATTTTAAAGTAATTAAGCCTAGCTATTACGTTATTCATATTTGAAGAAACAGTTGCCTTCACCTTTCTTATTATGTTTTTTTAAAGTCAAAGGACCAAGCAGTAATCAATTGCTTGCAATTCTGGGCAATGATATAAATTATATTTCTTCTACACTATTTTCTTTTATATTTTTGTCCATTTTAGCTTGTCATTTCCATAATTTGCATTTCATACATGCTCTATCGAATCAAAAAATGAGACTTGTAAAGAATATCATAATATTTCTCACAGAAAAAAGTAAATTTACAGTGCAATAGACGTTATATAAAAATATAAATTTAATGCGTTGTATTTTGTTGGGGAGTAAAATGCTTCCTATTCAATGTTTATGAAATCGAAATATCGATAAAGTTTTTTACATAAACAGTTGGTTATAAAATAGAAAGATTTTAACAAAAACAACTGTTTAACGTTACACGAATGTACCGGCATAGGTACATTTTATAGGAAGTAACAATATAACATAAAGAATAGAAATTATGAAAGCGTGAACGTGCTCACACGTAGTACTTTATTCTAATCAAACGTGAGATAATCCATTAGCATTTGCAACTGACAACTTATACGTCATATTTAAAACGACTTACGGTTGATGTTTGCACTCGGCATTGTTGTTGCGACGTAAATTTTGAGCGAGCACATATCTTATGACATAGATTTGAAAATCACGTAAACGTGAAAACATGTCTCATGGCCGCTGTTTCGCAAATGCATTGCAAATTTGTAAACCTTTAACTAAACGACGGGTGCATTTTATCGGAAGACGTTTTACGGTTGCAGTAATTTTTCTTTCGCTCCGAGACGTTACAATCTTTGCGATGAAATGTTTGAGGCGTAGACTGATGAAAGATGTTTCTTTCAATGTTTACCGCTATTGAAATCTTCAGTTTGTTTAGTTTACATTTGCACACGTTAAAGGGCACCTTTAGACCGTGAGTAATCCACGGTAAGGTTAAAGAAGTCCGATTACGTCAGTCGTACAAAAAGACCATCGATTTTGCGTTGGCTCGTTCTTTTACGTAATTAATATTAACCTGCTGAATATCTGTATTAATATTCGTATAAATTTTGTTTATATAAAACAGAGTTAGTTTATAAATCTAATATATGGAAGGACGCTAGTTTAAATGAAAGTTAACATGTGGACTGTAGATAATAAATGTCGAAGTCTTCAATGATATTGATAGTCTACTTGCGTGGTAATTTTACTAAAATGTACTATGTTAGATACTTAAATACAATTACTTGGACAAGGTAGAATTTATAACCGAGCAAAATATATAACTTGGTATTTATGTAAATCAAGCAAATATTAACGAGGCAAAGAGCGCCATCTTAGTGGTAGTCCGCCGACTCATGCAATATTAAAACAAAAATTAATAACCCGAGATTATGTAACAAATAGAGTTTGACGGATGAAGTTTTCATTGTCTTTTAGATAGCCTTCGATTCTTGTAATAAAAATATTATATAGTGTTCATTGTTTTCTTAAAACATTTCTTCTTACTTAATATGGTTACACGGCTTGGTAACTTTGGAACTCTCTACTAGTGCCTTGAAATCTGAATATCGGGGTATATCTCAAATTAGTTTTAATTTTGTTTAAATGAAAATAACAAAAATAAGGAAACGTATCATAACAATATTTGCTCTCTTTATATGTATCTGCGACAACCCACTAGAGCAAACTTTATATGGATAAATGGGCTCTGGTGAATATGATTCATAATATTATATAGTCATTGTAAACATATGTTATACGGGGGGTAATAACTACGAAATCCGTGACTAAGTTTTAATATGTGAAATAATAGTGACGTGCGTTGTTAATTATATTTATATCGATTAACACATAGACGCTATGGAACGTAACGGCCTTACGACTTTAGGTACGCATAACTTAATCAAGGACATTGACTTACGTCACGCCTTCAAGGAATCTCGACAATCGTTAACCGCGCGAATGACACATTCCTACGCAGATATTCCTTAAGACAGCGATTTTAATCTAATTAAGTTTCTTCGAAGGATTAGTCGAACCCAAAATTATAGTCGTTGTAAAGATCTACATATAAAAGATTAAATTTTTCGTTTATAGCAATAATGCATTACTTTAGTAGCAATTGTATGATTAAAATGTTATTGAAGAATATTTGTTTTAATTCCCTTTTCTGGTTCTATTATATTTTTTGTTTTACACAAAAAAATAGGTTTTTTTTGTGTAAAACAAATACCACAATGACCTATGTCATTGTAGTATTTTTTTCAACAGGGTCTGAGCTTGATAACATTACTACAGTATATATATACTATGTCCAGTTAGATGTTAGCGGTATTACAATGGCCCTCCCAACCGCTGCTCTCATAATTGTTTTCACTGATTGTTCTTATCTAATGTACCGGTTGAACAGTTATCGCAGATGGGGTTTCCTATTACTTACGTGGCGTGGCGACAGTTGCATTAGAACAATACCTACAATAGATTAGAAAGATAAGATATAAAGCGCATTCTGCAATGTTAAAGACCGTGTATATTTGAGTTTAATTTCGAATGTGTGGCAACAAATACTATGATATGTGCAGAATCCTTTATAACGTGATGATTTGAATTGAAAACGTCGAGTAGTTTGACGATATTTGCAGCAGAAAAAGCATTATAATAGATTATATTCTCAATTTCATTTATCTTTGTATATAAATATAAGTCGCTTTTTGAACACGCATCAAATATTGTAATAGTCAGAATGCTTTACAGCAGTTATTGTTTTAAATATGTAGCTACAGTTGTATTAAAACAATTGTTATTATGTATGGAGATAAAATGCATTTTGTAATGTTGAAGATCTTGTACGAGACAGATAGGGAAGAAGTAAATCGCATTTCCAAGGGCTATAACAAATAAAATGTGTTCAAAATTCTCTAAAACAATATTTCTTTTAACACGAAGTTTTGTCTTCTAGTACTTTCTTTCTCCTATCATAAGACCGTATACATGTTATGTATTTGTTCTTGTTTAAGGCGAAGGCCTTATAAACAAAACGACAAACATAATATCCAGTTCGCAATCCTCCAAAACAATTATAATTTTAAAAACAGCAACGGAGTTCATGCAAATTTATCTTTGCCACGCTGCTTGAATTTTGAATCGTTTTCGCTTGTTGCTGTAATCAATTTACTTTCTCCACAACTTTCACTTTATATCTTAATGTCTGTTTATTTCGCATTTAATACTATATGCGTGGTCACTTAATGTTTATAACGGTATGTTATTTGTCCCAACACTTTCTGTTTCGTACTTCAGATATTATCTTTACGTTATTTCTTTCGCTTAACAATTAGTCACCAAGTGTAAGTGAAGCCTTTTTGAATCATGTTAAGTTGAAAGAAAACCTAATTCGCAAAGCGCTAATCTGGCGTCGGCGCGCGATTCTCATTGGCACGATACAATGTCATTAACACACGATTAAAATTTAGCAGACGTAGCTTTTATTCGAGGGCGACACCGGGTGAAAGCTGGTGTTGAAATGAAAGTAGCTCCGTCAAACGCATCGGTCCCGCTAAGGCCCGATTCGCCTCGGGCCGCGGGCCGGTGTGACAGCCTGTCGTTTCCCCATCATTTCACTGTGATATCCAAACAACATTTCTGTTTGCATGCACTACTAGATGTGTGAACAGTATAGATAAAGTAATATGTACCAGCTCGTACACTTTCTTTACACAGTTTGGTGAAATTAAGTTTTACTATAAATATCGTTATGATTACCGGCATGGCGTTTAGGGCATGGCACATATTGGCATTATTCTTCGTGTTTTAAATAAAAGAATTGAAAGAGAAGTCTTCGTTGCATTTAAATTACGATATATCCTAAATTACGATTAATCGTAACGTAATCTTCATTATTATTAGAATTCCTAATAATAATAAAGACTACGGCGCGACAAAATTATAGTTTATTTTATATATTGTGGCAGGTGGCAATCTTTAAGTACAGACAGACGTTTAAGAGCTGTTGACAGTAAAATAAATACATTTCGTAAATATAAATATTGATATATGAGAATAAAAATATATGCCACTCGAGTTGCGTGGTTTACGAAAACACAACTTTCCTGTCAACTTTAAACGTAAACGTTCAGCACGCTCTTTCAATTCAGCGCGAGTTTAAGGGAATTGTTCATACAATAAGTATTTATTACGAAAACAAAAGCTAGTGACGAAATCCTAACACCGCCGCCGCATTGTGTTGCATATTTGCGAAACAGTCCGGCGGTTGAGAACACGCGAATCGCTGAAATGCCGGCCAGCTGTGTAGGTTTTTGAGACGTATGAAGTAACATTTTGGATTGTTATATTGTAAATTAGTTTTGTTTTTGCCTTTTGTTTAAAACTGGCCGCGCTGCGCAATCTTCTTTACGTAACATAAAGATGAATTATCCTTTTTGTTTGTAGTTTTCATCGCTGATATTATCCTGCGAGACGTCAAGGTTTATATTATGGTTTTTTTAAGTTATTGTAAAAATAACCTCAATCTTCTCTCCCAACTGGAAACGATAGAAGCAAAAATTTCAGTTGTCTAGTGAATAAGGTTAAAATAAATGAAATAAATGATTGTTAATTACTATTTTATAATTTGAATGATATCAAATCCACTAACCATATATATTTATTTGATGTGTATAATAATCGTGTAAATAAAAGTAATAGTTAATTTGAATGATGTTTGATGGATCTTAACATAACGCTACATTGTTCTAACATTTAAAGCGGGGAGTATAAATAGATATCCACTAACTATCGCATGACATTTGAATGCAATTAGCCAGCAATCGATTAATGTAACAGTCAATTTCACGATTTAATGAGTTAATTAAAATCGAGATTTATTTTCTAATTTAGAAACAAGTTTTTATGTTCTACCTATCTTTAGCCTTGATATAATTTGTGGCTAAAACAATGTCATAAATTTGAATAATGCATATTTAAAAAAATAGATGTGAAAATCGTCGTAGATCGTGTCACGTCTTTTTATTCGCTTTTACAACAGTTTATATTTACGCATCGCTTCAGAATCAGTTATTTCGGGAGGATGCTGGTCTCTTGTTCTCCGTTTTGCATGTATCGTGACGCTTCATCGGGAAAACGGGTCAGGGAGATCTGAAACAAAATCGCCTAGACACATTGACTTGTTAATACTAATATCAACGCGTGGCTTAAAGCAGGGATGACTGAGTTAACCACCAGAGAGGTTTGTCCTTTTCTAGCAAAGAAAGCCACGCAATGGAGTAGCAAACACTAATGTATTTTTCACATGTAAGGTGACAGAGAGAGTACGTTTAGAAAAAGTATAATAGCTTTGCGATTGTTATATCGCTCGGCTCGTTTTTTTTTATAATATAATCATGCAAAATTGGTTCACCAACATACAAATTTATAACACTAAATTCAAGATCGTAGCTACTAAAAAAAGTGTCAGTGTATGGTTTTTCATTATTCATAACTACTTGCAGCCATTTATTAAAATAAGGAAAAGAACACAGCACTCATTATATTGATGTTTTATAGCTGAAACCGCCACGTGTCCCAAGAAATAGCATTCTCACGAAAGTGTAGGTCGATTTCGTCATGCCATTAATTCGAGACATTTCCCTTTCCTGCCACCATAGTAATTGTGTAATTGTCGCTTGGGCCATAATTAAATAAGGCCACGTAATGTCGACGTCCTGGTGCCACGGCAGAGTCGTTGGCGACCTCCGACCCATGACTTCAACACTGCTCAAGTAGTACTCATTGAGCTACTTATCCTATTAAAGTTAATTCCCTCTGACAATTAAACTCTCTTATATACTACAATGAAAGTAAGAGTAAGTTTCGAAATTGTAACACAACTGCACAAGCACAAACTATAGATATTTTACATACTCACCTTTTTTCCATTTTATCTCTAAAAATAACAAACACGAGGAAAATAAATACAATCAAGGTGAATAACTGCAATTATTATTGTTCGCGTTGGCTCCTTAAGACAAGAACCAACTAAATTGATAACAATATAAGCGTTTTTTAATTACGTTAATCGCGTCGTTTATCAGAACGTTCGATGAAAGTCACGAAAGTCAAAAGCGACCGAACAAACACTGCGTCGTTTATAACTCATGTTTGTTGCGAAGTAAAAACAAATTTAACGTTGAACAAAATTGTTTATCTTGGCTTCGTTTCTATTGCTATTAGTTACGAAGGAATAACACAAAGAAAAGTTATCGGCATATAAAAGTTATTCCACGCCTAATTGCACATGTACACATCGACCAAAATTGCTAAAGAGCACGAAATTTTAAAATAATCATAACGTTACATAACATTACGAAATCCCCATTTTAAATCGAGTACGTAAAAGAAAGTGGTTCACGTTGCGTCATATCAATGAATGCTAAATTGTTGAAAAATATTGTTATATATGCATTAGGACTCTGAAACGGTTACACTTTTTAATTGCTTCGAAGCATGAAAGCAACGGCGAATACTGCATATGGCATACATCTGCTGTTTTTTGTCGTTTCATACATGTTTCTCGTCTATTGTCGGTCATCGATCTATGATATTCTTAGTACATGACCTAGGCGTAGATGTACTTCCAAAGGATATCGACATTTAATGATGACATTTTAACCTGTTTCCATTTTATAGACACGAACAAAAAACAAAAACAAATGTCGTCCGCTCTTGTTTGTTACAGATAAACTAATCTGTAAATGAATTGTTAAAACGAATATTTTATATAAAAGTACTTGCCGCAGGGTAGTTGAATATACTATATTGTGTTTTTAACGACACTGTCTTTAATAATGTGCAAACCAAATGTAATATCACTCCATCCACTTCTTCATGTTAGGAATTTAATATGGAAGATGGTCATATAATGAATTTTGTAACAAATTAAATGGCTAATATGCTGGTGCACAAAATATGAGAGAGCTTCTAAGACTTGTGGAAATAGTAAAAATATACCAACTGAAAGATTTAATCAAGCTGAGTTTCTTCGTTTTATATTAAGATTAGTACTTAGTCAAAATGTAAACAAATGATAATATATTTAACTTACCTAATTCAGTCCTAAAAGGTATTTTTACAATGGAAAAAATATCCGCGTGACATGACACAAATACATTGTTATTGTCTACTAAAAGCACCCTAGTTTAACTGATGGATATTATTGATTACTACCCACAGGAAATTTCAATGTCATTACATAATATCATTGTACTCATTGTGTAAGCTAAGTTAGCTACAAATTATTTTATGAAATAATACACATTTTTTTCATCAATGTATTAAGCTGGTGGTAGGTCCTCTATATACAAAGCGATAGGGACAAACCATCGCGGTGCTTATTACAGCCGCGTAACAGTACTGTGAAAACACTATTGTAGTGTTTCAATGTACCATATACACATAACATAAAATCCAATCTCTCAGGGTGGACCGGATTTGTGGCGTTTTACGCTGCTGCAGGGCGAATAAATTTACCATCGGGTGTTTGCGCTGTTCAGGTGGTTACTTCCTTCTATAAAAAAATATGTTAAATTTAAAGGAATATCGCATGCAATCGCTCGGGCATTCGTTGCCTAGAATACTTAGGTGGGTTGTCCTTTATCTGATATTTGGTGTATTTTATCCGCGTTGGTCCGCCCTAAATTTTTATCGTTGTCCAAACATTATATGGTATTAAGGTGTTATTTATGCACGTTCTGTGTGAAGATATTAAAAAATATACAAAGAAAAATAAAAGTTTAATGTAGAAATGAAAGTTCAGATAGTTCGTGAGCCTATTCTAACGCTTGTTCTTTGTCAATAGATGTGGAGTATAAATGTACCATATTTTGATTATTGGATTGTCCAAAAATATTTCTTTGCAATTGCGGTAGTTTTTTTACATATAGAACTTTTTCGTATTAAATCGAGTACAAAAGTCTTGCCTTATACGTTGTGAAAACATAGAGCCGATCGTATGACAGGCAAAAGGATTAGCATCTATTGTTATAACAATTACTTTGGCCAAGGCCGTCAATGCCCACAAGTCTCAGAACAGATGTGTAACTATTCTTTGCAGTAAACAAAGTGAATACGCAAACACAATATTAATACAAAGTTAATTTATTACACATTATCTTTTTGTCGATATTTAAAAATTAATTGGTGTTAACCAGTAATTAAAATGTAGTTTAATATTCCATTCGATTTATAAAAGATTCCTATTAGAATATGAAATAATAATGTTGTAGTAACCTCTTTTGTTATCGTATTACATGTAATGGAGGGACCATTAATTCATATCTCTTTAATATGTGATTGAAACACAAATTAACATAGAAATTTATGTGTAACCGGCAGCGTATCGGAAATCCGGCAACGTTTCATTATTTGGAGCGAGACTTGGCCGCGTAAAAGCGTTGATGGTCTGTGGGCCCATTGACAGAGGTTTCAATATGGCGGTCGCGTCCCATACGTATGCACAACGCAGCTAGCGTCCACGCACTTTCACCGTTGCGCGTCTCGTGTGACACATATTTTTGACCCCGATGATTGTTGGGCTTGCTTGTGTTTGTACTAAAGATATATAATATTTGCTAAATCCATTAGCATCGTGTTTTTAGATAAAACTTTCCGTATATGAGGAAAGTTCTTTAAATTTTTTGACCTACCTGATAGCAACCTTTTATTGATGTATAAAAATGTTTGCATATTACGATTCGTATTAGTTAAGATTACTAACATTGAAAATTTGTGTTAGTCAAATAAATATCAAGTTGCCTGTATTATACAGACATGAAACTGCATGTTTAAAAAAGTTGAAAATTTTAACTTTGATCGACATTTTCAAATTGGATAAATGCAGATGATAGATCGGAATTTAGTAACAATATATAGAAATTGAACGTTGATTTTTCACGTTCAGCGGTATTGACGTATTGCCGATTATCGTTTGGAATTTCTACCAGTACCACCTGCTCGTTGCCTAGTATTGCGACAGCTAGGTCGTTCCGGCCGCGGCGCTGGCGATACGGAACCGGTTCGCGTACGTTCGGAGCGAGGCGGGCGCGGGGTACCCAGGCCCGCCATCATTGAGATACGAAAGCGGACGCATATTAAAAATAAAGGAAATTAAAATGATGTTCGGTTTAAAATAAAATGGGAGGTACAAAATTCCACTAATACAATAAATAACCGGTTTTAAGTAGACAACAAGACTGGTCTAACTTGTTCAATATTTATCTGAACGATTTAAGCAAAATGAAAATTCATGCGATAGACATTTTTTTGATATTTTACCGTATCATTAAATATTTATTATCTATAAAGTATAACAATATTATATTGGAAGGATGTAATCCGCTTCATTCGACTTAAAATATTTTATAAAACTATTAAACTGATGGTGTTATAACACTGTTTACTACATTCCACGAACTTGATTAATTTTTAAATAAATGTTTATCTCTAGTCCATGCTTTTATCTGAATTATGGTCTACCTACAATTACTACCTGACACCGTTGCCCTAGTGGTACCAGGATATACCGCTAACCTAACTATCGGTCTTAGACAATCTTAGAAAATGATTCTTGGAATGCTCACTTATGTGTAAAAGCACATTGAAAAATGCTTTATGAGCTAGTTACTTGATTGCAAAAGATTGTTGGTATCGAAATGTGAAATTGTTGCAAGTTTTTCGTTCAACAGATAATTCTCAATTTTTAGTTTTTTCTAAAGTGTTGAATAAATTTGTCTCGCTCGTAATAAATATACCGAATATTCGGCATTGTCGACATATTTGAGCAAAGCATTACGGACGAAGCAAGATAACGAAATTGATAAATACCTAATGACTCACATCGTTAAAATAGATTTGTATTAAATAACTGGAATGATTTTTACCAACGCTGTAAAATTAATTCGCCTCGCTATAAAAATATTTTAAAAAGCTACAAATAAAAAAAATTACCTATGATATTTCTTTACATTGCGTTATTCAGTTATTTTTAAATTAATTTAATGACTTACATTTAAAGGTGAACAATAACTATAAAAAATTGATCAAGGCTGTTTAAAACGTATCTTTGTTTTTAAGCTATAATATCGAGGCGGCAGAACATATTGTTTGTAGAAACAACCTTAACACGATAGTTATTGCACAATAAATGGGCAAAATGCGTCCTATATATTAATTTTCTTATACTGAGAACCGGCTAGGGCAGTCCCTCCTCGTTGCTTATTTCTATCTCAAAGCAGTAGTGTGTACCGCGTTAACCGGATTTTTTTTAAGTTTTCTATTGTGTACTGGTTAAACTAGATGTTAAATTATATCGCACTAGTGTGAACTGATTTCAGATGTGTTTTCTATCGCAATTCGTATAAACAAGGCGTATCGCTTACCATCGGGTGAATGTACTAGCTATCTTCGTTACGATGCGCAACAAATACTATGACGTACGAAAATTGTCTTCAAGGTCCGGTTGTTTTATGCAGGTTTTTTGTTTCCTTCCAGATTATTGGCATACTGTGTATGGCGCTTGGGTCACCATGGGCGTCGGCTTGGTTCGTGTTTGTTGCGGTCACGTCCTTCATCACCACGCTCATGTGGAGCTTTGTCTACTTGCTCAGCATCAGGGAAGCATTGAAATTACCCATCAACTGGGTTCTATCTGTAAGTATTCACTATTATTTTTCATTATTTTCCTCAGAAATTTTCCTTGCTTGGGTTTCGGTTTTTATATTACATTTTCATAAGTACCAGTAACAGTTTCATAAGCTACGGAAAAACTGACTCTTATCTCTGTTTAGATATCAGTATATTTGAAAACATAGATTTGCTTCGACGAAGCTATATATCTATTTTGACAACTGGAATTTATGTTTAAATATCCACTCCACACCTCATAGACTATCTTACTTTCAGGCAATTGGATGATCAGTCTAAATATTGGCATAATGACCTGGAAGAAGTGTAAAATTTCAAAGTTCTTCCATTTCCTTTTTTCTTTCGTTCTAAATTCATAAGAAATACAATCAGAAATTCTTTTAAGAAACCTTACTCTAAGGGCTTGGTAGTCAAAAGCATAGTCAAGTTATGTCAGAAATTATTCTTGAACGAAAAGAAAACCTAAGTCGTTCCCTGAAAATTCCAAATAATAGCTTTATTTTTCAACTCCAAAGTTCATGCTGCTTTTACATTTTATTGTTTTATTACTTGTTTATACGTTAAAACACATTAAAGGTGATTTATGAGTATCAAAAGGATTTATAGAAATATAAAAATATTTAAAGAAAAAAATATTTTTGTTAAATTATGAAGTCTATCATAATTTATCAAAATATTTTTCTTTAAATATAATACTATATTTAAAGAAAAATATTTTAAATAAACAAATGAATGTTATGAACGTTGTAATGAACTTATTATTTTAAGTCATTTTACAAATATACCTGGGATATAATTATAAAAAGTGTAATCCATTATTGTATTAGTAATACGCTTAATGTACTTCTCTGTCTAGAGATGGGTGTGGCGATTACTTTAATAAACATTCTTACATTTCACATTTCCATAACAAATTGACTGTGACTCATACTTTAATGGATGAATTTCGTAGATATCAATGCTATTCGTTTAAATAAATTGGCTGTCCACAATTTATTTTAACAACTGTACAAATTTACGCAACACAAATGTTACAAAGCATATTATTGTTTTTCATTTGCTCACGTCATCTTTATTACTCTAACCCCATAGTTTAGCCAATTTACTTGTAATGTTATTTAGCAACGAAACGGCGTCGTACGACCGGTGTTACTAGTCGACTGTAACTCAATGATTGACATCTCAGTGACAATACATCTATATGAACGCTAGATGACGCCACTTTATTGCTAAGAGTTACTTTATTTACATTTATTGTAAGTCTACATCGGATAAAACTATATTTGATATGTCGAAGCTAATACGACGCAAATATATATATATATATATATTATGAAACAAAAAAAATTATAGCAGATGATTATTTCTTTTTGCAGGAGTTGATCAGTACGAGTCTAGAGACTTTCTTCTATCTGATCGCGTTTATAGTGATGTTCACTACCGTCACTGGACATTACGCGAGCAACGTCGCAGCTGCCGTGAGTATCTTATCTGTATCCAGAAAATAATTAGTGTAGCAACTGAATAGCGCTTTTAAAGCTTTACATTTTTACTAGATCCAAATAATCTATGTAATGAAATGAATGTGCAACTCTCATGCGAAAATACGAATGCATGCCATGGTATATTTATGCGTAAGGCCGTTCGTCCATCGTGACTCGTTGTGATCGTACGTGGTGATTGACGTATGGCCGTAGAAGACCAATTAGAGCGCTTCACTTTTTGACGCTATTATAATTTATTTATCCTTCTTATTTTGATTTTATTTTGCTCTGGTTTAGGCTAAAGTAAAGTGGTAAAGCTGGAGATGTATTGGTTTGTTAATTTGGTTGAACTAACCAAGTGTTTTGTAGCTAAATTTTTAATAAGAGTTAAAAGTTTTATAACCTCCCAACACGATTTTCTAATGCTGAGAAATAGTTTTTTTTCTTCTTTAGCTTATATTTTAAAATGATCTTTTTTAAATAGGATTATATTAAAAAGAGATAATTTAAAGTTTGAATGAATGACTACACAGACAGCAGAGCAGCAGTGGAAAGATAAACTTTACATATTTAGAACCTAAGTAACCATTAAGATTTAACTTTTATTTAATTTTAATAAGTACTATTCACTCTAAATTTTTGTATAAGAAACAAGGAATGATATTTAATATTCATATAACGTCGAAAAGAAATTCAATGATTTCCTTTTTCCTTAAGCAAACAATTTAACTGGTTTGAACCGAAGGCACTTTCTTTGTGGGCCATTTGAGTTTACAAATACGCAGCGTAAACTTTCTCTCGGTCTTGTGAGAGGCAAAGTGCAGCTCAGAATATTAAAAAATAAAGCCGCGTATGCATTATGAATATGAGTATAGAATTACCGATAAAATTTTAAAACTGGTTGTTTGTACGACTGGCTTTTACAAACAAGAAAATAAGTTGATATTGGCAGACAAATATTTAAATTGAACACATCTTTCTAATGTTTTAAGAAAGTGTTGTAAAAAGTGTTTCACTTATTTGTTCAACACTTGTGGATATTGTTAGCTTTACCTTTACAGAACAATGCCAGGTATCAAATCTTATAATATATTCTAAATTATTATTATTTAAATGTACGCATATGTTAAGAGTCGCTTAACTATTAAGTGCTCGTCATTTTTTATTTAAAATTACATTCATCCATGGTCTCCTGCATACAAAATTAATGCGATTGATAAATTTATTTTATTTTACAATACGTATTACTGTTGGACATTATTTAGTCGATATATTATATTTCATTTTACTAGCAATCTTTCCCTTTATTTTACGCGATCGATGTGTTGGCAACACTTGTTCAAACGATGTGTATATCTATATGTAACGTCTATTTTAGTGAATGCATATTGATCATTAAGTTGCTTTCAGGTCTTCGGTATGTTGAACACACTCGCGTACGCGGGCAGCTCTTACCTGCTGTTCAGAGAACACAAGGCGAGCGTCGCTGCATCCACGTGAGGGAATCGCCAGCGACGATTTCGACACACCGAACAATGTTTTATTGTTTACTTACTTCAATTACACATTCACCGAATGCCCACGTTTGTACGTGTGCATAAGTCAAGAGATTTTGTATTTTTCAATAATTATATACTATTTAATATATCTTCTCGTTATAACTGTTACTAATTTAAAGTTTAAAGTGACATGCGAAATTTTTTCAGCACGATTTTAATGAACGAAGTTATATGAATAATGACTATAGATAACATATAAGGCCATAGATTTTGTACCTTTTAGAATGTGAAGTGGAGGTATTTTTTATGTTTCAACAGGTTTTTATTTATTTTTATTGTTTTAAACGTGTTCATTATGACTAGTTTAACATGACGACCTATTCTAATAGTTTTGGCAACTTACAAAAATCCAATAGCGAAACGTGAATTGTATGGTTTTTCAAATATTGCACAATATTTTATATTCAATATGTACCACACGTTCTTTAGTGGTTGTTATAATGTTTAATACTTATTGTTAGGATAGCTAGTCTTATTAAGGTTTCACAAAATTAATATATTGAATATTACTTTTATTTAATTAAATTAAGAATTTATATCAAATCGATGTTATTCTGTAATTTACACAGCGGTTGTGAAGGTCTGATTTCATTTAATTTTATTTCTTCTTCATTACTTTTGCATTCATAAAATAGTTTAGATCTGGGTACGGTGCATAAAATATTTTTACCTTCGCAAAATGTTATATAAAAATACCACACATTTAGAGTCTCACATAATGTAAAACATTACTTTTTAAAATCCATGCGATGTTTATTATATGTTGACAGGTACCTAAGTTTATGATCTTAAACGCCCAATAGTTTAATTTAACTAATTTGTAAAAAGTAAATAAAGTTTATTTTTAACATTTCTATCGTTGTTATTGTACATCCATTTTTAGTTTGTACGGTGTATTAATCAAAAATGACTATAAAATTAGGCGTAAAATGGTGCATCAATATATACATCTCTCGTTTGAAAGTAATTTTCGGTCTGTATTGTCTTTTTTATAGTTTGTCTGTAAAGGATTCGTACTAAATTATTTCTGATTGTCCTTTATTAATCCAATCTATTTAATTAATGTTGACACGATTCCTTGTCTGCAGAATGACATCATCGTTTATATCTTCAGACGTAAGATCTATTTTTGGTAACATCTTGATTACGCTAGTAATAAGTGGGAAAGATTACAATTGCCGGTTTATAAACTTAACGTTTAATATAACTTTATCTTGAAAAATGACTAACCATGAAAGGATTATGGTTTCTCGTTTTAGTCGACTGACAAATGATATTTTACTAAAAATAATAAAAGAACAAGTACATAAATTTGTTTGCGTATTAGACTAAATGTTTATAGTAAATGTCATTATATATGACAATATTTTGTTCCTTATAAAACATTAAATGTATGTCTTGGGACTGACATCTTCTTATTCGTCTTAACCTCATGACTGAGGGAGGTGGCTATAGTGCGTTGCCTTGGCCACCGTTTCTTTTCAGACATTTCTGTTTTGCGCCATTTGGGTTAATAATTGTAGGGTAGCTCCCGTAGCTTCCTGAGTTGGTGCGTCCACCTTGTTCTCTTCGCTACGCTCTTTCGCTCCCTTTCCTTCCAAACCATCAGTGATAATCAACCGTTCCGGACTATCTGAGTTAGGACTGACCGTGTGTCCGAAGAACTTGAAGACTCTCTGTCTACAGATTACATATTTATGCCTAAATAGAAGACGTAATTTCATATTAAATAGTGCTATTTACTACATATGTGTTAACTCATTAAAACAAAAAATTTAATATTACTTTTGATATTCGTTAATAAAAAAATAAATGACTAAAAACTAAAATAGCTCTGTGTTGTACGTAGTTAAAATCGAATAATAGAGATAAATAATAATATTTATGACGTGAATGGGGCTTTAAGAATTCGTCGTGGACATTTAATCCGCTCTATTGTAATGCGAAAAGTGTCTGGGAATAAAATAAAAGAGATTATTATTCTCTTGTTACAATAAGAAACCAAAAAAAAAGCAATAAAGGAAACTTAGAATAGTATGCACCGCTTTAACTAAGGTATGAGTATTTTTTAAGTCATAATATCATATAATATTAAAGTGTTACCATTTCTATAAATGTGGCTTGAGCCCCTAACAATCTTGTAACCCTAAGTTATGATTGTTACTTTTAATTTATTTAGTCATAAAACAAGCTATCCTTCTAACCAAAACACAGCAGGGTTTGCTAGTTGTGGAACTCAATATTATGAACAAATTGAGTGTAAATTAGTTTTTAATTTTTTTATTAACTATAAAATCGAGTAAATACGCATGTTTTTCTTTAAAATTCCAAAAAAAAGGTAATAATATAAATCATATACGTAAGTATATAAGTTTATCGGTGTAATCGTCTCGAATAATCATATGAAATTTGAATGTACAAACAATAGATTGCTCTTATTATTTTCAAATTCTCACGAGACATGAAGAATGAGTTAAGTCACTTTATTTTAAAAATCTTGGCAGATTAAGAACATTAATTTTGTAAGGTATGTTAACATTTTATATTATTTTTTTTACGCTGGTTGTTAAAATTCATTTACTTACTTTAAAATTATTAACTATTTAGGGAGCATGTGATTGATTAATATTTGCAATTTTTAACATAATTTGATTACAGCTAAATATGTACTGAAGATGACTATGAGTTTTACCACACATTAGTAAATGACGTTAACTGCGTTGTTATCCTATTTGTTTTGTTTTATTTGTGATTGTGACTACTTTAGCAGTTGTTACATTTAAGGTAAAACATTTTCACAAATAGCCATCGTAATGTCTTCTTATTGCTAAGAATATCCTAATCTAAATCTATTTGTGCTGAATGCCTCCAGCTATTTTGATAATAAATCAACTACTATTGCGAGTTATTACACGTTTATTTAATTGCTCTTCTCAGAGTTAAAATTCTACAGAGGAAGTGTAAGACATTCTCGACAGATGGCGCCTCTTTAACTGGTATATGTATTAACCCGTCGTAACAATATTCTAAAATATATATTTAATTGGACTTTAATATTATTTGTAGCTATTATTTTTTTGTGAGAAAAGCAGATTTTAAGACCATCTGCTAGAGCTGGCTGCATCACCGTCAGACAAAAAGGATTTTGTTCAAACGGATTTAATCCGAAACCGATTTGAATATCTTAAAGAATTCTTAAGTATAAAATTAAGCCGTAATATTTTCGGAATATTTTGTCACCGAAACAGCACACAGCTTTACAGTTCTCCGTGGTCACCGAGAGAGGTCGTCATTGGTTATCGCTAAAGATGACATCATTGCGCTGCAACTACCAAGAATAACTCATAATTGTGTTGAGGAAAGGCAATGAATATATAGGCCTTGACACAATAGCCGTATAAACTTTTTGCGGTACACTTTAAGAGACAGCTTCATTGTATTACGTGTGTATTTCTTGAGGCCTTAAAGATATTTCTGATCCTTTACTATACGTAGTGGTGTTGTCGAGTGTAGTAACCTACGCGCATGCGCGAGGACATCTGACTCACCGTTCATCGGCTGAGCTGCAGTTGATAATCCGTGTTTGTGCCTCGACGCGTGTTTGCGCTTTAGAACATTGTTTTCGCGAGTAAAACAATTGGTAAGTCTTGAACAATTGTCTTAAAAATAGAGTAGTTCACTTAGTTCCAATTCAAATAATATTTCGCACTGATAGAGTAACAATTGTCGAAAAAAAATGTAAAAGCTATAATAAATATATGATATTGCTGTAATAAATATGTGGGAAGTAAATCAAAACAAATAATTTAATGTAGTCCATATTTTTTTTGGTGTAAACAGTTATTAGCTTTATTCTATTAAAGGGCTTTATCTAGCATTATATTTATAAAGAAAAAAATGTAGCTAAAAAAGTTAGTTTGTTCATAATAAAACATAAATTAAAATGTAGAAAGAAGATCGTAAATTTAGAATTTAAACGTAGAAACATAGGTTTTAAAATTTGTTATTTGTTGGACTAAAATATACCGCAGTGTTTGAAAACCATGTGCCATACTTCTAATCATATAGTGCGTGAACTCATCTTAATTTAACTTGCATAACAAAAGTGAAGCATTTGAAGCTTTCGTGACTTTGATTTAATCATCACTGACGCGACTGGACGCTCTAATTTAGCTCGAAAGTTTAGTAACATATTTGACTATGTTTTACAATAGTTTTGATATAACATTATAACGAGAAAAGTTGAAACAGTATTCCACGGTACCGTTTCGTGAGTGGTTTTAGCCGAATATACTTAGGCGTGCTTGTATTGAATTTATGCGGGCGTATATTTATTCGTGGCCGACCTCGGTTCGGCGTTCTAGCGTCATGCTTAAAGATGTTGACCTACGGATATCGCTCCGTTTTTGGTTAACAGAATGCCTCCATTTACCTCAGCCTTCGTCTGATGTCGCCATACTCGGGTTCCAATTTTTAATGAGAAAACATTTTATTTTCTCAATAATGTTGCATTCGCTTTAGGCGTGATTATTAGAGAAAGGAATCATAGTATAGCTATTATAGAGTTTTTGTGATATTTATCCATTTTTACTGGACTTGTTAGTTGTAAACGGGGTGGTTTTAGTAGATAATTAGTATAGCAGGCTTTTGTTAAAATGTAAAACGCCTTGTTCATTGATTTAGTACCAGTAATAAAAAAAAATAGTGCACACTTCTAGTACTTAAGCAAAGTATATAACTTACACAAAAGTTTTATACATTTAGTATGGCAAAAGTATAATTGTTTCTTCGTGGTATGAGGGATAAATATTTTCTATATTTCTCTATTTTCATTTTGTGTGTTCGCATTATAATATAAACAGAATTTTCAGTCATATGAGTTGTACAGCTTTAAATTATTTGCCGCATTTAATTGTAAATTTGAATTTACCGGCAATTAATAATACTGCTATAAGAAGAAATTGCCTCCGTAGCCTAGTGGCATAGGCGTGTGCCTTAGAAACTGGAGGTCGTCGAGGGTTCAAATCCTGCGGGGACTCAACAAATTTTCATTGTTGTTTCCTAGTTGGTTAGAACAATTTGGGCCGATCACCCAATTGTCTGAAAAGTAAGATGATCCATGCGTCGGATGGGCATGTAAAAAGTCGGTCCACCCACCAACCCACATTGGACCAGCGTGATCTAAGTAGGTGGGATACGGTCCAAAATCCCCTAATGGATGGAGATGTATTAGGGGAGGCCTATGTCCTGATGATGACAAGAAGAAATTTATTGCCCAAAAAAGTTTATCTTATTTTTAAGGCTATCGGGTAAGCAGTTTTAATCGATCTTACCATCTTGGAAGAAACAGTGAAAAACTATCATTAAACTTGTACTAGACTAGACCTTCGTCTTGTGCGTTTTCGCTTCCGCGGATAAAAAAAGACATCCAATTCTTATATTTCAGCGATATATTTTTTTAATACGGGGTTCTAATCAGTACATAGATAATAATTTAAAGGATTCTTATAAGTATCCAATCCTTGCTCATATAAACGCCTTCAAATGGACTAACGAAGAAGCACGGTAGACTTTATTAAGTATTTTGTTAATTGACGCTCTCAACATGTCGGCTTTGCTTACATCTATGGACAACGGATAGTTCATTCCTTTAAGCCCTTTTACGATAGACGAACCTTCAAAATCGTATTGGATGTTATGGCATTTATTCTTGACATGAATGGTATGTAATGCTAAAAGAAATTTGACATAGGATGTTACACTTAAACATGAAAGAATCATTGAAAGAGATCAAAGAACAGATGTCCTGCTCTGACTGTAAAATGTCAAAGAATCTGTTCAAATTCAAACTTTAACTACTAACACAGCCGACATTGCGTAGGGAATAAAACAAGTTGGGATTAAACAGATACAATTAAGTGACATTAAGGAATTGATTTGGCTGAAACCGACATGGACATTTCCTTATTTACTACTTATTTCCTAGTCACATAGGAACGTATCCCCATATAAATTATAATTCTCCACGAACTGTACTTTGGACAGGGAGGCAGATGTGGCGATGATATCGAGTGTAGAAACTGCTTTACTAGTTCAAGTACGATGTTAAAAAAGCTATGCTTTGAGCAACAAATTTAAGTACCATTTTATTTATATTTATTACTTTTATAATGAGTATCGTGTAAAGTGCTTGCTTTAATAGTTTTCCGTAAAAATTTCTATATAGCAAAGGGTTTTAAACTTTAACACATTATAAGGAGTTTTGTTTTTTATTAATGTTTGTGCACGAATAATTCTCAATATTATTATTTGTTTCTTAACAGAATCGAAAAAATGTCGCACACGGTGACCATCACAAGGACGACTACGACAACCACTGGAAACGTGTTATTCGTCAACAGCGGATATTTGGGAACACTTCCAGGGCTGCTCAAACTCGCACAACTGGTATGTATATTTATTTTTATTAAAAAAAAAAACATCCGTATGAAATAAAAAAAATAGCCGTGTTTACTCCCAGTTATATCAGCTATCTTTAAGTAAAAGTCCCGTCAAAATCGGACCTGTCATTCCATAGCCAGATCGCTGAGCGTTGTTTTGTTATATGTACCCGTTAAATATCGTAACATAATAAACCTGTAAGTTTATGATTGCAAACCGGTTTTTTTAATGTTAATAACTAACAATTTTATTTATTTACCAAATAATGCTGGCCAAAAACCTCCCTATCTTATTATTCAAATTTTTAAAACTAATAAATATTAACACTATGCAAAGGTAATCATATAAAGAGGTGATCGAGTCTTGGTTCGTCCCAACTGGACGCCCTTAATAAAGTGCGCTAACGCGAAAAGTAGTGTATTAAGACGCGGCCCACTCTCGGGGGCCCTTGATGTTAGGTCACACATAAAAGATGCAGACTATGCACACATAAGTGCTTAGTCACCTCAAACTCCAACGGAACGGTAGAAGCTCCGTAATGAACTGTAACCATCAATCAAAAAATAAACTAGTTAGAAAGAGATAGCTAATGATGTTTATGATTTTTGCTATATAATTTTTAATAAATTTAATTATATATATTATGTATTAAGGTTAGGTTAAAGGGTTTTAAAATGGCTCTATTATCATGAGCCTAATGCTATAATAAATGTACATTCCTGCCAACAGCAATTTTTTAGGGTTTTAATAAATTTTATATGAGCTTTCAATATAAACATTTTATAATAGTTCCATCAAGAATACAGTTCTTAATCTATAAAAAAAGGTTTTTTTTTATAATTATTGTTGAAGGATAAAACGTATTTTTTATTAAATTTATGTTCCATTTATAAAGAGAAATCTGCCATATATTGTTTATGGATCAAGTTTTTAATTCTGGAAAACCGTTTGGCGGGAATCGACCTACATACTGCGCCACTTTTAACTCTTTTATTCAGTGGAAATTGTGTAAGACGTAGTAGCCAGTAGCGGAATGTTTTGGTACATTGATCAACTTTTCATTATATTTATAGATTACTATTTCTAAAATTAACATTGACAATGTATATACTTAGTTGAAATTACGAAAAATAATGCACTTGCAAGTTTTTCTACTGCCATAATATACTTTAATAATATTAGATTATGTTATGGCATATTGATGTTTGCTTGTTCTAGATTTTAAGAGATCTGTAACAGTTTAACAGTATCAATAAGTTATCCCTTTGCAGGAGCTAAATCGAGTTTTAACAGAACTTTGTTCATATTATAATTTTAACGTATTCGGATGACGCAATTCGTGACTCAATACTTATTTTAAAAGCAAATAAAACGAGGTTGTACTATGTTTTTAGTTTGGTTAATGTAACTATATCAATGGTTATAAATGTTTAGCCATAATTATTTTAGCTTAATTAATTACGGTTAATTCATATATGTGTATTTTTCCTGTAGTTTTCCTGCATAACAATATATTAATTTTAACAACAATGCTGTACTCAGTTTAAGGGACAATCAATGATTTCTTTGCTTGTTGTTATGAAAATGTATACGAACATTTATATATACCTATTCTAAGTATTAAAATTAAATTATCGTACATCTATGTTATATTAAGTCTCAAATTTATTTTACAAAACCCCACGGTTTCACCTTAGGCCCCAATATTTAAAAATACAACCATATGATAAAAGTCTTAAATATTTTAAAATGTGTTCTAAAGAATGCATTGCGGTCAAGTGTAAGAGGAATATTGTTCCTCATCTAGGTTAACCTAACCGAGTAACATTTCTGATTTATATTTTCTGCAAAAGATTTTTTTAATAGATGTGTCTCATGTTCAATATTACTTGTGAATATGAAAGTAATGATCGGTGCTGTACTACCTGTTAAATACTCAAGATCTTAGAAAAATAAATTGTTTAGGGTCTCTACATTTCGAACCAATTAAATTAAATGCAGTCCCATTATCCTTTGTTAAAAACTTTGAGAAACTACAAAAACATGTCTTTAAGCGTTTAAACTAGATGTTTGTAACGATTACTGAAATTATGTTTTTTTTCTGTTTCTTTGTATCATATTTACGATCTTTTTAATAGAACTATTGCTATTAATGTTGTGTATAACTTTTAATTTGCGTATGTCCTTATACGTAAATCTAGCTACAATATATTATATACAAATAGGATCGATTTATTATTATATGCTGTTGTGTTGGTGCAACTATTTTAATTAATTAAAAAATGCTTAATCATTGAAAGTTGATTCCAATAGTGGTAGTAGTTTGCAGACTTTTGATTGTCTTTAATTTTTTTAATGCTCATTATCATTATGATTTAGCAACAAAGAAGTATTACTTTTGTAAAAAGCCAACTTTAACCTAACTTTAAATTTATTTAACAAATCAAGGATAAAAAGCGAGAAATAGCCTAATTCTTAAACGGAAATTCGAAGTACGAAAATAATCACATTTTATGTTTAATTTATTTACATTTTATTTGGCTCCACTGAAAAACAGCCTCACGAAGTTCTACTTTAGAAATTTTATCTTTTGAACTTTCATTCCAAATTTGTTTACACTCGGCATAGAGTATGCTGTGTGTAATTTGGTGCGATACAACTTAATTATAGTTTTGTAAAATTAATTTTGTCATGTAAAACTTCGCTTACCCATGTCCAAATAAATCTTTATTTCTTTAGTTACTTTTTTTTATAACACCGATTCATTGTTTGACATTGTCAGCTTAGTATATTTATCTCTTGATTTTAAATTAATATTTATAATAATAAAAGATAAGAAATTACAATGAGTCATTAAAAAATATATTGCTGTTTAAAATTAGTTTTATTTAAAAATTATTCGCATTACTTATAATACATTTAAAGCATTTTATTTTGAAAATGCTGCAAAGTTCCTAACTTTACAGTATGACATCATAACCTTCGTCTATTTTAAAATTTCCTTACTTTGAGATTTTCATTACCGAGTGTGAGTAGTTTTGTGTTAGCACGTTGGTTTGGGGAATGTAGCGTCAAATTTTTTGACATGTTATTCATAGAAAATTTCATTGAGGTTATAGTAATTAGAAACTAAAAATAAGTATTTTTTTTGGTTTTATTCTTAGTGTGTTATATTAAAACGACTATCACATCGTGAATTTACAATAGTTCCTCCATAATTATATATAAATCTTGTTTTTAACCAATAGTAATTCAATGAAAATGGAGCTGTTGTTGTCGTATAAAATAATTTCGGCGTGTTATTTTGTATTACTTTGAATCAAATTTTATTGACATTAAATTATCTACTAAGAGGACTATGATATTAAAAACAAACCATATCGAAAATATTTTGCGGCTAAAATAATCACTGCGATCCACCGTTTACTTTTAAAACCTATTTGTCTAAAAAGCTGTGATCAGCTCTCTTAAATACTTTTATAACGAAACGGTACTAATTATAGAACTTAAGCTGAATTAATTATTTTGAATTTGACTTGAATGTTTACAGTTGCTGGGAGCTGCATGCGTCGGTGTTGTCGGATATTATCTGGAGCCAGGCTTCAGCCGATACAATGCGCAAACACCCGAGCTATTTTTCCTGCTAGTTTCTGTGGCTTGTCTCATTGGGACATTCGGCTTACTTACCTCATATATTGTGTCGCTGTCAACGGCACAATTAGTATCGAAGAGTATTTTTGTAAGTATTGTCTTTTTATTCTGATGGGATAAACGATAAATTTCCCCGGTTTCATATTAGGCTGGTATTAGAGATAATTAGAGCTGTGTTACAAGATTTGGCTTTCAAATAATAAGCCCGTGTTTTTCGATGATTGAAATCAAGGGCAATGTGATAAAATTATGCGAAAATATTACGCTTATTACTTGTTTCTTTACAATACAAGGCAATATATTACAAAAATATTTGTCAAGGCAGGTAGTAATGTCTTGGATATTGTAATTTTTATGAGCCAAAAACTTTCTGTTGCCTACGTGATTATTCATACATGACAAATAATAAAATTTTACGGATTACATCGCGTTGAACTACTTTACAATTATTTTTTAATTATTCCCGACATTTCAGACGTTTTTCTGGTTACATAGTTAAACACAATTACTCAAATCCGTAATTCATTCAATTTATCTCAGTCCAAAATTTTATTGAAATTATATTTTACTTTTCTGTTTATTTATGAAACTATTTCAAGTAATATTATATTTCTAATATTATAACATAATTATTTTTCAGGAGGTGATACATAACGGCATTGCATTCATCTTGTATTTAGCAGCAGGACTTACGTTGATTATTGAAGTGAATCACAAGAAAAACAGTTATCGCGGCGATTACGAACCGTATTTAGCGGCGGCGGTAAGAAATATTATTACATATAATAATAAATGTCGATAGCCCGTTCCCTGGATTCTCCTTCCTAAAAAAATAAGAATTATTGTTTTTGTTAAATTCCCCGCTTGTAAATATTATACCTAGCTGCCTCCGTAGCCTAGTGGTAAAGGCGTGTGCTTTAGAAACCAGGGGTCGTGGGTTCGAATCCTGCGGGGACTCGACAAATTTTCATTGTTGTTTCCCTAGTTGTTAAGGGCAACTTGGGCCGATCACCCAATTGTCTAAAAAGTAAGATGATCCATGCGCCGGATGGGCATGTAAAAAGTCGGTCCACCCACCAACCCGCATTGGACTAGCGTGGTGGGATACGATCCAAAAACCCCCTAATGGATAGGGGTGTATACGGGGAGGCCTATGTCCAGCAGTGCACTACCACAGGCTGATTATGATGATGATGATGTATATATTATGTGAATTAAAGCTATGAGTGATACTGGGAGTCTTATTAATTGCAAGTATATGACTCACGCACATTGATAAGGTAAGAAAAGAAAGACAGATTTATCTGTCTTTCTTTTCTTATATATGATTTTCTTAGGAATTGTGACGTATACATAACATGCATAACATAAAAACTAGAAACAAACATATTCTAAAACTTCCAGCAACTAGACTGCTATAAAGCTCTTTTTTAATATGTATAAGTTGTCATTAGGTCCCATTTTTTAAAAACCAATTTTGTGATTATAGTATTTATGATAATAGTTAATAAATTACCAGAAATTAAGAAAATTAGAGCGTCAAAAATCACAACCTCGTGAGATTAAATTGCTGACGACAATAGAATTTAACTATGTTCTACATAATTATACTATGTTTTAAGAGTAACCCACAATAAGCATTTTAATATAAACATTTCTAAAAATTGCAATCAGGCATATTCATAGCTCATTTAAAAACTACAGTTACATAAAAGTTATTGCATTGAAAAAATTCTTTATTGTACATAAAACCTGTGATAGATAACATTTTGATTAAATGAATAACTTAAAAGATATCAGAGATTTAATATGCGGTAGCAGAAATCGCGGGGCAATTTCGTATAGAGAGCACGTTGTTACCTGAATATATTGCGTAAAATAGTTATACGCAGTTTAAAGTCGGTCATATTTTTTGTAAAATCATTAAAAAATTATCCTATATATAGTTTGAATTTCATTCTAAGATAAAAACCATAAGAATATGTGGAGGATAATTCGTCGTTAAGGTTTTATCAGAGAAATCTGAAAAGATGTGTAAAAAGTGGCCGTCTTTATTATATATTTTAACATGCAATGTTAACACATAATATTCCTTTAACTTAAGATTACATAGGCATTATTATTTCATTTTATTTTTGCAGGTGATGGGTCTGGTCATGGCTGGGCTGTATCTTCTCAGCACTTTCCTGGCGAATCGTTCTTACCGTGGATTTTAGACTAAATTAATATATATATATTTATTGTGCATTTGATAACATATACCTACGATTTAAAATTCTTATTTATATTTATATAATATTTTGAGCTTTCTTTATATTCGAGAAAGGGAAATATACAAAGTGGTTTAAATTCATATAAATAACTCAATAAATAGTAGAAGCGATTTTTCAAGAAATTGCAATGCAACGTGAACAAGAAAGAAAATAAGATACCTCAAAGATACTTATAACAATATAAGATCAAAATTTTTACAGAGTACTTCTGATATTTCATTGAATCTGTTCAAACTAGATAATTAAGTTTTTTTAATATTCAATTTTAAGTTTATTGGTTGTATACGTAAGTCCTGTGTAAGTCCTTATATTTAAATGTTTCTTCTTATTTATTATAGTTACTTTACTTAACTTAGTCTTTAAAAGATTACATTGAATGTTGTAAGTGGCTATATTTTTAGCTATCAAGTTTATCTATTTGATGCCTATAAAATATAAATAAAAATGACATATAACTTATATGTACCTGCTATATATGTTTCATATATGCCAAAAAGAAAATCTAGTGCCTATTACTAGCCAGTGCTATTATTTAACTGCCAATTTATATTAAAATTTTCATAATAAAATTATAATGAAATACATTGAGAGAAAAACACTTATTAAATATAAAACTTAAGTTTATAAATAGTATTTTTAATATGTAAAACTGAAAAATCCGCAAAAGATAAACCATGGCGATATACCAAACAAAGTTAGTTGAGACTTTACTTTAATTAAATACAATAAAAGCAAAGTCACATTTATTTATTTATCAATTTAGACTTAATTCACAAAAATAGCACAATAATATTAGATGATTCAAAAAATGTTTAACTACCATTATAAACCGTTAAATACAAATTAGATATTGCGTCATTTTCTATGTTAAATGCTATAACAATAATAGACATTTTTGAAACTAAAATAAGATGTGGAATTGACGTAAACAAAGTAATCTATAGTATATCTTCTTTAGATAAATTTCATGACCTGTATCGCTGAGTTCTACTATATTAACAAGTAGTACAAACATAACATAAATAACAAAAGATATAAGGAATTCCATACTGTTTTACATATTATGTTTTATGTTCACTTTGTGTTGGTATGGAAAGAATATTTTTTGGATTGTCTTTGCAGGATATCTGTATTTATTGATATTTTGATATAAGCTGTACGCACTTTAATGCAACGAGATTTGGCATGTTTATATGAAGTATGTAATATTAACAGCTTTCGAATTATTATATTTTATATTTTGTGTAATAAAACGTGTAATTTGACCCATAATGTGTGTTATTTGTTGTTATTGGCGCATTGCAGAAATACGTAAACGTTAATTTTAAGTTCTATCTGACAATCTAGAAAAGCTGATGATGACGGTTATGTTGATGGTAAAAGAATATGCGGACGTTCAGTTCAAATCTTACGGCCTATCGATTACGAAGCCTTCGATCAGCCCAAAATAGAGATTCTAGCAGATCCTAATTATGACAATGTTGCAGCTCTGTCAGACTAGACTGACTTCCGTAAATGAAAACGCTGGAATATTTCGGGATATTAAATTGCCTTTTTTGCAAAATTCTATATAAACATAAAAAAATTACAAAAACTTCTCAATGTCTGAAACCCATGACGTAGTGAAATTACTGCTAGACTAAGTATCTGAAACGCCGGGAATGTTGTAAAACTAATCAAACTCTATAAAATCCGTAGTCCTTTTTTAATCATGTGTAATATGCGCGTAAATGCAATAAAGTGTTACAAAAAAGTTATAAAATATAATACATTGTTGACATAAGACGATGTAATTATATTGTTATAATAATAGGTTGTATATAAATTTTGTATCGTGTTCGTAATTTTGTATCATTTATTTTTTACAGGAAACATATGGTAGCTTAAATTTTAACCTAATAAACAATAAACCTAAAAATAGCGTCCACCCTCCGCAACGCGTGCGCGGCTCTATTTTTAGTAAATGCGTCCACACAAGGCCCATTATAATAAAACTCTCTTATTGTCGAGACGTATCCTTACCTTCGGGGTTAAATATTTTAAATATAATCGGTCAAAAAATATATATTTTTAATAAACAAACTGGCGGCTTAAAGTTGTTTGCAAACATAAACAAAGAGTTCAACGTTCTACAATTAGGCGGGCGTATACCTAAAAATATTGGCCATGACTAACACGGAATGTGCCAATTGTGAAGTACATTCGCTGTGCTGAATTTCCTGACGGGATCGCGCATTCCCAGACTTCCTCTAGAGCGGTTTGTCTGTTACTAGAGTTTTTTTTTATTATTTCCTTTGCGAATTTAGGAAAAATCGATAATTACTTAGCGAATAAACGAAACTATGACGCGTGGTCCTACAATAGTGCGTGTGGCACCAAGCGGGAATACGGGGAAAGGAATTAAGTGTTGCTGTTGTCGATGCTGTGAATGTTTCAACCTTGGATATCTCACATCGCAGCACGGTGTCATCAAACTGTCTGAAGCTGTAAGTAGCGCAACGAAAATGTTATATCTATCTGCTTTTTAATTGCTTTATATTATTTACAAAAAAGTGGGCAAAATCTGAAAATTTTACTGTATTAACTATCATTACTGGATATAAATTTTCAATTCTTGTTTGATTCACTTCAAATTTGAGCTAGAGCGAAATTCTTCCGATTTCAGAGGTTTCGTATTTTAATAAAATTTCCTTTAAATTCTTTTTACGGAGCTATTTTCCCAAGTCATCATGAGGTCGGCTTCTAATCCATCCAAATCGGTATTTGACCTCCTCAATGGGTACATTTTTTGTCCGTAAATTTAAAGGCACAGGCATCTTACAACGGCTGCCAAAAGCGTTCATCAAACCCAAGACTGATTTTTGCATGCCCATTCGGCTCATGTTTATAGGATTGAGATTAGTCTATATAATTTATTCCCTCAAAATTGCTAATCATAAGAACAATTAAAGTATTGTTATCTACGAGTTTTATTTTCATTAAGTTTTACGACGTCGCAAAATAAGTTATTTAAAGAAGTTTTTATTAGAAAGAATATATTAACTTAAATAAGTTTGTATTAGAAAGAATATTTTAATTGAAATAATTTGAACGCTATTGTAGTTAATCGTCCAAAATTTTAGTTATTTACTTTTCTTTTGTAATTAGCTAAGCTTTATACGTCTTTGGATAAACCCAAAAAATAATTGATCGTCAAATTAACTATTATTATAGCTAATTTACTAGGCTAAGCTATTTGGAGAATTCTATTCATTGTTACTCATTGAGTATAAAATACATATAATACGATTAAGTATATTAATAATGAAAAAATCTTTTATCGAACTATTCTATTAGGATATTAATGAAATCTAGATATATACTTTCAGTATTATAAACTGCTAATTTGTTTAGACAGTCTTAAATTTTCCTAATTTAATGAGACTGTATTATGGACGATGCTATTTGCGTCTTGCCATAGTTATGATATGATTATATGTTTACTTGCCTTCTTGTTATATGATTTTGCGTTGTGATAAAGTTTTATTCTATATATTGGTCATTGTAACCTTGTATAAATGACTTTGAACTTAGAAGTACTGATCTTTTATATTAATTTTACTGAAATGCGTATCAATTAAATCACACATCTAGACAGTCTTAATATTCCTTATAGTAATTCTTCTCAGGACAATTAGATGCCAAATCATATAATTTTCTGCTAGTAAAATATTTTTCAGAGCAACCTCTTATTAGGAATTAGAATATATCAAATGGTCTGCTTGAACAATTATTTTAAGAGAAGTACCTTTACTTATGAACCTGAATATTACATTCACTCATTTAGTCTCTTTTCTTCCACTTCATAAGCTAGTAAGATTTGGTCAAGATCTAATTGTAAGGCAATTTTTGAAAGTTAGCAGAAAATAGCAAATAGGGTATTGTTCTAAGTAAGTCCCCATAGGACTGCTTCTTATTAGTCTCAGTTTAGTTGTTGCCTCACCGTATGAAACCAGGAGAAGTAGAGACGTTATGGGCCTCTTTAGGTAATATTTTTTCGAGCTCTGAAATAATGTACTTAAGGTGTTTATTTAGAAAAAAGCATTTGAATTTTTGAAATTCTTTACGAAGTCTTCTTCAATTTTATTGAGTCCAGGTTATGCTAAAGTTAAAGTTAAAGTTTTAATCGGTGATTGTTTTACTAATCATTAAGATAGGTTTAACATTAAGATTTGATGAAAAATACTATAAATTAAAGAAATAAAATTTTCATCCAATTTTTTCTCTTAAAAAACGACTTATATTGTCCAAGTTTTTCAAAAAACAAATTTAGAAGACCTAAAAATCTAATCATACTTGGTATTTTCTAATAAAAACCGTTTACATTTTACTTTTTCCACCACCGGAATTTTATAAGTCGGTAGTGTTTAGTAAAATCACGGCGATGATTTCCAGAATATGTATTGATTTGAACTTGATTTTCTTCAGATACCTTAAAAAGAAATTGCTTTTGAATTTCAGATGTTGGGTGGTCTATGTCAAAGTTTACTGGTTAAATATGGCATGTCAGAAGCCAGCACTATGGGATCTGCTTTTCATGGTTTCCTTACGACCGCATCGGCTTGTCTTTTAACTACGGCACTCCTTATCACTTGCTACGTGTTATCGTCAAACTCCCAACATCTTAATACGCCAGTCAATATTCGTAGTATTATCAGCTACGGTTTATGTACCGTGGTTTTCAAGTCCCTTAATTGACAATTGAATAATATTTGGGTAATCAGTTAAAAATAAGATGTTATACAGTCAAATATAGAGTAAGTTACAAATTGGGGCATCCTTTAACAATTATGAAAGCCTTAAAATATTTTACTTATTTCATAGACTAGTCGATTTCTTGTAAAGATAGTTAACATAGCGTCACGTTTACTTTTTTAGGGGTTCGGCGTTTGAGACATAGATTTAGGTACTGGAACGAGTTTAAAATCCGTTGAATAGATTAATTTAGTGCAAATAGTAGTGATTAATTTCGAGTTAGTTTAAAAGCCGTAGATTAAATTGTAATCTACTAAATATATTGTACCATTCCTTTCAAGATCAAGTTGTTCCTGAAAGGTCAAAGGTGAAAAGCTGAAAAAAGGCAAATATATACTTTTATTATTAATGTGAGTAATTTTATTAAAAAAAATGAAATAATTTACACATATATTCAGTTGATTACAGTCGATAGAAACGATTGAATTTCAAGTTTATGCATTTTTTATCATAATATTGATAAAAGTCACGGATATATCAAGAATCCCTGAAACTGAACATCGCACCGAAGTAACCTCAACTAGTTATCGCTTCTTGACATCTTATCAAAGGATAAGATTTGCAACGTTAATTAGCTAGATACGACAATTTTGTATTCATACAATTGGAAAAGGATTTAAAGCAGGCAGCAAAAGATATCTTTTCCGCATAATGTGATAATTATTTTTCCGGAGAGTACTTCGACACAACATTTTTTTTGTAAATGCAAGCAAAGAGAAATATTTAATTCAAGCGAAGACAGATCCTCTATACTTTATCCACTTCTAGCATTTAAAGTGATATGGGCAAATGATTTAGGACAACGCGTTTGACTTTTTCTTTTACCTAGCCGTTTTCCCAAGTTATCATAGGGTTGGCTTTTCCATCCATCCATATTTACCAGAATAACAGTTTTTACACAGAGTGACTGGCATCTGACCTCCACAACCCAAAGGGTAAACTGTATTCTAAGGATGAATTAGTTGAGCAGTATATTTGAAGACACTGACTTCCGATTGGCAAAGATGGCTACCGGTCGGTCCCGGTTTTACATGCCCAACCTTCGCATGAATCATCCTATTTTCAGACAATTGGGTGATCAGTCCGTATTGTCCTAACCAACCAAAAAACGACGGTAAAATTTATTTTGGATAATTATTCAATAATTCAAACATTTTAAAGCTGTTACCCCGCGGGATTTGTGCCCACGACCTCCGCTTAATAAAGCAAGGGCTAATACCTAATCTAAGCCACGGAGGCAGTTTGACTGTCTACGTGATATTGATTAAATGTATATCTTTCAACTTATTATCATGAATTATAAGTCAGATGGAGCTACATGATTATAATTAGGAAGTAGCACTGAGTGGAGCTATTACAAGACCACGTTGCATCTAGTTATAAAAGATAGTTTTGCTCAAATATAATAGCAAACACTATAAGTTATACATTTTTGAAATATGTAAAAAATAATTATCTTCGTATAAATTTCGACTAAAATTATGAAGTAATAAGAATTAAATGCAAACAAATAGACAACAGGTTTACTTATATTCTTTACTATAATAGTTTTCTAAATAATAACATAATATTTATTTGATTTAATATAAATGTGTTTTAACATTTCAGGAATGTGTTTTTAATGGGGTTGCGTGTTTTATGTATTTATCTGCCTCATCATACATGGGAGTGGCTGTTAACATATATTTGTATCCGAAATATGCAATGTTTAGTATGTTCTCGGCGTATCCTGCGATGACTGCTGTTTATGTGAGTGATCCCCTTAAACTATAATATTATAGATTTTTTCTTTAGATTTTATTTATATAAGTAGAAAGTATTAGAAAAGTGATGAAATAAACGTACTGCTTGTAGACGTTTACTTGACAATTAATGATACGTTTTGTTCAAAAGATACATAATGCAATGTAAATTGGGTTTTCCCCAAATAACCTTGTCGCTCTGAGAAATGGTGTGTTATCATCTCTTTAAGTATGTACTACATACTCGTTTCGATATGAAGTAATTTTTGCATCGAATCATTGCAAATGTTGCAATAATATAGAAATTTGACATTGTATTTTATTATTGCTCTTTAAACAAATTTTAAGAGAGTTAAATACGTCCCCTTATTCCTGTGAACATGTTCACTTTAATTCTCTTTCTTTCTTTTAGGCAACCTAAATATTGCTCTTATCGGGCAATCTTGACGCGACCGAGGACTTCACCTCAATTATGTTACTCTTGTAATTTTTATTCATTTATTTTATTAATTAAAGATGATGCACTTTATATTATTATTATGATGATTAAAATCTGTCGCTATCGATGTTAGTAACAATTGATTCTTTGAGAGCACACATTTGAATTATAACTTAATTACTTGATATCCACGTCCTATACGTAGCGTATATATTCATTCTTTAACTCCTTAATTACGCCGACTCAGTGACATTCGAACAAAAAACATTAGAGTCTACCCGCTACTACTTTAAGGTAGAAGGATACTGAGGTGGTACTTCCCCATTAATCCACTATAAAAATGATTGCCTTTTTTAGAGTAAGTCTACAGCGAAGTTTTAGGTAGCATTAATCAAAATTAAACTTTCCTGATATTTTGTAACCCATCAACCCGCATTGGACCAGCGTGGTGGGATACGGTCCTAAAACTCCCTAATGGATAAGGGTTATTGGAGTATCGTCCAGCTGGACTAATGAGGCTGATGAGTGTGTGTAAATTGATATTTTGTTTTACCCAAAAATAAATACTCCTTTCACTTGACGTGTTATCGTCAAACTCCCAACATCTTATACGCCAGTCAATATTCGTAAGTAATCACAGCTACGCGGTTTATGCACCGTGGTTTTAAGTCCTTGATTGACAATTGAACAAAATTTGGGTAATCAGTTAAAAAATAAGACTGTTAATAAGCAATATAGAGTAAGTTACAAATTGGGGCATCCTTTAACAATTATGAAAGCCTTAAAATATTTTACTTATTTCATAGACTAGGCGATTTCTTGTAAAGATAGTTAACATAGCCTCACGTTTATTTTTTTTTAAGGGTTCTGCGTTTGAGACATAGATTTAGGTACTGGAACGAGTTTAAAATCCGTTGAATAGTTTTGATTTAGTGCAAATAGTAGTGATTAATTTCGAGTTAGTTTAAAAGCCGTAGATTAAATTGTAATCTACTTAGTATATTGTACCATTCCTTTCAAGATCAAGTTGTTCCTGAAAGGTCAATGAAAAGCGGAAATAAGGCAAATATATACTTTTATTATTTATGTGAGTAATTTGATATAAAAAATGAAATAATTTACACATATATTCAGTTGATTACAGTCGATAGAAACGATTGAATTTCAAGTTTATGCATTTTTTATCATAATATTGATAAAAGTCACGGATATATCAAGAATCCCTGAAACTGAACATCGCACCGAAGTAACCTCACCTAGTTATCGCTTCTTGAAATCTTATCAAAAGATAAGATTTGCAACGTTAATTAGCTAGATACGACAATTTTGTATTCATACAATTGGAAAAGGATTTAAAGAAGGCAGCAAAAGATATCTTTTCCGCATAATGTGATAATTATTTTCCCGGAGAGTACTTGGACACAACATTTTTTTTGTAATTGCAATAAAAGAGAAATTTTTAATTCAAGTGAAGACAGATCCTCTATACTTTATCCACTTCTAGCATTTAAAGTGATATGGGCAAATGATTTAGCAACGCGTTTGACTTTTTCTTTTACCTAGCCGTTTTCCCAAGTTATCATAGGATCGGCATTTTCCATCCATCCAGATTTACTAGAATAACAGTTTTACACAGAGCGACTGATCTGGACCTCCACAACCCAAAGGGTAAACTGTATTCCTAAGGATGAATTAGTTGAGCAGCATATTTGAAGACACTGACTTCCGATTGCCAAAGATGGCTACCGGTCGGTCCCGGTTTACATGCCCAATCGACGCATGAATCATCCTACTTTCAGACAATTAGGTGATCAGTCCGTATTGTCTTAACCAACCAGAAAACGTACGGTAACATATACTTTGGATAATTATTCAATAATTCAAACATTTTAACGTTGTTTCCCACGGGATTTTTGCCACGACCTCCGCTTAATAAAGCAAGGCTAATACCTAATCTAAGCTCACGGATGCAGTTTGACTGTCTACGTGATATTGATTAAATGTATATCTTTCAACTTATTATCATGAATTATAAGTCAGATGGAGCTACATGATTATAATTAGGAAGTAGCACTGAGTGGAGCTATTACAAGACCACGTTGCATCTAGTTATAAAAGATAGTTTTGTAAGGTCAAACAAACACTATAAGTTATACATTTTTGAAACGTGTAAAAAATTATTATGTTCATATATAAATTTCGACTGAAATTATGAAGTAATAAGAATTAAATGCAAAGAAATAGGCAACAGGTTTACTTATATTCTTTACTTTAATAGTTTTCGAAATAATTACATAATATTTATTCGATTTAATATAAATGTGTTTTAACATTTCAGGAATGTGTTTTTAATGGGGTTGCGTGTTTTATGTATCTATCTGCCTCATCATACATGGGAGTGGCTGTAAACATATATTTGTATCCGAAATATGCAATGTTTAGTATGTTCTCAGCGTATCCTGCGATGACTGCTGTTTATGTGAGTGATCCCCTTAAACTATAATATTATAGATTATCATTAGATTTTATTTATATAAGTAGAAAGTATTAGAAAAGTGATGAAATAAACGTACTGCTTGTAGACGTTTACTTGACAATTAATGATACGTTTTGTTCAAAAGATACATAATGCAATGTAAATTGGGTTTTCCCCAAATAACCTTGTCGCTCTGAGAAATGGTGTGTTATCATCTCTTTACGTATGTACTACATACTCGATATTTTTGTTTCGATGTGAAGTAATTTTTGCATCGAATTAAATGTTGCAATAATATAGAAATTGGACATTGTATTTTATTATTGCTCTATAAACAAATTTCAAGAGAGTTAAATACGTCCCCTTATTCCTGTGAACATGTTCACTTTAATTCTCTTTCTTTCTTTTACGCAACTTAAATATTGCTCTTATCGGGCAATCTTGACGCGACCGAGGACTTCACCTCAATTATGTTACTCTTGTAATTTTTATTCATGTATTTTATTAATTAAAGATGATTCACTTTATATTATTATTATGATGATTAAAATCTGTCGCTATCGATGTTAGTAACAATTGATACTTTGAGAGCACAAATTTGAATTATAACTTAATAAGTAGTGTCCGACCGAACTTTCGGTTTCGGCCGCAGTTTCGGTAGAAGTGTTTTAAATTTCAAAATAGTAGCGAAAATTAAATGTATCATTGCTACAATCGAGCTCAGATCAGTCGATTTTAGTTCAGACGAACATTCCAAGTTTGACAAAAGAAATGAATGATTCTTCTAGAAAGACGAGGAGGTACAATACACTACTATTTGTTCCCTCCAAGAACTCTCACTCTCCAGAACAAAACATATCATCATCATCATCATCATCAGCCTTTGATAGTCCACTGCTGGACATAGGCTCCCTAATACACCCTATCCATTAAGGGTTTTGGCTAGTATCCCATCACGCTGGTCTAATGCGGGTAAGTGGGTGGTGGGTACAAAATATATACTCCTTGGTAGCCAAAAATAAATACAAATAATACTGGAAAGCGTAGCTCAGATATTTGTGTTAACTAAAAAATCTTCTAGGCTCTTTACTTTTTTTCTGAATGTAGTCATTTGTTTGCTATGTGTGGCGAAATGTTCTCGAAAAAAGAGAAAACCCAAGTGCGGCCTTGTCATTAAAAACCACTGTTATAAAAAGTTAACAACGCAAGAGATTTACTGCGGCTCAAAGGCAACATGAGAAGAGACTGCTCTGTCATAATCAATTGTCGCAAAGTGGGCTTCTTAATTTCGAGTAGGGAGAACATACACGGAAGACGAACATGATTGCAGACGTCCATCGAAGCCAGTAATCAACAAGAAACAATAAGAATATGCTGCCATATTCGAAAAACTGTTTTTAGCGAATTAATTACCATCTGATACCTAATCCAAGAAACGAGCATTTCATATACAGGTACTCGACGCATATTGACACAAATTTTGAATATGAGAAAAGTCTCCGCAAGATGGGTGCCGAGAATCAGAAACAAAATCGACTTCGAAGATATCGTTGGAAAAGTTTTAAAATTGTAAAACTTTAAATCTAGTTTTGTGGCAGTGGACGAAACACGGGTTTATCCTGAAGGATCTTCATGCCGTGGCCGAGGTATATGGCCTGGCCGGTATGGCCTCAATATACTTAACTCAGAAGTGATATTGTTGTTTGATTACCTAGAGCATGGAACTATCATTGCAGATTTGCGCTTTAATACCGAGGTTGAGAAATGCCGTCAATGATAAAAAGAGGTAAACTTTTGAACGGCGAGCTGTTTCATCTTGACAACGTCAGACAAGGTTGGCATTAGCGATGGCCACCATTCAGCATGCTGCGCCAATTGGTTGAGCATCCCTATTCGCCAGATCTGGCGCCTGCTATTTTCATCTTTCCTCCAAATTGATAATACTTAAGAGGAAACATGAGTTAAAACTATATATAACAAGTAACGATGCCGTGGTGACCTTTTTGCGGACAACTATCCTTTTTTAAAGGAATTAAGCATTGGAAATTTGACCTGGACTTGGTGTGTGGGTGGACCGGATTATGTAGAAAATAAATAATTAAGCTATCATAGTCGTTATATTCTATCTCTTTTTACTTTTTGATCCCTCAGAACTATAAATACAAACCAAAGTATTAATTAGTAAGATTTCAAATACCAATATTAGTCTTTAATGAACAGTCACAATTATTAATTTATTCATTAATAACTCATATTGCTATAAGAATTTTTTTTAAATTAATACATTTTTATTTTGATTAAAAATATTTTAGCAACTAAATAAATGATTACCACAGTTTAATATCTGTTTCCATTCCATGACTAAATAAAGCAAAATAATAGGCATAAAGCTCCATATTTTAGTATTTTAGGAATTTTTATACTTGATCACGTTAGTTTCGGTTTCGGTTTCGGCCGAATGAAGCCACCCGAACTTTCGGTTTCGGTTTCACGGAAAAACGTTCGGTCGGACTCATTAATAAGTTGATATCGACGTCCATACGTAGCGTATATTCATTCTTTAACCCTAATACACCGACTCAGTGACATTCGAACAAAAAACATTAGAAGTCTACCCGCTACTACTTTACGGTAGAAGGATACTGAGTGGTACTTCCCAATTAATCCCTCTATAAAATGATTCCTTTTTAGTAAGTCTCAGCAACGTTTTATCAATTAACTTTCCTGATATTTTGTTCCATCAACCCGCATTGGACCAGCGGTGATGGGATACGGTCCAAAAACCCCTAATGGATAGGGGTGTATTAGGGGAGGCCTATGTTCAGCAGTGGACTGTCAAAGGCTGATGATGTGTGTGATGTGTGATATTTTGTTTTACCTTCCACAAACACTAAAAATATTATCTTAATCAATTTCAGTACATTGGCGTCATCGTGGGTCTTCTACATGGTGCTGACGCATACATATCATACAAATACCACAAGGGCATTCGATAAATCAACAAAAAAGCTGTCAATCAGCCATTATTATGTCACTAAATACAAAGGTGCTGTCAAAGATCGATTTTATTGTAAACGAAGAATTATTTTTTACTGAAATATATCTAATCGAAATTAAATATTTTTAAGATAACATAGTATAATGTCTTTATTAGTACATCTAAAGCGCTTCATATCATTTAATTTTAATATGTTTTATTTGCATAGCAAGTATTATTATTATTATTAAATAACGAATAATGTACCCATAATTTTTTATAAAGTTTTTTATTGAATAATAAACAATTGGTTGCAAAAGCTGCCGTTCGTGTAAAGGTACATTGTACGGTATTCTTTGAGTTTGTTAAGAAAACTTGTACAAATTCAAAACATAGGCAGATATTAAAGTGTCCGTGTTTCAAGTTAAAGATGTTAAAACCTTAACCAATTACTACTCAAACAGATACAAGTTTGTGTTGTTATTACTAAAGAGTTCCACATTTTGCATTTAAAATAGGTTTTAAAGCATTAAATGTTTAGTTATAAGTACTTATTTTCTTACATTAATAAGAGTTATAATCAATTTAATAAATAATGCTAAATAATTTGATATATAAAAGTATATTATTAAAAAATAGTTTTATCTGTTATGTCATTTAACTTATTTATGAAATTACTCCGATGCTAAGTAAATGTGCCTCCAATGTTAGAGTACTACGTTGTAAGATTTTTTTTTTTTAATTAAAATATTCTTTTAATTAGCAGTTTTATTACTTCACTCCATTTTTTACGTAACACATTGTTAGCATATCAATGTAGCGTTCATAGTTTATATCGTTGCGTCTGGCTAAAAGGTATGCGTGCCTGGTACCGACGTCACCGCTTTGTTGAATCGTACATTCGACTCTGACAAACGACTCCCTGCTCTCGTATTGTGCTATTGAAAGGACAACAACTGTGAAGACGTATTTTCCTCGTATCGACATCGAGAGCCGATAATATTACATCTGTTACGAAGAATGGAATTCTACATTTTTATTTTAATTCAGTAATTATAGCTGATTAAGTTCTTGATAATTTACAATGTTACATGCTAAAGTATTTGCCTTAGTAACCATTGTTTAAAAAGATAATACAATTTTAGCTATAGCTTCATAGCCATCCGAAAAATCGCACTCGTTATTACATTTTTGACATAAAATATATTCGATAAGAGAATTACTACGAATAGCAATTTACGTTACTTTATTTGAAAGCAGAAACACATATTATTAGGTTGCTTTTTCTAGTTCCTAATCACGCCTTACCATTTTTCAAGTGCAAGTTCCTTTGGAGGAAGTATTTTTTTTAATACGGATAATAGAAAAAAACATAAATGAAGGCCATAAATGTGTGGGCTTTATGAGAGTAGCCGAAGATCGGAAGCGGTGGCGTGCATTAGGCCTATGTCCAACAGTGGAGTGACATAGGCTGATGATGGTGATAATGAAATGGTTTTGGTTTTCCTGGTGGAAAAGGCAATTATACATAAGGCTAATATTAACAATCGGGGTTTGTTCAAATTTAACCATGGAAACTATGATTTTAACACTGACTGGCGGTACTAATTCAAACGAGGCTTTATCACGTCTTTGATAACAAATGCAATGAATGTCTCATTCATAATGCTGCACCAATTAAATTTATCAACAGATTAGATCATAATAAAGTGTTTGTTGAAGTGTTTTCGCTATTTTATCAGATTAACTTCGGTCCTATTTCGACACAACGGGCTTGCTACTTTAATACACTGTTAAAGGTTAGACTTAAGTCCGCCAATTAAAATCTTAAAGTGGCTCTTTAGCTTTATTTACCAGATAATGGTACATTACCTATATCTAATCAGGTGTGGTTTTTTCATTGAAGTTTATTATTACGTTTGCAAGAACGCCCCACTTTCCCTTGCAGTTTGTAACGGTCTTTGTAATTTAGTAGACTGTGACCGTCCTATCGGTTATAACAAATATTACGCGATTGTTTAATAATTTTAGTTATTTGTTAACTTTTGCATTATTCAAAAACTTATAATCGTTGGCTTAACAACTAAGCAATTCTCAGAAGGCTGACCTTACAATGGCTGTAAAATGACAAAGAAAACAAAGCCACACCACATGTGCGATATATCGCGCAGAGAAGAAACGAAGTCCTTGCAAAATTACTAATACTACTGTACTACATATTTTTTTACAATATTACATAATAATGTCCTCCAAGTCAATTCCGACTACGGCGGCCGATCTCTATATTAGAAATAAGCCAACTGCCTAGGATATAGTATAGTGCACTCCCTATTCCTTTGTACTTTCAAAGCACGAAGGGACAGACAACCGACACGACCGAAGAAAGATAAGGTGAAGGAGCGAATTTTTACATGCCCATCCGACGCATGGATCACCTTACTTTGCAGACAATCGGGTGATCAGCCCGCATTGCCCTAACCAACTAGTAAACATCTTAGAAAAGTAGTCGAGTCCTCGCAGTATTCGAACCCACGACCTTCGTTTCCTAAAGAACACGCCTTTACCACTAAGGTATGGAAACAGTTTAATGATGTTGATGAAGTTTACATATATATATACGGCTGCTCATTCGAGGTATAAATTCTTGATACAACGAATTGTCAATGAAGTCGTTACGGTATGAGAGACCGAAGAAAAGTCCGTTATACGAATAACATTTTTAAAGACAGTAGGTACTCAGATATTAGAAGTAAGAGGGCTAGTCAGTAATATTTTTGATATTTTTCTGTCCGTATATCCCTGTAGGTATAATTATTTAAATTTAAATATAGTCAATGGCTAAAGGGATGTGATGACCCCACCGACCACTCGACGGCGGATCTGCCTTACAGTGGGATAAAGACAGAACGGCAGTACGAGTGCAATTGGTCAATTGCCAATCCGCCTGCTCAGCGTGACAATTATGAGCAATTCTTTTTAATGGACGCTGTCTTGGAGTTGTGTAAAAAAGAATATGTCCAGCAGTGGACTGCTAAAGGTTGTTTTTGATGTGATTGCGATACAGTTAATGAGAAATAAGAATTATGAAAAGAGCAATAAAGTACATCGCATTAAGAAACTCAAACCTTACAATTTCAATTATTATTATATTTAATGGTATAGCGCAAAAAAATTTGAAATGTATAACGTCTCTTTCTTGTAGACAATTAAATATATTTTAGTATACTAGTTTATATTATACCCAAATAATAAAAAGTACATAATTCATTAGACATTACATTTCTTTATTCGCAATAAAATTTTATTTATACAAAAACAATAAAATAAATAACGTTGTCTTCATTGTAAGTAAAGTGTGGTCCTTTGCTTTATTTATTTACCAAACAGCAGATCACTAAAAGTTTACTATGCTATTACCGATAAGGACAGGCACTAGACAATGGCAATGATAGAGTTCATTGTTATTAGATAATTTTTGATAATTTGATGCATTATCTAATATTTATATAGCAATTTAACTATGGTCAATACTTATTTTATCATCATCAGCCTGTGATAGTTCACTGCTGGACATAGGCCTCCCCTAATACACCCCTATCCATTAGGGGTTTTGGACCGTATCCCACCACGCTGGTCCAATGCGGGTTGGTGGGTGGACAGTCTTTTCCGACACCAACCAACTAGGAAACAACTTTGAAAAATCCCCGTAGGATTCGAACCCACGACTGCGGTTTCTAAAGTATAACCCCATACCACTGGGCTACAGAGGCAGTAAAACTTGTAATGAAATAATGTAAAAATTGTTTATTGCCCTTACAGCTTAGGCTTGCCAACCTTATTGGTGTATTCGTCGGTGATTGGTTCTGAAGGAATAGTAACGGTTATGTAGAAGAATATGAATTAAAATCAGTGCTTTACATTTTATTTTCTCTGACTATTTTTTTTTATTAAACGTTAGGTTTTATTATATTTAGATATAAATGTATATATCATTTTTCTTTTAAATAGTCTTTTTTTTGCATTTTTAAATTATATTGCGTGTAGAAACGATCAACTGAACGGATTTACTATTTCTCTTTGCTTAGTTTAGAAGGTTGTAGATGAAATATCGAAATATGATTTTAGAAGATTCTTTATTAGGGATAAAGAGTTTATGTAGCATATATATTGTCTCTCGGTTTTGTGTATGTTTATTATATATTATAGAGCCTACTCTTATGCTATAATTTCTATATTCATTAAAAATCAGTCGCTTTCGTCATTTGTTTTCGAGTGTATCGATCTAGATATTTAAAAACTCATGATAAAACTTTATGTTTGTCAATTAAATTGACATTAGTGTTTAGTAATGGTTTAGATAATAATACTTTCTCTAAGTAATATTTTATGTTTGTCAATCTACTTTTCCTCTTGGTGATTCGATATTACTACAAAATTTTATGTATTCTCCATGTGACCGCTATTTTGCTGCGTGTTTAACCTAAAAAGGTTACATTATTTTATTATAATTATTGATATTTGTTAATATTATAATGTTGTTTCGTTGTTAAACCAACAATCAATATATTTATGTGATATTGGTAATTGAACGATAGCAAACTTTTACCTATTGTATTGACTTGGAAAAGTTACTAGGTTTTTTTACCGAGCAATAGTAAAAAAATATGTATGAATTTTCCTTATACCTTTCCCTAATTTATTTTGTTTGTCTTTTTTATTTGATTTAAAAGATGAGACGAGCTTGGCGCTCACTTACTAATAAGTGAAAGGCCCTGTCCATAAGAATTTTAGCGTAAAACACACAAATCGCTCGCTGCCCTGAGACATGACGTGATATATCTCGATTACCCAGTAATTACGTAGGATACGGTAGCCTTCAAACCGGAAGATAGTATTTGTGCACTACCTACTGCTTTGCGGCAGAAATAGGCACGCAGTGCAAGTGCTCCAGACGGTATCATTTAAAAGGTAGACCTGCTGCTTAAGAAAATACCTATACGAATATGTCAAATAATGTGCCTCAAAATAAATTACAAAATTTTGCGATAAGTGCAAGCAAAGTTGCAATATATAACATATGTGCATTTAACTTTTGTAAAAAAAAAGTTTTTTTACATTCCGTTTTTCGTTGGTCTTCTTCTTGCGAAAGTGCTATAGGGGTAAGAAATAAAAAGCTATAGGATAATGTAAGAAGGACGACAAAACATTCTTATAGAATAATAGACGGATATTTTATCTGAACCGCCTCTGTGGCCTAGCTGTATTGGCCATTGCTTATAAACTTCGGGACCCCTGGTCGTAAGTTCGAAGCCTGCGGGGAATGAACAATAAAATTATAGGAATTATATTTATTATTAAACAATAAAAATTATTAAATATAATTTTAATTATAAAATAATAATTGATTTCGTTGTTTTCTGGTTGGTTAGGACAATATCGGCCGACAATCACGCAATTGTCTGATATGTAAGATGATTCATGCGTTGGATGGGCATGTAAAAAGTAGGTCCCGGTTGTCAACACCATATTTGACATACGTTATAAGAAGTCAGTGCCTTAAAATTTACTGACAACTAATTCATCCTTAGAACGTACTTTACCCTTTTGGTTGCGAAGGTGAATGCCAGTCGCTCTGCGTAAAACTGTTATTCAGGTAAATCTGGATGAATTAGAAGCCGACTCCATGATAACTTGATAAAATGGCTAAGTAAAGGATATTCTATCTGCACCACGTCTATGTAATTTTTACCGTCACACTCCAAAATTTCTGCTGGATCAATTTACAGTTCTAAAAAGAGTTCCGTATCAGCAGCGTAAATAGGAGAACAGATAGTTCTCCTATTTACGCGTTGATTGCTGCGAGGTTGCGGTTGTCGATACAGCATACCATACTATACACTATAATGTATCCCTATTTATGAACTCATTTTGCCGTGATTTATTCATTTTGATCTTGAGCTTCATAAACCCTTCGTTTTGCCTTAAACACATGGGTGTAAATTCAACTTCAATTAAACGTTTTAAAATCAACGCGGACTGAACAAATTTCTGAACTTCTTTCTGACTTAGCTAGAACAAAACGGACTAGTCAATTAATACCTTGAAAAATAACACGAATATGCTTTAAATTGGCGTGTATTCAATCGATCCCGGCTCCTGTCGAGTCTGCTGTCGTTGCTGATCTTTAGTATATAGCAGCGACCGAAGGCATAATAAACTAGAACGGGAGAATATAATAAACATATGTGCACTTTAGAGTGCTTACTGTACATGTATAGTACATTGAGAGTGAAGGTGTTTGTATAGGAGTTTGTTTGTACTAGAACAGTATAATTATATAAAAAAAATATATAAATAAATAGATGTTATATTGCAAGCTGCCCCCGTGGCCTGGTGTTATTAGAGCTTAATTTACAAACAGCAGGTCGCGGTCTCGAATTATGTATAGGAACAACTTCGTGTTATCGTTGTGTACTGGTTGGTTAGTACAAAATGTACCGATCATCCGATCGTCTGAAAAGTAAGATAAACTGATTCATACGTCAGCTGGACATGTAAAATGTCGGTATTAAGATCATCTTTTGCAGCTGTTCTAGGACATCAGCGCCTTCAAATTACTGTCAATTAGTCCATCCAAAGATTGCAGTTTACGCTTTGGTTCTGTTAGTGGGAAATAAAAAAAAGACAAGTAATATAAATTTATACTTGTTCTTGATTAAAAGGAAGCTTATTCGACTGTAGCATAGGGTACAACGTAAGTACGGAACTCCTAAAGGTTTTTTTGATACCATCTCCGATTAGCCGACATTGTCATATTGGTGCAGTTATTTTAGGACTTAGGTGCAATAAATATTTAGCTAGTGGGCTCACGATAAAGAACTTCATGTCTGAATTCACAGGTACATACATTCGAATGTAATAGCTCTGAAGTTTTCTAAAGGCCATTTAATATACGGGTTTTAGATACTTATTTACTCGATGGTTTAGTTTTAAATAAAAAAAAACTGATAGAAGATCTATATGGACTTCAGATTCGAAATTAAAAAAGGGATGGAATTTTTAAAATAAGATAATACCATGGAAATGAATTACTAAAGAAACTATGATATTATTTGACCTTAGGCCAAAGAATCAGGTTGCGTTGCACGTGATATAAGACCGCAAGTCTTTTCAGAGTAATCCATGTCGACATCATAAAATTAAGTCTGTAATGTTCTTAGCATTTGATTAATGCCAACATTTTATTCACTAAATAAAATTTCTTTGATAAGAACACCATAGATGTCAACTAATGTCTATTATTACAAATGGCTTTAAAGAATATTGCATCTAATAGAAGTAAAATAACGCCATAAATCTGATTTTGACTTAAATTTAATAATATCTTTCTGTTTGAATCTTGTTTTAAAGGTTCTATTAAAATATTTTTTTAAGCGTCATCGTAAAAACAAATATTCTTTTGTTTATTTTGTAATAAGTTTGTTACTATTTTTTACGCAAAGTAATCTGCCAACTGAACTACACAGCCTAAAGGGATTACCTGCGCAGATTAAATGATTTGCTGATGATGTAAATAATAATAACAATGATTAAAAAACTCGACGCTTCACTGTTAGCACGGAGCATCGGGTAGTGTTAAATTCCGGACCCAACGGAGGTCCGTCATTCAACCTACCCATCACACAGTAGGTATAGCACACACTCACCTGTAGTCCGCCCCAGCTTACGAGCACAGCGAAACCTAGATACACACACCCGGTACACTAGATTTTTTTTTTTTTTTTTGTCCTTGAAGTTATGCTTCCAGACTCATGTCTTTAGTAAGCTTCATCTAACACAGAGTTCGCGAGAAGCTCCCCTCACGAACTAGGTGGCCCACATTTTTGCTAAAATGGAGGCCACAGTCAGAAGGTACGTCAGTTAGGTATTAGTTTATGTCTCCTAAGGATCGTCGACGATCTGTTTACGGACCGGGACGCCGACGGTCTGGCGACGTATTAATCGATTGCTGGGGCGGTGAGAACCGCCCTGGAACGCGGGTGTATCTAGTATACGCGGTGTGTGTGTGTCGCTGTAGTCGTAGCGAGGCGAACTACAGGTGAGGTGTGCTATCCCACTCGTGGGTGTGTAGGTCTGATAGTGGACCCCGTTGGTCCGAGTCTCGGCGACCCTTCCTCGTCCGGGTCGAGAAGAACGTTTCGTGGTCGACGCTTTGGCAGACGCTTTGATCGGCTGCATACGTTGCTGCTTTTACCAGCAGTGGGTCAAGTTCAAACCCCGGGAATGAACAATAAAATTATAGGAATTATATTATTAAATAATAAAAATTTTTGAATATACATTAAGTTATATAATTACATTTCTTTTTTCGTTGGTAGGAAAATCCCGACAATACGCAATTGTTGATATGTAAGATGATTCATGGTTGAGGGCAAAAAAAGTAGGTCCGGTTGTCAACAATTTTGAATAAATTTAAGAAGTCAGTGTTAAAATTTACTGACAACAATTATCCAGAACGTACTTTACCCTTTGGTTGCGGAGGTGAATGCCAGTCGCTCTTGCGTAAAAACAGTTATTCAGGTAAATCGGATGGATGAAGTGACTCCATGATAAGAGAAAATGGCTAAGTAAAGGATACTCTATCTGCACCACGTCTATGACCTGTTTAAGAAATAATTTTTACCGTCACGCTCCAAAATTTCTTCTGGATCAATTCACAGTTCTAAAAAGAGTTCCGTATCAGCAGCGTAAATAGGAGAACTATCTAGGTTGCGGATGTTGATACAGCATACCATACTATACACTATAATTTATCCCTATTTATGAACTCATTTTGCCGTGATTTATTCATTTTGATCTTGAGCTTCATAAACCCTTCGTTTTGCCTTAAACACGTGGGTGTTAATTCAAATTTAATGAAACGTTTTAAAATCAACGCGGATTGAACAAATTTCTGAACTTCTTTCTGACTTAGCTAGAATAAAACGGACTGGTCAATGAATACCTTGAAAAATAACACGAATATGCTTTAAATTGGCGTGTATTCAATCGATCCGGCTCCTGTCAGTCTGCTGCCGTTGCTGATCTTTGTATATAGCAGCGACCAGGCAAATAAACTAGAACGGAGAATAATTAAAACATATGTGCACTTGGTGCTTACTTGGTAATTGAGGTGAAGGTGTTTGTATAGGAGTTTGTTTGTACTAGAACAGTATAATTATATAAAAAAATATATAAATAAATAGATGTTATATTGCAAGCTGCCCCCGTGGCCTGGTGTTATTAGAGCTTAATTTACAAACAGCAGGTCGCGGTTTCGAATTATGTATGGAACAACTGTTTATCGTTGTGTACTGGTTGGTTAGTACAAATGTACCGATCATCCGATCGTCTGAAAAGTAAGATAAACTGATTCATACGTCAGCTGGACATGTAAAATGTCGGTATTAAGATCATCTTTTGCAGCTGTTCTAGGACATCAGCGCCTTCAAATTACTGTCAATTAGTCCATCCAAAGATTGCAGTTTACGCTTTGATTCTGTTAGTGGGAAATAAAAAAAAGACAAGTAATATAAATTTATACTTGTCCTTGATTAAAAGGAAGGTTATTCGACTGTAGCATAGGGTACAACGTAAGTACGGAACTCCTAAAGGTTTTTTTGATACCATCTCCGAGTAGCCGACATTGTCATATTGGTGCAGTTATTTTAGGACTTGGGTGCAATAAATATTTAGCTAGTGGGCTTACGATAAAGAAGTTCATGTCTGAATTCACAGGTACATATTCAAATGTAATAGCTCAAGTTTTCAAAGGCCATTAATATAGGGTTTTAGATACTTATTTACTCGATGGTTTAGTTTTAAATAAAAAACTGATAGAAGATCTATATGGACTTCAGATTCGAAATTAAAAAGGGATGGAAATTTTAAAATAAGATGATACCATGGAAATTAATTAATAAAGAAACTATGATATTATTTGACCTTAGCCCAAAGAATCAGGTTGGTTGCACGTGTTATGCTACCGCAAGTCTTTTCAGAGTCGACATCATAAATTTAAATCTGTAATGTTCTTAGCATTTGATTACTGCCAACATTTTATTCACTAAATAAAATTTCTTTCATAAGAACACCATAGATGTCAACTAATGTCTATTATTACAAATGGCTTTAAAGAATATTGCATCTAATGGAAGTAAAATAACGCCATAAATCTGATTTTGACTTAAATTTAATATCTTTCTGTTTGAATCTTGTTTTAAAGGTTCTATTAAAATATTTTTTAAGCGTCATCGTATAAACAAATATTCTTTGTTTATTTTGTAATTAGTTTGTTATTATTTTTACGCAAAGTAATCTGCCAACTGAACTACACAGCCTAAAGGGATTACCTGCGCAGATTAAATGATCTCTATATGAGAGTTAACAACGGCCTCCTTAGTCTAGTGGTATGGGCACGTGCTTTAGAGACCGAAAGTCGTGGGTTCGAATCCTGCAGAGACTGAAATAATTTTCATTGTTGTTTTCTAGTTGGCTAGAGCAATTTGTGTAAACAAACCCAATTGTCTGAAAAGTAAGATGATCCATGCGTGTGATGGGCATGTGAAAAGTCGGTCCACCCACCAACCCGTATCTGACCAGCGTGGTGGGATACTGTCCAAAATCCCTAATGGATAGGGTTGTATTGCTGATGATGTAAATAATAATAACAATGATTAAAAAAACTCGACGCTGTACTGTTAGCACGGAGCATCGGGTAGTAGTAAAATTCCGGACCCAACGGAGGTCCCGTCATTCAACCTTACCCATCACACAAGTAGGTATATCGCACACTCACCTGTAGTCCGCCCTCGCTTACGAGCACAGCGAAACACACCACGGTACACCAGATACACCCGCGTTCCAAGGCGGCTCTCACCGTCCCCAGCAAACAATTGAAACAGTTGACCGATCGTCGACGATCCTTAGGAGACGCCAAAAACACCTAAGTCACGTACCTTCTGTACGTGTGGCCTTCACTTTTAGCAAAAACCTGTTCGTGTGGACGTTAGCTTCCCGCGAACTCTGTGTTAGATGAAGCTTATCAAAGACATTGGTCTGGAAGCATAACAACATTGATAAAAAAAAAAATAGTTAAAGTTCTTGGTCCTGGTTTCCTGTAACGACTGTTTAGGTGTTTCTCGAAAATTGGTCAACTATAAAACGATGGATTTAAACCAATTCTTTGTAAACAGATATCATATATAAAAAGTATCGGTTTAAAATAAAAATAAAAACACAATTTCTTCCACGAAATCAATGAGGGAAGTCAGCAAATCACATTGCGAATATCCTTCAGTTTCGACATTCAAATATTGAATTGATATTGCTTGATGCCATTGAGAGATAAATATTTTTTTAGGAATTAATCATAATTGTTATCTTTTTAATATCCGTAATGCAAAATGATTCAATTACATCAAATCCATTCCATTAATAAGAATCGCACGTTTAATACCAGTTAATCTTTGCTATCTTCAAAACTGGGAAACCATTGCATTAATTTTAAATTACGTTTATTATCAGTACAAACAATATTATTCAAGGAACTATTGAATCTACAGGTTGTAAATAAAAGTTCATCAACTGTATTGATTAAGTTTTACCTTCATGGAATAATTATATTATCTGATAACAATTCTTCGAGCAGTTCAAGAATAATTCGTATAAGATAATTCTCGATTATAATTAATTATCTTAACTCGCAATAACAAAGAAATATGCGCTGATAAGAAATACTTCATAGAATTAAGTTATGTGAAATTCTGATAATTTATGCGTGGTTCGTCTTTTGCAGAGTTTAAGAAGCATAATTTGGACTTAAACAGTAAATCAGTGAACATTACAAAAAATATACACAACTATTGACTTTTTTATTTCACCTGGTATTCGTCTAGGTAATCTAACTGCGCGAAATAATTGCTACCCCGATTTTTAGCGGTAATTCTCTACAGAAAAATGCAGCCCCTTGCAAACGGTTTAGCATTATTCAAGTTATCTACTTCACTGCCTTGTTTGTATTTTTTTATCTAAATAACCTCTCTCTTTATTTTCTTAATAGGTTCAATAGCATAGAGATACCTCGTATGGAGTAATAAAACAATAAGAGAATACCCGCTTTGTAGTTTCTAGAAATTTCCAACCATATCGTGTAACGTTAAAGTCAAGTGTTCACTATTTGCACAGCTGTTACTTTACAACAATACAATGATACGCGAGTTTATGTTTGCATCGTTTCTCAAGAAAATTAACTGAAATTTTAATTTATTAGCAGAATAACGAATTTAAGTATGTACGGAAATATTAGTTTTAAAAAAAAGGTAACGAAAAAATTGCGAGTGCACAGTTTCTTTCTGCTTCTCCTTCTAGAGGTGGTCCGATTTAGATTTTTTTGCCCAATTTTGTGCTAAGCTGTGGTGCTATTTTCTAAAATTTTATATGTGCTTAGGAGTTTCTCGAATGTTTAAGAGAAATAAAAATTAAACCTGAGTTGAGAGAGACATGTAGCATGTTTTTATCAGCTCTTATTGCAAATCACTATTCGATTATGTGACCCATTGTCAGTGGCGCAATCACTGCAAAACATAATATAAGATATTTCAAAATAATAATCTGACGTGTTAATTCAATATATAAAATGTGGAAAATATGTAAAAATATTAAATGGCGAAAATGTTTTCAGGATAATTCATAGGTCACGTAGTTTAATAAACACAGAATCGATACATATGCGATTTATAAGCATAAGCATATTGTGTATATATATTTCATGTTGATCAAAACTAAAATTTATCTGTCTGTCTTAGAACTTACAAACAGTTTAAAGTACATATGTAGGGCAGCTAACACTGGCGCTTCGTCCTAAGCCATGCTTTATTTCAAAGTCATAATATGTTGTTAATTTTCCTTGTTATTTAAATAGCGGGCTTAATTTTTATACTATTTCTCTTAATAGAAGAAAAATTTGTGTATAAATAACAACCAGAAATTACTGGAATAAAATTAATGATGTAGTATATCTCAATAAGTGTTTTGTCAGATTTCTTATATTATATTTATGAATGATAATAAACTCATCGTGTCCGACAAATGTTTTACGTCATAATATAACAGGATCTGGTTAAGAGTATTTAGTTAAAATCAAAACTTATATAGGAGTCGCAGGCATTAAAATTCACCTCGCGACTCGATAAGCACATTAAAATATACTGGTTATACCAGTATCTTTTAAAATATTTTGTGTGTATTAGAGTTGAGACGCGTGTAATAACGGTGTAAATAAACATTGGCTTTTTAGGCCGCACTTCCCCTCCATTGCATAAATAATTCATATGGCCTTACAAGAATATTTGAAACACAGTAAAACTAACTTTGACGTGATGAAATGTTTGTGTTTTGATGCAAATATGGCATCGAACAAGTTAATGTATCTCAGTTTGGTTACCTCGCATAAATTTAAGCCTTTACGTAAAGTGCCACTGTCACGTGATGGATGAAATGAATGTAGACGTACGTTCACTTTTAAAATATTGAAATTTAATTCAATAAAACTAGGTGTTTTAACCCAATTCTTTCGAATTGAATTTAAAAAATCGAACACATTGAATCTCCATCGTTATCTCTATTCAGCTGTAATTCCTGTTCGCTATCTAATTATAGCTATGAGCGGAACATTGGACGGATTATTCTTATCATCATATTACTGTACAGTGAACTAAAAAAAGGGGGCGGATCACGTACGACAACTTCCTAGACAAACAAATAAAACGCTATAGTGACGGTCATATTAAGTAAAATTTCATTATGCACAAATCGGATGGTTTATTGCGTTTTTATTTTCGAATCCTAGCCTTGTTAGAAACAAGCCGCGGTTAGGATTCTGTGTGGAGGAAACGCTTGCGTACGCGAAGGCTTTGGCCGAGTTGATCTTTCTGCACAGTTAACTTTTCTACAGTAAGAGGTGCGCCGTGGAGCGCTGCGCATGCGCACTCGATTAGTGCCAAATTTTGCCCGTGTTTACATACGTAAATAAATAACGTTCAAACTGTTTGAAGTGTTAATATTGTGCCATAGTACTAAATGTCTGATTGAACTACTGTCTCTATACTGTTTTCGTCGTTGCAAAAGGACCGGTTGTGTGTCTCAGACTTGTTTATGTAAGTCCGTGGAAACCTACCTGTTGCCGTTTGTACTTAATCGATTTCCCCGCGTTCTTGTTCGATCGATTCACAATAATCGGCAGTGCATTCTTATTTTAGATTTTTTTTTAGACAACATTTCATCACGTTAAAGTTAGTCTTACTGTGTTTCAATTCGGTGCCAGAGTCGTTGAGAAATTTCCTATAGTTTGAAATAAGTAAAGGGTCCGATGCTTGAGGTCACTCGGAATTTGCTAACGGCCGTTGTCTTTTTCCGGGCACGTGACTTATTCTTGACCCACTTCCCATTCTGTGAACCTGTGCGAATGTTAGCGGTCCTTAAAAACACAAAAACAAACATAAATAATCTTACTTGGCTATGATACGTTCATTCGAACGTTTTACTAAGGATTCGAGTATATCTTAGATTAAGTTGTCGATAGTATATACGTCTTTATTTAACAACGTAAGTAAAATCAGTAGTGACTCACGAAAGGAATGCGTAATTACAACGCTAGGTAGCAAAGCACACATATTTAACGTGAATCGATAGTGAATATCCTTAAATTTTTTTTTAACTATTTATTGTTGAATTTTATTTGTAAGTTCGATTACACATTAACGATATTTTTTGGAATTCTAATTTTATGTTAATTTCCAGGTCAGATTTGTAATATGTCAGCAAGGAAACTTATTATTTAAATCATATTCAAATTTACTATACATAAGAATATTACCTTTTCTAGGAAAGACGCATACAAATGTTTGCAAAATACAAATAAAAATTTTTATATTAATTTGAAGTGGGTGGTTATTTAATTTATTATTTCTATACCTTAGGAACTTCGGTAGGTATATCTAACTTCACATTAAGCATAATATGCTTAATGTATATATTATGCATTATGTCTAATGACAAAGTAATCTAATTCGTTTGTACTGTTGCACATAAAAGGGGAAGATATGTTTACCGAAGATAACATTGTTGTAAAGTAATGTGGGTTAAGTGAGTTATTACGACATCGCTTGAAAGCAATATCACAACAGAGAGTGAGCCAGTTTACTAGTTATCCGATGACATTTTAAACTTTTCAAAAGGTTTTATTGTGTTAAATCATATTGTAACGGATAGCAAAAGACATTTGATGTCAAAAACATGATTCATTGTTGACGGTAAAAATTAAACTGGGATAAATAGAGGTAGTGAATAAGTTTACATTACTTATGCGGAATCTAAAGCTGTGATCACTTAATCATAACGAACGTGTTTTTAAAATTTCTTGTAATACATATGCAAATTATCAGATTAAAGAAAATATTACGTTATGCAGTTTAAAAGGGAAAGGTGTATGTTTTCAACTAAAAGAGGTGTAATATAGAGCAGGCTTATAATATATATAAACAAAATATAGATAAAAGCCCACACTAAATTCGGTCTTACAGCCGGCGCTTAGTTATAAAACAATAGATTTTCTTGTAATTGGCTATACTTTATAAAATCTATAATAAATTACAGATTTCATAAAGTATTACGCGTAAATTTGATGCCTACCCCTATGACTTTTTGTACTTCCATCATTTATGAGATATATCGAGACAAAGGGTAATTAATATATACATAATTATGTCTTATATGTTTGCAGAATGGTCTGCGTCATCTTTAACCATAAAAGAGAAAAAGAAAGAATTAAAGTATTACCTTTTTTTATCACCTTTGTTCTATAATTTGTAAGACTTATGAAATTATTAAATTTGACCACCATATGTAATTCAGTCACATAAATTCCAAGAGTCGATGTGATTAAGATCTTTGATATGAGTGCAAGGCATCATGACAAATAATAAGTGTGCCTTCGTACTTCAAGCTTGAAAATTCTTTATCGATGCGATCACTGCTATTGAAGATTCATACATATAGAACATCATACATATATATTAGTGCAGACGTGACTTCAGACAGTTTTCATTATAAAAAGTTATACGTAAACATGTTACTGACTTGATACAATAGATATTAACCGATGCATACGTGCCTACCGTGATTTTATATTTTGATGTTCATAATTTATTACAAATAATTGATAGTTATGTATGCATTTATATACATAAAAGAAAACGACGTGCTAACACTTTTTGAAAAGTATAATCTTATAATTTATAACTCTGTTTGGTTTACATATTAAAAATATTATGGACAATTTGTTTATATGAGACAAGAACTTTTAAACCTCATGACTTTTGTTTTTAATAAAAACCGTCTTAAAAATCTTCTTGACCGGCTGGGGAAATACCACGACGGTGGCAACAGAAATATACTCCAATGAGGTATTTCCTTAATTGCATAAAAGTCAGCAGTTTAAATACCTGCTGCTTAAAGGTAGGGGTAGGGGTACGGTCTAGTAAAGTTAGTTATTAAAGGCCAATTCTATGTAGCACAATGTAGTGCGGTTTTATGGTATCTTTTGTTCAATTTACTATAAGCAGGTACGCCTGAAAGTGTGTCGACACTTCCTACGGTAAAAGAAACACTCAATAACAACTTTTGTTAATAAAATAAACCAGACAAGGTGATTTCTGTAACGATATCTTGTTACTTCGCCGAGCAATCGTTTGCAATCACTGGTTCGTTCCGTATCCAAACAAGTTTTGCAGATTGTATTATGTATAGACGGTTATTATTTAAAAAAATGTCTCGTGGATCCATTATATAATTAAAACAGGAAATAAATATGTTAAGAAATATTGAAAAAAACCTATAATACATTTAACTTGTCACAGAGATTCTAAAATTTTACATTACCATTTAAAACGTGTTTTATACATGAGTATTGTGCGACATTAAAATTACCATATAGTGTTATTAGCCTAAATGGTAATGGTCAAAAAACAACTTATAAATTTTATGGTAAAAGTGCAATGGCAATGATAACTAGAATCTGATTAGGTATAAGATAAACTGCTACCATAGATAAAGCAAACGATTAAGATATTAAAGCGGTGCTTTTTGTTCTGCATACCTCATCGTAATTAATACAACGCTATCTTTATAAATTTAGTGAATATCCTTACATTTTTTCCTTTAACTATTTATTGTTGAATTGTATTTGTAAGTTCGATTATACATTAACGATATTTTTGGAATTCAAATTTTATGTTAATTTCCAGGTCAGATTTGTAATATGTCAGCAAGGAAACTTATTATTTAAATCATATTCAAATTTACTATACATAAGAATATTACCTTTTCTAGGAAAGACGCATACAAATGTTTGCAAAATACAAATAAAAAATTTGTTGAATAAATTGAGTTGAGAATTGAGAACAACTTGAGTTGTGGTTGTTTATATTAATTTGTTTAATTGTTATTTCTATACCTTAGGAACTTCGGTAGGTATATCCAACTTCACAATAAGCATAATATGCTTAATGTATATATTACGTCTACGACAAAGTAATCTACTTCGTTTGTACTGTTGCACATAAAAAGGGAAGATATGTTTACCGAAGATAACATTGTTGTAAAGTAATGTGGGTTAAGTGAGTTATTACGACATCGCTTGAAAGCAATATCACAACAGAGAGTGAGCCAGTTTACTAGTTATCCGATGACATTTTAAACTTTTCAAAAGGTTTTATTGCTTTAAATCATATTGTAACGGATAGCAAAAGACATTTGATGTCAAAAACATGATTCATTGTTGACGGTAAAAATTAAACTGGGATAAATAGAGGTAGTGAATAAGTTTACATTACTTATACGGAATCTAAAGCTGCGATCACTTAATCATAACGAACGTGTTTTTAAAATTTCTTGTAACATTGCAATTACAGTGTAGAAAATATTACTTGGCCTATGCATTTTTTACAGCAACACTATACCTGTTATGCAGTTTAAAGGGAAAGGTGTATGTTTTCAACTAAAAGAGGTGTAATATAGAGCAGGCTTATAATATATATAAACAAAATATAGATAAAAGCCCACACTACATTCGGTCTTACAGCCGGCGCTTAGTTATAAAACAATAGATTTTCTTGTAATTGGCTATACTTTATAAAATCTATAATAAATTACAGATTTCATAAAGTATTACGCGTAAATTTGATACCTACCCCTATGACTTTTTTGTACTTCCATCATATTATGAGATATATCGAGACAAAGGGTAATTAATATATACATAATTATGTCTTATATGTTTGCAGAATGGTCTGCGTCATCTTTAACCATGAAAAAGAAAGAATTGACAGTATTACCTTTTTTTATCACCTTTGTTCTATAATTTGTAAGACTTATGAAATTATTAAATTCGACCACCATATGTAATTCAGTCACATAAATTCCAAGAGTCGATGTGATTAAGATCTTTTGATATGAGTGCAAGGCATCATGACAACAATAATAATGTGTGCCTTCGTACTTCAAGTACTTGAAAATTCTTTATCGATGCGACACTGCTATTGAAGAGTCATACATATATAATATCATACATATATATTAGTGCAGACGTGACTTCAGACAGTTTTCATTAAAAAAAGTTATACGTAAACATGTTACTGACTTGATACAATAGATATTAACCGATGCATACGTGCCTACCGTGATTTTATATTTTGATGTTCATAATTTATTACAAATAATTGATAGTTATGTATGCATTTAAATACATAAAAGAAAACGACGTGCTAACACTTTTTGAACAGTGTAATCTTATAATTTATAACTCTGTTTGGTTTACTAAATTATATAAGGTTTATTAAAAAATACGGACAATTTGTTTATATAAGACAAGAACTTTTAAACCTCATGACTTTGCTATTGCTTTTTTTTATTTAACACAAATAATATCATAAAAAAACCGTCTTAAAAATTCTTGACCGGCTGGGGAAATACCACGACAGTGGCAACAGAAATATACACCAATGTGGTATTTCCTTGATTGCATAAAAGTCCGCAGTTTAAACACCTACTGCTTAACGGTAGAGGTAGGGGTACGGTCTAGTAAAGTTACTAATTAAAGGCCAATTCTATGTAGCACAATGTAGTGCGGTTTTATGGTATCTTTTGTTCAATTTACTATAAGCAGGTACGCCTGAAAGTGTGTCGACACTTCCTACGGTAAAAGAAACACACAATAACAACTTTTGTTAATAAAATAAGCCAGACAAGGTGATTTCTGTAACGATATCTTGTTACTTCGCCGAGCAATCGTTTGCAATCACTGGTTCGTTCCGTATCCAAACAAGTTTTGCAGATTGTATTATGTATAGACGGTAATTATTTAAAAAAATGTCAATAGTCAAATAAGAACTCATTGTTCGTATTACCAATAGTCAAATAAGAACTCATTGTTCGTATTACCTCGTGGATCCATTATATAATTAAAACAGGAAATAAATATGTTAAGAAATATTGAACCAAAATCTTTAATACATTTAACTTGTCACAGAGATTCTAAAATTTTACGTTACCATTTAAAACGTGTTTTATACATGAGTATTGTGCGACATTAAAATTACTCTATAGTGTTATTAGCTTAAATGGTAATAGTCAAAAAACTACTTATAAGTTTTATGGTAAAAGTGCAATGGCAATGATAACTAGAATCTGATTAGGTATAAGATAAACTGCTACCATAGATAAAGCAAACGATTAAGATATTAAAGCGGTGCTTTTGTTCTGCATACCTCATCGTAATTAATACAACGCTATCTTTATAAATTTTGTGCATAAATTAGAATTGTTGTACATAAATCGATTTAGCAGCATTGTTTATGGTGAATAATTCAGTTTTACGGCTGTTAAAGAATAAAGAAACGATAAAATTATTGTTTATTATTTACGATTCATACTGTAATATTAAGTAATCATTATTTCCAAAACAAAATTAACTAGACTTAGAAGTATCGAACCATAATAATTAGCATTTGTCTTAGTACCTACCAATTTGCCAAATGTTTACACAATATTTTGTCAAAAGTACCTAACCATTGTTAATAAAGTTTAAATATAGCATATTATTTATTGAATGTTTTAGCTGTTCTTTTTACCTCCTTGTTCCTTATTATTCCTTAATTTTCGATTGCATAAAATTGCTATGGCATTTCCAAAAGATATGATAATTAAAAATTTTCCAATAGTTATTACCAAGATTCAAATCGGTTTCTGTCGCCGCTTCATTTAATTAACGAAGGAGCGCTGATATATTTTGTTAATCAATATTATAAAAATCTAATTGATTAAATGCCGACTACCGGTACGAGCACAAAAACAACTTGTTAAGCATTATCGTTGATAAAATGTTGAAAATAAAAATCGCAGATTTATCGACGAATCTTAATTGTTTTACGTCACGTAATTTTATATTCTTAGAAATGTTTTTTATAAAGCCGTTTTATATAGATTGCATTCGATTTGCACTTTAATTAAAAATATAACAATTTAACACCACAAACAAAATATCACGTTGGTTAAATTCTAGAAAAACCAAATCCTTGATAGCTGTCTCAGAAAATAGGTCTCTAGAAAATAGGTCGTAGAAAATAGGCTTCTGTATGGTTTTAATTTGAATAAGGCTAGCAGTTTGGTCTTGCTAAAGTATAAGCTAGTAAAAACTTAGTAATTCAAATTGAAAGTATCGCAAAATTGATTTTTTATATGCTAGATATAAATATTACAGGAATACATATTTAGAAATACCGCTGTGATTTATTTCAATTTCATTGCGTTCAGGTCACTCAGTAACCGAGCTCGATATTAAGGCAGAAACATGGAAACAAATGTGGAACAAACAGCGTATTGGCAAGAACAGGGTAAGATTGGTTGAAAACATTTTATTAATATACAAAACCGGTAAAATAGCTACTGACAAATAACGCATGATTTTGTATTAGTTGGCTTAAAATCTAGTCCACTGATAGAATTTCTTCAATTTTTACACAACATTTCCATATCTCGTACAAAAAGAAAGTTTACAATAAGAAAAATTGGTCCGATGTATGCCTTATCACACTTTTGTGGACATTTTGTAAACATCCCTTATTGCCTTAACCAACCAGGACAAAAATGTTAACACAGAGCGGTTCCCCAAAAGATTCGCGTATGGTCTAATAAATAAAAATATGTAACATCTCCGATTAGAGCAATTTAATATTATATAATTAAAAATACCTTGCACTTCCAGATATCTTCGATTCTACAGACGACCCGTCTATTTCAATATCGACGATGGCTGAAAACCTGCCCACGCTAACTGTGGCCACCATATTAGGCGTGACTGTGGTCGTCATCATAGCTATTGCCGTGGTCTTTGTATTGGGAGTGCTCATTGATTGCCGGCAGCAGTAAGTGTATATCACTCAATTACAAACACCAAACCAAATTATGTGAGATTAGGTTTTTTGTACGAAAAGCTTTAGAACAATTGGTACTTGGTAATGAAGTTTCGTAAATCCGCTGTCTTCGAAGCTTTATTACAATTAGTAGTAGTATAATCTCTGTTGTTTAGTAAATTTTCTTAATGGTCTTTACATTATACAGCTTGCGCCTTTACATTATACAGGCAGCAATAACTTTACTCATAAATTATAATAAATGAACTTTTGTAATTTTTAACATTTTCGCCAATGTTTAGCTTGAACGCATTTAGATTTTGCATACCTATCTTCATTAGTATATCACTCGCATATAATCTTAATTGACGAATATTAGACGTTTAATATTTAAAAAAAAACCTTTTATTACAATCAAGTTATGCGTAAAATGCTAATATAAAATTCATATAATTTTAATAACAATTATAATATTTATTAATTTTAGAAGAATATTGGACAACAAAATCATCGAGGTTAGAAGAAAAAAGAATCTCCGCCGCGCGAAGCCAAATCCACGATCGGATGTCACTTGTATCGTGAATAATATGGAAGAACCAGGATTGAGTATTCCGCCAGCAGAAGTTTTGCGTAATATACCATAGACTAAGAAAGAAGCTGTATAATTTATTGCATACATTCAATTATTTTATTTTGTGTTTGTTATATTTCTTAAAAACTTATTTTCAATTACTGTATAATTTATATAATTATTTAACTCGAATATTTTTTTTACATATTATTATAATAATTATTTGTGTATTGCAATATGACTTGATGTAAGTGTATTGTTTTCTTTTAAATGCATTTTTTCTAGAAAGGGAAGAATTATATATGACAGTGCAATTACTTTTTATTTATAAGAAATCGATCTTCTTATCTCAGTTAATGGCAAACTGTATAAAGTCGCATTATACATATATGACAGTTATGTTGATTTTAGATAATTTATTAGTAATTAATTAACTCATGTAGAATTGCTTCTAGTTGTTATTAAGAAGTCTTATTAAACTGTTTATTATCATTTGTGCACTTATTATTGACTATATTATGGGCTTTAATAATTAAAATAATATTTTAACGTAATATACTCCTACTAATGTGTTTGTTTTCTGAGCTTAACCAATAATGATTACGCATATTTAAAAACTATAATTATATTACTCATGGATTGTGATAGATGCTTAACAGTATTATGGCTAGGCTATAGCTGTATTGTCTCCAATGTAATGTTCCTCCAAGTCGATTACGACTACGGCGGCTGATCTATATTAAAAATCAGGCAACTGCGCAGGAAATATTATAGTGGACAAATGTATGTTCAAAACACAGTTGCACCTTTATTGATCAGCTTACCAAAAGAAGACAGCATTCCATTTTTTTTTTTTATATATCTTTCCTCAGGTCCTAGAGCACCGATTTTGTTCATTCTTTTTAAATTAGTTGAATAGATCATCATCAGCCTTTTTTAATAGTCCACTGCTGGACATAGGCCTCCCCTAATACACCCCTATCCATTTGGGGGTTTTGGACCGTATCCCACCACGCTGGTCCAATGCGGGTTAGTGGGTGGACCGCCTTTTTACATGCCCATCCGACGCATGGATCTTCTTACTTTTCAGACAATTGGGTGATCGGCCCAAATTGTCCTAACCAACTAGGAAACAACAATGAAAATTTGTTGAGTCCCCGCAGGATTTGAACCCACGACCTCCGGTTTCTAAAGCAAACGCCTATACCACTAGGCTACGGAGGCAGTTGAATAGATATTAGTTGATATTTGGTTCCATTTTTTTTGGGATAAGTAGTTCAATACAAATTTAGAAAGCAAGAAAATTACGGCGTCTAAAATCACAACCTCGTGCGATTAAATTGCAAAAGCTGCCTCAACCTTAGTAGATTAAACAAAAACCTATGTTTTACGCCATCGTACTGCTTGAATTGGCCTATTATAAAATTCGAGAGCAAATATCTATGTTTTAAGAATAAGCCACAATAAGCATTTTAATGTTTAATATTGTTTCCGTACGGGATTCGAACCCATGACTTTCGGTTTATAAAACAAGGGCCAATACCGCTAGATTACGTAGGCGGTCGAAACATATGACTTATGAAGTAGTATATTAAATGCACAAATTAATTATAAATAAACATTGCATGCTGAAAAATTGTAGCTTAGTAATTTTATAAAGAAGAAAATACGCTTATGTACTATTTACAATAATAATTAACATACTTTTAATTATATCTAATAAAAAGATAGTAAACATTGAAACCTAAGGCCGCATTAAGGCTCATGTTACTCTTTTAGAGTCGAAAGCTTAATTTTCAAATAAATGTCGTGTCACTCATCAAAAGTAACAAACTGCAGAGCATACGATGTCATAACACGCATGGTCACGATGCCTTATATTTTGTAAGACGTTTGAAGTTGAACGTTATTTATTATCTAACTCTATTAAATAGTATTCGTAGCCAGAATATGCAGATGATATTTTATACAAACACATAAAAAACTTTTATTATGGAAAAACAAAAAGTGACAAGAACATAGGGATTAACAAAATATATAAATGAAACGTTTATAGTTACTATTATTTACGTTAGGGCTAAGCTTGAGCCATCGATTTGATCAAGCACACTGTTCACTGGCTATATTATAATGTAACTTAAAGCAGTATGACGCATTCATCTTACGTTATACAATCGATTTGATTTAAAAGTTGACATTGTTGGTGGGTGAAACTATTGTATTATATTTCCTGTTGTTACAATCGATATAAAAGTAATACATTTTTTCGCAAACGCATTATGATTTGTATTTTATGCAGATAATGATTTGAAAATTTATGAACGCGAAGCACAACTGCATGAAGCAAAAAAAACTGTCCTTGATACAAACAAAAAAGAAGTTTGGTTTTTACGAATGTCGTGTATGTTGCATGAAGTTGCGAAGAAAAATAACAGCATTCAAATGAGTCTCATGATTGAATATTAAGTATAATTAATAGTGACTTTTGTTGATTTCTTATTATGAATTAAGCTTAAATAATTTAAAATTACCTACTATGCCATTTTACCTGACGGGAAAACTGGAATGCAACATTCAAAGAAATCTACACGATCATCATATTTTGTTTATATATCTTATATTATTTTGTGTTGTATTGTTATATTTTTTATTTTTATTGCAAGCTATATCTAAAACAGAGTTCGCGGGAACCTAGCACGAACTAGGTGACCAACACATTTTGCTGCATTGAGTTAGGATTTCTTTAGTGTCTCCTAAGGATCATCGACGATCGGTTTGCGCACCGAGACGCCGACGTTATGGCGACTGTTTATAATCGGTTGCTGGGGGCGGTAAAAGCCGCCCTGGAACGCAGGTGTAATGAGTGTACCGGGTGTGTGTGTGTCGCTGTGCTCGTAAGCCAGGGCGAACGATAAGTGTGCGTCGGGCGGAGAGGGCAGAATCGGGCCGATGGGAAGTGGTCACCGACGCCCGATAGACATTGGCAATACCAATGGTATCGCCAACGCGCTGCCTGACGTTAGACATAGGGTGTTAAGTCTCGTTTACCCAGTAAATACGCTGGCTACGGTGCCCTTCAAACCGGAACACAGCAGTGTTTTCACACTACTGCTTCGCGGCAGAAATAGGTACCGCGGTGGTACCCACCCAGACAGTCTCCTGTAAAAAGGGGACCTAGCACCAGTGTGTGCACTGCTATCCCTGCTTGTGTGGTGTATAGAGTCAGACGGCAGGACCCCCGTAGGGTTAGCTTTTTAAAGTGCTCTCGTATACCACCGGGCCCTTTAAGACTATTTTGTCATAAACTTATCCGTGCAATGTAATTTATTTTACATGTTTCATTTGAACCTAACCAAGGGCCCATCCATAAATTACGTCAAACATTATGGGGGATGGGATCACCGAAATGTGACAAGCAATGCTCCTGAACTTTGTGACGTCTTATGGTTTTAAATGTAGGTGTTAAAAAAGCTGTGTAAATAAAATATTTAAAAATCGTTAAGGAATAATAGATAAACATATATAGATAAAAAATTTGATGGAAAATATATTATATTTCTATGTATCTATATAGCAGTCGTGACGGAGGAGGGGTCAAAAAATCGCGAAATTCGTGTGACGTTATTTGTGGAGGGCCTCAAACTTAATTAATGCTTTAGCTAAATTATGCCTAAATGATAAATAATTTGCAATCGGCCCGATTACGTCTTCGTCCTGCCTTTAATAGGTAAAACTATATGGAACGCCACTGAGGGTATGCATTTATAAAGTGCTCGTTTTCTTCAACTGGTGCTGATAAGGGTGGTAGCGCCATATAGCTTACTTCGCACGCAAAGTACTAGGAAAAATATTTCTGTGTTTTGCTTTATAGGGTATGGTAGCTATTTAAATGAGTGTGTGCAGCAATATTTGTTATTCGTAAAGATTTTATATTGCTTACTAAAAAATAAATGTTAAACTACCCGTGTAATTAAGGAATCAACAATTAATTTTAGCCTTTGCTTATCAAAAATCAAAAACTACGATAATTTTGTACAAGATCCAGATAATCAATGTCATTATCTTATTGATATTTATCAGTATCGGTGGTATTTCTATGAAAACACTTCCAGGTAATAAAAAGAGCTTCTGGAACCATTAATTGTGAGTCTAAAGCCATTATTGCTAGTTTCAAAACCAACTAAATAATGACACAAATATAGTAAAATAGCGAAAAGTCACATTGAACATATAATATAATAAATACCTGGTCCTGAGAATTTAATAATTGTGTCAAGACATTAACCACTGATCCTCAATAAATTGATCAATATGCATTGAAGATTTGAATTTGATGATACACGCCTTGAAGATGACTAAAATTATTTAAGGAACTCGATTGTAAAGATCATTTTGAATCCTATGAAACCATACTGCAAAATACAATTTTTGTTACATATTATAAAAATATGGAACGGAGTTTTGGTGAACATTTGAATTGCTGTCAAATGTATGAATATATTATAACCAATTATATAATTACTTACGCAATGATGAACATTATCCAATCGTCTATTTATTGTCTATTATTATTCAATTTCCATTCAATGTTACATATCAAAATATTTTAACTTATCTCTAATGACAATGATATTGTTAAGCGTTGATATAATTACGCAGGTTTCTAAGAACACGTACGCACACACGTATATTTTAAACCTTCAGACGGGATTTATAACCAAATTTTTTACAGATATTGTCTTTTTTATTATACAGAAGTAACTTTAAAAAGCGGATAAGAGACAAAGAATAATTTGTTTTTAAAAAATTCATAAAAATAATCGATATTAATATGTGTATATACTATGCATTGTGTATGAAAATGGGTTGTTTTCATTAACTATCGAAACACGCACTAATTGCTGTTAATGTGCATTTATCGAGTAACCTAAAGACGTAACAAAAAGCTACTGGCGTATGAAATCAGGTCTTAGGTAAATGCACTTAAAGTGTTGCAATATATTCACCTTGTAAGTTCAGTCATTCCAAAACCCTTGCTCACCTGCCGCCGATGACGTCTTTCAAATGCTGCAGCTTTAATCAATTCGTTGCAATGATAATCAAAACAATAATCAACGGACCGTGATAAGGGTAATCACCACGAATCGTACGAACAAACATTTTTCCAGTTGTACTTGGGATCTTGCCACGACCGTACATTCACGTAGCGTGTTTTCTTTTATATAATTCGCCTGATTAATTTAACGACGAAGTGTTTTTGTTTACTCATGTTTACTATTTAATAAGTTAATAACTGAAAATGAATTGATAATATAGTTTTCGTGCATACTTTTATACAACTAGTGCAATGGGAAATACAAAATCGAAGAAAGTTCAGAAGGAACCCGATAAATTTTTTGAACGCGAACGCTGGAAGGAGCAAAAGAGAGAGGAGAAGAAGAAGAAATATGTTAATCCAGCAAATAAAAGAGTTGCTGTCAAGGAGCCGCCTTTGACTCCTACTTCAGCGTTGGCACAACCAGCACCGATTATTGCACCGCCACTAACTAATATTCGCTCCTACGATGAGGAAGTCCTCGACCGAATGCGGTATCAACTGTACAACGACTCCGATGCTTTTCTACTGAACAACATACTCCTTTCCGTCCAATTCTTTGAGAATTATGAAAGGTAAGCAGTGAACTTAAAAGTAATTTAAAACAACGACTCTAAGTGATAAAAAATAATTATTTACGCAGAACCAGTATCACTTTGTTTTCAATGTCGCATAATTGGATTAGCTGTTCTTGCACTTGTGATTGCGTACTTGGAACCGCGTTATCAAATTTCATTTCTTTATTTTAATCAGTTAATGTTTTATAGTTTAATTTGATATCGTTAAGCACATAAGCTCGATATTTGTGTCAATTAAAAGAATGAAGCGTAAATCTGTAGTGTTTATTGGATTAAATAAGATTACTCAAAATCACAGCAAGATGGATTAAGATGATATTAAACTAGTCACTACCTATCTGCCGTTTGAAATTGCTTTATTTTGTTGCAAGAACACTTTTTATTTAAAATTGTCAACCATTTGTTTAGTAAAGATAATATTAGTTATTTTTTTTTATCTATTTCGTATTATTAATAACTTTTAATGTTATTAGAAATCAGAATACGTAAAGCGTTTAACTAACCAGGCTTGTTTTGTCTTTATTGCCTTGATCGTATTTAACAGCTTGTAATGAATTTCGAGCACGATGTATCAGGACACTGATTTTTTAAAATCAAATTATCTGTGTCCTAATATATCGTGCTGCCATCCTAAATGGCACGAAGCCTTCGCGTCATGTCAAAATCCGCATGCCATAAGTGTATTAAATTTTTAATATTGTACGTGTTTGTTTTGATTAGTGAAGGTATGCATAGTTTTAAAAAATTAAAATGATAACACAATGAAATAATGATAAAGATCTGTTTCTTGCCTTTGATACGTAAAGAGAATTGTAAAAAGTAATAAAATAGAATCAGAATATTTAGTAGAACATAGTAAAGTAAGCACAATAAAGAAAGCCAGTTGACCGAAAATTATGAATGGCCGATTTTGTTAGTTCGATTAAGTTCTTTCGTTTGAATCACCAACATGCAAGCAAAATAAAGTAATAAAATGTGTCGAGCGTAATGTATGTGAGCTAGTCGATGTCCCAGTAGTAAATCCGTTACTGTGACACGAATATCAACAAGGTGCTAACTCATAAACTCTTGCGGCATACATTGTTAGTCATACACTTTCTATTAAAGTATTAATTCAGAGAAGTGATGCGACGTTTCAATACTTGACCGTTGCTAAAGAGTATTCCGACAAATAAAGTGACAATTAAGATAACTGTGATAAATGTTCGAGACATTATCGATGATAACGCTTTAAGAGCTGTTTAATTTGATACTGTTATCAAGTATCGAGCGTACTTAACTCGCAACGTTGTAATTTTGATTAAATCAATCACGTATTTTCATATTTTCTGCACACATAAACACGTGATTTGTCATGACAATATGGTTTTTAGTTTCACCTTTAAAAACTTTTTCTGGTCATTTTTATCAGAACATCCATTAAACTTTTGCAATTTTGATAACGAAATTTGTCATCTAATTACTATAGAAGCATGTAGGCACTTTTAGGTTTATAATTTTTTTATGTTTTCTCTATTTTAGGGAACTACATCACATCAAAAACAACCCAATCAGCGAGCGAGAGCACACAATGGACGAGCAAATGGTGCGACGGCATAAACATGTGTTCTTTGCTGACCGCTTGCAAGAGTGCGTCCAAGAACACGTTTCTTATCATAGACGTCGAGATCATGCAGAACCTCTGATAGCACCAAGGCTCTTTATTATTTACGATAATGTAGAGGCCAGTGAACCAGGGGATACATCAGACTATTGTGCTGTTCTAGATGCTCCATTCTATAAACTGCGTATAGAAGATTGCAAGGAATCCGGTTAGTGTAATTTAAATACATGTATTTTATTGATTTGAAACCCGATATATTCTTTTATTTAATAACTTGTATTTGCAGGTTTTGTAAAGTTGAAGAAATTAGAAGTTTTAGAGAGCAGTTTATCTAAAGAGAACGAGGCATTGCATAAACGCCAAAGTCATTCAGACGACAGTATCTATACTGACTCTGAAAAAGAGTCGAATGATTCCGATGATTCACCGTACGTAAGCAAAGGCGAAATGTTACTTCAAAATATAAAATCTAAGATGTCTGAAATACAAGATATAAATTATTGCACAAATGGCGAAAATTTCAACATAAACTTTAGCACGCAGGAAGTAAAAGGAAGAAGACCCAGTGGTCCAATAAAACATGGCAACATGCTAACTGAGCACAGTGATATTTCAAATTTAGAAGCATTTAGGAGAAATGCGTCTACGTTTTTGGAAAATACTCTTACTAACGAAATAGATGATTTTAAAAGTTCAGAACATAGACCGAGAAAATCAATTTTAAAAAATGTCCGAAGATCAAGTGATACAAATAAAGACTCAAAAAATAAAGCACGTTTTGGTGATAATCGAGCTGTGTCTGCAGATAACGTTGGAGCGGATGATACGGAGACGTCAGGATATAGATCAAATTCAAGTAGTCGCCACAATGAATCAAGTGAAACAGACTCTGACTACGGTTATTCTACCATAACAGAATCTACTACACCTAAGAGAATAGAACTTAGTTTACAACCAAAATGCTTAACATCTTCTGGTGTCTTGCCGGAGGATTGCTGGACCCCAGTAGACTTACGCGCAATAGATTGGAGCGACGAAGACGATGAAACTTCCATTAAGTCATCAAGATTATCCTTATCTAGAAATCTTTTTGAAACGCATCATTACCTAAGCTCTGTAAATTTTATGAGTAATTTCGTTGATAATTTCATAATCAGCTTAGGGTCGGGGTTAGGCTTTTCTCAAGAAGCAATCAACGGTGCATTAACCCAAGGCGCTAGTATTTATTGCGATACCATTAAACATGGGTCAAAAAGTAGTTATGAAGTTTATCCAGCTCTTTTAGCAGCCTGGCCAAATGCAGCTAACCAGTGGATTATCAGAGAAAGAAAAATAATTCAAAATCCTAGAACAAATTTTAGTTACCAATGGCCAACGAAGCACATGGTCCGAAAGGCCATTGGTTTTGGGTGCCTTCTTGTACCCATAGGTTTTAGGCCTAAAAGGGGGGTTAATCCTGATCAAAAACTGCAATGGAAGATTATATTTCCAGCAGCAGAACGCTACTTAGAAAGCTGCTTGGCTCATTCTCACATGCGGTGTTATTTGTTTGCCTTGACTTTACATAAAACATTTATGGAAAATGAAACATCTAAAATAGGAATAGATGCAAGTCATATAAAGAATCATTTATTCTGGCAGTGTGAAGATAATTACGCTAAATGGCCTGAAGATCGCTTAGGTGAATCATTAAGGTTGTTTTTACGGAGTTTTTATGTCCATTTTGGGCAATCAAGATTTCCAAATTATTTTATAGAAAGTTGTAATGATTTCAAAAGTATTCCAAAACCATTATTACTAAAGTTGCAAAGAAAATTGGCAGACATATTAGAATCTCCCGTAATGCACGTACTCTACGCTCTAGACAAGATCAAATACAACAAAAAAGATTTTTATCCTACCTTTAATGTACGCAGATTATATGAAATATTAACATGCAAAAACCCCTTGCATATTTTAAATCCAAACATACCAGAAACGATTCCTCACTATAAGGACAGTTCGGATAGTGAGGATGATAATGTCAATTTTTGGGACAAAGCTAAAGCTTATGATAAACATTATCAATGGAAAAAAGAGCGACAAAGACAGCTAAAAGAAAGACGAAAAGCAAACACGAATAAACAAAAGCGAGGTGGTAATAGAGAAGAAAAGGAAATAAATAAAAATGTAAGTTAAATCTTCTTCTTTAGTCAAATTTTTAATCCTTCATTTAATTACTATTCATATCAAAATGTTTATTACGAATTTTAATTTATTTATATTAAGTAAGGTAAGTAACTTTAGTAATAAAGGACTTTTTAATTTATTTCAGATAATACTTCCCGCTAAGATGCAGGCAGAACGTAGACGATTGGTGTTAGAATTTTTATTCCGCATTTTATTGCAATGGCACGATCGAGCGAAAAATTTGATGTAATAAGGCAAGCGGTGATTTATTTGGAACAGGCTCAGAGGTTATGCAAGCTTCTGTTAGAAGAACCTGCTGGAGATGTAACGGCGAGTGAATACCTAGATGTGATTCGAGATAAAATGAGCGACTGCCAAAGGAAACTAGCTAAGCAAGTCGGTTATAAATTGCCACCGCGTATGGAAAGCTACTCTGATCGCACTACTGGTTCCAATTTGATTCGGAAACATCGACCTAAATACGAACATATAATTAATCAAGATTCACCTAGCGACGGCCCCGGTATTGCGCCTTTCACTTTTGTCGATGTGCATGTGGAAGAATCAAATAAAACAGTTAAGAAACTTACAGTTGCTGTAGATCCAGAGGAGTCTAAATTATGATCCATAAATTGGTTTAAACTTTATTTTGTAGTATCCAAAATACATATTAACTATTTTTGTAAATATCACTACATAGACTGTTTTGCGTATAAAAATAGAACAGGTGCTTATTAATATATAAGCTGAAAGTCATTTCACTAAGGGCTCAAAATTAAGATGTATTTAAACTTGTAAATTTGAAGAATCTCTTTCTATTGCGGTAGATAATGTTACGAAATTTTAAGACTAGGTGATAAAATAAAATATTGTTAAACATAAAAAAAATGTTTATTTAGATCTAAGTCATATTTTCGAACAAACATATAGGATGCTGTATATAACACGACTGAAACGGGGTTACGTGAGAGGATTTACTCCGCCCACCATAGCAAGGAGTGCCATTCGCACATACATTCCATACTCAGCTTGACGGAAGTATGCGGCCCGTGGATCGGAGTCAAACTCTGGAGAGATCTCGTCAACTCTAGGCAAAGGATGCATCACAATCATGCGACGACGGGCACGAGTCATGAGTTGTGGTGTTACTACGAGCAATCCGCGCATCTGGAATAAATTATTTAAAAATATATATTTATATCCTTTATGATAATAAGGTATAGGCGTAAACACAGTATGTTTATCAAAGATAAATACAAAAGTATAAAAAAAAATAATTCATTGTAATGTGATACGGTATTTTATTTACTTTATTTATTTATGTTGATAACATGATTTAATATTTTAGTGTTACTAATAAAGCTATATGTATTAAAAACTGTATAAAATTGTACATTTATGAAGCTCCAAAGACATAGTAAATGACTTAATAATAATAATAAAAAATTGCCTTATTTACCTTTTCATATTCCTCTTGGCTATCAAATCTTTCACGCTGAATTCTTGTCATATATAGTACGTGTGTATCACCCAAGACGTCTTCCAATCTTTCATATACTTTTTGTTTTATTCCTTTGCGTGCTACATATTCCATAATATGCTTTGGCATCCCAAGTCCGGGAGGGCTTACGTACTGTAGTTGAACTTGATATAAAGTAAGTAATCTTGCCAATGAATGCACAGTGCGTCCATTTTTCAAATCGCCAACCATAGTGATTGTCAGACCATTAACAGTACCAATTTCTTCTCGGATCGTAAAAACATCTAGCAACGCTTGGGTAGGGTGCTCCCCAACTCCATCTCCGGCATTAATAATTGGTTTGCGACAATGACGGGATGCACGCTATGAAAATAAAAGGTGGTTTTTGTTATGGGCTTTTAAAGTTACAATATTTCGTTATAAGTTATCCGATGTGATAACATTTTTTGAAAAAAATCAATAATTCAAAACCACGGAGACCGTGTTTTCAGCTGTAATTCATCATCATCATCATCATCAGCCTTTGATAGTCCACTGCTGGACATAGGCCTCCCCTAATACACCCCTATCCATTAGGGGGTTTTTGGACCGTATCCCACCACGCTGGTCCAATGCGGGTTGGTGAGTGGACCGACTTTTTACATGCACATCCGACGCATGGATCATCTTACTTTTCAGACAAATGGGTGATCGGCCCAAATTGCCCTAACCAACTAGGAAACAACGATGAAAATTTGTTGAGTCCCCGCAGGATTCGAACCCACGACCTCCGGATTCTAAAGCACACGCCTATACCACTAGGCTACGGAGAAAGCTGTAATTAAGCTCATAAAATTAACCACATCGTGCCACAATTTTAAAGCTATCTTGACATAAAATTTTATTAGCCACTTTTAATAATTTTAAATCGGTACGTTGTACACTTACCAAAACTGCTCCCGGTTCAGGGTGTCGTAAAACAACCACATCGGAGTAACTAGCCATAACAGCCACACTGTCTTCTAAAGTTTCTCCTTTTTTTGCTGACGAGCTGGTTGCATCCGTATGTATTACAGATCCTCCTAACCTCTGCATAGCTGCGGCAAAACTGCAGCTTGTACGGGTGCTTACTTCATAAAATATTGAGGACATAACTTTTCCTCTCAATATATCATCTAAATAACGACCCTTACTAACGCTGGTTTTCATAAATTGAGCAAGGTTAAATACATCATTTAGCGTCTCTTTACTGAATGTGTCCACGGTTAAAATACTTTTCCCAAACAAATCACTTCTCTGGCGTTGCGAGACCGATGTCTGAGGCGGATTGTAGTTTGATGAACTGTCACACCTTTGCCTGATGGTAGTTTGGGAGGGGAGTGGTGAAACGCTCCTCATTCCGGGTGGTTCAAAGTGGACATTCAATTTCCCTTGGCCATCTAGTTTAGTTGATTCTATTTGATCCAGATCTAAATCTGATCGACTTATTTCAAATGAAGTTTGATGGTCTAAAGCAGAGTTAGGGCGACTTATTTCCTTATCTACTTTCTCGATTGCATATGTAGGGAACGATTGTTTCTTGGGAGTAGGCCAATCACGTACATTTTGGCCAAATCCTGGGGGTACAAGAATTTGACCTTCTACATAAGCTATCTCTCCTCGTAGTGTCACACGATGAACTGCACCACAAACATTCATCCCTGCAAATGGTGTCCATTTCGATTTAGAAAATTCCATAGCATTAGGTATGGTCCATTCGTAGTCCATGTCGACCTCTACATATGTATTCGGTTGCTCAGGTAAATTAAATATTTTACGAGGGTTTCTATGGAACTTATTTATTATGTCTTCTATTGTGAGACGGCCTTGATGCACAGCATTAAGTAACAGTGGTAAAATAGTTTCGAGACCAGGAAAGCCTGGCGGTGGTTTTTCTGAATTTTTTTCCTCAACTGTATGAGGAGCATGATCAGTTGCAAATACGTCAATAAGATCCATATTCCGCCATAATTCAGCTTGGTCTTCGGGGCTACACAAAACAGGTCGCACTTCAGCACGGCCTGAACCAATTTGATCAACATTATCAGTACTTAAGAATAGATGGTGCGGGCACACCTCACAAGTAACTTTCAGGCCTCTTTCTTTTGCTGCTTTAATTAATAAAATTTCTTCCTTTCGAGCAACGTGACAAATGTGAACAGGTCGGTCTAACAGCGTTGCCATCAATATTATAGTTCCTGTCTTTTCACGTTCGGCGTGGACGCAAATAGGTATTTTCTTAGGCCAGTTTTGTAAATGGCGTTGCCACACGGTCATATCGTCTAGTGTTAATGTAGTGAACGTTTGGTTGAGATACATTTTTAAAGTAGCAGCTTGTGGTGCCAGTTCAAAGGCTGTATCGCAATTGACTGCAGATGCGCCTACGAACAGAGCATAATCACAACGGGCGCTCACACGTGCTAAAGCAGACACGTAATCATAAGCCTGTCGGTCGATTAGAGGTGGATTTGTATTAGGCATAGCACATATCATTGTGACACCGCCTGCAAGTGCAGCGGCAGTGCATGATGCAAAATCTTCTTTATAAGCAGCTCCAGGTTCACGGACATGAACATGAACGTCGATGAATCCAGGCAGCTTAATTATGTTGCGTGAAGTCATGCAATCAGTATGCGTCTTCATCAACGGAGCACCTCCGCATAATGACATTGCCTGAAACAAATTTAATAATTTATGAATATTAATCAATGATCGACGGCTAATAAGAGCTTGAAGGAGCGCAAAAGTAACTAGTCAATTATTACGTACACTTTGAAATAATGTTTACATGAATTTTGAATAATTAGGATTAGACATTGGTGAGAAGAGCAGATTTTGTCTCTGATGATACTTCTTACTTATAAAGAGTGCAGTGTAAAACAAATTACTTTTATTACATTCCTATAACTTCAATAGCCAATGCAGTAAATAACTTCTATTATAGCCATGCTATGGAAAGGTCAAGATAACTAAAAATTAAGTGATCAGCCCTTGCTCAATAGAAGAATTATTCGACACATGAAAAAGTGAGCCCTGTTGTAAAAATGGAACCGTTCATCAACAGCAATAAGCTATTGAAGCACAGACAGTCCCCTTACGGCGTTTGACTTACGTGGAACAATACTTTAACAGTCTTACATCAAGCACACGTCAATTGTTTACAACGTAGGAAAAAACTATTTCTCGCGAGGCAGTCTATGACAAATAAACTGATACCATTAGCAATTATATGCATATTTATTGTTATATTTTGAAATAGATTTTAAGTCTGTGTGGATCCTTGCCGGCAGTTTTACATAAAAACTTATGAAAAAATATGTCTGTTAAATACGTACGCTGTTTCTAGAACCACACATGCCAAGAAAGTATAAGAACTACCTGTATATTATATTAGGTATAAACATATCTGTATTAAATTCTTTATAAAATATATTAAAAAAACAAAAAATAAAAATTATATTTTCTTGTTCGTGATAAAAATAAATAGATTAGGTATGTACATAATCTTTAATAAATGCAAATCTAATGACAATACTGTTAATACATGTGTATTTTAACACATTTAGGTTAAATTAAATAGGTTTATATCAAATCGTACCTGCACTAGGAGTTTGGCGCATTTTACGTCCGTCACTAAAGGTACAGCGTAGTCAACAGCGAGTCGACGGGTACGGTATCCGTGTGTGCTAAACGACGACACCCGACGGGCTCCCCCTCTCATTGGAAGATTGATAACAAGATCCAATTGCCTCCTCGCCATAAAATCGGCCAAATGCATTAATTCACCGTCCGACCTGTCGTCCTCCGGGTCTCCGATATGATCAAAGGTCCATTGTACACTTTCGACCTGCAGTGTTTACAGATAGTAAATTATAAATATGTAACCGAGACGTACAATTAGTATATTTATTTTTAAATAAATTTACCTCTACACCATGCTCTGTATAGAAATCTCCAGTGCCCATACTTGCATACAATTTGTAGCCCATCCTATGAAGGGATCTTATACTTGGAAGTAATTCCATCTTGTGCTGGAATTCAACAACATATATAAAATAAATTATATAAAAATTAGAACTAAACGTTCGACATTTATTAAGGTTTTTATGCATAAAACTACGTAAATAAAATCAATTTAATCTTTTAATAGGATACATAATTTTTTAATAATTTTGGTTTTTCTTTAATATATAAGATTTATTTTAATTTAATACAAGTTTTGTTTAACTTACCTTAAATGTTCCTACTGATAATAAAATAGCTTTTTTTGGAATTCTGAAGCCAGTACTCATCAGTGATTTTAAATAAGCTTCATATCGGTTTTCACCAAAACATGCCACTTCTCCTGTTGACGCCATTTCTACACCCAAAGTCACGTCTGCACCAGATAATCTAGAAAATGAGAACTGTGGTACCTTGACACCAACTTTACCACATCCAGCCATAACATTTACAGGTTCCACAGGAATCCCTAAAATAACCCTTGTGGCCATTGCTACAAAGTCATGATCCAAAGTTTTTGAAACAAATGGAAAAGATCTAGAAACTCGTACATTACATTCGATCACCTTTAATTCATTGTCTTTAGCAATAAGTTGCATGTTAAATGGTCCAGTTACATCTAGTGTTTCCGCTATAATTCTGGCGATTTCCTTGATTTTGTCTAAGGTTTCATTGTTAATATCTTGTGGTGGAGTTACTAGTGTGGCGTCGCCAGAATGGACACCGGCATTCTCGACATGTTCAGAGACGGCCATACATAGAATAACACCGTCAGCCGCAACTACGTCAACATCTATTTCTTTAGCATCCATGATAAACTTGGAAATCACCACTGGATGATCCTTACTGACTTTACTAGCCGATTTCAAGTATATCTCTAAATCTTGGTTTGAATGTGCTACGTTCATAGCGGCTCCACTAAGAACATAGGATGGACGTACTAAACAGGGAAAACCGACCTCTTCGCAAAACGATTTTGCTGATTCTAAATCAGTAAGTTCTTTCCATCTTGGTTGCATTATTCCCTTACGGTCTAACATGCGTGAAAATTTAAACCGATTTTCAGCATTATCTATCATATCAGGTGATGTACCCAGAATAATAGCTTGTTGCCTATGTAAATCCATTGCTATATTATTTGGTAACTGACCACCCATACATAATATAATTCCGTCTGGTTTTTCTATGTTATAGATATCCATTACCACTTCAAACGATATTTCTTCAAAGTATAATCTGTCGCTCATGTCATAATCTGTACTTACAGTTTCAGGGTTATAATTTATCATGATCGTTTTTTTGCCTTGATTTTTTAATTCCCTTAAGCAACCTACAGCACACCAATCAAATTCAACTGAACTTCCAATTCTGTAAACTCCTGATCCAAGAACCATGATATGTTCTCCTGAAAATTCTATATCATGAGTGCTGCCATTATATGTAAGGTATAGATAATTTGTAGAAGCTGGCCACTCAGCAGCGACAGTGTCTATTCTTTTGACAAAAGGAGTAATGTTGTATTCTTCTCTTAACTTCCGGATTGCCAGCTCCGTACTTTTTACGGCAGCAGCGATTTGTTTGTCAGAAAAACCAATTTGCTTAGCTTTCTTCAGTTTTTCACAAGTAACTATATTGGAAGAAGCAGCTTCCAGGTTTATATAATAGTCTACAATATTCTTAAATTTCTCTAAAAACCACTTATCAATTTTAGTAAGCTCGTAAAGTTTGTCTACCGTATAGCCTTCTTTTAAAGCTGCTGCGAGGACAAACATTCTTTTATCAGTAGGTTCTCTTAATTCATTCTCATTCACCTTTTTAATATTTGGATCAAATCCGTTAACATTTTCATCGACCATGCGTAAAGCTTTTTGAAACGCCTCTTCAAAGTTTCTTCCTATAGACATCACCTCACCCACACTTTTCATAGAACTACCAATTTTTGTACTTACTCTGTTAAACTTTGCTAGGTCCCATCTGGGTATTTTAACTACGCAATAATCTAAACTAGGCTCAAAACAAGCTGTTGTTACACCTGTGACCGAGTTTTTGATTTCTGGAAGGGGAATACCAAGAGCCAATTTTGCTGCAACGTATGCAAGGGGGTACCCTGTCGCTTTACTTGCTAGTGCTGAACTTCTGATAACCGTGCATTGACTTCTATAATATAAAATTCTTCCGAGTTCGGATTGAGGGCATATTGAATATTGCATTCTCCTACAATACCAAAATGTCTTATTACTTTTAACGCAGTGTTACGTAGCATATAATACTCCCGACTAGATAAAGTTTGACTTGGAGCGACAACAATAGATTCGCCAGTATGAATGCCTAGAGGGTCCACATTTTCCATATTACATACGGTAATGCAATTATCATACGCATCTCTAACGACTTCGTATTCTACTTCTTTCCAGCCTTTTAATGATTTGTCTATAATTAATTGCTCTGAATGGGATAGCGCTTGATGAGCAAGAGCTCTTAGCTCATCTTCGTTATTTGCAAAACCGGAGCCCAAACCACCTAAAGAAAATGCTGATCGTGCCATCACTGGATAGCCAATCTGTAAACCTGCGGCAAGCGCTTCTTCAACCGAAGACACTGCTGCGCTGGGGGCTACTTTTTCTCCAATCATGTTAATTTTTTCTGCAAATATTTTCCTGTCTTCCGTATCTACTATTGATTGAATAGGCGTTCCAAGTACAGTTACATTATACTTCTCAAATACTTTAGACTTTTGTAGCTCTACACCGCAATTCAGGGCAGTTTGCCCACCAAACGTAAGTAGAACACCAGTAGGTCGTTCAGCTTTTATTACTTGTTCAACGTATTCTGGTGTAATAGGCAAGAAATATACTTTATCTGCTAAGCCTTTAGACGTTTGAACTGTAGCTATATTAGGATTAATTAAAACGGTTTGAATTTTTTCCTCTTGCATAGCTTTAACACCTTGTGATCCTGAATAATCAAATTCACCTGCTTGGCCAATAGATAGCCCGCCAGAGCCCAAGATCAAAACTTTCTTTGGTCTTTCGTGAAGGGTTGGAACGTATTTCAATTTTTCTGTGATCATATCGTCAATACAACAATTTAATTGATTTTTGTGTCGTTTCACTCCTTCAATGAAGATGTCAAAAAGACATTCTAGGTCTGTTGGTCCAGCTGTATGTTCGGGGTGAAATTGAACACTAAAAAAGGGTAGAGATTGATGAATGATTCCTTCGTTTGTTTTGTCATTTTCGTTAGTGAATAAAATTTTCCAATTTTCTGGTAATTTGTTAGCGTCTACGGCAAATCCGTGATTTTGTGACGTCATAAAACACCTCTTAGTCGTACTGTGGGTGCAGGGCAAATTGTGACCACGGTTACCATAACTGAAAAAAAAACAACACAGAAATCAATCAAGAAACAAAATAATAATTCTTAAATAATTATCATTACAATTGCGATAAAACTGGTGATCTATAATATTAATTTATAATTTACTAAAATTCTAAACAAATATTGTTTCTTTACCTTGTTTTATAAGTTTTGCACCCAGCAGCAGTAGCCAGTAATTGATGACCGAGACATATTCCAAATACAGGTTTCACTTTATTTGAGTTCTCGATTACTTTCTTCAAATTGTTAACAACTGTTTTGCACATCTCAGGGTCACCAGGACCATTACTTATGAACAGCCCATCAAAATTATTTACATCTAAATCATGATTCCAAGGTACCAGAATTACTTTAGCGTTTCTTTTGATTAAACAGCGTATTTGATTATATTTGAGACCGCAGTCAACAGCCATGATTGTTACGTCACCATTTGGGTTAAAAATTTTGGGGACCTTAAAGAGGAGGAAATTGAAAATTAATCAAAGAAAAATATTTTAAGATTAGAAGGAACTGCTATATACACATACCTTAGTAGAAACTTCCGCAACTAAATTCCTTTTATTTGGGTCATTCAAAGGTGGAAGTGGTGAAGATGGCTTAACGCCTTGAATTATACGACCTAGCATTATTCCCTCTCGTAGGCGATGGGTTAGGGCTCGAGTATCCACTCCACATATTCCGGGAACACCGCGGGCCTTTAACCAGGCACCCAAAGAGCGTTGAGCATCGCCAATGGCAGGCGTGGGTACTCACTTCACCCACAATCAAACCGGCTGCCCAAATGCGATCAGATTCGAACCATCTGTAATCAAATTATCTTCTTAACTAAAAAAAAAAAATAAACATTCAAACCTTCCTATCCTTGTGATTTTACTATATACATTTTACATGCATTATACATGTACCATGTATGTAAAAAATTATTAAGGTTATTTTGTGAATAGATTTGTTGTTGTGATGTTTTGAAGCAAAATCCAAGCATTTTATCGATCATAATGTTAGCATAGACAAAGTATTTTATACAAAATATTTACTATTGTGATGTTTTTATATTTCACGAATCATATTATACTTCATAAATGTTAATTTATGTATAAATGTTTTCAGTTTATATATTTTACAGATAAAAAACCTGGGTATGCCATGCTTGTCTTTCTCCTCCTCATCCGGTACTCCGTAGTTACCAACCAAGGGATAGGTGAGCACAAGTAGCTGAGCGTGGTAAGAAGGGTCCGTCAATGATTCCGGGTATCCGACCATACCAGTTTGAAAAACTGTAATGAGAAGAAAGAAATATTTTTATTGACATTTTATTTTGTTAAGAGAGATACCATCGTGAAATTCATTATTCAGGTATTGATTACGTGTAGTGTTTTATTGCTTTGAAGAAAATTCAGATGCTGTAGTATGTTGGGGTTATAATATTATGTATGTATGTACATGTTGGTTTATCGTAAAAGTGCATAAGAATTTGCATTTTTATATAAAGTACGACTCGTGATATCACGTCGACAAAAAAAATCGTTATCCGTGCACATGAGTACGAGTGTACGTACACTTAACAATTGTGCTTTTTCTTAAGTACGTAACGAACAAAGAGTTACAAAATATTAGCTCTAATTGCTTTGTTTAAGATATTTACCAACTTCTCCTCCATTGGGATTTGAGCTCCGAAACTTATCCCTTCGTACACGGATCCATCGGCAAGTACCAAGCAGCATGGCGGCCCTAGTTCACTGGTTAGTTCTTTGTTAGTCATTTTTCTGAAAGTATTAAAGTAAAGATAGTTAACTTCCTGTAGTAGATAACAAAAATCAAATGAAAATACTGATTGGCTCGTTATTGGAACATCATTAATTTTAAAAATGATAATGTTCGTTATAAGAGTGTAACTTGCCATATCTTTGGCCTCGATTGTGGTTTGTATCCTGAAATGTAACCACTAAATATTAGGTGGTTAGAGATAAGTATTATATTGAAAGGCGAAAACATGTATCTGATACAGGTATTTATTGAACATGAAACTGCACTATTACTACTCATACAATTTCTGTATTTATTTTTAAAGTTTAGGCAAAAGAGATAGAATTCTTTTGTATTTAATTGTGTCAGAATTTTATGAAGTAAATACTATTTGCCTTGTGCTAAAGTTTATAAGAAGGGATTTACCAAATTTACCGCCTATAGCCTATTTAGACACGGAATAAATGTAAACGAAATAACTTACAGCAACAAAACGGCGTCGTACGTATGTAGTTATTAGTCGACTCAGTAATTTATTTAGGTGATGATATACATATACGAACAAAATAGAATTGGGAGTGTCCGTTTTGAAAATGAAAGTAATTCTTTTTAAATGATAACATTGTGATATAACCAATAAACATCACAAAACAACCTTTTAACTTTTGTCTGTCTGTCTGTCTGTCTGATTATTCCGCCAGAATTTGACTGGAAGATAGCCGATGTAACTAGGAGTAACTTACGCTTAATTTAAAATTATATATTTTTAGAGTCCGACCGAAACTGTTTTTCCGGCGAAACGAAACCGAAACCGAAAGTTCGGTCGTGGCTTCAGTTTCGGCCGAAACCGAAACTGAAACTCACGTGATCACGATCACGAGTATAAAAATTCTTAAAATACTAAAATATGGAGCTTTTATGCTCGATGTTTGACGTTACTTCCTTTCCATAGCAATGGGAAAGAATGTATCCCATGGGTTATATTGTTTATATCTGTTTCTATTCTGAATTAGATAAACTATAGCATGACTGAATTAGATAACTATTCTGAATTAGATAACTAAACTATAGCATGATGATATATTTAAAGGTTGCTAGTGAAAGTCGATTTGCCAATAACAATGTCTAAATTTTTTATGACGTCTTCTTTGTTATTAAACATTATATCAGAGTACGTACGTCTTATTCAGTTTTAGTATAAATATATACAGGTACCTATGTATATATATTTAGAATATATATTATATAGGTAAAAATATGTAGGAAAGTTTCACGTGCTAAGTGGTTACAATAGCTGAATACTGATTTGGGAAGTGTATCTATGGTTGCCACAGTAATTTAACTTAATTGTTGCACTTTAATTTCCGTTGTTACAAAATTTTGTAAAGTGAAAATTAAAGAGCGCAGAGTAGCATCTTAAAAATAAAAAATAATGAGAGAAAAAAATTAGCATCAAAACATTTACCACCTGTTTAACGAATTCTAGTTTCTTTTGTCACAATGTATTTTTGTATTATCTCTCTCTATACTTTATCAACATATATTTTTCGTTAAGTTTCGGTTGTAAACGTTACAGTACAGTAAAATTTTGAGTGATCATGACATATTCTGTTTGAATATCAGTTCCTGTAACAGTTTCACAACATAAGATGCGGATGTCGCTTTTAAATAGCCCAATAAAATTTCAAGGCCATAAGGTTCAAAGTGTGATCACTTCCTATTGATTACTTATAAATGTCCCTCAGTTGATTAGTAAATTGTGTTTATTTTGGTCACAAAAATTAATTCATGACACTTCAAAGAAAAAAATACCACGCAATTTCGTGGTGTTTGTTTCGCTAATGTTTAAATGTGTTATCATTATTCATACGTATTGAAAACAATTGTTTATTAGATATATATATCTATATAACGCAAAACAAACACCGAGTTTCTTGCGTCGTATTTATTATTAATATGCACTACTACAATATTATACGAAAACCATTTTTAAAAGTAAGAAAACACTTCAACTTTTATTGCTTCAAATTTACAGAATAAATATTCAAAGTGTATTTTATTAGGAACTAATAACTAAAACTTTTGACAGATCGTAATATACTTACTAAGTTTTTAGGTTCTATATGCCGGCCACGTGGTATATTGCGAGTTCCGCGATGTACAGTACTTACGTCGCGGGCCCCGCAACGACTGAACAAACGCGATCGCCTCTATGTTATCAGCGCGTCACCTTTTCCAACACTTGCCTCTTCGCACGTATGAAAGTTATATATCACTATCTCACTCTTTCTTTGTAAGTCGAGAACCACTGGTCCGAACTATGTCAATGTTTATGATCTGAAGTTAGTCGCGTATTTGAATCTTCGTCAATTGTGTGTTAAGTTACCGAGCCGGTCTTCTTTCCGAACGGGTTTCAATGTCCCTTCTTTATTGAGTCTAATTGTTCGTTGAATTTGAGTTATGCACCTAGTTTGTTTTACATTTTTCCTCATTATATTCTTAGCTTGATTTATGACTATCGCCCTAATTGATTTAGAACTATCTGGTGCAGCATCCAACGATAAAAAAATATCCAGTCTCCTTGACGGGAGATTCTTAGTTTTGTCGGGAGTCATCTATTAGGTAAAAATCGCTCGAAGTTCTTTATTACAGGCAAATCGTTTTAAAAGTGCCAGTTATTATATACGGATCTGAGATGGTTGTTAACTCCTAACTCCTCTATAGAAAGCACTCTTCCTCTTCATGATAAAACGCGTAAAACAAACGGTGAAAGGTACTAGGTAGCCATCATTGCTCTTACTCGTACAAGATCACGAACTTAAGTTCTGATTTGGTTAATGCTGCGGTAACATTCAGGACATATGTACTCTTAAAATTATTGCAGGTTTTGTTCCTGATTTTTAATAATAAATTTATTCATTGATTTAAGCTACAGGACGTTCACCTGATAATACACCATGTAACAATGCCGGTTATTACTTAGCATTGTCACATGGTGTATCCGCCATGCCAACAAGACACACAACGTAAGACGAATCCGCACGCCGCTTTGAGATACAGGATGTTACGCCTCGTTTATCTAGTACATATGAAGGATCCTTCAAACCAGTAGTATTTACAATCTACTACTTTGTGGCAGAAATTAGCCTACACTCGTAATCCCCTTGACCTACGCACGTAAGAAGGAGGCCATCACCTGTTTAACAGCCGACTAGCTACAGGAAGGTAATACATAAAGGTGGCTGGGGAAAGTCAACCAATGTAGTCATCCTAAAAGGAAGTGGTATAAATTCTGAATGTACATATTTTTAATTTAGGAGGACATAGCATTTGCTTTCGGTCCTGTTTTTTAAAATTAATATATCACAATAAGTTTAATTATTTATATAAAAACTGCGACTGAATTAAAAATTGATTTAAAACGCTGTCTGAACCTTGGAAGATATGATAATACAATCTTCTAACGTATTACTTATTAGTACGTTTTGAATTTTTGTTCAAAAAGTCAGTGGTGGCGTATATCTATGTTTAAAGTATAACTGTTTAAAATGAAACATATTTGATAATTGTTCCTAAAAAGTTCATAGAAAAATATAAGAAATTAAAAATTAAATAATATAAAATGAGAATATTCATTATCATCAGATGTACTATAATTTAATAAGAATTTTTTACAGCGCCCAATATAATTTTTCCTTAAAGAAACTCAGTAAGGACTTTACGAATAAATTATTTCAGTATTAACTTAATTACAATTGAATACTATTATTATTATTACATTTACCACTAAATGTAGACTAAACCAAAATTCACAGCACAATTATAATTATAACGACAATTTACTCATTCCGGCCCAGGGTCTAAGGAGTCTTCGGCCGGTGTTATGTTTAATATCCCTATTTGTTTTATATTTTCTTTAAAATGTATAAAGTCAGTATATTCTACGAATGTTAGGAAATGAAGCAATTCTAATAATAATAATAATAATAAATATATACATATATATATATATATATATATATATATATTATATAATACTGTTTAATCAGAGACTACCACCTGTAGGTCTTAACGAATAGGAGTACACTATTTAGATAATAAGGTTCTTCAAAAAAATCAAATAAAACAAAGCTAAATAGCGCACGTTAACTTAAAATAACTTATTATTTAGGTATGTACAAAATTTAAGGTTGACTGGTTAAATTGAAGGAGTCGCTTAAAAAAAATAAACACCCATGAAAGTTGTTTTTAGTTTTTATTATCACAAACATTATTGCTTTTTACACATAAATCCCTTTCTGTCCAAGATGGGTGTGTCAATAAACTGCATCGTCAGTACTGTCGGCGCATCTTCTAATTCCAGAACAGTTATTTCATTACGTCCCGATCTAAGCCAAACCCCTGGTACATAAAGGGTCACTTGGGGTCCCACTCCAGGCCAATAACGACCCAAGTTATATCCATTGATCCAGACGTAGCCCTATAAAGGAAAATATTTAGGTTAATATTTTTTGAAAATGAAGTCTCAACATGTATATTCAATTTACTGGTTTTTGCTCACAAAGTAGCAAAAAATTGCATATAAATATAAGTATTAATTGTCTTTAGTTTAGCCACTCGTCTATTGCACTATGTAGTTAAAGATGGAAATTGTTGCAGTAAACACAAATAAGTGCCTGTTATTAAACGTAATGCAATTTACAAATGGTAAATTTATTGATTCATCTAATGAAAATAAATAAAAAGTAAATGTTACAGTTAAAAGGATGTACCAATTTAAATGATGTTTTTAAACATCACAAATATTTTATTTATGCAATTATCTTTGTTATAAATCTGTATACACATTTGTACGTACATATATGTTTTTGTATAAAAAAAAACATTAATATTTATTAAGAATAATATGTTTCGATTTGATTTAACAGCAGATCAAGTTTCTTATCATATTCCTATAAATATAGTCTCAAATATTATTTTTCCTTATAGTTAAAGCAACTGCTCATCCAAAAGACAAACTTATCAGCGTACCTTTCCCCAACCAGTGGTGTCCAGGTAAGTGTCCAAAATGTTTCCGACGCTTGGAACATTAAAAGAGCCCTCAAATAAAACAGGTCCACGTTTCAGATCATAACCTTCATTGAGAGTAGTTTCAAATGTTTCGTTGACAGCCAAAGGAAATCCGGTGATGCACCATTTACCATCCAGTACGTTATTATTATATTCAACTTTACTTAGAATACCCTGAAATGAAATCTAACATAAATGGTATTGTAGGAATTGTTAAAATAATTATAAAATGCTCATAGACTTTTTGTGTTATTAGTGTTTTAAAAAATTACCGTACTTCACTTAACAAAGAAGCGTCTTTAAGAGATAAAAACTAGAAATTGGACAAACATTTGTGTACTAAAGCCAAATAGGTATTACACCGTTTGTAAACAATGTAACTCGTTCGTCGTAGACGTGCGTAATTAGGCTCTTAACTCTTATTCACTTATCGCTAATCCTCTAAGCGGAATCCTATATTTATAAACACCCTATGTATTTATAACCTAGTTACAGGCTCATATGTTGAATATATAGCTTTATATTGAAAAAGGATTTTGGATAAGTTAGAGCGTTGTATTATTAGAAATGTAAATAAGGCGTAAAAACCATTAGTGTCTTCTGCTTTATGTATTTAAACCAGAAACTATCGTTTACCATCAGAAGAGTCGCCTAGTCAATCTGTATCATAAAAAATAAATAATATAATATCACATACTTTGTAATCATGAATGTAGTAACCATAATTAATACGTCCTTGAGTTTCTACCAATAACGACAGTTTGGATCCGGGATTACTGGATATATCCAAAGCTGTTTGTTTACAATTCCTGTATAAGGCGCCTTGCAAATTCTGTAAATAAATAGACATTTTAAATTTTAGTATTTAAGTATACAAAATGTAAACAGACACGTTTAAAGTTTATAGTAGCACATCGAAATGAATTGTACTAAATAAACTTCGCTGTTTATATCTTATTAAATTCAAATAATAATTCAGAAGAGTATTAATCAACACCTTTTATTATTAATTGAACTCTATTTTAGATACTTCTTATAAAACACTTGAATGCCAAATCACTTTGTATGCCAAATTTAACCATTTTTTAAGTTAATAATTCATTAACATTTTATTTATTCATCTTGAAAATTATTTTAATATATAGACTTTTTTAAGACAGATGTTACGCTTACATAGAGACTAAGAGCTAAGACAGAGTTCAGTTCAGAGCGGGAAGCTCCTGTCCCCACGAACTAGGTGACCGTCACTATATGCCAATAGTGGAGGTCACATGTACAGAAGGTACGTGAGTTAAGCATGTGTATATGTCAATCGGTATACGGACCGGGACGCCGACGGTCCGGCGACTGTGTTAATCGGTAGCTAAGGGCGGTGAGATCCGCTCTGTATCTAGTGTACCGGGTGTGTGTGTTTCGCTGTGGTCGTAAGCGATAGCGATGTGCTATCCCTACTTGCGTCTAACACACAACTATTTTCCACTTTATACGCATCAACAAAACATAAAGATTCTATATGTATAGGCATGTTCATTCACTTTTACAATATAAATATTTTTATAATTCTTTACTTTGCGATTTTGATGTTTTACTTTACTGCCTTCTTATGTATACTGTGCGAAAATTATTTACTTACCCCATCAACAAAGACGTACACAGTGTCTCTTGGTTTCACAATTCTCAGTAAGCCACCAGTCTCATTGAGTACAGTCTCATACAGCACTAAGCCGGCTCTCTGTCTTAAGGATTCAAACGTTGGCAATTGCCAGCCATTGACGTCATCGTATTTTCTACCCAATTTTCCACGACCGTCCTCGCTTAACAAACTGCTTGTGGGAGTCAAAATGACTTCCCCGTACCCCGCTTTCATTGATTTGGCAGGCGGTGGTATATTTTTCACTTCAGGGTAATACTAAAAGCAAAACTTGACGTAATATGTGGCTAACGCAAAATAATATGCCAAAATATACTTTAAATAATCACCTCAGCTAAAACGTTACGAATAAGATAATACTTTTCGGTCGGATCTCCATCTTCACTCAAAGGCGCGTCGTAGTCATACGAGGTAATGTCAGGCAAGTAAGACGAGTCGAAATTAGCGCCTAAAAATAATTTCAATTATAATTGCGAATACAATTTGGATCAAGATTTCAAAGGTATCTGTTACAATATAGTACATATTAAGCTATTTTATAGATGTTATCGGTGTTAACGTTGTAACCAAAGTAGCAAACTAAATGGAATCGTACTAGTGGCCTTGTTATTAGTAAGTTGTTGCTCCAATTATTGACATCTGTATAAATTATTTTACTGTGTTGCTATTGTTAAAGTTGTTTGCATAAATTCCATAGCTAATTTGACTGAAGATTTCAATACAGTGTATAGAATAAACATACCGGCAGTGAATTCGAAGTTCGTACCGCCGAAGTACATGTAGAAATTGACGTTGAAATTGTTGTCGAGCATCTTGCGTAGCGTGTTAACAATGCTCTGGCTAGGTGTCCTCTGTAAGGACTCATTCCAATGGGTGAGCCAGCCGGAGTAGTATTCAGAGTTCATTAGAGGTCCATGAGGGAAATAGCGTCGGAATGTTGAAATCACACTTTTTACGTTGATCCCGCTCTGTGTAATAAATTTAAGGTTTATTATACCATATAATATTATTATATAGTAATAAATTTAAAATCAAGACGTTTATTCCCACAACTTAAGAATATTGTTGTTTATGTCATAGACTAAAATGACGATAATATGTTCTCAAATCACAATGAATCAGATATGTTGGGCCTGAGTATGGATAACTATTGGGTCATATTTAAGAGAATGATTATCTATTTACTAGTTAACCCGGCAGGCTTCGTACTACCTCAATTGATAAGTAAAAGATCTATACTATATTGTATATGATTTATCAATATACATAGAAAAAAAATGTGATAGATAGCAACTATAGTAAATATACTAACTGTAATTAAGTGAAGTTAAGTTTATTTTTCACCTCTTGAGAACAAATTTTCTAGGTAGAAAGATATAATTTATTTTGCTCAATTCAGATTTATTAACCTTTTAAACCTTCCCTGGACTTCTACAAATAATTCAAAACCAAAATAGGGGTAATCGGTTCAGCCGTTCTCGAGTTTTAGCGAAACTAACGAACAGCAATTGATTTATATATATAAAGAAGATAAAATATCTTCCGCCAAGCCATATCCCAAGATATTGTGGGGTCAGCTTCTAATCCATCGAGATTTACCTGAATAACAGTTTTTACACAAAACATTTAAGTTTGGGAACAAAATTCTAAAACGACTGCCAAAAACGTTCTTGGCCGAATTTTCACAAGACCATCCAATCTATGGATTTACTTACTATTTAGTCAATTGGGCCAACGGCTCATATTGTCCTAATCAACCAAAAAACAACGATAACAAAAATTGTTCTCACGTGGAATTCGAACTCACGAACTCCAATTTGTAAAACAACGGCCAATATCGTCAGACCACGGAAGCGGCTATCCTTGCATATCCACATGATTACATTTTATTTTAATGTATTATGAGTATGTAGTATCAGTCAACTGCCTCCGTAGCCTAGTGGTATATGCGTTTGCTTTAGAAACCGGAGGTCGTGGGTTCGAATCCTGCGGGGACTCAACAAATTTTCATTGTTGTTTCTTAGTTGTTTAGGGCAATTTGGGCCGATCACTCAATTGTCTGAAAAGTAAGATGATCCATGCGCCGGATGGGCATGTAAAATCGGTCCACCCTCCAACCCGCATTGGATCAGCGTGGTAGGATACTAATGGATAGGGGTGTATTAGGGGAGGCCTATGTCCAGCAGTGGACTATCAAAGGCTGATGATGATGATGATAAATCAGTCTTTTAAATTCCTACTCCTTCCTTTCTTCCTTTTAAAACCTCCGTGGCCATGGGTTTTCAAACCTAAGGGGAAGGTCGGAATCCTGCAAGGAGGCAATTTTGCGGTATCATTGTTTTTTTGGTTGTTTTATGCACTTTGGTCTGATCAATAGAGTACGTATTGCCTTATGTAATCAGAAATGTTAAATGGTCCATGCGTTGGATAGGGCATGTGAAAAGTCTCGGTCGATCAAGAACAACTTTAGTCGTCGTTAGGAGGTCTGTGCCTTCAAATTTACTGACATATATAACCCAAACATTAAGTACAGTTACCCGGCGGGTGGTAGAGATTAAATTCCAGTCGCTCTGCGTAGAAACTGTATTAATATTGATTGAATACTAGAATAAAAAAAATATATTCATTGTAAACTGAAAATAATTAATTTAACTAAAAATTTTAATTAAATTTAAAATTTGGAATCAATATTTTTATTGAAATTACCCGTGGTATTGAGATTTTTAGTGTTCAATTGATGACCAAAAATCACGTATACGTATCCATTTCATCTATAGAAATTTCAATAGTAAAAATGCACATATCTAATATAAGTGGCTACCTAATGGTGTTTTGGTTGTTATTATTTGTCTAGCGTCACATCTTTATGCGTCAAGAACCATGAGATGATAATCATTATCTAACATAACGAGAGCCATATGTTACGGTACCATTAGAGCCTGACATCAGATTGCTTACACGAATTCTTATATCACTTATTTGTCTCTATAATATTTATTGTCGCTTTCTTAGCGGTTAAGTTTTGAGAAAATTAAATGTGGGCTGTAGACTAAATTGATAATATAACAGTACTTCAGGACAAATAACGCATCATCATTGAATCCTAAACCAAGGAAAGCTATGGAAACTAGATGACTAATAAATAAATAGATAAAACCTATTATATAAATACAAACATCCAGACACGAGAAAACGACCACGCTTATCGGGTCGTCAAAACAACTGTAATAGATAATTTGTTTATTATATGTCTGCTTAATTTTATTTAATTTTTCAAGTACACTTACACCGAAGTCGATCGTGGGTACAGCGCCATCTATTGACCCGCCGAGAAACATCTGAGGTGCTGTGCCATCGGTGGTATACAATAATGCCTTATACCCAACGTGTTCCAGCAATATGTCACGTATTGCCCCCATATATTTCTTGTCTCTACCGTAACTGCCGTATTCGTTTTCAACCTGTGCAGATTTATTTACGTTAAAGTTAGTGTCCGAATTTACAATTTTTTTTATATAATTGTTAATATTTTTTTTATTTCAACTTTTGATATTCATAAGTGCTAAATAGGATTTAAACGGAATAAATAGTTTTTATATATGACTGGGAACATTTTATACCTGAACTAAAATTATCGGTCCTCCGTTTCCGAGTAACAACGGGGTTAAGTATGTAAACAGTTTCGCCATCCACGTTTTTGTCTCATCAATAAAATCTGAAATAATAATACCAGCGATGTTGTCAAATAGTTCTTTTTTATTAATAATTAGTAACTGGATAATAATTTTAACAGTGTTCACATACCTTGGTCAGGAGTACGCAGCCTTATATTGGGGTATTTTCCAAGAAGCCAATAAGGTAAACCACCCTTCAATTGACAGAACATAATATTTCATAAGTCAAAAAATAATTATATCATGTAGTTGATACTTATATATATTTATTCCCGACGTTTCGGATTCTTTTTAGGATCCATAATCACGGGCAGACTGCATCATGGATGCTGAAAAGAATCCGAAACGTCGGTAATAAATATATTTAAGTAACGCGAAAAATCCGTAAATTAGTGGATTGGATATGTATAATAATCGCGTAAATAAAAGAAATAATTATGTAGTTCTTATTTTAAAACGCACACGTGGTACCATCTTCAATAAAATAAACGATATTTGTGAACATCCCTTATAACAACGCAAAAGTTTATTCGGTATTTACCAGATAACAAACACTTCGTTGAAAGCGTTGAGGTTAAATCATTATTAATTTGTTTCGTAAGCTATTAGCTTTTTTTTAATTAATTGCCTATGAGCGGATACGATCTTTGACACCTCTCCATTTTTCAGTTATTTCTGCTGATATTGTGTTTTACACTTTCTTGAAACAAATGGCGTTCCATGCACGTAATTGATAAGTGATTGCCGCTTGTAGTAGGATTATTTTATTTTTACTTTTGACGTTGGAATAGTTAAAAATATTTTCACTCAACTAATGAATTGGCTTTGCAATTTAATATTGATGTCTACAGTTTTATTACATTGAAGATTCAAAAGCGTTCTGTCGTTTTTTTATCTTTACTCGTTTATGCAATAGGTTTTCTTAGTAGCTCATAAGCGGTGACATTGTACGGTCCATTAACAACCATTATTATAAAATAAACCAGATTTTGTCCATAGTAACGCAGAAAGAGGTTAGTATTGGCCTTTGCTCAGTTGCTGTAAGTGGCCGCCAGTAAGAGGGTTCTTACTAGCACAAAGACTACACTCGAGAGGAGGAGCCGTCTTTTGCGCACGACTAAAACAACTTTGCTGGTTGTCCAAACTCCGAGATGATGATGCTCTTAAAGGCCAAGATGTGCCAGGGTCACCGAAGAGTGGCATCAGGTTCACGATATCTCGGCTGAAGTGATGAAAGAAAGGAGGAACTGTCGGTTTTTTTTATACACCGACTGTTTCAGCAAAAGACTTAGGACTTTTTAGACGATTAAAAAAAAAGTAAAACAATAGAATGTCTTGTTTTAAGAGAGATAACGGTGATATATCAGTTGATTGTAAATCTTTTTATAACACGTATGCAATGTTTTAAAATGTTTGCATGTTTATTTGTTATTGTTAATGGTAAATATTTGATCGTTATAATTGCTTGTATTGAACTCTTGATAATATACATATGAACATTACCAAATCTCTTTCGGCGCATATGTAAGGTCCTGGTCGCAACAACACGTGTAGGCCCTCTTCAGCAGCTATCTGTACGAAACGAGCGACATCCCGATCGCCCTCAAATATGTATTGACCCTCTTCGGGCTCATGATAACTCCATTCAACGTATCTGTAAGTGTAAAGGATTTTTAACTTTGCCAAATCACTATTGAAGCGACCTACGGTAATGGTAATAGTATAATCTTCCTTCTTCCTCCTAGCCATTTTCCTAACTCAGTTTTGATGGGTTTCTAATCGAACCAGGTTTACCAGATTGACAGTTGTGACACAGAGCAACCTACCAAATCCGAGAAGTAAATTGCATTCAACAGACGGATTATAGCTCAATTAATTAAGTCATTGACGTATTATAAACTTTGCGTAGTTGGTCCTTGTTGCATGGAGTATTTTATTTTCAGGTAATCGGGTAAACGGCATATTTCGACCTAACCGACCAGAAAATAACGACACAAAAAGTTTTTCTTCCTCAGGTTTCGAACCCATGAGCTGAGATACGGAGATGTTTAAATGCTATATTGTGATACTTAGCAATAGTGTTCTTGAAGCGGATGTCGATTCCGACACCGAAAAAAAAATTGATCAACTGTCTGTAAGAGAGATTGTAGTACACATTGCGTTACTTTTACTACATGATTTGAACCTATTACTTCCGGTTTGCAATGTCTGAGTGCGGTAGAATATTAGGCAACGGAAGCAGTTAGCAATATTATTAGCGCAATTTAGATTTGTTTGGATGATACCGTTTTTGATCCATCATTAACCGTTACTTACGTCGATACTGCATTAAGACCTCCAGCTTTCAATTTACGTAACCGATCCCTCCAATAAGCTGATGGTAATCTGAAGTAGTGTAAAGAACCCGATATAATTCGGAGCACTTTACCATCCAGGACAAATTCATCTCCAACGACGCTTATATTACGTCCGACCTGTAAAATAACATAAGGAATTCGACATGTTACGTTGCGTTATTAATGATTGTTAATTGCGTATAAAATGGACATTTCTTAATAAAAAATATTTGAATCAAAACACTTGGAAACGATCACTGGATCTTTCGCATGAAGTTGGACAAAAATAACTCCACATGAAAAAATAGGTCGGCTGAGACTAGCAATGTTTATTGTGGTCAACTTATGACAGCCGGTAATTTTCCGACGGCCTAATATAATTGAAAATAAATCTTTAAAAAACGTTCAGTTTGTTAGACAGAGCGTAATAAATTAAGTAAATTTTATATCACCACAATGGAATAAAGTTATTACTAATATTTAAGAAATGTAAAAAATAAGCTATATAGATATAATAATATTTTAGATCTATATAGTGATAAACTTGAGTAAGAACGAAAACAAAAAGCATAATTATTCGTGACATTGAATTACATGGGAAGATTTCTAAAATTTGATGCGACCAGGTAAGTAGTAAATAATTATTTGTATCTATTATAACTTACAGTAATATTATACAGGCTAAAAATACGTTTTGTTAACGTTATTAATTTAAAACGGTCATAACTGAGCGATATAATCTTAGAATACCAATTTTTATTTAAATGGGTTTTCTTTGTATTAAGCGTGGGAAAATAATAGTCGGAACCTGAATTTTTATTCTGTTAAATAATTACTAATGACGATTAATCAACGTTAATGTTATTTGATTAAATCAACTGTTTGCAAAACGGATAATAATTTCGAAGAGTCGTTCATAGTTACGAGACCTTCAAAGATAACCTGACCTGCGATAAAATAAAAAAGAAACAAGTTAGAAATTTATGCAAAAAAAGACATCAAAGATCATGCAAAGATGAGAGAATGTGAATATGTTATGTTATAATAAAAATCAATATTTTTGAAAGAATAAAGTCTTGTATAAGTGTTAAATCTTTTCTAAAAAAAGCAAACCATATTTGATTCCATATTTTGCATTCTTTTCAAACTTAAAACAAAAAAGAGTTGATTAAGATAATTATGAGCAAAAAGGTACAAATCTACCGATGGTAGTAGACAAATAGATTATTCATAGGTAGTTAGCCTTTGAATTAATGACAATAACCATTTATTTATTCTTTTGCACATGACTATGTACACAGATGGGCTTAATGCCCTATTTAATTAAGCATTGTATAACAACGCATTTTAAGATAGTTCAGAAAAATCATATAGGTTAGGAGCATGATTATAAATTTACTAAAATAAAGTAGAGCGTAGAAGTTCACTAAAAATATAATATATTTAAAAAAAAAGTATTAATATATTGCACTTACAATAAACGCGTGTTGATTAACGTCTAAGTGGATAGTAATTATAATACTTTGTTTTTGGACGCTATTTGACTTTGAAAATAACTTTTTTAATATATCCGGTAAAGTGCGCGATACTAGTGTTTCATGCATTTTTTCTGTATGGAATACCATAACGCCATCTACATGTTTTTACGCCAACATTTCAAGTTTAACGGAACTGTGTCCAGAGCTAAATAAGACTAGTTGTTTTTTCAGTAATTATTAATTAGCCTTATATAGTTAGTATATTCTTTAAAACAACGTAGCTATTTCAATTCTTCACATATTTAAGTAATCAATAGTAGTCGTTGTGCATTGGGTGACAGGGCCTTTGATAACATGCATGCATCATACGGAATTACATGACCTCATGTGTTATTTTCGTGGATACAAAATAACATAGCATTTTTCCTTGTATGAAGTACAACACTATCAAAGTTATTACATAGCCCAATGAGAATTGGAATTAATGTTATCATCGTACCACATGGCAACGAAGTAGAGACATATTTGTAGGTATCGTCTTATTACTAATTTACCACTGAGATCTCAACTAGTTAGTTACAGTCGCCTTATACGGTCTACTAAACGGCACAACTAAACTTTATTTTGAATTACTACACAGATTTATCATCTTTGCAAAACTGATACTAAAATGGTAATTTTAATCAAGAAGTTTTGAGATTAATGGGTACTATTGTATTCAGTTTTAAAATTAATCGGATTCCATGCAAGTGATTAATCCCACCTTCTCTATTGATATTTTCTAATTTTATAGCTTTACTAATCATCTTTGTGTTTATAGGACTAAGGCAAAACAAATGTCTATGGCATATATACAAAAACAAACAAATAACTACCAAAAAAAAAAAACAAAATTAAACGGTTTCGAGACAAATAAACATAATAAAATAATGAAAATGATTTTGACAAAAGGTATCTTTATTGACTTCGAACAAAGACTTTAAATACGCTTGTTTGTATATTTTTATTGTATCTCACACGTTTCATCGTAAAACGGAGCTTTAATAATTTTCATTTTCCTAATTTAAAATAAAGTTGTACAAAAAAGATTTTACGCTCGCATAAACCTGTACATAATTATGTAATTAAAAATATGTTAATATTTATTATTGTTACATTGATAACCGTGTTAATTTAAGAACAGTTTTTTTAAGTTTTGCTTTTAGTTTTTTTTATGTAAAATGTTGTTACATTTTATATTATCAATAAAAATTCAATTTCTACTAAATGACAAAAATAAATATCTCATATATACACTATAGAGCAGTAATTTACTCGTTATTAGTTTTGCTCTTTAAAGATAGAAGCCAGATAATACTGTTGTGGTTAACCACATAGACTATAAGCTGGCTTACATAAAAGTAAACTAAAATAGAAAAAAATGGTTCTCAACAAAGCAAAAAGTAATCTAATAAATATTTAAAATATTATTTATTTCAGCTATAGAAGTTTTGTTCTTTTACCAATGGTAAACGTGCTGTTTGGAATTTTCTTAACAATATTAATGCTTCTGTATGACCTGTTCAACTCTTCAACATGTTCAACATGTTTAAAAAGTTTACCAAAATTCACATACACCTTTACTTCAACTTAGGATTACATAAAAAGAAAAATTGCGTTAAAAAAGTTTTTTCTTTAATTTTGATAAAGCGTCGATTAAAGCAGGATGTTTCAAGCGATACGACTCGTGTATGACGAGCAACTCCACTTTGCGACGTGGGATATTCAGCTTCTTTTACCATAGTTAGGGTGCTCTTTGGACGCGCGAAAATAGATGACGCTTGAGCGCTGCACTTCTAGTTATACCTTGTAGGTTTTTTCTTCTTAACTTTGATAAGGGTCAGGCTAACAACACCTACCCCCTAACTCTCTCCGCCAAACAAATAATGCTTATACCGCTAGTAAAGTTGTTTGTTAGTATCAAAATTCACCTGTGTGTACGTATCGCTGTTCAAAGCCTTGATCAGCACAGGTTCGCTTGGCTCAGCGTGGACCGACCAATCGGCATTGACAAATCCATAGCATAGTACAGCCAGCAGCAGTCTTCCTTGGAATAAAGACATTCCAATTTGAAGATCTGCAAACAAAATAGTTGAAACAGTGTCCCTCCAACGCTGTGGAATAAGTATAGAAGATAAATTTTTCAATCGAATTTCGGACCAAAAATATTTTTTTAATGCAACTAATGTTTAATAATAATGAAGTTTAGTTACATATGTATTCTAAATCTACTTTAAGAAGTTGTAGACTTTCATTACTAACGCACTAACTAAATATAAAAATATTGTTAAAACTAATTTTACTAAACAAGAGATTAAAATTAAAAAAGACAGGTATTTGTTTCAGATCATTTAATTTAATGGTCGAATTTAGTACGTAAATAAAGTTAGTAGTGAAATAAAAGTCAATACTTTTAAAATGGGCGCGTAATGCAATTGAGCCGCCATTGTACTTTTGTTCACACTCAGGTCATTTTATTTAACCCTTATTCTCGGCATAGTATTCAAGTGGCAATTAATATTTTGTTCAATTTTATGATAGTTATAAAAAATAGAAACTTGTGTACAATAATAAGTATTTATTGGATTTATACTGCAAATTGCTGAAATTGTACAAAAAGCGTTAAAAAATTTAGGAACTAATATACATGAATAAATTGATTTTATAATATATCGTAAACTGCTTCAAAGCAGCAAGACCATGCATAGCCTACTAAAATTAACCACAAAATATTTTTATAACTAATTATTTGTTTTCTAATTAATATAAAGCAAAAATACATGATGTATTTAATGAATGATGAATTGAAACATATTGGATGCTCATCGTATTGCAAATTGATTAACGAACGTACGTATTTTGTAAGTATGATATAATTTTTTGTCATTAAAAACAAAGCTATCAATACATGATATTTTCCTCTATAAAACTCTTTATAATCAATAAACAATATGTCCTCAAAAGAGTTTCGAATTTAAATCAGTCACTCAATACTGAACGAAGAATGTTCATCATTATGCGAAACAACATTGCGGGTCGCGACGGTTAAATATTTCTATTTTAATTCAATGGAAATGTACTTAATTGTACTAAAGTTAAGAACTAATGCAAACTAGCACAATGACGTTTTAATGAGCTAGATTTTTTTTCGCACTTGAATTAATAATATTTTGATTCGTGTTGGCTAGCACTATTATTTAAGTAAATTTTTCAATGGTGTTTAGAATTAACAGTCTAGAATATACCGGTAGATTATTATAATTTTTATCACTTTAAGGATTATAACTTCAACTATTCTTAAAACGACTGTAGCAAACTAAGTCCTAGCAGTCACAAAGAGCTATGTACAAAGTAAAGTATCCATGTCAAGAGCACACTAATTGTATTTGTAGAACAATAGTTTTTCTCGATTGCAAAAATTACACCAAATCAAAAATAGACAAAATGTAGATTTTATAATAACACAGTTTTTATCATTTTTGTTAAACTAAAATTATTTGCGTCTGTCTCGTGAATCTATTTATATACTTCAACGATTATTTTAATGTAAATGTTACTTTTAAGTTCTTAAAAATATGTCACTTACCCTAAAATTTAAATGACAACATAATTTTATTTAATATTGGCTAAAAAAAACAATAAAATTAGAAAAAAATCATTTTTATTGTGTAAAACTGTTAAAAATAAATTATATTATATGTTAACAGAGTGCATTTAATTAAAAAAAAACATACAACAAACACGAAATAATGATGTGATAAGTCGAAATACTACTTTAACTTATGAGATTGCAACATTTAGCAAACATTTTCACGCATAAAATTAATTTAACATTTTAATTTGTTCCACATATAATTAGCTTACAGTTTTAATAGCGTCGAAAATTGCGTAACATTCACTTAAATACAATAAATTGAGGAAAGAATTAGATCATTTTGTATGTCATATCGGTTTTATAAAGATTTACTTAAGACAAAATGACGGACATGACAAGAAATTGACGGAAAGAAAAATTTTTTGCTTAGATTTGTATTGGATAACGGACACATGACTGGATATATCTATAATAAATAAATATTATTTATATACAACGTCACTATCTAGCTCCCTGCGTTAAGAATTTGATGTTGCATCTAATGCATCAGCATCAACCCTATATATATATATTAGTTATAGTGCCTTTTCAACTGCAGTAGAAGTGTTTTCATTAAACGGCTTTATTAAAATATGATCCATAGTGGTACTGTCCTAGTAGTTTCTTTACGGTACTGTCCTATTAGACTTTTAATAGTGCCTTCACGGTATGAGAAGCCACTATTAAAAGAATTTAAAGTATTAGTTATGATTTTTAGAGTAGTATCTGTCTTAATCCTTTAAGTTTTATGTTTCTATTTGTTTCTAGGATTTAAAAAACCCCTTAATGAAGAAGGCGTGCATTGGCGTGGTCTATGTCCAGCATAACTAACACAGGCAGAGGATAATAATGATTTGTTTCTATACTTCTATACTATAAGGATATGTCACATTATAACAACATTAAAATAAAATAAATCTATTAAGAATCTTATTATTCTCTGCTTGCACTTGCATTATCATGGCATCTCATTAAGTTAATAAGTAGTCCTGTACATGAAAATATATAAGTATTTTATTTAATGATTAATAATGTACATGTCATAATCGTATTATTTAAATTTTATTAAAAAAAATATAGTGTTATTTTATGGCATCCTTTTACTACGTTCGAAAGTGTCCATTAATCATAAATCGCGAGCGCTTATTTATAATAAGGCTTTTAAAATCAAATCGCCAACAGCACCATTGGCACTATGGTATTAACTCAATCGATCCACTAAATCAAGTTCGGAAGACGGAAATTAAGGCATTAATAAGGTTGTTCAAAACTATTAGGTTTATTTTTTCTAGTTTAGATTTTCAATCGGGCGTACTTTGATCGATGTTTAAAAAAACGTAAACAAGAAAGGAAGTCGTGACATTGATTCAAAGGATCATTAAAGTGTAATGTCTGATTATAAACTTTACATATCTGTATTATTAATTACTTTTACATATCTGTATTATTATGTAAGAGTAAATGAAAATAAAAGACGTCTGGGTGTCTTACCGGTCGCGGCAACGGTGTGCGTCGCGTATGTTGGTGCCACTGAACTCACTTGCCCCGGCGATGTAGGTAGGTTACTAAAGCGGGCCTAGTGTTTTCTATGTAAGCGGTTTTTGTAAGCAAAGCACACGACGCGACCGCTCGCTTCGATATCCCCTTTGACACTCGACTCGGCCCCAGTGTGATCGCTCTTTTGTTGTTGAACTTGATTTGCTTCGGCCGTTTGCCGCGAATAGGGCCCGGTTGTTTTTCATTTTTTTATGTGCATCTTTAACAGCCAGTCGTTTAATCAATATATACATAAGAATTATTAAAAAAGGTGTGTTTTAGTGCAATCTTTTTCAAATGTACATATAGAGCTTCTTTCTGATGTTATGCATTCCTTTTTCTTTGTCCAGTCAGTTCTTCTGTGGAATGCGTTACCTCTTGAGATCAGGATGGCAGAGAGTCGCTTCACTTTTAAAAGAAAAGCTCGGGAACACTTATTCAAAAAGCTGTTAGAAGAGTAACGATTCAGTCGCTGGGAGGAAGGCTTAGTACATATTAATAGTATATTTTATATATGTATATTTATTTATATTATTAATAGTATTTGTAATATGTAAGTATTTATTTTTACAGCTTACATTCCATAAACTTATAAAAATTTAACTATTTTCTCTGTACCACCCAAAGGTTGACTGATAGATAATGCTTTTAGGCATTAAGTCCACCATTGTTTTTATATGTGCATTAAGCTTTAAGAAGTAAAATGAAATTAGCTATATGAAGCTTGTTCATGAATTTATCATTAAGTCATGATATTTCTCTGTCCCCTGATTAAATCATAAATAAAAGTTCATTTAACGTCTTAAAAAGGTAATGTATTGAACAAATACCTGATGATTAAACTCCATTTCTGTCTCCAACTATATCAATAATTAATTGTTTGCCACGTTTTAATATGTTTACGAAGTTTAATGACATTCATAATTTTTATTTAATTTCCTAGCTTAAAAGTCATAAGAACTATTGGTATTCTGCATTGGTAATATGATAAAATACATTTAAATTTATTATATTCCTATAAATTTTGTTCCTTATGAAGATTACGAAATGTACCTTAAATTATTCATCCTAATCCGCTAGAATATATTCTTGCTGATATATTCGTTGACAGCCTTAATTTTATAATATTAAGAAGTGTTGAGTAAAGAAATTATATAAATTTAATTTTCTTATCAATTTAGATTCAACAAATTAAAATGTTGTAAGTACTTGAAGTAAGATACAGTAGAATGTTATCGAAAATATTTGTAACAATTACATTTTGACCCAACTTACAACAACTTCCAGCAAGTATGAATTCCATTTATAAACAAAACTGCATACCTCTAATTTTTCTTTGAAGGTGGTAGTTCATACCGGAGACCTACCACCGCGGTGCTTATTTCTGCCACAAATTAGTAGTGTATAACACTAACATGATCCGGTTCGAAGGGCACCGTAGCCAGCGTAATTACTGAAAAGAAGAGAAATTCTTCACTGAACTTCAAAGATTTAAGGTAACAGGATGGCGATCGGACTTATGGCACCTCAATTGCATTTTTTTAGGCCGACATTTCTTTTACCATTAGGTAAATGTCCTTCGTCGCTTGTCGCTTTTTTTACCCTCAAACTAATTAGTTGTTGTATATACGTCGGTTAGAATTGTTTTTAATGTTAGCAACAACAATAAGCGATACTGATTTTTCTGGCATTCATATCATCCGTAACATATTAATTTAAGGCAGTTTTTATCAGTAGCATTATTTAAATATTTTGACGGCATAAATGTCAACCATTTCGGCTGACCCTAAATCATTGCGCCATGGAACATTTCAGATTCGGATTAATTTTTTTTAATTAACGCCCCTTGCTTGAGAGGTCTTGTGTGAAGGCTGGGTAGAAAAAATTGTTGTCTTTCAAAAATATAACACTCTTTTAATTTAGAAATTAAAAAAGTGTTTTAGTTTTTAATTTCAAATTTTTCATTTTATTTTGGAACCTTAAGCACCGACCGAAGATATTCTTTTGTACATGTTCGATTGTTCGCCCTAAGCTTTCCATTCGTTGTATAGGGACCCACTGTTCAGCCATGACGGACTTTCTATAATTTGAACACTTTGTATAGAGGCCAGGTTATTTTATACATGTTGACTCTGCTCTAGTTTTTGGCTATCCTCTTGCCTTGTAGCGTATGCTAGGCGATTTGCATACGCTTTTCTAGTGAGCCAATACAGTTATCAATATACTTGTCACTGTGCACTTAAAAGACACAGAAATAGGCATCAGCGCACCCATCTAGCTAGCCACTAGTAAACACAAAACCTTTAAAATCATTCTCATAAATATACTAAAAACTTGCGTATTAGACATAAAACATATTTGAATGAAACAGTTAATAATTGATTCACCTCAACTGGTTTTGCAGTCCTACTTCCTTATGAAAGCGACTTGGTATGTCAGTTTTTATACGTCTGCTAAGAGTCATTGCACAGCTAACCCACTCCCCAAAGTCAAAGGTCCAACGAAGTTCCGTTAGCCCCTTTCGAACGATAAAATAGACGTAACATGTCTTGAATGGCAATTAGTAAAGCTTAAACTCATTACCTCCTTAATGTTACGAGATACGTGTGTCTATATTGGTGAAACGATTGTCTGGAACGATAACAGAAAAAAAACTGTTAAACTATTTTACTATCGATGAGTATGAACGAGAGCCAACAACTACGCGTTTAATTTTTAAGCTTACTCTGCCCTAGGGTTTATTATTTATAAGTCATGACTTTATAATCCCTGGGTAATTTTGGTTACGTAAAAAACATTGTTACTAGAGTTACTCTCAGACGATTTAGCCTCTTGTTTTGCATCTATCACTTCTTTACGAGCCTCGAGGCCATCTAGTCTAGTCATCTAGTAGTAGTATGTTATAAATGAGGTATGTTTTGTAGAAATATCTATACCTAATGATTACTTTAATTTCCAAAAAGTCTATTTATTATTATCTATTATTAATATATTATTATGTCTAACTCTCTAAGACCTTCGCCAATTCACGTAAGATTTTTTGTTTTAATTTTTTTTGTTCTAATTATAAATCAAATAAAACTTTGAACTAGAGATTTGGCTAAACTAGAAAGTATTTCCAGATAAATTATTCGCTGCATGAATAATTTGAAATACTATATTTTCTGAACAATATATACAGACTAAAAAGTTCTTTGTTAATTTTAATTAAATTTACAAAGTTTAGCACTATCACTTTCTACACTTTTAACGGAAAGGACGTTCGCATATGTCAGTAAAATTTCAATCGATCTAAAATTGTTATTCATGACTCGGAGATCGGTTTTTAAAATCGAATAGCCATCGAGTATTAAATTAAAAGATATCGTTCGAAGACCAATTACTGATACTGATAATAATATAAATAATCTTCTCCAAATTGATTTCAATTGATTATATTTCGATTTTACATATTTGATTCAGGCTTCTACGTAACAAATGGACGTGGTAACACTGGTGCACCCCTCTTTTTTATAATGTGATGGGATTTATTACCCACAAGACCGGAGTGATAAGGAGCAGAACTGATGTTTTACATACCCATACGATGCATCATCATAACATTATAGCATATGTCAGTCCACTGCTGGACATTTTCCGAGTTCTGCGGCTTATGTCACCGGCCGACTGCCACTTCAGCTTGCTAATCCCGTGGGCTATATCGGTGACTCTGGTTCAATGTCAGGTCACATCATTTCTGATGCGGTCCTTAGAGATACTAGTCCAAAGATCGATCGATCCGAGCATACGATGCATGGATAATCTTAATTTAAATGAGTTGTTATTATTATCATAATTTACAGGCAATCGGGTTGTCCGACCGCATTGTCCCAACCATTTTGGAAAGAATAATGTCAAGTCATCGCAGGGTCACCAATAACCTCGGGTTTCAACTATGCGATTGGCGTATAAATTTCCATTTATTTGTATGAAATACGGACACCTGATCTGACAACCCCGCATAAAATTGCTCACTCTAACGTTAATGGTGGATTTTTTTGATTTCGGAGATTTTTTTGTCGTGGAGCCTTGCAGATAGTTGCACAATAGGTAGCTTATCTTAATTTTATCTCAGTCAAACTGCATGCCGAGTCCCACATGGACCAGTAATAAGTACGTAAAGGGCAAGTTTATCATTAACATCTTCGATTAAAATCCATTTGAACCAATAATCTGCTGACGTGACATCACAAATAATTTTTTATAATTATTGGTCTTAAAACATATTTATCCCCCTCTGGCTCCGGCTTCGATTTCACGACAAGGGCTTACTCCTGTTGTGAGTAAGTACTTTTTACTTCCATAGATCATTCCATGGATCGAGAATTGTGTTGATGAATAGTTATCCAGATGTAATCACGGAGTGACAGTCTTCTAACAATAATACAATTATATATGTAGTGACAGATTATTTTCCTTCTGGAAAACTCGGCTCTTATGAATACGATGACACCGAAACTGTTAATGAATGATGGTATTAAATATGATTAATGATGATGATGATGATTAATTTGAAACTTTATAGTTTTGCGTCAAATATCAAAATTAATAATGTCATTGTAAAATATAGAGATGTATAGGTACTGAAGCTACTGAAAGAGCACGATTAAAACGCACTTTTCCGAAAAAATTTCAAAAGAAAATATTGTATCACTATATTAATTCACCGTTACACAAATACGAGGGTAACTCAAAATGGTTTTCAGTTTTTTTTTTTAAAGAAAAAGCATTGACTTGTTTGGTTTAATTTTTATAAGGCAAAAATGCTACATTCATGTCATTCTTTATATCGAAAAAATATAGTTCTATTTAGTATTATTTTTATTAAATTTCAAATTATTCCTCTGGCCAAGTATTTAGATTTACTATAGCTAATAGTATGTTGCATAAAACCATAAAAGCCAGCTTTTAATTGTTCTGTTTCGTCTTCTAAGTATATTCATTTCTTTTCTTTCAATTTAAGTTTTTAAATTTAGGAAGGTATGCACCGAAACAATTATTTTAAATTTTACTTAAGCATGGATTCAACTAGATAATTAAACTTGTAATACGTATTTGCACATTTTTTTGTATGCTAGTAGATTATAAATGATAAGAAAAGAAATTAAAACAATTACTGTAATGGAGATCTAGAGATTTATTGTCGACTTAAAATAGATGGAAATTGTTAACTTATGGAGACATATGGAAACTTAAAATATATTGAAAATATTTGGAAATGGATAAAGGTTATAATTATTTTTTATTTTTATAATTATTAATAAGATCATACGTACTTAATTGTTAACTATATAATTATTTAAACCGTAGTGAATTGAATTAATGATAAAACATTGACTTTAAATTTCTGATTTCCTTTTTTTTCGTTGAGCTTCTTGCTTTGCTTATTGTTGTGTGTATTTAATGTATAATTAAAATACAATGAACATGGTCAGATTATACTTTTTTCGTTTTCATAAAAGTTAAAATAAGATTCGGTGATATTAACTATTGTTTTCAAATTTCTATTTGATATAGTTAAAGACAAATCAGACGGTCTTAGATTATCTTGTAACGTAAAAAAATTAATGATAAACCTTCAAAGCTTTATTTTTCGTTGTTTCTTCCCAGCCATTTAGAGTTTTCTTTTTTCCATCTATATTTACTTGAATAATATTCTTTTACGCATAGCGACTAGCATCTGACCTTTACAAAAATTCATGATGGATTACATATCAGTAAACTGCAATACAATAAGGTCCGACAGCTGTTACGGCTGCCAAAGATAATCTTGACAACTTTCACATGCCCATTGGATACATGCATCATTATTAACCATACTAACTAGAACACAAATTTTTATCCCAGCAGGATTCGAGACCTCAAAGATTTTTACATGCCCATCCTACGCATGGATCATCTTACTTTCCAGACAAATGGGCGATTGCCCTAACCAGCTAAGATACAATGAAAACGTGTTGATTGTCTGCAGGATTCGAACCCATGACTTCCGATTCTAAAGCACTCGCCCTTACCACTAGGCTACGGAGGTAGTTAAAATTATATGGCTATTTACTATTTTGTTTTGTTATATGTATCGGTTATATATCACAATGTAATCATTTAAGAACAGTCATTTATCTAAATGTATAGATAAAAACTGTAAGGTACAATTAAGGTAACATGGTAAACATAAGGTTAATAAATAATAATTAGTAAAAATATGCCTATACATATTAATGTAAATATGTAACGTGTTAAGTCGTTTATGATTTGAATTATCGACATTCTTTAGAATAATAAAGAAGATGCTTGTATTATCGAGCCGCAGCCAAGCGATGAGAACAGTACACCACATGGCTCCGAAACTTAACTTTTAAAAACGCAGACTGTGAGCCGTATTTTAAAGTCTTGTTTTGAGCGCAACTAGTTTTTTTTTAAAGTCAATTTCGATTTTTTTGAAATCTGTGAATTAGATTAGACATGACGTCAATATGGACCCAAATAATTTCTATTTATAACAATAAATATTGCTGATGCGCAAAATGTCGAAGAATGCTATTTAGAAACAAGAAGACTGTATGCACATCATCATCATCAGCCTTTGAAATAATACGCTCCTAATACGCCCCTAATACGCCCTATCCATTAGAGAGTTTTGGACCCCACCACGCTGGTCCAATGCGGTATGGTGGGAGGACCGACTTTTTCATGCCCATCCGACGCTTGAATCATCGCACTTTTCGGACAATTGGGTGATCAAAAACAAGAAACAAGACTAACAAATTATTATGTCCCCGTAGGATTCTAACCCACGACCTCCGGTTTCTTTTTAATGTTTTTTTTTAATATCAAATCAGGTAAAATATACACAGCAAGTAAAATATAAACTGATAAGAATTAAGTCGATATTTATAGAAAGCATCGTTGTCCAAACCTTCTGCTTCTTTGATGGATTGCTCCTTAAGGCCTCTTCCTTAAGGTGTGTAGGCCTACGAGAAGAATGCTAATACACTAATAAGAATGAAACTCAATCCAATTTAATTCCAATTACATTCAATTCTATTAATTGATAAAATAAAACTCAATATCAAGGCATACGTTTTGTTAGGTTTAAGCTCTATTCAGCGTAGTTCCGAGATATTTATCACTTGTTAATTAATTTCGAGTTTTCTGCAAATCCTGAAAAACCAAAAAGAAACTAACTTTATGTTACACAAGATACGAGTAAAATTTATGTAGCATTAACAAAGTGGGTCAAGCAACTACCAGGGATTTACATGTCCTCTATTTTATATTGTTTTATAGAATAGTAAGTTTTGTTATTCTTCCCTTCCCAATGTTTACAACGCAATTACTACTATAAAATAAAATTTTAACAAAAAAAACTGATTTCAAAACAAAAACGTATTCAAAACAAATTAAAATGCACTTAAAACGACCGCCCTTAGCCGATGAAAGATTCATTCAAGTATCGTTAATTTGCTCCTAAGATTTGAAGAGTTCCATCGCTTTTTCATAGATTCTATTATCAGTACCTAACCAAACTCTAATGAAACTGCCATTGAACTACATTCTTTGTAATAAATAAATAAAAAAGAATCATCGAAATTTATTGGGGTGATATTGAGCTTAGATTGTAAAGATTTGTTGAGAGCATATTTAATAAATTTAGACATTCAATTTTTTCATGTTTTTGTTCTGAAAATTTAGACAAATTACTTGGTACAAACGAAAGCACAGCTCAAATAATAAAACATCCAATCGGTTCACCAGGAAATGTTCTAAGGTAAAATAGGCTATGAGAAGGCGTCCGTAAATCGAATGAAGAGTATAATCGAAAGGATGAAGAGGATTTTGATTGAGAGTTTTTTAATTTCTATGCATATCGTTTGTTTTGAAATAGTTTTTGGTTTGAAGCCGGTTTTTTTGTTAAAATTTAGTTAAATAGTAACATTGTAATAAATAACTGATAGATATATAATCAAACAACATTTATAAAATTTTTGTCTGTCTGTTGAACTGGCTACTGTCTTGAAAGGCTGGTTCAATTTTGACGGGACTTTCAATGGAAGATAGCTGATGTAACTGAGAATAACTGAGTCGTCTTATTTTTAAGAAAATATTAAAGCTACCGTGGACGAAGTCGCACAAGTGTGCTAATGTGGATTCGTGCGCCTATCCTTATAATGAGAGAAGTGTCAATGCAAATCATAGGCTTTCAAAAACCACTTACAAGTTAGATGAGAAAAGGTTCCTAGAACTGACTCCTTGAATACTCAAAGAGTATCGTAAAAATACAACATATTTCTAGTAAAATATAGAGTATGCACTTAGAACAATAATATTTACATTTAAATTATTACCATCCAAATATATAGTCCCCTGAGAAGATACCAACAGGTATTCGTGATACGCCTGCGAGAATTGAGACATCAACTATCCACCAACAATTATTGTAAGCCTGCCTTTTGAGAAACCATATTGTTGGCCAGCTAGGATATGTTTAATTTAATAGTTAATTGTTTTCACATTTTAATAAATCTAACGTATTGCCGGTTAGATATAAATGAAACTGTAGTTTTTTAAAGTTTTAGCGCACCTGATTTATAATAACCAAAAAGTGGGAACATTTATTTACATTGGGTTATTTACAATTTTTATTTTAAAACAAACGCAAATTAATTGAATTTTAGAAAATACTTTTCTAAAATTCAATCTAAATTGCGTTTAGTTTTGAAAATCGAGGAAATACTCTAATATAGGATTAAACATCAAATATCCTGGATTTTCCTACCAATAGTGGTTTTGTAGTAGATGCAATCGTACTAGAATAATAAACCCAGTATAGCCAAGTTTAGAGAAGTACAAAATGAAAGGTTGCAGAATTCACTTAAACAACAGATAGGGCATTGTCGATAAACGCGCAGACACATCGCCCACATCTACGAATAGTATGCGAGGGCTTACTGAGTCAAGGTCGGACCATGCTAATACTTAGTCCCGAACTGCAACTAAAGTCCGCTTCGCCACATTAAAATGTATCACTAATTGGAAGACATCGAACCTCTAAAAGTTTCTAAGTAGGATGTCAAGATAGGCGAGGAGAGTTATGAAAGTGACCACCACCATGTGGATACTACTAGAAGAGAGAGGAGAGACTTTAAATCGTGTGGCCTCTGAAACTGGTGTTTCAAAGAAACTTTAATGTTTAATATAAAAATATCCTTCTTTTTTTACTGGTTTCATAGACAATTAATAAGTTGCCAAAAGTTTATAATAAAGGTGAACATTGGTCTGAGCGTTAAAAGTACCTTACCAGTATTAATGACTAGTCAGAATTTTTAAAAATTAAATTAACCTGTCTAAGGACTCATTCATCATCATCACCATCAGCCTGTGTTAGTCCACTGTATCCCATCAGTTGGTCCATTCGTCTGATGGTGGACCGACTTCAGACTTTAAGACAAAAGGTAGATCGGACCAAATTGCCTAAGAAAAATTATTGACACTTTGTTGAGTCCCCGCAGGATTCGAACCCAAGACCTGCGGTTTTTAAAGCACACGCCCTTACCACTAGGACTTATTGGACTTATGTAATATATAATTATATTTAAATATGTATAGCTATTGGTTTGTAAATATGCATGACCTTTACGTAAATATAGTATTTAGTTTTCTACTATACTTTCGTAATTTCACTTGTCTGTGCTACTCTCAACTTCTACCTTGTTGCACTACCCTAAGGTTGACTTGTAGAAAATTAAGTATTTTAATAAAATTAATGAAAGTGAGTAATATGACGTTGAATGGAAAAAATAAAGGATTTCTGGTCTAAAGATAACATAGCAGCTGGTCTTAAAATTAAGTTGTTTATTTTTACTACGTTTTTTATTTATTGCGACATAGTTTCATTCACATAAAAAAATAAAGCGTAGCCGATATGAATAAACAAAAATGGAAACACCGTGGAAAAGGTGTAATAATTTTTTTTAGAATCATTTAAAGCAATTTTTATAAAATCTAAGAATCCGTCGGGTTCAATCTAATGATACGACTCATATAATATGAAAACCGTTACACAAGGCGTTTAAAATGCGATTATTATGGTAACGTCTGCCTCCATTATGAAAAAATAACACAGTGAAAGTTTGTCGTTGGCCGTTGATACTTATGAATATACAAGTTGATTAACCTTAGACTATTTAGCAAAAAAGAAATTTTTCGATTATTATCGAGATAAAAATGTGTAGACTAAAATAGAGTATGTGGTGATTTAAGGTCACTTATATATACAACTAGCAAGTCCCCAACCCCGCTTGTGGGTGGAATTTCGTAAATTCCTACCAAATTTCAAGTCGCTACGCCTTATGGATCCAGAGATATGTGATGAGTCAATGTATAGGTGGGAATCTCCCTTATGTTTATGTTTGGGCAGGTAGTATTTCCTGAAACCGTACTTATGATACCGTATAATCATAGTAAGGTTATAGATCTGTACAGGAACCTTGATCCTGCTTTTCTTATTTTCTGAAGCTACTATGTAAGTATGAAACGAGATAGCCGTTCTACAGAAATCAGATGTAACAATATTCATTTGGTAAAGTCAAAAGTTATAATATAATTCAACGTTTTTAAGTTACCTATTAAGTATCTGTTTATTTAAATAAAACCGCCATTTTTTATATGAATAGCTTCATAAAAGACGATGTCCCTTTAACAGTCACATTCGGGCTATGAACTTATTTGTATAAAAAATAATGATTTCAGAAAAATGGAAAAACATAAAAGTTCAAGTGTCCTTTAGAGAAATATACTTTCAATGGTTTTTTAAAGTTGAAAGGTGTCATGCAATAATATTATATCCCATACATATAGCCAATTAATTATAATTACCACTAGAAATGGGATTTAGAAACGCACCACGTGTTTTTGATGCCACAATAAAGAATATATTAACACATCAGTGTTAAGCAGTACCGTTAACTTTATTTGTACTGTTGAGACTTTTTTACCATATTATCAGCGTATTTTAATCACGTTTATCTATATATGTGTATACATATGTACATAAATAGGAAAAAACATGTCATTAACCTAGAAAACATACAGAGGTGCCACTAAATAAACTTTTCCGTATTTTGATTTAGATTATAAAAGTGAAATCTTTTTTGATTTATTAAGTTTTCAGGAGTTGAAGAGTTTTTTACAACAGAAAGAGAGCTTAATTTGAGACGGCTGTTAAAATCTTTTGTTTAAATCTTTGTTGAGCCTTAGCTTTGGGCTGGTGTATGTTTAAAAGTACATAATGAAACATACGCAACCCTTCCGCGACTGATTGGCGCGTAACACGCAAACAGTACGGCTAGATACGAATAATATCTAATATTAAAACAAATAGCAAAAGGCCGAATCGTCGGGTACGGGGTGAAAGGAATGCCGGACATTAAACATAATAGTTAAGTGGAGAGCTGGATGTAAACGCCGAACAGGCGGTCTGACCTAGTGTCGGCGCATCGAAAGCGATATCGTCGCGTAATGATGGCAGGGATGGTGGCCGACGCCGCGTGGCGGAGCGTACAGTGCTCGGGCACCTCGCCATGCACACACGTCCGCCTTATGGCGCGTCGCTTGGCGCTGCTGGTGTTGCTGGCGTGCGCGGTCGCACCGCGCCGCCCGCCCTCACTTCCCGACCGCTCCGACTCCGCATCCCTAGACCCCTTCTACCTCTGGGACTACGATTCTATCGAGACGCAAACACTGCCACGCGAACCGAGTGCCAAAGTGATACTAAAAACCCAACATCCCAAAGTGAACGTGACTAAACACGTCAAACGCGACGATAAAAATAAAGTTATAAAAACTAGCATTAATATAGAGAGTTACACAAACTTTATAGTGACTAAACCCCCGCACGTTATAAAGACTAAAAGGCCGAGTGATGTTGCGAATAGACCTGTCAGTGATACCTACGATGAAGACGACTGGATGGAGTCAGATCTGCAACCGGCACCGCCAGCGAGTACGAAAAAACCTCATGCATCTCGGCGTCCTTCCACAATCCGTCGAGCTACCCGAAAACCTGGAGAAAGTAATACTACACGCCGCCCAAACGCGTCCCGGCGCACTACCACTCGAAAAAGCCACCATACTAATAAAACACATATACCGCCGAAAAAAAAGAATATACCGTGTCCACCAAAAAATACCGGTTGGTTGTCCACGTTTTTTCAAAAGAATCAATTGAAAAAATCACCGAAAAAAGAAGCTAATACAGGTTGGTTTGTAGGTAGGTGTTTCATGACGATCACTATTTTTGAAAACAGTAAAAAACCAATTATAAACATAACATTTTGTCCACTACAAAAATATATATGAAAAATATGCGGTCAAATCTTATATAGCCCGCGTCGTATTGTTTTTTTTTGTCAACAATTACCTGGTTATTTTTCCGCAATGCGTATAGGTTATGTGAAAATAAACTTTATACTTACCACTTATGAAACATTTTTAGGTCCGACTTTATCTCCTAAAAAGCCTACAGCCTAAACAGATAACTTAGGTTTGCCATTTACATACACATATATTATTTATAATGTATTAGTACTGTATAATGTATTACACTTTTAAATAAATTTAAGAGTGTAATACATTGCTGCATGCCGTATGTATACCTTTTATAGATTCATCTTCGCAGTACTGAATTTACAGCCTCACTTGAAAGTTTTATAATTTTTATACCACAAAAAGATATTTCTTTGTCTACTAAAAGGAAAGGCTCTTTGAAAATTTAAATAGAATTCACACTTCAAGGACAGCTTAACAGTTAAATCTAAGAAATCACTACCTTTAGTACTATTTCTAGTTCTTAAGACCAAATTACTTCAGGTTTAATTTAGGCAAGGTAATTTTACGTTATTGTTAGTTAATCCAATGGTAGCAACGTACAATGTTAGCTGTTGTGTTATCCGTAATTTCACAGAACAAAAAAAAGGTTATACAACTAGTAGTCTATACTACCTTGTTTCGGGTACAAGGTACACTTTTGTACAGTTACAAATATATGGAAAATATTCTTCACGTTTATCCCATACAGAAACAGTAGAATTGAATATATAGAACGTTTGTGGTGTTAGAAAAACAAGCATTTACTGAGCCAAGGGGATTTTGAGTTTCATTAAAAATTAAAATAAAAAGCTCCGCCCAGCATTATATTTCTACTTCAAAAATTACAACCATAATTATTGAAGTACAAATAAAATGTATATACGATAAAATCTTGAATAATAATTCAGAATTTTATCGCAATAACTCATGCGTTATATATTTTAACAAGACGAAACTATGTTATAAAAGATGAAAGATAATTTTGCATTATAATAAATTATACAGATAATATAAAACAAATTTTATGAATTGTTTTAGCTACATAAAAGTTTATTTTGGAATCAGTAATTATGCGGCTAATGTAACATTGAATTTAATGTATAAAAGAATAGTAGAGTGTATTATAAAATGATAAAAAAGTGTCTAATGGGTCATTATATTTATAAAAAAGTTTAATATGTCTTCGTATACGTATTAGTTTTTATTGAGGACTAAGTACCTTAAGTACATAAACGAGTTGCTACAATAGTTTAGTTTTTTGTAATCACTTATTCTTTGTTTTTAGTTTGATTCTATATTTTTACTATGAGGTTGCATTAACTCGTAGCGCTGGGCTACTTTAAATATAGCCAAAACATAGGTTAAACTACATCATCTTTTTAAAGGTTAGTAACACTATAAAAATAAGTGTAATAATTTGTGACGTTGGCCTTGTGCAACACTATAGTAAAAATCCTAAAATGAGAAATTCTTAGCGTATTGCTATGACTTAAGTTATTACTAATACGACTTGCTTTAACAATAAGTTTTAGACATTTGTAAAGTCCAGTGTTTCTTTTTCATATTTTTTATCAATTGCGCTAAAAGAATCCGCTTGTTTCGGTGGGAATAACACAGTTATTATAAGGAAATAATATCACTTAATGACTTAGAATATTGGCTGAAGACTGGAATGACGCTCTCTTTACAATGAGAAAATGTCATGTTTTACGTCTGATACATTAATTTGATTTTATATTTCATCATCACCAGCCTGTGTTAGTCCCTTGCGGAACATAGGCCCTTAATGCAAGCCTTCTTAATTTTTGGGGGTTTTTGGACTGTATCCCACCACGCTGGGCCAATGCGGGTTGGTGGGTGGATCGACTTTGTACATGCCTATCCGACGCATGGATCATCTTACTTTTCAGACAATTGGGTGAATGACCCAAGTTGCCCTAACCAACTAGGAAACAACAATAAAAATTTGTTTAGTCCCCGCAGGATTCAAACCTTCGACTTCCGGTTTCTAAAGCACACGCCCTTACCACTAGGTTACGAAGGCAGTTTTTTATATTTCATTCGCTGAAATTTCTTGTCTTCTAAGTTTTGTTCACTCATTTAAGGAGCATTTAGGGATTTAATAAACTTTCCTTGATAGTAGGAATCACAAACCGTAACATTTTCCAAAATATCTATATAATTTTTTTAAATTAAAAAGCACCCTGTCAAAAAAGTAGTTCTTCTGTTTCATTATTATTTATCGGTACCACGATCAGTGTACGTAGTTTAGTTACCTACAATGTTAAAGCAGAGGATATTTTTGAATACTTTCTGCTTATATTTTATTTAGATGTCCGAAAATAATTTTCAATTCACAACCGATCCATTAATCTTGAACTACACACAATGGTGCGATATACCTATTTCATTCTAACACATCAAAACAAACAAATTTAAATGGTATTCGTAGATCGTGGGTTCTGAAACCCACGATCTACGAATACCATCCATTGATACCACAAAGCCAGTTATTCGATTACTTTCCTGTTAACAATTACTTAGTGCTTAGCTAGATATGCGAAACATCGACGGATACTTAGACAGGTTTCTTTTTAAGCTAGACAGAACCCGTCGCTTGCTTTCGCTTGTTAAATGTGACTAGCAGTACGCGCTCCACTGACTTAAAGTTTCACCTTAGAGCTTAAAATTGGATAAATTACTCTTACGAAATTTCTTCATTCATAATTTTATTCGTTTCATGATTAATTTCTATGAATTTATTACGTGTAACTTTGTCTGTATTTGTTATATATGGTAAATACCGGATTTATGATAACTTACAACTTTTTCTGCAGGTTTTTTCTCTAGAATTTATAAGTGGTTATGGAGCTCAAGATCCTCGTGGTTTGGTGGGTGGATCGAGGAACCTCAGGGCAAACAGTCAACTACCACTACTACAACTGCAGTACCATTGACAACGTCTACAAACAATTGGTTTCAGGCGTTATTAGACTCCGAAGAGAATGATGAAGTACCCGTGTCAAGTCAATCCGGTAACTTTATGTCCGTTAAATATAATTGTGCTAACGCTCGCTTTTTTATGAAAGTGAAATCACAATGGATAATGCTTGTCCAAATTTCTACATTTCTGTATAATGTAATTGCATTAGTTAACTTTTGAAAATTTGAAGTGTAAACTTTCCATTGTTTTCGTGTTATCTGATTTTAACACGATAATTTTATTTCAGTTAAAAAACAAGAAAAGAAATCTCTGAAGAAGAATTACAAAGGATATCAGTTGATACGAGCATATATTGATGTTCAGTGGAAGGTACAGGAAATGTTGGAGCTACAGGAGGAGGGGCAAGGATCGGGCCTAATGTGGTGGACTCCACCATCGTTGAACAGCTCCACTGATCTATTGGTGCCATCCGATCTATTAGAGGATGTCAAAGATCATTTGAAATCCAACAAAATTGAATACGACGTTATTATATATGATTTGCAGGTAGCAATATAACTTTTAGCGCTTTATTGGGCATTTAAAAATAAACTAGTTACATATTTTTTTTGTTACTTAGAAAGCTATTGCCTACGAAAATCCGAGGCTTTCCAAAAAGCAGAGAATTGAACTCGAACATCTACGCGGTCATCCGATGACGTGGCGTCGTTATCATCGTTATGCTGATATTCTTCGTTACCTTGAATACATACAACTCTCTAACTCAGACATTGTTGAACTGGTGCCATTAGGAAGATCGTCAGAGGGTTTACCATTAGTAGCGGTTAAGGTAAGTTGCCATTCTTTTAATGTGTAGAAATATATAAAACAAATCGATTTTTCAAATATTTCTTTTCTTATTCACTTCTTTCAAGGTTTCTCTACCTTCGAATAATACACAGACCAAAGAATTGGGGGGAAAAAATCCAAAGAGATGGAAGCTGAAGTCTTTTATGAAGCCCGCGGTGTGGTTGGACGGCGGTGCACATGCTCGTGAATGGATAGGGCCGGCTGTGGCAACTTGGATGCTACATGCTTTAGTAGAAGGAGAAAAGGGGCTAGGTGACATTTCCAAAATATTGTTTTTTTTATTAACTCAAACAAAAGGGCCAGGTTTAAAGAAATTTATAGAGGCATATTTCTCTTAGTCATTTGATTAATGGCAATAGGTATCACATAAATTAATTGAAAACACGTTAAATTTAGGATTAATAAAGGTTTATATAATGTTGTTGGAATATTTTGAGGTTACCTATTGCAAATAAACCTTTGTTCTAAAGTCGATTATTTTAAACGTAAGTACGTAATGACGGTGGTTGACGTTTCGCGGCAAAAACCTGTTGTGGCGCATTACTTTTTGATGGCACTGGGTCGATTTAAATTTATAACAACATTCGTATAGGAGATGTACATAAGAAGAAGAATTTTTTTTTAGTTTGTTTTGATCCTAAAACAGGGCCGGACTACGAGCTGCTGAAAATGGCGGACTTTTTCATCCTACCAGTCTTGAATCCAGACGGCTACGAACACTCTCATACACACGATCGGCTTTGGATGAAGACACGGTCCCGCGTTTCAGAGTCGGATGATTATTACGTTGGTTGGTAAGTATAGAAACTGGGGAAGTACTGGTCGAAAGAAAGTGGAATATTGTGGCTTTTCCTTTAATATGCTTATCGAAGTAGGTCATGATTTTACCTTATTAGCTTTTACTTTAGTACCATATTACTAGAAAAGGCAGAGGAAATAATATTTGCATAATAAAATACGCGACTTGATCAAAACCGGTTTCTTTGATAATTCTACATTTCTCTCGAGACATAAACTGAGCAGTTGAAGGACTTTCTTCATATATTGTTTTCTAATACGTATAGTTAAGTAAATGATAAATGAGTCATTAAGTTACTATACTAATATGGACAGTAAATTACGAAAAGTAAATATTTAGTTTCAATACAACATACGATTGTAATATTTCGATGTAATGAAATGTGAATAATTAATAATTATTAAATACAGATTTTTACCGTCATATATACGGTTACACACGTAAAACTGTTGATTATTTATATATTTATTATTGTAATTGTTCTTTCACGCAAAAATTATATTTCGTAAAAAAAATAATCGTTCAATTTAAAAATTTAAGAAAGTTAAAGAGATAAATTAGAATAGACACAAGAATGTCTTGTCTCGTGTACATTTTCGTGTGTACACATACGTTTTCCGTGAAAGTGTAACAACACTGTTCAGGTTTCCATGGAACTGGGGCAACACCGAGTGCGTGGGCGTGGACGTCGACCGCAACTGGGACTATCGTTGGGGTGAAATGGACTCGTCGCGCGATCCATGCGCGGACAACTACGCCGGGCCGAATCCGTTCAGCGAACCCGAGACCCGGGCGGTATCCGAGTTTCTGACCGACCACAGGGGACAGATAAAGGTATATTTTATACTTTTTTATCTGCCAGAACTAATGTATAATCAGTTCATAAACAAATATACAATGCGCGCAAGAATTTAAAAGATTCGGCATTGAGACGACAAAGAAAATTATTTATTGTAAGAATAACGTACGTTTATTTTTTATCTAAATTAAGAAATTTGTTACTTTAAGACTTACGATTAGATTGTAATGACAGCTGACATAACGTTGTTAATATTAAAAATAATACCAAATAACACATCAAAACCTCTTAAGTAATCATCTTTTCCAAGTAAGCCAATTTAATTTTAAGTTTGCAATTTGAATTATATTTTTAACCCTTTGTCGTATAAAATCATAAATGAATATTGTTAACATACAAATTTTTGTTTTAACGTGATCATGTTATTATGACATAAAACACATTATTTTTAAAGTAATTAAACATTTCTCAGACGAACAAAACCGCCTAAAATAAAATACAATCACAAAAAAAATCCTCAACTACTTTAAAATGTAATTTTGCTTCAATACGTGTCAATTTATTTAAATAAAGTGTCTGCATTACAAAAATATTTTAAAATCATTAAATCATTCGATAAAATGCTGCAGAATAGGTATATTGCAGTTTTCCTCATAAAATCTAGTTTGCAAATGAACTTTATGCGTCAGACGTCTGGCATTTACTTGAACCTCTACAAAAACCGTTCAGCGAATAATACAAAAAATTAAAGTTTCATTCCATAATAGATACGAGATAAAATAGTAACAGTTACTATTTTACACTTTATTTCTCTATTTTGCTTCAAGGTCTGATTTTATTTAACTCGATTTAACCTAATTTATCTAGTATATGATTAATTAATAGTACATTTTTGCATTTACGCATACAACGCTTGAATACATTCAATACGACTCATCGTAACGCATAGTCATTTAGTTAAATGAGGTTCCACTGTTAATATTAGAAGCAAAATCAATTTATTATTTGCTTAGTTATTTTTTACCGTTTATATCCACTGCCACTGAAGATAACATCGAGGTTTGTTGGGTTCGGGGGTTTTCGGTTTAACCTTTGTAGTAATATATCATATAGCATTTTAAATTTATGACAAAGCATCATAGTAAAGATTAAAAATAGAATTTAAGATATTTCTATCTAAGAAAACGATGTACCATTATAATGTTGTTGGAATATTAATATCCAATGTAAAACAGTGATTACCCGCGCTTATTGTAATTATGCTTACAGTCTGCGATCGTAACAAGCATGGCGCGGGTTTCACTTTTAGAATGCGCATTTACAGAACAAGAATTTACAACTGGCCATTATTCTTATAAAACACGAAGGTTCAATATAAAACTATACTGCATGTAATGAAAATTTATTAAATATCTCTTAGCTTACGAGAATCATTTAAAAAGTTTCCCCAACAACCATAGAAACTAAAATTAACGCAAAAGATTTTTTATAATTTTCTTCCCTCGTTGCAAGAATAAAAATAAATCTTGATTTCGATTTATATCTTACAATTCAGATAGACCATAAAATGTCGGCGAATGCAACTAAATAGCTTTTTACCACATCGTTACATTTAAAGCTGATTCGAAGACTTTCGAAACGAAAACGCTTCGCCTTTCCTACGCTTGTAGTGCAAATTCGAAATTTTATTGTGTCACTACAACACATGAAGCAAGATTTTGTGGTTAATGCTTGACGGTAAAGTCTGTGGTACATTACGAATCCGTTTAGAGCACATCCGTATTCATGAATGGGAAAGTAAAAGTTTTGAAGTGCTAAATGTGTGCATCATTTTTTATCTTCCTTTTTGATCGTGTCTTCTAATTAAGCTTAATGCAAGCTACGCTTAGAACTCATCGTAACATTGATTGCTCTTATTACTTAATTTTTTTACGTTACAATACTTCTTGCGTATAGACTGGACTTCTTCAGAACTACACTATAAGTTTTAAGAGATAGATAATGAATTTATATTCTCTTAGGTATATTTATCGCTACACGCCTACTCTCAAACCTGGTTAACGCCAAGTGCACACGCTCACGAGTCTTTAGGTGATGACGGCATTATGATGGAAATGGGAAAACTAGCTGTCACAGCCCTCGCCGACATGTACGGAACTAAATACCGGGTAATATATTTTAATTGCCAAATAGTAATTGTAATTGCTAAGAAAATAACACTCAAATAAAATAATAGAACTAATACGATTTATCTATCACGTGTTCTCAATAAGCCATTCTTGAAATAAAATAGTTTATTTCCCTTTCTCTCTTTTGCATATCGGATAAATAATTTAAAAGAAGATTTTATTGTTTGTCTATTAAATTAACTTGATATAAATGGTTCTATATTTTTATTTTATATATTTACATCCTTTTATATTTAAGTAATCGTTTTATTTCTTTGGATTACATTTTTAGATCGGTACGACCGCAGAGATTCGGCAGCCGGCATCTGGGATGTCGCACGATTGGGCCAAGGCTCGGGCGGGAATCAAATTCTCGTATCACGTAGATCTTCGTGACTCCTTCGGGCCTTACGGCTTCTTGTTGCCGGGGTCACAGATAGTTTCCACGGCCCAAGAAACATGGCAAGCAGTCAGAGCAATTGTGGACAACTTAACGCCCGGATAAAAACGCAACAAACTGTTTGTGTAACCACTGACCCGCTTTTCAAGTAGTAGAAACTTGATTGGCTGTCAAAGAGATTACTTAGCGACTACAGCGGCAGAAAAGGCGAACGATGAACTATATTAAAGTATAAAAATGGAGCACGGTATTATCTGAGATGTGTTTATAGTTGGTTTTTGTGATTGTTATTTTTTATATTAGTAAATTACTGTATTTTGAAAATATCACGCGATGGAACGAAATTGGACTGTCGAATTGCTCAAAAATGCATTTAAAATGTAATTAGAACTTAAACGCTTCAAAAACAACGGTGACTATTAGTATTAAGTTATTTTTAATTGCAGAGTATCTGTATTGTTTCTTTTGATGATACAGATAATTGTAGTTGCTGGCTTTCCTAAATTATTTATTACTCCAATGGTAGTTTGTATTTATTTAGATATATAAATAATTATAACAGAATTGTCAATTTTTTTCAATCAATTAATTTCCATTTAATTTCATGAAACGACAAGATAAACGCTCATCTGACGAAAAGTGTAACGCCCTGCCCTTTAGAAATGCAGCATCGACGCAACAAGTCCACTTGTCGCCCTGACACAGGATGTTACATCTCGTTAACCGAGTAATATAATAATAATAGTAAGCCGGCTCTGGTGTCCTTCAATACGTAATGCAGAAGTGTTTTGAACAGAAACTTTTTGCGGCAGAATTAGGCACCGTAGTTTACCCATTTAATCCCCTGTAAAACCCAGCTTAAATGGTGTTGCATGTTTAAAATTGTTTAGTAATAATTGCTCGGTGTAAACCAACAACACTATTTGAAGTTTATTTAAACAGAAATATTTTTTTAAAAACGTAATACCCGATCGCTTCATTTTATCATTCTCCTTATTATTTGCATTAAGTCTAATATGCAAAATTATGAGTCAACCTATTTATTGAATAAGAACAACTAAAATATGTTGTAAAATATCTAAAGTAAATCTTATTAAAATTTACGTCACAAACTATTATAAGCAAAAAAAAATTGTATTAACCCACTAAATCTTGATAAGTTATATTATAATAACTGGTAGATGTAGTTGACACATCATAACTTAATTAACAATTTGGAAATATTCATATTATAATAATGCTAATGATTAAATGAATAATTTTCAAAAACGAAAATAATGTGCCATACGACTAAGAAGCATAAAAGAAAACAAAATCTGTACAGGGATTAGAAAGCACATATGTTACGAACAACAGTAAAATGTTGTAACGTGATTTATGAACCGTTGTTATGCTTTCGTTAGTTTCAAAGTAGCTCATTTTTATAATAGGTTTGGGTTTTTAGAAAACCTTAAATACATGTTATAAAACATTTTATTATTTTAATGTTAGAAAATATCCAGTGTCAATTATAATTTCATGATATTAATGCCAACATAAAAATAATAATATATCTCGTTTATATTATGGAAAAACTTTAATATTAAATCGAAAATAATACTATTGCGTTCGGAATCGTTTAATGTACCTATTAACTACTTGATCTGACATTTTTACGGGTTTGCATAATCGTAACTGATTTATAAGGAATTTAGTCCTTATAAAAAGATTTATAAAGGTTAAATTTAATCAGTTCTTAGTTGTTAACTGAGCCCTCGTTCATTTACGAAGCCTGTTACATATAGCAAAGTCTAATCGAAAAACTAGACGTTGGTGAAATCTACAAGGAAACGCCATCAAGCCAAAGGACTGAACTTTCATCATCATCATCATCAGCCTCAGTCCACTGCTGGACATAGGCCTCTCCTAATGCACGCCACCGCTTCCGATCTTCGGCTATTCTTATCCAGCCCACGCCGGCCACTTTGCGAATGTCGTCACTCCATCTTGCTTCTCTTTATGAAAAGCTAAGTACCCAAAAATAATATCAATATATATAAAATTAATAAATAAAATACACTAACAAATAATATTACTTTATTAGGGTCTAATAGAGTCTATTGATACTATAGAGTAAGGTTATTTCGGATTATATCAATAAACTTTTGTATTAAATAATTCTGCCTTTGATCATGAACATTGGAAAGAATTCGAAATACAGTTCGGAGATACAATATAAAGAATAAACGCAAAAAATCGAGTCGATTTAAGAAATATAGTAATCACGTAAATAAAAAAAATATGTTGTTTCGATACTAATTATATTATCTGCTTGACTTTACTGAATGAACGATATTTTTAATCGTTTACGATTTAAATACTGTGCGATTAACGAGGTTAAGTTACGTTCCGCGCGGCCAATCACTTGGTTCACCACTTAAGTGACATGGATTCACGCATGCCTCCGTGCTTCCGAAGGCATACTTGATGACAGTGGCTCTAGTTTTGCCCATTTAAAAAGTGGACGCTGCCTTTTAAGCGCAAGCGACAGCATTTCTATTGACCTCGTAATATCGCTATCATTATATTTATTAGATATTTTCTTGCATTTAAAACGTTTCCCAATATATTCAATATAGGAAACGTACATCAAGTTAAGTAAAAATATATATTTGGGGATAATACACAACACCATCTAATCCCAGAAATATCACACATATCTAGTATTAAACATAAGTAAAGTTTATTTTCTCCATGTCACTGACTGATACAATAACTTAAAATTCTTGTATGCAACATAAACGCTATGAGATGAACTCACAATGTTTTTTCAGCTGTGTAAATCGAACATATGCAATGTTGTTTATCACTTGGGGTCACTTGCCACTACACCAAGCGGAACATCTAAATTAACTAAAAAAGAAGATTTTAATTATTAACTTTGCTACTGAGCTAACAAGCGTGTTATACTTTGGTTCAATTACTGCTTGATCCGTCGATTTTTATTTATTCGTTACTACAGGCAGATCAAACAAGTAACCCTTATTACGGATTACACAAAACCTTAGACATGAATAACATAAAAAGATAAGAATTATTTAAGTACGTTATTTTTGGATATTCCATTGGATTCTATTTACTGTGCACCGCTTACAAGAAACAAGTATGTCATGTATGATCCGACCGTATTTTATGCAAACCCATTGAAAATCAAAAGTAAAGCCTCGCTACTTAATAGCACTTGCAAATCCGACAATATAGGTTCTCTCCAGTGGATTTTAACCTCAGCCACCTATATAAAACTATATTAAACTTTTCAATTTAATACCTCGATTCGCATTACCTCTTCTTTTACTATTTCTCTGTTTTTTCTTTAAACTTTTCTTTTTATTACTTTTCTTTTCCTTTTATTAGTATGATTGTGAATTTCACGATCGTTTTGCTAGTAGTGAAGGTTACATATGTAACATCTTCGTGTATGTTTCAAGCTAAGAAAATGTATGTGAAACGTTTAACTATTAATTGTGGTTCCACCAAATATCATATGTTGTTCTAAGGCAAATATGTTACATTTTTAAATTACTTTCACAAAATGATATGATAATAATTTACGTCAGATGTTTCGAAATATTTACAGTCGATAACTGTAATCGTAGGTACTTAATCATCTGAGACAATGCTATATTTTGTTGATCTTTTTTATTGTAATTAATACAATAGTTTCAGTGAAATTCAAACCAGAAACCGGTAAACATTTTACTACCAAGTTGAGGAATACCATATAAGAGAAAAGGAAACTTTGAAGGGATATTTTGTTTCATTACGTCAAAGCATGTTGTCGTAATGAAACAAAATATTTAAACAAAATATTAAAACTGTCATTAAACTTGCTGCAGTGGTGGGCATGAAGATGACTGCATGTGATGTAGCTGCGGTACACCGCGTGCCCCACGCCAATACTAAAGACGGGCGCCCAAAGAATGTCATCGTTCGATTTCATTCGAAAATGCTACGGGACAGTGTAGTTGAGTCGTGCCGCTCAAAGAAGGAAAAGGACAACAGATGCCTAACGTCTGAAGATCTCTCAATCACGGGGACAACACACAACATCTACATTAATGAACATTTGACCCTTAAAAACAAGCAATTATTTCGTGAAACTCGCACGAAAGCTAAAGAGCGCGATTATAAATTTGTGTGGGTCAAATTCGGCACCATCCTCGTTCGTAAAACTCCTACGTCGCAGGTACTCGTTATTAGATCAATACAGGATATCAAAAAAATATCTAGGGTTATAACCCGTTAACCCGTATTATCATATTATGATTATGTTTACCTTTATTTTGTATTTTTTAGTAATAGATTTATATACGTGCATTGCATTACATAGAAATATAAACCACACTTATTTTGCGCACCTACACACGCCACACACACACCTAAAACAGTTCTCACTCACATACAATTTACTGACTTTCTTACAAAACAACTTTAATAACAAAAGTTGCTCGAATTTACGACGTACTAAAATAAAAAAATACCAAATTAATAAACATATTACTGCCTTTAACTATATAGACTTTACTCGTTGCCTTATTATTATTATTAATACTATAACTTTAACGCTGTATAAATGGCTAATTTAAATAAACTATCAATATATTACCAGAACTGCGCGGACTTAGAACTAAACTGCATGTATTGTATGTGAACATTCTTCAGCAGTTAAATGACATAATCGTATTAACCGAAACATGGCTAAATAATGACATATCTAATAGTGAATTTATTGACGCTAGATACAATGTTTACAGAAGTGACCGTAATTACGCGATTACGGGCGGCGAGACGGTCGCGGGTGTTGGTCGCCGTAATGAGTAATATCCGTGTAGCGCCCTTTGCCTCATGTCTACCGTTGCCTCTCTTTCTCCGATTATTGACCATATACTTTTACAAATAGGTAACGAACCTAATAAGTTACTAATTAGCGCACTTTATATTCCACCAGCAACTGACTGTAACAGTTATGAAACCTATTTTGTTTATATGCAATCTATCCTAGAGGAGTTTTCAATACAAAATTTCTGCATTATTGGAGACTTTAACGCACCTAAATTAGACTGGAGTGCCCGTCATTATGGTCTTAAACCAATACTTACGGGAAATAATATAGGTTGTACGATATCAAAATCTATAGCAAATTTTATTTCACAGTTGACTTGTTATCAACTAAACTACTTAAAAAACTGTAATGACCGTATTCTAGATTTGTTTATAACAAGTAACGCGGATTGCCAGCTGTTTCCCACACCGCTTAGTGTTGTTCCTTTGGATAAAAATCATCCACCGTTCTACGTTTTATTACCTTTGAAACAACAACAAAACTTTTTAAAAACAATTAAACGAGAATTCACTACTATTTCAATAAAGCGGACTATAACATTATCAATGATGAACTGTCGGAAACAAAGTGGGATGAAATATTTAAAAATAAATCGATTGAAGCCTCGGTAACAGCCTTTTATGAAACTATTTACGATATAATTACTAGAAATGTGCCCTCTAAAATAGTAAAACGATCACACTATCCCATGTGGTTTAATAAATCATTAATAAAACTTTTCAAAAATAAAAAACGATACTGGGTTAAATGGAAAAAATTTGGAAATATACTTGATCATAATAAATTTAAAAAATATAGATCAAAATTTGACATTTAAAGCAAAGTTAGCTATCGTAACTACATGAACAGGGTTGAAGATAATATCAGTCGAGACGTAAAATATTTTTGGAATTACTTGTCAAATAAAAAAATATCAATAATATTCCTGCTGTAGTATCTTTCAATAATGAAACTGCTGACAAACCAACAGATATTGCCAATTTATTCTCTACTTACTTTGAATTGGCGGTAGGTTCCCTTTACATGGGACCGTCTGGGTGAGTACCACCACAGTGCCTATTTCTACCGCAAAGCAGTAGTGTGAAAATACTACTGTGTTCCGGTTTGACGAGACTTAACATCCTATGTCACACGGTAGGCAGCGCGTTGGTGATACCAGATTGCCTAATGTCTCATGGGTGTCGGTGACCACTTTCATCAGTGTGGCCTGACTGCTCGTCTGCCTGCGTTAGCTATAAAAAATTCGGTTTTGAACCGTCTTCACTACGGAAGATTACAATATAGAGAATACACAATTTTGTTTTTCGGACATTCTATATCAAAAATATTATCTCAGAACCATTGTCTCTCTAAGGAGATCGTCAACGTATTGTCTCTAGATACTTCAAAGGACCGGGTACCGATAATATTCCACCAGTTTTCTTAAAAACACATCAAAGCAGATATGTCAGCCTTTATTGTACTTATTTAACAAATGCTTAAGAGATGGTGTATGTCCGGGTATCTGGAAGTCTGCAAAAATAGTACCGGTGCATAAAACAGGATCAAGAATGAATGTGGAAAACTACCGCCCTATATCCATCTTGTCCGCGCTATCAAAGGTCTTCGAAAGACTTATTTATAACGCAATATACCCACAACTACATATTATATACTAACCCAACAACGTGGGTTTGTGCGCGTCGCTCAACGATTACCAACTTATAACTTTATACTACTGAACTTTATAAAACTATCGATGGTAATGGAGAAACTGACAGCATATATACAGACTTTCGAAGGCCTTTGATAGGGTAGAGCATCAAGTTCTCCTACAAAAATTGCCTATAATGGGATACGTGGTAACTTAGGAGGTGGTTTAAATCGTACATCAAACCGAACACAGAGGGTTGTCATTAGCGGATATGAATCTTCTGAAGTACATATTTCTCTGGAGTACCTCAAGGGTCCATTCTTGGCCATTGCTTTTATTATATTTATAAACGACATCGATCAATGTTTTACCTTCTGTAAATTTCTTCTTTATGCAGATGATCTTAAATTTATCACACTATCAATGATCTTAACGTCCACATTTTAATACAAAAGACCTAGACAATTTCTCTTCCTACTGCATAAAAACAATTAATAAATGTTACTCAATAACATTTACAGAAAACATAATATTAGTCAATATAATTACTCTCTTTGTGGTGTAAATCTAGAAAACCCAACTCGTACGAGATCTTGGTGTCACTCTCGACTCCAAACTTACCCTTGATGTTCATGTCAATAACATATGTAACAAAGCCTTTAAACTATATGGATTCGGTATTAGAGCTTGTAAAGACTTTAGAAAATACCCAACCTACCTTTGTTTATATAAATCTCTTGTTAGGCCCCAATTAGAATATGCAGTATCCATCTGAAATCCCTTTTACGATAAATATCATAAAATCAAATAGAAAAAGTGCAGAAAAATTTTTAAAACGAGTTGAGTACAAATGTACCAAAATATGTAGATTACTCTTATCGTTTAAAAAATATTTGAATATAACAAATATTTGAATGATATTGATATATTGTCGATGCCTGTCGGCAGTTTTAAGAAATCAATTATAAAGGCACTCAGTGATACAAGTGAAGCGGACATAATACGCAATGCTCACTAATCACATACTTTGAAGCAAATAAAATGTTAAGAGCACTGTTTTCATTACTATTTTCAATATGAAACAATATAAAACACACACACACACACACACACGCACATGCACAACGCATGCACGTATTTTATTTTCGTTTTAATTATAGTTATTTTACTCAAAGTCCTGTTAAGATTTCCTTTATATTACATAAAGATAATTAATATAGATAAAATTCATGTTCGTTCTCAAATCATGTTAACTTTTGCAGTAACCGGTGACTGACGGTGTTGGTTACATATTTATTTTAACTTTAATTACTACTTACATGTAAGACTAATTTCTAATTGTGAAACTGTTTGTTTGTCCAATAAATAAAATAAAAAACGCACTCGCGCACAGGTTGGCAGTTGTGATGGCTGCGATTTAGCAAGCTGAGTTGCATGACCACCCTGGTCAACCAATTCGAAGCCCTTTGTCGCCAGATCTGGCTTCTGATTTTGATCTGATCCTGAAATTTAAAAAATATCTAAGCAGAAATAGAAACAAAGACGATAACGCGGTGTTGGATACCGTGGAGATCTTTTTGCAGGACCATGATATTTTTTTTTGTTTTGAAAGGAATTAAAGCCTAAAGTGATGTAAGAGAGACTCATTGGACATGTTGAAAATTTAATTATTAATTCATTAATAGTCCTTACATTCTATCCTGCTCATACGTCTTTTTGGTTCCTCTTCGTAAGAAAAAAGAAATGACGAATTAAATACTTGATACAAATCGACAGCTTAACAGTATAACTTTTTCGTCAATACGTAATACAATAAAATATAAATGCGAAAATATATAAATACAAAACTACTAAAACATTCAAAGCACACTTTCTGCTTTCTCAAAACCCTTTACTTAAAATAAAATTAAACAAGACACAAGCAACATTTGCTAGTGTCAGGTGCCAGTGTCATTTTGCCAAATAAGTTGAAAGAAAATAGTAGTGAATTATTCGTACATATCCGTTTAAATTCGTTTTTTTCTTGTCATTTTATTATTACCAAAGAGTTATTTATATATTTTAGTCGTACAGTTATAGCTTTATTTTCAAATATGACCTCGGAACCAATCAAACCTAAATTATTCGTTAAAGACAAAATAAATCCCATGGAGTTTGATGTTACAATGAATGCGTTACTTATAGGTTTAGAAGCTGAAAAATATGTAGATATTTTCAGGTACATAGTTTTAGTTGAAATTTTGCATGCACATAATGTTTTAGATAATTTTATATGTGAATTTATTACTTTGTTAGCTTATTTTCTTTAATTAAATGGTTCTCATTTGTTGTAGAAAACATAACATTGGCCAGTGTACTTTAGTGGAATTAACCAATGAAGATCTTTTAAAATTAGGGATAACTGAGCCTGAAATTAGAGAAAAACTTATAATGGAAGCTAAAAACTTGCCTATAAATGATACATCAAATTGTGGTTTGTAAGTGCAAAAATGATTATGAGAGCTTCAGATTTTTTTAAGGTTAGTCTAAGGTTTTAAATGATATTGCAGGATAACATTTAATCAAAACCTTGGGCCATTAGAAATTGTTGACATATTAGAAGAGAGCTCCCAACATTTATATAGGATATATTTAAGTGTACTGGCTAATTCTTTAGCTGTAAAGAAGACGAAAAAGATATCAGACTGCCTGCTGTACAAAGACAAATATGCCTCTGACATTGCTTTAGTTACACTAAGTGAAATAACCAATACTTTGAACTCGATGGATATTGCAATTCACACCCATTTTAAGGTAATTCATATTAACAAAACTAATATAACTTGTAAATTATTATATGTAAATTGAATGCTAAGGAACATGAATAACTTAATACTTGTATAGCTTTTTTATACAATGTTAATCAAAGGACCTATATACTTAGAGACATACTTTTGTACACCTCATTTAAAAGGTAGTATGTCTTCTTTATGTAAATCTATGAAAGGAAAGAACCATTGGTAACCTATTGCTCGAATAAAGAGAATCACTTATTAGGTTAACAGACTGCATCTCCTTGTGCCTTTATGAAACCGAAGTAAACTTACCTCAAAAATGCATCATCCGAATCCATTATAAGATTTTAAGTTTACAACAGTTATAATATAAAGTATTTTTATGGCTTGGTCACATTTTGATTTAAAGTATAATTAAAAGAAGAACTTTACCAAATCTATTCTGTAATTTTCGGATAAAAAGGACCCATTCTTTCATACCTCTCACATAAACAAAATGAAAGGGTGGCATCTTAATGGTTTGACTCAAAACCCATGCAATATAGGAGAAGAGCATCATAATTAGGAGTGTTTGACAATAGAACCTGCTTACATAGATTCATTATCCTACTTGGGTCCTGTACATTTAGATTTATTTCCTTTTCACATGATTTTTAATTACTTTATTTAAAGTGCAGAGGATACTTTCAAACGACATTCTTTAAACCCTTGCAATGCTGATTTGTTTATTAACAAAGTTTTGTTAAATTTAAGTTATGTGATTTTATCACATTTATTTATACTATGTCCACAGCCGCTGCAAAGTTTTTAAAACATCAAGAATTAGATTCATGAAAAAATGGGATAAAATTGGTTAAAAGACCTATTGAATATAGTGTGGTATTTGCGTAAATAAAAGAATAATTAATTATTAATATCTGCGATAATTACATTCCTTTCATTTTTGCAGGCCTTGAATCAGGCATCAAAGAAGAAAAGAAATAAGAAGATTTTAGTTGCTACTGTTGGTAGTGCTGTTATAGCAATATTATCAGTGTCATTTGTAAAATCTTTAAAAAACCTTCAGTAGATTTTAAAGGAATCTAAAAACATTGAAATTAATGTTTATCAAAATATTAAACTTTTCAAAGACTGAATTAGTGTTGGTTTGAATGCAGACATATTTACTTGGAAAAATATATGTTAATCCATGAAACAAACCATGTTTTATTTAAAATATGTTTGTAAAATTAAATTTATTGTATCATTATTATGTTAAATATGGCTGATGCACATTGTTCACTTTATCAATCAATTGTAAGTATTGGAATTTATTTTAAGTCTTGGCTTTGTGATTAATTGTTACCCTAACTTTGGGGTTAGTTAAGAGAGTACACTTTTTATCATATTTAAAAGGTTATATGGTAATTATAATTTATATAGATAATAATGGCTACTAATGAAAAACGCTATAGCATTGGCACCAAATAAGATCTAAAATTCAAGAAAACCTTGGCTAATTTTTAATTGTTATGGCTTGACAACATATAGGCCCCATATTGGCCTAATATTGTATGTTGCGTGACATATGGTGTTTTGTGTTTCGCTTTGTATAAATAAATTCCTTGACGAAATTACTTATTTGGCTTTCATATAGGTTTTTGTTTTAACACTTAAAAGTAACGAGAAACTAACTATTAACCGCATTAGGAAATTTAACATCGTAATATCGAAATGCCGAAAAAGCGAACGTCATCGTTTTTCAGTTTTCCACGTTAAGCAAATCCTACCGAAGTGACCCAATTGTTTCGACCTCACCAATTAAAAATATAAGGTAAACTGTGTGGCCCGCAAGTTTTCGACTCGTAAATACGGGACTGATGTCGATGCAAAATTGAGGCACAACAATACGTAACATTGCTTGATTGGATTGTCGAAGTCCTCGGCTCGACTTCTGCGTAGTTATATGAATTGAATATCTTGATTACTACAAGTAACCTTCACAGTAAAATAAAGATTTTAGTATGCTGCCCATTTAATGGGGCCGCGACAAGGGCTCGCTAGCTCCGACTTATCCTAAAGTGGAGTGGCGTGGCGTTTGAAGTGTGTAAAGACGTTCTTTTAGCTCTGCGTATTAGGTGTCAGGAAAATAATAAAAAATAGAAGCTATAACCGGTCGGTCCAAGAGTGTTTATAGTAGGAGCTACGCATACATATAGTACAACTTGTGTTTTATTAACTATCCCTAAACTCTTGTTTGTCCCCAAGACCTCAAATGTGATTCGATTTTGCCAATAATGAAATCGATACAGTGTCTAGGCAGATAAATACATAAAGCTATTTACCATTTCTGATTTGTACTTAAGGTTTTGTAGATGTCTCGTGGGGTTATCACATATTGTACTCGCCGCATTTTCCGATCAGGACAGTCTCGCGCGCTCGACGCTGTCTGATGGCGGTATTAGCGTACAATAATCGGCGAGCGGGCATTGTTTGTGGCGGGTGTGACGTCACGGAGCACGGGCGCTCCGGAAACGGCCGGGAGCCGCGAAGTCCCGCTTATTGCCGCCATCGCAAGCGCGCCAATTGAATCGCGTGTCCGTTGCGGTCGGGCGGCTATCGTGTCGAAATGCAACTTGAGCATGCAAACTGCTCCCTTATCTCGATATAGTTTAGTATAAGTAAAAGTGACGAGTGCAACAATGTACCGCGACTTTCTTTTCGTGACGGTCATGGTACTTAAATGCCTTAATGCTCAGGAGGAAATTGTTACAGGTGAGACGTGTTCGTGAAAGAATCAAGTTTATAATATTTACGGACTGTCGGATGATGTATATCTTGAGACAATAAGAGCTAATATTTTTTCATTCATATTGTTGAGGCCTATACTTCTAAATTATTTTTTTTTAAATAAAAATCAATCCTTTGTGACATTAGATTCCTTTGTTATCAACCTAGTTTATTTATTTCTAATTAATTAAATCACATCGTTAAGAGTAATAATCGCATTTTTTTGTTAATTTTTAACAGTACTGAATAAACTGTGCATTTACTTTAAAGGACATAATTGTTTATTTTCGTAGTAATTTAATATCCTTTATTCAAGATTCAAAATTAGGGTGTACCTATACATAAAAAAATTAAACTGTTTATATTGGCTTCATATAATTGAAATGCTAAATCACGACAGTTAACGATAGCAATTAAAAAACGATTTAGACTTACATTTTTCATGGTACCTTAAATAATTTTAACTGAGAGAGGTTGGTCATCCGTTAAACTGTGAAAGAAAATTTCAATTTTCGTATCAAATTGTATAATTGTTTATTTTCATATTATTTAGGTTGAGTTATGTTTTTGGTACTATTTTGTAGATGTGTTTTAAAAATAATTTGTTTAGTTTGTATGTGCATTACTTATATTTCTTACAAACATTGCAATAAGCACGTAAAATTCAGCGCTTTCTTGTTATTTTGTAGTCTACATATCTAACGTTATATTACAGGGTTTTGTCATAGTGTAAGCATTTCTTTGTTTATTTCAATAGTAAAGAAATAAAAAGCTTTTAATTCTCCTGCTTAATACTTTAATACAAAAACTTAAAACCTACAAAAATACAATCCTAACAAAGATAAAAACTTTTAAAACCATCAATAAATTATAGGTATATACTTATCAATAAAAATACAAATTAGAAGCATCTCTACAATCCTATTTGTATATATAATCAAGATTTCTGATAGATGTTAACACTTATTGCTGCAATGTATAACAAATCTACAATTTTCTAATTTTTATATTACAATCAGATTATGATTTTGTTTATTTCTCTAGCGATTTTTACCATCGATCGATCACTTAAAGAGCCATATTACTCTAAGTAACAGGGATCAGACCTCCCAACCTAAACAGAACGACCGTCAAAGATGATATTCAGAACATTGAAACCCAATTTTTTTCTTTAAGTTTGTTGCATGGGCATCATGTTCCCATAGTCAAAGTTGTTTAACCGCAGGCTCAAAACATCTTAACCTAGACAGAAAATAGAGGCCTACTGAGCTATAATATAATATATTTTGGGAGCAGAATGTAGCGTGTCGGAACAGATAATCAGTGGGCAGATCCTTTTATAATTTCCTAATATTCATTTTAGTACAAGTAGTAGTGCTTAGACTAGTAAGAGCAGAAACATCAATACGATGACGATAAATTCTTTGCTGTTTGTTACAATTTAAAGGTACTACGATAAAAAATCATTATACGTAATAGTTATTTTGTAATGAAAGAATATCTTTGTATTATTCTAAAAAAATAAATAAAACAATAGATTTAAAATCGGCTGAAATAATATAAAGCAGGAAGTGTCAATGATCGTTAAGTGAGCTTTTTGTCATGTTTATTCCAATGTGTCATCATCACTCAATTTTTAGCCTTGGTTTACGATTTTCTTAATTCCTGTCCAAAGTCATGTAGGAGTTCATTTATTTTTTAAATGGACATAATACACACAATATATCCTTTTCTCTTTGACTCTGCTCTTGATATATTTTAAAATATACAAATTTGTTACTCATATAACGAAAAAAAGTCTACGTTCATTTAGAAATGGTTGATATTTTATTGTAACGCGTGTATATATTGCTTAAAGCAATGTTTTTTATTTACTTTTAAATAACACATCTGAACCTTTGAAGTCCATACGATTTATTATCGGTATAGATTTAATGCACAGAAAACTAAGCATATAAGCTCAAGCTATGAAATTATTAAAAACAAAGTAGGACAAATTGTCTAATACCTGTTTATCAAAAAAATCGCTTATAAAGTAGGACCTACAGTTTAGACAGTTTATACTTGCAATAAATTTAAACAAAGTAACCCATAGCAACGAAGCGACCGCTCATATGGCGTTCTTATTAGTCGACTGTCACTTTGCGATTGACATCTCGATGACAATTCAACATGAAAACAAGATGTAGTGAGAAATTATTTTCCTTCGGGAAAATTCTGCTCTTTATCGGAAGACGATGGCACTCGATCTGTCAATGAATAATCGTTATAATGAGTGACAATTAGACAAACATATCCATACGAAACTTTATTGTCTGACACTTGTCTTAGCGTTCTGACAAGTGTCAAATGTCAAAATGAATTATGTCAATGTATAATATAGAGATGAATGAGTATGATAGTGAGAAAAGAGTATTTTTCCGAAAAGTTCGTAATTATAGCGCTCTCTCCCTTTAAATTTAATGACACTATTAATTTTAACATTTCACACTAAATAATAAAGTTTCATATGAAAGGATATGAAAATGTCACTCATTTAATACGATAATTCATTGACCGTTCGGGTGACAGTGTATTTCGAAAAAGATCCGATTTTTCCCGATGGAAAATAATTCCTGACTACATCTTTCACTGAAGTATTTCTTCCGAAAAATTACTAACTTATTCACTATACCTACATATGACATCTAGACAACTTTGTGACCATGGGTTTCATTGTTTCCATCCTTTCCTAATACAACTTGGTTGAAGTATGCCTATTGATGTTTTAGTTAGCGTTAGGTACAGAAATGTCCTAAGATATAGTTTAACGGCAAATTTCCATTTGTCTAGTTGAAGCCGTGATAGGCCATAGTGCCGAATTGCCGTGCAACGTTACTGCAGAGAACGACGGTGACCTCCTCAAGATCCTCGCGTGGTACAGGGATGGATCGCCGACAGCATTTTACAGGTGATAATTTTGTTGTTTACAAAATAAACGTTGACACTAAAGATTTTTTTAAAAGCAGGCCTCTACTATACTACAGCAAAAAAAGATTCGAAATATACGTATACAAAATACAATATCTAAAAACACTAAAAACGGGGGTTTAAAAGTTTTGCACCAATGAGATATACGAATGGACACCAATCAAAATGTTGATTTAAGCCGCATAAGTGTGGTCAATGTAAATCAAAGTATAAGAATTTCTTATACTTTGATTATATGAATTTTAACTGTCATTATATGTTGGAAAACAAAAGTATATCATGGCTTATATTATATTCCTGTACTCTGTTATATAAAAAACTATAATAATGTAATTTTTAGTTATTCTGAGGTCTTAGGGTGTCAAAGGATTGGCATCTAAAGCGGCATGACTAATTTAAAGCAAGTATAATAGTTAGTTTTACTTAATTTACCCGCGTATTTAAGCTTAGCTTGTAAATTTTGAACAATTCTATAAATTGATCGTTATTTATCAATCTAAAGCTCTTCTTATGATAAGTTGTACCGTTTACTAGATGCAAACCGAGCGTCCTTATGAATAATTTATTGATTTTAAGTACATAATGCAAACATGCAAATAGCAATTAATTCTTTTATTTACGCAAACACTACACATCATCGAATAAAAGGATATTTTACAGATTTTATTGCGTTTATTTTACCTTTTTAATTCCTGAAGTTTCGAATAATTTCCAGCGGCTTTGGTCACGGGGTAGAGTAGAGACAGTTTTTACTCTGACCTATACAAAATGAACTTATTTTATTATTACAGCCGGCAGTGGTATCATTCTTGGGTTTTAATTTAAATTTATTAATATGGGATCTCAAGCAGGTGGTAAGGCCGAACCAAATTTGGATGTTTTAATTGCCTCAGTGATCATCCATTGTAGGAATCGGTGTTCTTTAGCGGGAAGTTGTGGTCGGTGAAGTCACACACTGCCGACTTGTTGGGTCTTTTATGTTTAATGTCAGCTATATGTTTCTTCACGCCGGTTCTTATTGCTCGCTTTGTTTTTATAATATAAGAAAGGCCGCATTCACAATCTAGCTTGCACACTCCTGGATCTTTTAAAATCCGTAAAAAGCCCCTTTATTCAATAATGAATATAAAAATTTTAAGTCGTAAAAATTTTTAACTTTTATTACCTAATATGTTTATAAAATTTTACAGTTTTCAAGTTAAAAATTGCTAGAAACTCACGGTTGCATAGCCATAATAGTGCATTAGCTGTTCATTTTATTGTTTTTTGTGTACTCAAATCTAATACTATTTTGAAACCGACCTACTCACGGCTGTACAAATGTCGGTCGACTTTTTAATGCGTTTTTTCATTTATTTGCTTATTCTTTTGCGATAAATAATTGACGCAGGCGAGCTAAATACCTTAGGCATTTTCTAACAGCCGACCTTTTTGAAAAATTAAAATGTGCTAATGGGCGTTCACGAAGATTACTATTTAAACACAATCGATAACTTCAAATATGTGATATAACTAATTCGGAATAGGATGACTCTGACCCGGGAAATACTGATGAAAGTAACTCACCAGGACCGATCACGAGGAATATTAACAAAGAATTTTAAGTATACAATAGTTATCTTAACAAAAAAAACAACATAGAATAAGCATTCCTTTACCAGAGTATGTTAACATTCAAAAACACATTTACCTATCAATAACCTTAAACACAAACGTTCCTTGACGTTCTTAAACATATAAAATTAATTGTAATTATAAAATTAATTTCTGAACCAGCAGTCGAGACTTGCGCGGTGACGGAACCGGTGTATCATCACCGAATGGCCGTTATAAGCTTATCGAATCACCGGACGAAGGTGTGGACAAGCTGCAGATACTTGTAGTTCGGCCTTCGGACGCCGGCCAATACCACTGCTTCGCGGATTTTGAGTCTAGCCCCACCCAAAAGACTCATTTAAGACTTGATGTCATTGGTAAGTTAAATTGCATTGTAAACTAAATCAAATTTTTATTTATCGCGTATACTGTACATATTTGCAGTTATAGTATATTTACGTTTGTTTGCACGAAAGAATGTCTGTACGGTACGCATATAATCTGATGTAATCAAAGTTATGCTTTAATTTTTTTTGTGTCGGTAATAAAAATCATTAAATGACGTTTATGTGTTGATAGTAAATATATATAACTAAAAAAATATTGACTGAGTAAACCTCATCAACCTTTTTCCGTTGCTAATTAATGCAAATACTACTGTTCTATGTAAGCCATTTGAATTTGGTGATTATTGAAACCTAGATTCGAATTTGTACTAAAACAATATGAATTAAAATATGTTATAAAAAATCTTTTGCGTAGCAATAATTTTATTCAGAATAATAACGAACGCGATAAAAAGATTTGTCATATGTACGTACTAAATGATATGTTTGATGTACATTTGTGTGGAAGACATTTAGGGTGCACTATATCCTTGTGCACTATGATGTCAATATAATATATAGAGGAGAGGAGATACAGGTGTACCCCGTCTTCCTGTCATAGTCAGTTTGGACGTGTATTCCTTAGTTCCTCGGCCAAATAATAATGAAGCCAAGAACAAGGAGGATATGCTGCAGTGGAACAACTATATCACTGGTACCTTATTGGTTAACGTCAACATGGGGTACCATCTCAAACAATCCTTTTAGAAAGTCAGTGAACGAAAAATTATATTAAGAACAATTATGATGCTTCGAGTGTTTAGCAAATCTGAAATTGAGTCTTGGTACCTCAACTTCAGATGTGCTCAATTATCAAAGTAGGAAAAATTTTGTTGTTGGACCATCATCACAGCAATCATTGAATAATAATTTGGTCTTATAATAGTTTATGAGAGGTTGTATTTCATTATACAGTGGAATTAGGAAAGTACCACTGCGATGACTATTTATGCCACAGAGCAGTAATGTTAAAACATAACCGTTTTTAGGTTTACAGAACATCGAACCTTGTAATTAACATTATTAAAATATATAATAAGATAACTATACATAAATTTAATATAAACAATTAATCATCGCACGTTCGTTGTTTTTCAAATTAATGATTACACAAAAAAACGCTTACAACTACGACCCGCTTATTCAGCGCGCACTAAAATAGTTCTCCCGTAGCCGCGATTAATTGGTCCGCGAACATAATGAGGAAGCTGACAGCGCCGGAACAATTCACTCCATTTACGGGCAATTACTCTACGTAAACATTTCATCACATTAACATTAACCGTGTTGCGGTTCACTTCTGAAGTGATGCATAATTTTAGCGGTTACACACGATGCTTCAAGTGTAATTTTTCAATGACTGTAGGGTTTGTCTTAAGAATAAATTAATCTAGGCTTGTTCAATTGTTGACTGCATCTAAGCTTAGTCAACAATGGACTAATCTGAAATAATATAGCTGTGACGTTATGCTTAACATGATCCAAACATTACAGTAATAGGCTACCTCTTTTATTCGAGGGGTCCTGTAAGTGGGTCTATACCAGTGACTGCCCTTAACCTGATTTCATATCATAAACAGTATTGAAACGAATTTTTAAACGTATTGCTTTATGTATCTTTGGTAAACTTATGTAAAAAATTGAAATGATCAATCCAAATGTTTTTGTTAGTACAATAACTTTCTTGTAAGTAAGCAATTACCGAGCGGTAAATCGTACTCGTTAAAACTAAATGATTTTATTGATTAAAAGTTCATGATTGTGATTCTTTTAGCGTAGTCTTTTCTTCAGATAACGTAATATGTAATTCTTAATTTGTAATATTATTGTGTTATATTTTATTATAGTGACGCGACGTCAGGTAATGTTTTGTCAGCAAAATATTTTGCAGATATAACATTTGAAGTAGCAATGCATCTATGCGTATGTGTAGTTATTCTATTAATCAATTATTTTTGGACCTTTTACGTACAAAAACAACAATAATTTTATGTTAAAACGGCCAATAAGCAAAAATTCATATTTTAGTTCATTTATATAATTTAATAATAGTTCCGGAAAGAAAAATATGATAAAAATGTAAATTAGCGTAATCTGTAAATCTTAACACGGCTTTTATATTTACATGTATGTTTAAATATATTTTTTTTGGCATTATGTTTTTAGATATAATGAACATTTTTCTCTATATCGATAAATTTAATGTACATAATCGGCAATTATTAGTACTATATGTAGTAGCAAAATTTTTTTTTCAGTTCTTTTACATCGATACGAATATTTATTCGTTTCCAAAACCACTAAAAACGGCTTTTTGTTATGAATCGTACATTAACGTTATATCAATGGCACATTTCTAAAATATCGTTGTCCTGTTCTTCTGTATTTTATTTACTTGTAGCCTTAGCTAAGACAAATCAAGGTAAACTGTGCCCGATTTGAGTCGCATTATCACTGCCTTATTATTTACTTAAATTGCAACTCGATATGCCTTGCCTGAGTGTAACAATCAAACATGCTCTGCAGTTTTATATATATAAATGTACAAATAATAATTGAGGTATAATTCAAGGTTCATTTATTGTTTACGACATTTGATACATCTATCAGGAAGTTGAAACCTGTTTGAGATGTGGCTGATATAAAATACGCCTTGGTCGTCAAGCGTCATTTAATTGCTGATATATTAATTATGGATAAATTGTATAGGAAGATTAGGTTGATGCTTATTTAAATTTTAGCAGATTTGTATGATTTGCTGTTTTCCTAACTGCTTATTAGTAGTAGTAGCCAGATAGAGTAGATTTTGTCGTCGTCGTCAGCCTGCTAAAGCCCACTGCTGATCATAGACCTTTCCCATAAGTCGCCACGAGGCACAATCCCCTGCCACCCGCATCCAACAACAACTTTGTAATTTGGCTAAACTTAATTACTAGTTTGCTTTTTCAATATTAAATGTGTGTAAACTGTACTGTTTTCTTATACCTATATATTGTAATTTCTCTTCGTTTTAATAACTGATCTGACTCACTGACTGGCAAATGCGGTAATATCGTATAAACACAAAAAGTGTAATATCTTGCAATTACCACATTTTATTATATCTAATATATAACTCTATTACTTTTCTCCTAATCAGATTGGTTGATGCCAATCTGACATATTGGAATTATTTTTATGTTACTCAATAACAACGTGCCTATCATTAAAATTTACAGTGCATTATAATAAAACGATGAAAACAAACGAGATTTAGGGCACAATAAACTAGAGAACCACTTGGTTTTTGATCCACATACAGAAATTGTTTCATAGAAAATGGTAAGAAAACCTTCTCAGAGCCGCTGTCGTATATTTGCGTAACAACTGAACTCTTAGATCAGACACCTCACACTCTTATTTTCCTACATTTTTTTTAATTTGCTCACAGAGCCACCACAGCGTTTATGGGTGATACACGAGAACGGCACTCGTGTCACCACGGCAAGTGCAGGCTCCAACAACAGCAGGAACGTCGGTCCTTACTATGTCGGCGACACGGTGCACCTTTTTTGTGTCGTATTCGGAGGTAGGTGGATTAAACTCTATTCGATTCTAATTCAAAAAGTGCCTCAATAGTTAGATCCGCGCGTTGAACAAATATAAGATAGTCCACTATTAACCTCTTGACACGCAGCGTATTACTCATAAAACATTAAAAACAAAAAATAATTCCTCACTATTTACACTAAATATTAAATAGCTGGCAACCGTGGCGTATGAATCAAATACTCAGCAGCACTGATATTGTCTGTTAAACGTCCTTCTACGGTGTGATTAAAACTAAATGGGTGATCAAAATTTGCGCAGCTTGAGAACTCGAAACAGGTGTAAAATTGAAATTTTAATTGTTTTGTTTTATTTTATTTTGTTTTGTAATTAATTGTTATTTATGTGCAACTATTTCCGCATAACAATGTAAAACACTTCTAATATAACCTTAAATATTTTAACGTATTACACGTATTACACTCGGGGTTAGATGGTACTAGGCTATTGTTTCAGATCTACAAAATGATGAAATCTTGGAAGCTCTCGATGGATCCGATTTAGATTTTGGTGACGGAGATAGCGATAATGATCCTACATTTGTTCTGGATCCAAGTGATAATCATACGAGTGAAGATGAACCCGACGATAACTCAAACAGTGGCTCTAACCTTTCTGATATACACTCTAACTTGCCAACTCCGATCCCTTTGCCATCGCCAGTAAGCTCTGTTATAAATATACGCAGAACAAGAGGAAGGCAGAGAGTTCGAGCACATCGTAGTATTCAGTTGACACCGACCGACCAGAGGACACCGTCGTAGTCAGTTCTTAGTCTCTAGTCTAGACCTTCTTCCCAACATTTAATCAGAAAATCTTTGGACAGCGCGTTTCGAACCTACTGTGTTTGCTCTTTCCAGTCCTAATTATATTCCATATAATATTAACTATAGGCCTTGGGACGAAATTTTCTCTCAGTTTATAGATGATGATAACCTTTAATATTGGTGGAAGCCTAGAATCGTTCTTTTGTACTCAATAAAGGAAAACATTAGGTTAACTAAAAGAACTCAAAATATTTTAATTCATATATTCTATGGTATGTCAACTATCAACTATCCTATAATGACTATGTATTGTCAACTAAACATCGAATACGATCATTGCAAATGCTATGACTAGAGATAGATTTTATATGATACGAACCAATTTGAAAGTGGTATTTGATTCGGATGTCAGTTCTGAAGAAAGAAAAATAGCAAAATATGGAAGGTAATCGAGTTCTCAGTGGTTGTCTGTCTCTTGAACGTAACGAGCACGTGTCTGTGGATGAAATGATTATACCATTTACAGGAGCATCTAGCTTAAAAAATACTGTCCTAATAAGCCCAATCCCGTAGGACTGAAGCTTTTTCTTCTAGCTAATACTGACAGCATAGTTCTAGACATGGTAATCTACCAAGGAGAAAAGACTTTTGAAGAATTCACACACAAAGGTTTTGGTCTAGGTGAAGCTGCTATTTTAAAACTTACCGAGTCTCTAGTTCCAGGTCATTATTTGTATTTCGATCGCTACTTTTCAACTGTCAGATTATTAGAAGAATTAATGTCTTGTGGATATAATGGGACGGGTACAATTATAAAAAACAAAATTCCTAAGGATTGTATTTTACTGATTACAGAAAATTTCTTCAAAACCAATGAGTATAACTGAAGTTAATTGCACGAAGACAAGAAAATTGCAATTACAAGTGGCTCGATAATAAACTGGTACTTCTAATTTCTATATGTTTTTCTGATAAAGAATGTGATACATGTTTGAGATGGAGTAAAAGACAAAGGAGTACATAATAGAAATTGTAAAACAATACAATTGTAACATGGGCGGAGTTGATCTAGCAGGCCAGGATGTTAACAGTATGCCCGGCTAGAAATCGAACTTGAAAGTGGACTATCCGTTTTATTTGTCACATGCTTGATATTGCAATTTGTAATTCTTGGTTGATGTATCGTAAAAATTAACTTACTCAAAATACGCCGAGACACAAAATAATGAAACTGCGGTAATTTAAAATGACGTTAGGAGAAAAGTTTATAAACGATAATACAAGTAGATGAATCTGTGATTTAGATAGCGATCCTGAAGGTCATTGAAACGCAAACACAAGAAACGCCTGGTACAGATTGTTCCATTGCCCCAAATCGATAAACGAAAAGGCCGACATTTACCAGATTTTATGAACAAACAAATGCGATGTCTAGCAGGAGGGTGCACAAAATTAACTACTGTCAAATGCATTCATTGTAATTTAGCTTCGTGTTTCGTAAAAAACCGCAATTGCTTCAAAATTTTTCATAATGTCTAAAAACTGAGTAAAATATGAGGAAGTGATACTTTACTTTGCCATGGAGAGGCTATTTTTATTTTGATATAACTTTATTATTTTAAAAATGTAACTTAAATTAAAAGTTTATTAAAATAAGTACTACACTTCTAAACAAGTTAAACTTTTGCGATAAACAGTGTCATAAATTGATGTTTCAATATTTATTTTTCGGATGTATTATGAGTACATATAAATACATAAAAAATATCTATTTTTGTTAAAAAAAAATTTTTTCTCTTTTTCTCTTTAACTCTAAATTAAAAATAATTCGTATTCGAAATACCAAAATATTTTGATAAAAAAAATATCTCCAGGGGCAGGAGGTTAAGGTAATCCACCCGTGGGATCACAGTAGAAAGTCAATCCAGTTTTTTTTAAGGAAGCTTTGATGGAAACAAGATCATCTATGGAATGCAATTAATCTCTATTGTTTAGTGAGGTCAATTGTTAAAGTTGACATTTAGTTTTTTCTAATCGCTCGTTTTTATCTTGGTTTGCTTCAATCGATTCCATTAGACTTAGTAAACGGATAATAGGAACTACTAACCCATATAAAATTACTTCTGTACACCGTCCCAAGTTTCAACGTTCCGTCGAAATCCTATAATTGCAAAACATCATACATGTAATGTTTTTCTATCATTTTAATGATAGTATTTGTTTAATATAGCGTACGTACTTGTCGATTCTCGTATACATTTCGCTAGAGGTGTGATCTTTAAGTGACGCGACGCCGTCGGACGATCAGAGCGGAATGACAATGACCTGTCGGAAGATGAGCCGTATCCGGCACATCCAGCTGTCACCGAAGACGGACTTATTGTGTGTGTGTACGAAATACTAACGACAACTTTTACTGTGACATCAAATTACCCTTATATAATAGCAATTAGTTAGTGTCAACGCACTAAGTAATCTAAGTAATACTTATTGTGGCACGTTAGGGAAAATTATTAAAATAATTTTTTATAATGTGTGCTTACACCGTGACGTCAAAACCGACACCCTGAAGTTAGCTATGGTAATTTTTTTCGTAGCGCGTGCACACCGTCACGAAAAATTGACACCTTGAAGTTAGTTATAGTTAAAATTTTAGTTTTTTTTTTTATATTAAACCTGTGTGATATATAACATAACCTTCTTTTAATTTGATAATGCGTTATAATCAAACTTTTAATGTATTAAATATCTCTTTCTATTCTTATTGTCGTTTTTACTACAAACGTAGAATAAGGCGTAAGATGGCATTTTCAAAAAAAGTTTCATTTTTATCTTGTTAACCGAAACAAGCATAATTTCTAATGCGTGTACACATAATTATGTTTGTTTTTAGCCAATTAGGCTGAATGCTGGTCCTATATCTATGGCTGTAGTATTTTCTTTTAGTACTCTGATAGCATTTTTTTATCTCGTCAATTTTTTTTCAAACTAGAAAAACGAGGTTTAATCCACTTGTTAAGAGAATTTCGAGCTTTGGCTGACCAAATAGTTCCATCATCTCTGTAGATTATATTATGGAATCGAAAGAAAAAGATGATAATAATAGTTAAAGCGTGATGCTATAACGTAATACGTACTTACTTATAGGTTTGCTGGGTTATATTATAAAGCTTATTAATGTTTAATATCACAATCTTTAAAGGTATAATTCAACAGTATATTCCGCTATTTGCTTCTTTGTTTAGTATTTTTAATTTTACCTATATGGACTGGTATAACAGTTTCAGCCAACATCTTATATTTTATATATTTCGCAGTATATGTTCATCTCTTGGAGTTCAAAGGTTTTGTCATTTCAGGCAAGCCATTGTCAACATTATCATGGTGGGCAGGTCAAAGGATGCTCAAAAATACCTCAACTCCTCTATCGGAACAACGCGTCCGTAGCGACCTAATGTACGGACCTTGCGTCGGGAGGACCACGGCCTAGTTCTTACGTGCTTCGCGAAAAACAATGAGAACACACCACCCCTGTCTATCGATGTAACTATCGATATGCATCGTAAGTCATTGATTTATATTTTACTAATAACTGATAAATTAAGCAACGGGAATGTTGTCGGAAAAAGGTTTTTTAAACAGGTATATTTATTGTATCTGATCAATTTGTCAAAGAGATCAAATGTTAACAGTTTCTTTTCTTCTTCCATTTATTCAAATAAAAGAAGCCAGTAGAAATTCAAGTCCTTAAAACTTAATAAAAACTACTTTCTTAATCGCGACAATATTTTTACGTACGTTGATTTAACAGGTAAAAGATTTCCAGCGCTAGAAACAGTATAAAGAATCCTTACATAATAATGATAATGTTCTCCAAGCTGATTTCGCTTACGTCGGGCGATCTATATGAGACATCAGCCAACTATGCAGGATACATTATAGTGCACATGCAAACACAGGTGCACTTTTCCTCTACTCACATAGTCCGATGAGACATTATACCGACCCGACTGGCGAGAGATCAAGCGCAGGATTTTAACATGCTCATCTGACGGATGAATAATCTTACTTTACAAGCAATGGGATGATCAGCCCGGTCCGCCTTGAACCAATTAGGAATAAACTTATTTAGGACCCCGCAGGATTCGAACCCAGGACTTTCGGTTTCGCGCACGCCCATTACATTAGGCTACGAATGCAGTTTATATCATCATCATTATTATTATCAGCGCATAACAGTCCACTGATGGACATAGGCCTTTTTTAATGAACGCCAAGACTGCCGATCTCCTGCTACTCGCTGCTAGCTTGAACCGGCTACTGCACGAAGATCGCCATCCCACCTGGTAAGGGGTCAGTTTTATAGTAACCTCCTTTGTTCTGTTATTCTTGCACACCAGTGCCACCTGAACTGATATCCCTGCGAGTTGCCGGCGAGGAGTCGGAAACGCTGGTGACGGGGCGAGTGCACGCAGGGAAGCCACTCGCTCTACAATGCCGTGTTTTTGGAGCGCGTCCATTGCCAGACGTCGTTTGGCGACTGAACGCCACAGTTATTCTCAACTTAGAACAGAATGTTACTGTAAGCATTCATTATAAATATGATTTAATAATAGAAAAAATATTCTATTTCTTATCTGACTCGGGTATAGGTAATAACTTTCGTGATATAATATTTACCATTTTCTTCTTTTAATTATTGTCTCTTCCGAGAGAGATCTCGGTGAATCTGCCAATGTCAAAGTCGAAAAAAAACACAAAGTATTTGTTTGAAACTGATTGGTAAAAGTTGATGTTCACATGTAAAACTGTATGACTTGTTGACGGACGGACGGACAGACGGAACCCTCGCAGCGTCTGGTGGCGAGCGAGGTCCAACTGAGCGTGACGCCGGAGTACGACGAGGCGCGAGTCACGTGCTGCGCGCCCGCGAACGCACGCGGCATGGAGCAATATGTCTGCGCTCAGGGGCTGCCACTCACGTGCATTGTAAGTGATTTTTGTTTGCTTACTGTTGTATGAAAAGAAAAGAAATTGCAATTTATACCATAACTTAGTAAGATCTGGATTTTTTGTAGCGCGAAGATTTAAAAGATGTTTTCCAATATCAATTGCCATGTGAATATAAAGGCTATATGTCTTAATGCCACTAGTGCTCGGTATTACAATTTATTTACATAATTTTTATCTATAGAATTAGTAATTTCATTGCTAGTTGATTTGGTTGGCCTGGGTTACATGGGTTACAAAATTTATAAAGATTCCACACGTGATGTTTTAATGTATATCCTTTATACATATGTGCATTTGAATAGATTTTAGTGAAACGTGAAGATGTATAAATTTTTTGTAGGATCTCATATACCAAAAGGTATTTATAGTTTCGTTACTTTAGATGCACCAAGACTGCAAATTGTCGTTGGCGGCGAACTGGAGAACAATACTCTGACCGTAGTTAAAGGCTCAAATGTAACAATAAACTGCAGTTACGAGGCGAATCCTTCTGTATTTCAAGTGACATGGTTCCATGGGGTAATGTACTAATTTAACATTTTTATCCTTCGTTTTTTTCTAAATTTATGTCTATCATGAAACGAAAATTATACTTTTTTTTTTAATATTGCTTATAAAATGTTAAAGTAGTGTTTTTATCTTTAGTTCATATTTAAATCAAACTGCCCTATAGTAATTTAGTTTTAACAGCTTTAGGAGTCACCTATCCTTTGTTTCGAATTAGACGCTATCTATTGTTATCAAATTCAGTTCTTCTTTCTATTCTATTGAGACATGTTGTACCTTTATGTGTTTAACTGCCTCTGTAGCCTAGTGGTATAGGCTGTGCTTTAGAATCTGGAGGTCGTGGGTTCGAATCCTGCGGGACTCAACAAATTTTCATTGTTGTTTCCTAGTTAGTTAGGGCAATTTGGGCCGATCACCCATTTGTCTGAAAAGTAAGATGATCCATGCGTCGGATGGGCATGTAAAATTCGGTCCACCACCAACCGCATTGGATCAGCGTGGTGGGGTACGGTCCAAAAATCCCCTAATGGATAGGGTGTATTAGGGAGGCCTATGTTCAGCAGTGGACTATCAAAGGATGATGATGATGATGATGATGTGTTTAATAAAATCTTTCTTGCACGACCTCCTGGTTTACCTGACAGAAAATGAATACCGTCTGTGTATATTATGATTTATTTGTTGTTAAGAGTTTATTGTTTCGGCTGATTTAGGTATGATGATCGAATCTAATGTGTTTTTTAATGATTGAATTGGTTTTAATGCGTTGACTTTTGACTGACTATAGTAAAATAACTTAGTAGGCGATCACGTCCCAGGATTGCCAATGCGTCTTGCGTTTATTCCGGAACACGAGCACGCCATATACCTTAACACCAGATTAATATCAACTTTGTCTCTTTTTATATTTTAAAATTAAACCTACATTATTTTTATTAGTGTTTCAATATGACAACTTCTTTGGTATTAACTATTTAGTCTCAACATTCGAGGAATCTTCCAGGACGATATGGCCAATAAGAATTACGATCACGACGAGGCAACAATCAAACCAACGCTAGAACTGACGGATGTGAGTGAGGATGATGCCGGGGAGTACGTATGCGCTGCCACCAACAACGAGGGTTCTGCGTATAGCGATCCTGTAGCCATCGACGTAACTTGTAAGTGTTGCCATCAGCAGTGTCCCAGGAAGTATTCTGAAACCGTTGTTTATTCGATTACAAAAGGGGCGGTACCATCAGGTGCACCATTTCTACTGCAAAGCGGTAATGTGAAAACACTACCGTGTTCCGGTTTGAAAGGCATCGTAGCCAGCGCATTTACTGGGTAAAGAAAGCATAACTTTATATGTCTCACGGTAGGCAGCGCGTTAGTGATACTCTTGATATTGCTGATCTCCATGGGCGTCGGTGAAAACATTCCATCAGATGGCCTGGCTGCTCCACTGTGTTCGTGTGCAATCTAAGAAAAAAGGAATATAGTATAAACTAACCGTTCTTAACAGTTAACAGCAAAGTGGCCGGTGTGGGCTGGATGAAAATAGCCGAAGATCGGAAGCAGTGGCGTGCATTAGGGGAGGTCTATGTCCAGCAGTGGCTGACACTGGCTGCTGATAATGATGATGATGATGATGATACTAACTTAGCAAATTTTATTCGAGTTTATCATTCAAATCTCTCGGTAACTGAAATGATATATATTGTGATTTTATTTTAATTTGTATGTAGTAAACATAGTGCTATAAATTGGACATAACGGTTATTATTGCAATTAATTTTATAATTTATTTTCTTTAAAAAGAACGATCGGCTCTCCCTTATGCAATAGAGATATTACCATTCAAATAATATTAGATTTTAAGATTGCTTCTCCCTTTTTGTAAGTTTTGCCACAGATTTATATTGACGAAATGAAAGGTTCTTTATTGGAATTTTTTTATAGGTTTCATAACAAAAAAACAGGGTGCGTGTACTTATGCACGCGCGTAAGAAGTTATACTTCCTTGGCATTATTAGTAGTAGTTTTGATTGCATGAAAATAATTTAATACAATTAAAAAAAAAAATAATTAACTTTAATTATTTAAGAATATTTGGTATTTATCATATTAAATAGAATTTTGTCATTTATACTAAATAATAATACGGATAATTGACCTTAATTGTATTGGAGCGCTTGATTGAGGAAGGTTGATGAGCACAGTTTTTTAACAAATATTTTCTAATATTAATAAGTATAGATTTAAATATTCAATTTAAATTACTTTTGATTATAATTGAGACGCATATATAAAATTCGCACTTGTATAATGTAAACAAAATGAAAACACTTGTTTCAAATGTAGAAACTCAAAGCAAGTGGATTAATATTATACATATACAGTGAAGGTTAAGCGGGCGCGTGCCAACATGCGCCACTAACAGAGATTCCATTACTGTCTTGTTGGTAGCATTTTATCATCTACTTAATGAGCGATTTAGTGGGCAACTTCATGCTGTTAATTTTGTGTCACGGTGCGCATGCATCGTAAAATTTCATAACGCGCCTAAAGAGGTATAACTTTAAAAAGTAGGCAGTTTATCTAACAGACTTTGTTCACAGACCCAGCGTTCTGCGAGGACGAAAGTGTAGCGGAGTACGGCGTTGCCGAAAACGAGTGCGTGAACCTAACGTGCAAGGTGAAGGCCAACCCGGCGCCCTCCTCCTACCGCTGGGTCTTCGTCAGCGAGACCACGGATGCTAACAAGATGAAGACCAACCAGACCTTCAACGTGGAGACCGACGAGCCCGTTTTGATGTACAAGCGGCTGAACGACACCTCCTACAGTTCGTATTTGCTTTACAGTGTTATATTATATTTTTACCAATATCATCATAATTATTTCCTTTGTTTACGCGAATACTATACATTATTAAATAAAATAACTCTTTTTATGGCATACGCAGGCAGACAAGCAGTAGGGCCACCTTATGGGAAGTGGTCACCGACACCCATAGATATTGGCAATACCAGTGGTATCGCCAACGCGCTGCCTACCGTGGGAGATAAGTCTCGTTTACCCAGTAAATACGCTAGCTACGGTGCCCTTCAAACCGGAACACAGTAGTGTTTTCACACTACTGCTTCGCGGCAGAAATAGGCACCGTGGTGGTACCCACCCAGACGGTCTCCTGTATAAAAAGGGGACCTACCACCGATACTTTTTACGGACTTTTTAAGGATTTTATCACGTTTATTTTACATATTCCCGACGTTTTGTTCACTTTCCAGCGGCCGCGGTCACGGGGTAGACTACGCTAACGCGATAAAAACCGTAAAAAGTCCTTTTATTTAACAATATCATCATGATCACATTGTCATCATTATAGGAAACTCTATCGAGCTCTCGTTATCCGATCCTAGATAAGAACCGGCGAGGAACTTTGGGATTGTAATTTTTTTTCATAAATTTAATTCATTACATTAAAAGCTATCTATATTGGAGGATCGAGCATTTGCCAGAGAATATCTTGTTTTCATTAAAATAACGAACAGATAATTTAACTAGAATTTTTTAATCAATTTCGTCTTTACAACTATTCAGATGCAGACAATTTTAACGCAGTGATACAAAAAAATATTATAATATTATTAGTAGATCGAGTAGATTTTTTTTTCTTATAAGAAAAACTATAAGAGTTCTAACTCGAGCAAGTTAACAAGTATAAACATATCAGAATTTTAGTTTCAAGGCCACAGTGCCTAGTTTCTTAAATTACTGGTTAAAACAGACGTAACATACCATAGGCTAGCAAGCGAGCTTGTGGCGTCTTAAGCTGCATTTCTTAAGAACAAAATGTATAGCTTTCTACCTAGAACACGTCTCGTAGCTTCATGCGATTAAATAGCTAAATCAAGACGTAACAAATATATTTTGTTATGCACTGAACAATCGTATTATGTCTCGTTACAGCATTAATACACTGTTGGGGATTAAATAATGTTGTGGGAAGTGGTCTACCGCAAACAAAGTGCTCCTTCTTGGTGACCGACGAAACGGTTCCGCGTCCGCCAACCAACTGCTTGGCGGTCAAGAGCGAACTGGATGACATCTCCGTTTCGTGCGACAAGAGCCACGACGGTGGTTTGCCACAGGTGAGGAAGTTTAAAATACAATAATTTACTTGCTTTAATACAATAATTTAACTGCCTCCGTAGCCTAGTGGTATGGGCGTGTGCTTTAGAAACCGGAGGTCGTGGGTTCGAATCCTGCGGGGACGCAACAATTTTTCATTGTTGTTTCCTAGTTGGTTAGGGCAATTTGGGCTGATCACCCAATTGTCTGAAAAGTAAGATGATCCATGCGTCGGATGGGCATGTAAAAAGTCGGTCCACCCACCAACCCGCATTGGACCAGCGTGGTGGGATACGGTCCAAACCCCCTAATGGATAGGGGTGTATTAGGGGAGGCCTATGTCCAGCAGTGGACTAAAACAGGCTGATGATGTATGTATGTATGATGTAATTTACTTGCTAGAGGAGCATACAATTCAAAAAGTTATTTAAGGAAATAGCGTAACGTTTAACATTTCTATTGATAGATCGATACCAACGCCATACGTACGATTGTCACTTGTTGCTATCGGTTGCATTGTTAACGTATTTTTTTGCATTATACTTTCTTGCATTTACAAATAAATTAAGAGCGATGGAATCCGTTGTCTTTTATTAAATCATAAATTTTATTTCGTATTAGAAACAAAAGAGTGAATGAAAATAATACACGGCAATGATATATAAAACGCCTTTTTGTATAAAACATTAAAGTTGTTACTTTTTTCACACAACCGTTTTATACTATAATACATATGAACTATAACTTCTAGTACCTAACATGGTGTTATTGTGTTGGCAAATTTTATTTCCTTTGTAATGAAACTTCAAATTAAGTCTAATATTAGTGTTATCTATATGCTTTTTATAGAAGCGTTATACAGTATACAATACTTTTTTTATTATATATTGCAGAAGTTCAAATTTAACGTCACCTCTTTGGACTCCGATGAACAACTTGTCTCTATTATAAACCAAGAGCCTAAATTTATAATAAGAGTCTCGAAGACACGAATTACAAAGATCGCATATCGTGAGCTCAGGTTCAACCAGCGCGCAGAGAAAGTAGTGGAAATAGAAACTGACAATATCATAGATCAATCTCATGGTGAGTGAAAAAAATTTACTTATTCTGAAAAAAATATTTCATTTTTATAGATTGTAGACTTCAAATCGATTGTCAGTAATAACTAATGTATTACAGACAACATGATTTGAGTCTGACTATTAATGGAACATATCGTCGACCCGCTTGGCGCAGTGGTTAGAAACCCTGACGCTGCGCCAGAGGATTTGGTCTGATTCTACTACGGGAAAAAAGGTTATGTGATGAACGCTGTTTTTCGTGTCTGGTGTTTTATATATATAAATGTGATATTTTAATAAGGCAAAGAATATTTAATGCAAGAAAATGTGAAAACTATAGCGAAACAAAAAATTGTAAGTTTCAATAATCATACTAGCTCTTTTCGTGCTTAATTAAACAAGCTACTTGATTAATTAATTAAACTTTATATAAAAGTATATTTCATCGTCTGATCTTATTTATTAATTTAAATCAACTTCATAATTTATTGATCATTGATAGACGGATAAGCGTCCAAAAATCAAAAGGAACTTAGATAAACACATAACAGTTACTGATTAAAGTAAACGTGATTGATTATATGCGATTGTAATTTATTTTCATTCGATACTCTTTTATAGGATGTCAATGTGTCGCGGCGGTTATCTACGAAATCGCATCCCTTATATTGAGATTTTGCTCCACAGTTGAGTCGGGCAAAAAACCCTGATAATCACTTCATGAGTATGAGACCCATCAAACTTCAAAATGATCTCATAGCGGGAAACCGAGTTGTTATTTCTAAAAGATAGTAATGATAATATTAAAATAGAAACTCAGTTATCGTCATTCCATAATAAAAAGGTTATGTTTAATATGTAGTGTTAGTAAGTAAATATTATGCAATATTATCAATTTAGCACTTAAATAAGGATAAATTAAAAATACAGGGCAACAAAAGTAATACTCTAAAATAATTTGAATGTTAAGATATGTTATCATTATTTATTTAATATATTTATCGATAGTTATCTTTATTTAAGTAAACAATTTATGTACTAACTTAACTATATTTATTAAAAATAGCGAAATAAAAACTAAATAATATGAAATGGCTTTTATTTTTTTAATCTTTGCAAATGCTTAAGGTATGTATGCTACCGCATGCCATACCAACTTATTTAATGCATCTGTTACCTTTTATTAAAAATATGTTTTAGATTTCACTTCTACTAATAATTCTATATCTTTCTAAATATGCTATTGCAATTTTCGTGGCATTTTATTTGTGTGCATATAGAAAACGTGCCTAAAATAAATATTATCATAAATCAATATCGCGGAAAGTATTGTGTCTTTTAAGAGAAAGGTAAAAGAGCACTTGCTTATGAACTCAAATTTAACTATTTAGTCATCTGACGAAAATAGTAGTATAATATCTGTAAACATTAGATATGTTTACAGATATTAAACTACTATTTTTTGATTTAAATATTATGCTACTATTTTTAGAGATATATATATATATATATATTTATTTATAAAGTATATTAATACTTTAAATGCTTAAATGTAAACATTTATATATGTTTGTGTGTATATACATATATATATATATATATATATATATATATATATATATATATATATATATATATATATTTATTAGTATATATTTAAATTGCTTTCTCTTTTCTAACTTACAGATATTTACCTCCTACTTTTTGGCATTGAAGTCCGCCTTATACACTTAGTGCAAAAGTTTAAATAAATAAATATCAAAACTTCGCTAAATAAAATCCAAAAAGCTGTTTTTTATAAACTGTCAGTATTTTATTAACATTACATTACAATCATTATTATTATATCAATCATTACTTGTTAGTTTTTTTTCTCTTTCGGTGAGTTTGTCATGTTTATAGCGTATTATAAAATGATATGGAGTTTAAGTAAACAAAATCTCCTGTTAAAATCTCACAGCGCTGTAACCTAAAATGCTCTGATCTAACCATCATAAAAAGGGATGATCGAGCCGAGGCCGTTTATGCAGATCGCTTACGGAAAGGACTAAAAGTGATGGCCCAAGCCGAGTGTACCTACCAGGGTCACCGTTGGCGCCAAGAAGTCACAGCCACAGGTGTAAACCTGTGCACGCTTACAGTTGCACGGCTACCTTAGGTTAGACTAACAACGTTTATTACTAAAAAGTACTTTGATCTGTGCTTGCCGCCATATTCAATCATCGCGCATTGAGGCTTATACGTTATGAATCCAATCGAGTTTGACCTCTGTCTTTGTGTACATAAATTCCACATCTAACTGGGCAAGTATAACTTAAGTCTTATTTCAGTTATGGTGGAGACAGTAAGTGCGGTGACGAACATAACCACTCTGGCGTTAGCACTGTTTGGTGGGGTGCTTCTGTTAGCGCTGATAGCGTGCGGCCTCGTGCTGTGCGCCCACGAACGAGGCTCCCGACTGGACCTGCCGCGGGCACACAACGACCCACCCCTCTGTGCGTACAGCACTGAAGGTATAGCATTTAAACGGGAGGAACTAGGCGGCATCACTTCATCTTACATTGTCGATCAGTTTGGATGGATTTATTACTATGATTACACCATTTTTCAAATAAGGGTGGCATATAGTAATATCGCTATTTGCTCATCGTCTGTTGGAAGTTCGCGGCAAATCAATCGTGTTACTTCCAAGACATTAAGGGCTAATACGATCGATTCGGACGTTCCAATCATACTGCGTGAAAACCATACTAGCTCGGAGCTGTCGGCCCACCTGATGTAGTGTTTGATAGACGCCCATAGACATTGGCAATACCAGGATATCAACAACGCGCTGTGTACCGTGAGACATAGGATGTTACGTCTCGTTTACTCAGTGAATACTCTAGCTACGGTGCTCTTCAAACCTGAACACAATAGTGTTTTCACACTACCGCTTTGCGGCAGAAATAGACCCAGCGAGGTAGGTCCCCTTTTAACAGGGGGCCCTGTTAAATAATAATTACTTTGTATACAATAAGTTTATTTTATCGTCTCATCTCAACTTCTCATTTGAATCAAGCTAATATTTTTTAATAGTTTATAAAAATATATTATCGCCCAAAATTTAAAAGGAGTCTAGAAATTAATATAATATTTGCTAATTGCAATCTGCAAGCGAATCGATCGAAAGCGTTAGACGGCAACAAAATAACAATTTCATCAGATATCACATGAAATAAAACCAAATTAAACGATTTATAACAATTATTAACATTGCAGACACGAACTGCGAAACGTATCACGACAGCGACGAGGGCAGCGACTTCAACGTGCGCCGCACCGAGTCGTTCCGGCGGGCGATGGCTCGCTATCCGTCAAAGGGCTACGACGTTCGAAGGACCGGCTCCTTCCACTCGGCGCGTTACATGCACGAGACGCAGGAACCCGAAGTGACCAAGTACAACGACGCATTGCGGCACACCGGTAGCTGCAAAGTTCACTCGCTGCAGAACATTAACAAGAAGCGCGACATGGACATGCTGTGCGATCACCTTGTGATGCATCTGCCGCCAGAGACTAACTACAACGTATCTAAACCGGTAGGGTTAATGATTAATATAATACAACTTTATTGACCTCAATGATTTTTTTTATTTTTTTTGTCTCAAAACATCTATTATAAAATGTGAATTTATTGGTTATTTAACTAAAGAATTGTAGCAAATATTTAAAATTGCACTTTTTTAATTTAACGAAATAATAACGAGCAGTACTTTTACTCAACACAACAAACCTCTTGCTTAAGCCTAAATTAATTTTAGACAAATAATCCGCATAACTTTTCAGATGAACACGTTTTACACAATGCCAAGGAAAATGAGACAGAAAATGGCCAAAGAGTTGAGCGACGAGACCTCAGAAATAACTCAGACTTCGGACGGCTTTTCCTTGCCCCCGCCGCCCGACGAATTCGGGACATACCGCGCAGCTACCAAAATCAAGGATATGCCTAGCAAGTCCACACCGACGTATACCACCATCGTTCGAAAAAACTCAGCAAAGAAATCGGAGCAGCACAGCACCCATATATCCCCCAACACTGTAGGATTGCCAACTATCAGTGGAACACAAAATAGCCTCTATACGTACCCAGATTACGACAATCATGGTAACCCTATTAATACAAACCCTTTCGACGACGACTAGTCTCAATTTAGGTCACCTAAAACACTGGATGTGGCTAATACTACCACATTTATTAGTATAACAAATAGTATTACGTACCAAAGCTCGTCTAGTCCTCTAGGACTTCGTATAAATCTTACGGAAGGATCTCACAGCTGCATTTTGTAGTTGAACCTCGGGTTTAATGAATAAAAGAAAACTGTACTTCAAATGTTTATTTACAAAAATAGAAACGATTTAGCATTCTTCGGGACATGTTGTAAATTATCTCACATGCACATGATTGTTACTTTTGTTAATGATAATTTATTTTGTAAAATTCGCTTTGTTATACAAAATTAGGGTACATTATTATTTTTCTCTTATTATGTGATATAGCCAAAAATATTTATTATTCACTGCCGTTTCATTTTATTCTTAACGATACCTATATATGTTATATACTAAAATTATTTTTTACGTAGTGGAAAAAGAACTTCATTGACTGTATGATTAACACAGTGTCTTTTTGTATCTGTAATTCATTAAATAGTACATTTTGGTTAAATGAAATTAAATGTCATCTTAATGGCTATTGTTTATTTCCATACAAAGTTCTAAAATATCAAACCAAATAATTAAAATTTCGGAACAGCCTTCAAAAAAAACCTAAACATAATTAGGAAACATGAAGTATGGATAAAATTAATTTCACTAAAAAATTATTAAATCAATCCATTCGATCTAAATAATTCTGAGCTACTGTAAGCTTATCAATTAGATGCTTCGTGTTCGGCCGAGACTGAAACAGAAAAAGCACATTAATTATTAACTACTGCGAAATAAAAATCTATTTTAAGAGATATTTATTTTGTGCCAAAATATTTTTTTTTAAATTCAAATTCACACTATAATTTTAATCATGAATGATTCGGTCAATTGAAACGAGTCTTTAAAGTCAATTGTTTTAAGATCTTTTCTTATCGCTTTTAGTATTATGACTTTTGTATCACAAAATAAAATGAAATAAACAATTGGAATTTTATTTTGTTATATAATATGAATAGAAAAATATTAAAAATTATGCTTTAACATTAAAACTACATTTTAAGTAGGGCTGTGTCAGTCCGTGTATGCGGCATTGAGTTACTTTGTGCTAGTCAACGATCACGGGTGCTATTGTACTTCACGTGCAGGGGCTCATGACACATATACTAATAATTTTAAATACTCAAATCATAAGCTCCCAGTTGACTTTTATTATATAAATACAATATAATACTTAAAATAATTTTCTATTTATGTATTTATAACAAACCATCGCTTGAATGATCGATTCATTAAGATCTGTAGTCTAGTATCAAAAAGAAGTGAAAGATGTATGAATTAAATAACCAATCGATGGAGGCCTATTTCTTCTCTCCTTAAAGCTTAAATCCTAGACTCTTAAAAACATTTCAAGGCATGCGAAAAGGCAAGTGCCAACTGTTTGTCATGGTTGTTAGACTATAGCTTAGCCAAACTTAACCCTGAATACTTTTACTAGTTCTTTAACTACTAGAAAGCTATATTATCCTTGAGTATCATAGGTACTGTTCATCCTAGGATAATCCAATTCAAATATTTAATAATAACACGAACAGAGTCGTGGACGGACTGCTAGTTTTTTTATGTATTCATCTAGAAACGAAGGGTCAGTTTATGAATTTATCAGTCATCTAGTTACCATAATACAAGCTTTACTTAGTTTGGGATTAGATGTTGTGTAATCGTCCTAAAATATTTACTAAAAACATTGTCCGAGTCCAAATTATAACAACAGAGTAATATGTTGCTCTCCTAATTGTCTTTGGGCCAATTGAATCGTTTTTACCTGCAAAGCTGACAGGGCCGCTTCGTGCAGGTCCTTGCAGCGGGTGAGCGCGCGCCGCCTCTGCGCCGGCGCCAGCGCGGCCACGTCGCCCCTCGCGGCCTCCAGCAGCAAGGCCGCGGCCGCGCACACGTGCGACTCGTCCCCGCAGCCGAGCCATACGCGCTCGTTCACGCTCACCAATCTGAAGGTGTAAAAATAGATTGAGTAAAGGTTTTTACCTGATTTCACTCTGCAAGTTTCAAAATACTATAAACTATGTATTTGATTGACAAAAGTGTAAAAACACTGTTGAAAATGACGTAGAAAAAATCTTATCACTAATACGGTACTTCTGTACATAAAATTTGCACGCAAATAGTAAATTAATAATTTATTACATAATATTGAAATGTTGACCGCCGTAAATACACATACATTTTAAAGTATTCATTTGATCTCTTTCAATATTAGTAAAAAAAATACTATTGCTCTACGATAGATCATAGCAGATACAAATATAATACTTACTTTATATAAATATCGAGAACTTGTTCTAATGACACTCCTATATTCAAAACAGCTTTGAACACCATACTCTTCTCTGCTTGCATCTTACAGCTCAATATTTCTACTTGCCTTACAATGAAATCTAAAAAATAAAATAGAATTAGGCTGGTTGCATAAGCCATATATAAATAAAAGTATTTTTTTACGCCTTACACAATGGAAAACAGTGGCCAGTATTAACATATTCTCTTCCCAGCGTGGTTAGTTTACTAAGTACTGATGCGAGACGTTCATCCGGGGTTGGCAAATATCTGGCAAGCACTTCTGCTTCAGCAAGTATGTTGCTCCAAATGTTCTCGACAAGAAGAGCGTCATTGTGCCCAGAACATTGGACGATTGCCAACTTGCATTCCCAGAGGTTGTAGCGGTCCGCGTATTCTTCATACAGCTGTAATATTTAAGAAAATATTAATTACTTTTTTTTTACTTTGAGTTTGTTTTAAATTTTCAAAATAAGTAAAAAAGTTAATAAAATTATTTTTGAAATCTTTCATTTCCACCATAGCGGCCGATTTTCTTTAGAGATCACCCAACTGCGCAGGATATATTATACTGCACAAATGTACGCGCAAACACAGGTGCAATCTCTCTTCCTTCAAACTCTCATAACCGACACGGCCATTAACATGAGTCCACGTATAAACTCGCAAAGCACCTGAGTGATCTCGAGCAGCTCGTCGTCCAGCCGCCGCAGCAGGTGGTGCGGGGGCGGCGGGCGCTTGGCCGCCGCGGCCGCCCTGACCGCCGCCTGCACCCTGGCCACCTCGCCCGCCTCCTCGAGCCGGCGCAGCAGCTCGCCGCCGCCGCCGCCGCCGCCGCCGGCCGCGCCCGCGCCCCGCACGCACACCACGCCCGCGGACAGCCACGCCATGCGCTGGCTCAGCGTCGCGCCGGACCTGTTCAAAGTCGTATGAATTTTCGCAGAGATTCAAATCAGCCCTGCTGACATTAAATGCAGTCGGTATAACAATATCAGAAGTAATTAGGATCTGGAATTCATGTAAAAAAAGACTTATATTTAAATTGGCCCCAAACGAGTGGGCTCTCTGGTTACATTATACGGAGATTGTTGGATTGGATGGCGAATTTATGTAAAAAGTCTAATGTCGACAATCGTCGAACTCTAATAGGGCCGTAATCGCACCAGACTCGCGTAGATTTAGTGTCGTTAGTATAATAGTAGTATAACTAGACGATATCAGGAATGTTTTCAGACCTGTTTTAGTATAGGCAGAATTTATTTTATAACCAAAAGATATTATGAATCTATGTGAAAAAAGTGTAAGTTCAGAAGCGTCTTAAAGGGTTATCGAAAGTTAATCAATTAAAACGATTTACGCCAAGATTGTGAGATTAGATTCAGTCATTTATTTTTATACATCTGGTATAAGTTGAATATGCCAACAATTTATTTAAGGGCTATGATGTTTTCCTCCTCGTAAATTCTGTTAAAATTGCTGTGGTTCAGTTTCTAATGTAACATTCACTGACAATACTGTCATTAAGATAAATAACAGTTTTTCTATCTAAATCTAATGTCAGGCAAATGAAGTAATACTAGGTTTATATCTGTATATACGCCTCAAACGGACATCACATGTTAATAAATAAAACAGTACGTTTACAACCTTTCCACCGGTCGGTCCCGTGACCCTAAGAACATGGGCACGGTTTGAAGCGTCGGGTATAATTTTAAATAAGGGTATAATTTTAAATTGTGAAATGATTAAACACAATAAAATCCGTAAAACCTGTATTATATTTATCATGTATAGTATTTGCGAATTCAGGTACATGTCCAGCAGTGAACTGATGAACACAGGCTGATTATGATGATGATTATATTCACGTAAGCTACAGAAAGTATTATTTCAAGTTAAGTTAAAGCTAAGTTTAATCAATTGGGCTTTATAAGTTTAAATTATTATACCCCAGTAGACGTGGGTCGTTACGTGACTTTTAAGAAACGAAACGTAACCGGTTACGTGGACGGCGTCCTTGTTTTAAAACTAGTTATTTTTATAACTAGCTACTTTCATCCAGCTACTGTTTCACAACTACACGGTTACGACGTTTCTCAACTATCGGTTACATACAAAACACAAATAACGGTTACATGTTTAATGCCCAATAGTTAAATCAATATATTTACTTTTCTGCATACTTTACTTTGGTTTACAATTATTAATTGTTTTGTTGATTGATTGGTATTTACTACGAAACTATGATTTGAATAAAATTATGTTTTGTTTATTTTCACTTTTGTTGTGTTTAGACTTTTGAACGATTTTATTATAACTATCTTTGTTTGTTCAGCTACTTAAATAAAAATCTTTATTTTGTTTTAATTTACATTTGATTTAAATAACTGCTGGTTTCCCGAAATCGCAAGACATTATTTGCTAACAGGGGTCACTCGAATGTGGTATCTATGTGTATAAGTCATACCTATGAAAACTAAATGCGTCACTCACAGCGAATGGCACATTTAGTCGGCTCTCGCCTACTCGGCAAGTCTTGATCTGCCATCACTCTCGCACGGCCCGTCGGTGGGCAAGATGCGAAAGAAATATATCGCTTTACGCGGCCGAGTTCGCCCGAACAACGTCTTTACGAAAATAACTACTTTTAATTTGACACTAAACGGTTATTGCGTTTCATATCGCGTAACCAGTTATTGTAACCGATGACGTGAAATAACGCTCACGCCTATACCCCAGTATATGATAATTATCACAAGCAGGTCTTCAGATAATGGCAGATATGGTAATCCAGGTTTACATGTATCTCTATACATTCTCATTATGTACAAAACAAAGCTTATTTTAAAGGTAACTCAATAAAGGAACATGACAGAACACTAACCCTGGCCTAGTGGCAAGTCCTTCGAGCACCTCTGCCGCGGCGAGGTGTTCGCCAGCTCGTTCCAGAACCTTCCACAGCAAGTCTAGCAGCTGCAGGGCGACCGGCGGCGCGGCTGCTCTGGCGGCGCGTTGCAAGTACGTACGCAGCGAAGGCGGAGGCGTTGCTCCCAACGATATTAACTCTGCAATAAGAAAACAAATATTTATACCTGATACAAATAAAGTACGAAATCATAAAGATATTAAGAATACGATTTGTTCATGTAAAAAACATTGTAGTAATATATAGAAAGCGTTATTGATTATACGCGTAAAAAGTCGTCAAATTATATAGCGAGATAAGATTTCATTTCAGTTGTATAGGAATCAATAAGGAAATATAACAGTGACATGGGAAAAATCATAAACTTGAAGTTTGCACTCACCTGAACCTAAATTCTTGGACACCAGCCATTCGTAAACAGCTACATGCAAGAGTTCATCATCGCGCGACAAACATTCCCATACCAGCTTTCTTCCCTGAGAGAAATTGAAAGAACAAATATCGATAAAAACTAAGGAATTTAATTTATTGAAATGAATATTTGAAGTATTAATATACATTTAGAAAGATTAAATTTTTGAGCTAAGTAATTCTACTATTAATTTTTATGGACTATTTTTGACTGTCACATAAATACACACCTTTAGGAATAAAAGTGGAAATTTATGAATATTTCAAGCTTTATTCTAAAATTTTGAACCAGTATTCTAAAAACACACATACATTCACATTATAACTGTTTGCTACCTGATTCCTCTGGACGATTGAGGATAGAATGGAATTGCAGATCTAGCTGTTGATTGCGTTCATGTAACGAGAAATGTTACTTGATAGTCTGAACTCGCTCATATCAAACGTTCTAATTCGACACATTTCGGTATTCCATTCTGTAAAAGGTTTAGAATAAAATTAGTATTTAAAATTTTCAGTGGATTACTAAATTTCTATACTATAATATATATAAAGAAGACAAATTTTACGAATCAAATACTTAAGATGATACAGGCGGTGCAATAAAGTTTAACAATCTGTAAAGCAAAAATAAAAATCCCTTGCCATTTGATTTATAAAAACTTTGATTATCTTATTTATAAAATACGTTTAAATGTAAATATACAGTTTTAGGTTTTATTGTTTCAAATTATTTACAATAACCATTTGAAAATTAAACCGTTTCCAAGAGGGTCACGGGACCGACCGTGGGAAAGGTTGTAAACCTACTGTATTATTTATTATCATGAAATGTCCATTTGAGCTTTGTAACAGATATAAAACCTAGCATTACTTCATTTGCCTGACACTAGATTTAGGTAGAAAAACTGTTATTTATCTGAATGACAGTTCTTCCAGTAAACGTTAGTAGAAATTGTTTACCGGTAAAATAGCCCGTAAGTTTTTTGGCTTTTATATAATACTAGCTACCCGCCCTGCTTCGCACGGGAGCTATGCTGATAGAAAATATACCTACAATATTAAGCATGTGTTTTACATATAAACCTTTCTCTTCAATCACTCTTCTATTTAAAAAAAACCGCATCGATATCCGTTGCCTAGTTTGAAAGATTTAAGCATGCATAGGGATATAGGGACAGAGGAAGCGACTTCGATATATAATATGTAGTGTAAAAAACTCGCGGGAATATATAAAAATAATAATACTGTACATAAGAGCAAAAAAAAACTTAACAGGTTTGTAAGCAGAGCTAAGTCAACAACTCAAGTTGTACTAGAGAATATGTACAAATTTACCAAAAAGTATATTAAACGTAAATTCCGGTATTCCAAGCCTTACAATATACGTTACTATGAACTATAGTTTTAATTTAAAACCTGTTTTGTGTTTACTGTATAAAAATGCATTACCTTCTGTAATAGGAAAGATGACCCTCTCTGTCCTGAGATGGTTGATCACTCTTGTAATAGTGTAAGGCTTTGTCCTGAGCGTCCAACTTGCTAGCACAAGCCACACAGAGCTCAACCACACCAGAGTAGAAACCAACTGATATCAGCTTCGAGCAGACTAATGGTAGATTCACATTCGGTGCTACATCCTGTAAGAGAAGTAAACTTTTACAATTGTTCGTACATTTTAGCGACTTTGTGACCTTTACAAATCTACCTTGCACAATTTTAGAGCATGTTGGAGCATATCTTCTCTTTCCGCTGGATTCTTTTGTTGTTTCGCAAATATTAATAGTTCGTTAGCCTAAAAGGAAAATGTTTTTTATTAGTATTAATGAAACAATGTAACTTATTTCAGTGCTAAGGAACGTCATACGCCTAGCGTTCATATTAATGATTTTCACACTAATAACAATTTCATAATCATATGAAATTGTTATTAGTTATTATATAGAAAATTATATAGAAAATTCCGTATATTACTTTGATTGGAGATGTTTAAAAGACGTATATATTACTTTATATAAAATATTTAATTGCTAAAAAAATACACCTTTAGCATAAGAATATAAATTATAAAATATTTTTAAGAAGAGAAAATTAAAGTTAAATAATAAAAAAGAATTAATTTTTAACTAATAATAATTTATTTAAACTTGCCTTTGAGCATGTAGCGTCTTCTTGCCTGTACAATGTGGGACAGAGCTGACGTAGCTTTTGCGAAATACCGTCCACAGAGGCGTTATCACGTAAGTAGCCTGCTACAAGTGATCCTAATAACAGGCAGGCTACCTCTTGTCCTCCAACTAAGAGTTCCCTTTAATATAGTTAAAGAAACAAGCATTAGAAAATTATTTTTAAGTTACTCCTAATAATATATGCAAAAATATTTGAATGTAAACCTAAAACTGGCCGCCTGCAGTGCATTCTGTTGGTCGGGTGGCAGACTTGCAGCAATCACATGGAATTGATGTTCACACAACACCTTCCACAGGCTCAACATTTCGATAGCCATATCTAAATTAGAAAAAGAAATGCTTTGATTATGTTCTATGTTAATCTTTGTGGAAAATGCAAAAAATCATATTTAGAAAGTTTGAAATACTACATTTGTATTACAATTACCACCTTTGACAAAAGTAAATACTATAGTCCGCATAAAAATTAATACAAAACAATTCTCGCAGTTTAATTATGTGTACACAATGTTTATACGTTTTTATAAAAATATATTTTGTAGGGTGCATACTAAACTTTATCGTTTTAGTCTAGTAACCTATTTTAGGATTTTTATTTATTAGTGCAATCAAACGGAATGCAATAAAAGAAATAATTACTTTAAAAATAAATTTAGTAAAACTCTATTTGTTTACACTTGTACTAAATATTACTTGTTATTTAATTAGTTCAACAGTTCACATTGTTTTACTTACTTATGAAAAGTTTTAGCGCATGCAAAGACGCATGTTCTTCGGAATGTGGGGGCGCGACCGGTCGCTGCAGGAAAGCCGCAACGCGCTGCAACTTTTTCACTACGTAAGCACAATCTTCTCCTGTTACTCTGCTAGTCATCTAGAATTATACAAAAGAATTGGTGATACCAACAATAAATGCTACAAAATGCACAACCACTTATGCCAAAGATAAAAAATATAGGGAATCTAGGAAACAAACTCTATTTCATAGTTAGTAAATAATATGATAGATAGATACAATAGAATTTAATAAATATACTTCAATGCCAATAGCAATAAATTTTGTGTAAAAACAGATTCAGTACCTAAAAGTTGCTGTCATATAGTATATAAGTAAAATTATGGTCAGTAAATTTAATACTAGGAAAAATATGATACTTACAAACTCTTTCTTATCGGGTGTAAGAGAATTTGATACGCATTTCAAATTCCAAATGGGTGCTAGTATTCGCCCCACGTAAATGTACAATCCATTATGTTTAGCGCTATACTCAATTTGGATAGGGTAGTTGGCGTCCCTTTGGTGCTGTGTTACATTTCCCATAAACGATGACTGGTTAAAGGCTGTAGGGCTCATAGCATTGGGTTGGAATGGCGATTGAGGCATCATAGACTGATTGGGTGCTCCACCGACTGAATGATTCAACTGGGGCTGTTGATAGGACTGATTTAATTGACCCGGCCTGATTTCTTCTTGGCCACCTCTCATCGTCATCGGTGTCGACATTTGATGTGGTGAAAACTTTGGAGATCCTTAAAAAAACGAAAAAAATTATAACTGTATTTGTAAGTATCAAGAATTTGTAACTATCAATTATTATGAAATAGAAATGTCATCATTACTTATCTATATAAACAAAAAGCCATAATAACTAACTAATTTATACTGCATACACAGCCAAAAGTAACCAATGTAATAGATTAGACAACAACATAAATAAACAAAAACAGATTCTTTTAAGCAGGTGATCACTATAAACAGTAAGTGATCTCTATAAACAGTAAGTTTTTCTATTTATATTATGTACTTTATTTTCAGAAACGTTAAACTCACCTATACTTGATGGCATTTGAGAAGTCTGTTGATATACCATTGATGGCATTTGAGAAGTCTGTTGATATACCGGGGCAGGAGTTAGCTGGCTGCCATATAAGAAGAAAGCGCGAGTGGCCCACTCGCTCACTGACAAATCACCGCTGGTTATCTCTTCGCAAGCCAAGTAGAGCGCGCATGCACAAGCCTGCTCAATACTATGCAACTGAAATGAAATGAAAACAAAGGGTGAAATAATGTCATAACTAAGAAAATTTTAGGCTTTGTAAAATTCTAACGGATATTGAATATAATAAAAGAAATTATATAATTGCAATCACATGCTTGTCCAAAGAAATGTAATAAAAAAGAAATAGAAGACATTGAATTAGAATATAATATTTCATTGTTAGTTGTCAGCTTACACATTTTGCAAATAGATTTTATTGTGTCTGTCAATTAACTTTTAAATTATTTTATAATTAAACTCAATGTTTCTCTCAAATCTGTCCAACGATCATAGACCCTGGAACGAGTGTAAAATGATTGTAATCAGATACAATTTTAAAATTATCAACTCTATAAAATCCATCAATATACATGATCTCTATACTATACCTGGAAGAAGTCTTTAACCGGCTGAGCATCAGGCCCACGGCAATCTCGTAGCAGAGTCCGTAAGAGTTCAGGCGCTGCACCTGCAGCCAGCACTGCTGCTCCACCACCAGTCACTACTGCCCAACGCGACCATGACCATACTTCTGTAGACAGATAATAAATGTTGTCAATAAAAATACATATTTGAAAATTCTGAAGTCCATTATGTCATTAAAAAGGATTGTTACTCAGTAGTTGATACTTTGATCTTGATATATGAATAAATTTGTTGGGCCATTATTAAAAAATATTTCCAGTGCAATGTCTCACAAAAGTTTTTATTGCTTAATAAAGACCTTTAAGGTATTGATTAACAAATAATTAACCATATATATCTCTTATACACAAATGTCTCTTAAGGTTATTTTTAACAGTTGCAGATTGATAGTTAATCAATTATAAAGTATAAAAATAATTATAAAGGTTTTCTTTTATCATAATGCTAAAAATTACCATTTGTCATGTTAGGCAGACTAGGTAATTATTTAAAAAGAGACGAAAAAAAAACCCTACAAAACACATTACCTTTTTTGGAAAGAACAGCAGGTGAAAGTCTGTTAGCCTGTTGTGTTGGAAGTGCTGTGAGGGCCCACGCAGGTCCATCCAAGGCCAGTATAGTATGCGCTTCACTGAATCCCATACTAGGCAAAACCCTTGAAAGACACCATAATGTTTCTGCTTCACCACCTCCACCCGATGAGCACACCATAACTAGTGAACCTTTATATAAAAAAAATCGCGTCCAAATTATACCCCTTCTTAGTAATTAAAAAACTGTACATAACACAAAATTAGTAACTAACTAAAGACTAAAAGAGCCAAATAAAAGTTGAAATTAGTGTAAACAATGTAACCCATGGCAATGAAGTGGCTTTATACTTCTATCATAGTCATTATTAAATTTTCACTAAAATGGTCATATGTAAAGGAAAATTAATTTATAACTTTGCTGAATGTATATAGCCACTTGGTTGCTATAGCTTATATTTTACACATTTATTATGTCTTATATAACTCATGATAGAATATAGAACCATATTTCAATTACTAACAAACAAAATACTGTACCATTCTCATACACTGCACTGTGAACTTGTTTAGGTCTTGAAACTGAAGAATTTGGAGTGAATCCCGGCGGCAGGCGTACATGTAACATTGTGAGATATTGCGGTCTTTGTGGCCTACTTTGATTTGCACTGTAAACCAAAATATATATATTTTTTTCGTAACCACCTTTCTATATTTTGATCACCATTGTTAATTTTTTTTTTTTACCAAGTAGAAATACACAAGAAATTAAAGTATCTCTAAATGAATTCATAACAACTCAAATTAGTTTTTATTGAAATAATTTTATTTTATTGAAAAAGAATGTAGTTGTAAGTATCTTAAATTATTTGTAACAATTTTAGTTTTTTAACTTGTAACAATATTTATTAAAGTTGCATTTATATACCTTAATAAAAATTGAACATGAACAAACTGCTTCACCATATATTCATGATAGGTATTACTACACTTATTAATTAAATAGTAATATTTTATAATAAACAATAGTATATGGATTAAGTAATAAGTAAAAGAACTTATTTTGCCCTAATATAATATGGCACATCATTTACTTACTCTCCACTTCCTGTGCTAAAATAGAGCCTTGCACCAGTTTGGGTGACAGCCACTAGGTTCAAATGTTCAGATTCTGAGTCATCTACAGCTGATATTGCAACAACAGGTTTGAAATTTATTGGTTCTAATGTTCTGTAACAATATAGCAAAAACTTGATGGTCAATCAATACCCTAATTAATAAAAGCAAACAATTTATTTAAAAAATAACTTATGGCAAACAATTAATGCCAGTAGAACAAGAAAAAAATAAAATAAAATTGCAAATATAAAATTTACTTGAATTTATCATTACTGTGCTCCCTAAGTGTTGATTATTTTTCAAGTAAAAAACAAAGAAAATTGATGAAAATCAGCATACTTAGAGGAGCATAGAGTAAAAAACACTTTCAAATAAGTTCTTTATATTGTGTTCATAGAATTTTTATTACAAATACAACTTACTTGACAATGTCCACTGCACATGACACTATTTTACCCTGCGATAACCTTACAACCCTGCTTATGCTATCTCCATCACTTCCCAAATCAAATACTTCTATGCAACCCTTTTCACTCAATGTGTACAAGATGTGTCTTGAGTTATCAACTTCAATTTTAACAATTGGATCTTCATCATACAATGCCGCATTTAGAAATGATGGCACAAGGAACGAAAGCGCACTAGTTGAGTGGTTGATTTTCTTGCAATGTTTTCCAAACCAGCCTAACTGAGCCTGTGAATATAACAAATATATTTATATGTATATTTATATATCATCATCATCATCATCATCAGCCTCTGATAGTCCACTGCTGGACATAGGCCTTCCCTAATACGGGGGTTTTTGGACCATATCCCGTATATTTATATATAGATATATACATATATTTTGTATTATACATAAATACAAATAAATATTTGAGTATTCTTATTGCTTACTGAAATTCTCAAAATATTGATTCAACTCTTACCTGATATGTTATTTCATAAAGGCATCCATCTTTACCACCCATAAATATTCGACCATTGGCCGTTGACTTCACACACATCATGGATATACCGTCAGTTGGTAAAACAAATACTGGTTCCGGCACTAAATGTATTTCTTCAAATTCTCCGACTCCATCATTTTTACTAGCAGAAAATGTTACACCTAAAATGTTTTTAATTAATATATATTCTCATTATAAAATGTAACCAATACTAATAAAAATAATATATTTAAATTTATATAATTAAACTAAACATGTGTCTAAATATAGCAATTCACATAAATTACAATGATTTTTTTTCAAAAGAACGCATAGGATTTTGTTGCAAGAAATATTTTTTGATAGACAACAATAAATAAGTAGACTCATGTAAAGCGGAATTTTCCCCTTCACTCTGCTTTTAGTCTTTACCTTTTTTATTTGATTGTCTTACCCTTATTTATAAATAATAAAAACAATTAATCAAATTATGACTTGTATGTAAACATAACAAATATGACTGTCTTACCTAAGACTACTATTTCCACTGTTGTTGTTAAGACTAGTAAATATTTAACAAAATTCTGAAAAACTCCAGATTTGGGCTTAACTAAACCAACACTGACAATTGTTTCTCCAAGACCATCAAAATAAGCTACATCGCTCCCATGTTCAAATGCCCATACATAAATATTACTATCTATCGCTAGCCACACTCTACTTATTTCTGGAAAAACACCCATTAAACAATGGCATTGCATATCTGGTTAAATTATATAAGGAATATTATAATTTTAACAATATTTTTAAGTTACATGACATTTAAAAATATATAGAAATAAATCTTTAGTATTTTATAAATACAAGCTTTTATAATTGAATTACCTGGTGAGACAATGTTTAAAAATAAGTACATCATATCTTTTAAGTTATAATAGTTATTCATTATCTCACAAGATTGTGTAAGTTCTGATGTTTACCTTATTATTTAAATGAGAACATTTAGCATTATATAGATATTATGTTCAATGCGTACTACTTTGCAACTCACATATTAAACCATAATTTAATAATGCAATGAATAACTGGTCAAAGTAAAATTTCTTATAATTTGTAAAAGGATACGGGCAAAATGTTCCATTATTTCAGGTGGAAGGGGCACTTTGTTTAAAATTTTTAGCTGTGATAAATTTGGGTGGTTGAGGATTGCTGCAAGGTTTCTGTAATCTCCCGGATTTAGGCCACTGCATGTTGGACTTCGTTGTGATGCTATGCCAGTTATCTAGAATAAAACCAAACCAAACAAATTGTTTAATACACGAAATAGATGGTTTCCTGAAATACAGTAAGAGCTGAGTTAATTTAAATACAAAGAACTAAAATGACGCAAAAACTTCTACCTCTAAAAACGAAGGGCGGGAATTATCCACAATAATGTACCGGTCAAGGGTGCAACCAGCCAATTCTAAGCACTCTAGTTGCATATTGTTGCCGTTTGACTGCCGGGATCCTTCAATATTGTTTATTACAGAAGGCATCTAAAAACATCATTCATAAGCTTAAAGTTTTTACCTATCTAAAAGATAAAAAGACAGGTTATACTGTCGCTCATTCTTTCTGTCAAAAGTGTCTTTCAAAAATCACAAATGTCACAGTCAAAATATTTCACCTACACTTTTCGTTTATATTTAAAGACATGTATTAAAACCTCTTATTTTTAATGTAGCAATGAGATATCATATATAAGAAAATTAACAAGATTTGTAAACAACTACTATGCAAATGAAATCAATTATAACTTGCAGAGATTTGAATAAAAACGGTCAAGAGAGATCTGCCAAAATAAACGTCAAGTAAGCACCAGATAAAATAAGACACATAAATATTTAAAATATCGATATTGCAAGAACATGACCAATTATTGTTAAAATCTTGTTGAAAGTCAGGTTTGGAAACGTCAATGTTTTTTTAAGTATGTAAAACGATTATTTTGTTCATTTTCTGTACTTTTAAATTAAATTGGTATAATACTACCCTTAAAAGCTAAATAAGATATGTAAATTAAAATGGACTTTTCTTTAAAAGACTTAACTTGTCTAGCTAAATTGTAAGTACTGAGATCACAATAAAATAAGCTACAGAATTTTTACCAGTGACCATAAATTATTACAGCGATTTTTTTTCTGTACAGACTCACTTAAACACCAACATTTACGACCATCAAAAAAGAAACGATACGTAGCTGTGCGGTCGTTTTTATCATATTTATAACAAATACCTATATAAGGCTATTATAGCAAGTACGCGCAGAATTTCTTTTTCCTTTACTCACAAAGTCCAATTGGAAGGATAACCGACACGACCGGAGAGAGATCAAGCACAGGCCCGACTTTTTACATGTCCATCCGACGCGTGAATCAATTTACTTTACAGAAGTGATCAGCCCGCCATGACCCACTAGGAAACAACTTAAATAAGTAATTAAGTCCCCGAAGGATTGGAACCCACGACGTCTGGTTTCTAAAACACAAACATACCACTTGGCCACGGATTTTTTGTAAATAATATTTAGTTTTGTATTTTTTATTGTACTAAACTATTCAATATGTACAGTCGGACAATATTGGTCGTAAGGACCACAACCTGGCGAAAAATATATGGCGATCTTCAGGACAACATTTTTTTACTCCTGTTACCCGTTAATACAGCTATATTCAACCAGGTCGCATGTTGTTTAAAACTGGATGATATATTATTAGAACCTAAGAAAGTGCAAGTTTTTGGGTGGGCATTGAATTTTAGCGTCGACATTTCAGCGATAACGCATTCATCGATGTTTCTAAGAAGTTCTGTAAAAAGACAATTTACGAAATTATGGAGTGTTGTAAAAACGTGCCCAAATCCTACTACAATTCTTTGGATCTACATATGCTTGCGAATCATCTTTTTTTTTAGATAAAATTATCAAAGATTGTTAATGAAACAAATTATATTGATAAAATTATGAATGTGTTCACAGTGTAATAAACGCATTACTGCATGTAAACATCTAATTTTACCTTTTTTTTTCATTAATAAACTAAGCACATTTAGAACGGCGTTTTAATTAACCACTAACCAGCTAATAAATTTAACTTGCGACCCTTAACGACATGGCTTTTATCAAACACAAACACGTTTGTGTTTGTATTGGATGAATAAAAATATATAAATATTATTTATCACTTAATAATAAATTCTTAAAATTCTAAAAACTTGTGTTAGATACACACGTAGTTTAGAATTTAAGTGTCACTTAATATTAATTACCAACCTATTAATTAATAGGTATATAAATACTTAAATTGTTTTCTACAAAATAAATTTGAGGAATTTGAAATAGTGCCTTATATCACACACTTTTTTACTTTTTTGTATAGCGCCATCTGTTCCATTCTACCTTAAACCATTCCACTGATATCGTTATATGTCACAACACTTTGGCGCTAACAGTTTGTGATGGATTCTGCTTTTCATAGCGTTGGTGGAAACATTTTGGTTTTTAAACAACTAGGATCAGGATAAGGATAAGGACCCTTTACTGTCCACATTGTTAGATTTGTCCGCTTTTTTCATTCGCTAAACTTATACATAAACCGAATGTTTCGGGTATAACTCAGGGTGGTATTAAAACACGGAGGAGAAATCGGATTTCGGTTGAATTTAAAAGTTTTTCTAATGCAAATAACTCATAGGGAGTTACATGCTTCAGAATCATTTGTTTTAAAATTCACATAGGTTCCATCTAACACTGTGATCCTGACTTTTCTGGCCAAGTCCTCCCAGAAAAAGATTTTCGTTTCTATGTATATATTCTGATGGATAGTGGTCACCGACGCCCATAAACTTTGGCAATATCACCAACGCGCTGCCTACCGTGAGACATAGGATGTTAAGCCTCGTTTACCCAGTAAATACGCTGGCTACGGTGCCCTTCAAACCGAAACACAGTAGTGTTTTCACACTACTTCTTTGCGGTAGGAATAGAGACCGCGGTGGTACCTGCCCAGACGGTCTCCTGTAAACAGGGGACCTACCAGCGGTAAAGTGGGGACCTACCACCGGTGTCATAAAACATATGGAGGAAACAAAAACAAATATTCAAAAATAACGATGAAAAAAAAATTATAAAACGCTAAGTGTAAGCACTATTTGCAATGGCTCGATTTAATTTACGCTAACTATAATTAGCGGAGTGTGCGCGGAAAGAGAACTCAACGCATTTTTTGCCATTACATAAGTCTAACAATTCATGTCGCTTTATAACATGTAAATGCGCATTTTGAAATACTTTATGTGTATAGTAATAATTAATGAAGTTATTGTTATAAATTGATCTTAATAATAGAAGTGTTGGTGTATTTTTATGACATATCAGGAAAACGAGCAAAATGTTTAGTGGAATTAACTAAAAAGGAGGAATATACATTAAGTAGAGTTGACTAAAAAGATGTCACTCCGCTTTATACTGGCGAAAGAGAAAAAATATTGTGCTATTAAAGATTATAATGAATAACACAGTGTTTAATATAGTTTTATAATATTTTACCGCGTGTTTTTGAAAGTTGGAGCTACTCTACTCCAAGTCCGTATAACATTACGCTAACACTGACTTAGCGCAGTTTACCGCGTTCTATATAATTTTTTTTTGGTCCTGCACAAGTTAGCGACTCTAATGTCTGAGTCAAAACTCATAGAAAACTATATTATATTTAATTTCTGCATTTTTATTTGTAGTTTTAAGTACCTGCGTGCATTGATATAACAATATTGTAATGATTTTATACAAAATAGCTATTATTAAAGAATCGTTACCATTACGTGCCAAAGTTGATAATTTATTACTTTTTACGAAGTTTTTTTTTAAATTAAATAGATAGAGTGATCCAAGTATAGGTTTATATGCATAATATATTTATGTGCAATATTGTCGGGCATCTGTGATAAATTTAGAAGTTTCTAATGTGCTGTCGTAAATTTTTTGCGCTTACATCCTATACGCTGCCCATCAAAACAATGTACTACGATATTGGACACCATAATAAGGTCAAAAGTCTGCGATGGTATATGTATATTTTGCATTTAACAGACAAAAATGGCTCAATTACGAAGTGATTTTAAGCAATACAGCAATAATTAAGTACATTGTTCCTTTAATATAGATCAATATGTTTCTTACTCCACGTAATATAAATTAATATTTTCGAAGATATGACAGATATCAGCATTGCACTTGTGCAAAGCTGGCGCGGGTTGATAGGATAAAGATAAATAAAATAATAAACATAAACGTAAACATTTTATTATATTTTAAAATATTCACTTTATGGAATTACTACAACTTTTTGCAATTAAATCTGTCTTGCAACCGACTCTCCCGATTGTGGTATTGAATTATGCTCTGCTCCGTAGGCTCCGTGCTAGTCCATCCTTCCTTCCCATACGGTTGCGGAAAAAAGCGAGGCCGTGACATGACAATCAATCTCTTATTACGGCCTTTTTACACCGCATCTATAGAGGGATCTTACTGAGTCACGAGATGAGTCACAAGGATAAAGATAGCGGTGAACGTAATACAGCAGCACGAGATACATGTTTGAACTGGCGCAGCAAGAGAGCTTGAAGTAGTCTCCGCAGATAGCCTTTCTTTTCAAAACCCGGCTCGGCCTAGTTTCTCACATTATCTAATGTGCGCTTGCTACGTGATTCATGTAGTTTGATTATGATAAAACATCCTTAAAGTCAAATCCTTCCTTAAAACCTAAGCATTGACCTTTTAAACGTTTTAATATCGATAACTAATAGTACTAATGCACATGATTTACGGCACTGATTTCTTGCAACATTCTATCGGATTTATATATTTAGCATTTTTAATTTTGCTTTCCTAATTTAGACCGGTTTTTTATCTATAGTTTTAGTTTGCGTGTTTTGTTTTCAAAAGGAAACTACATATTTAATGTTAAACAAAAGTCATTAAATCTATAAAACTCAATTTAATTTTCTTGTAACACATATAAATAAAACTGTTAATTAGATAACATTAACATGCCTTGTAGAAAAATGGTTAAAACGAATGTTTTTATTAAATTAAAAGTATTTGCATAGTTGATATTGTTAGGAGATCTATGATTGTCTGTTTTCAGGCCACTTGACTGTATACAGGATTCATTTCTACGAATTTCGTCAGAAGTCGGTGCCCTATTGTTTTGCACTTCCGGTGGCGCAAAGGATTCCAAATTCACTTTTTGTTGTTTAGGGCGAAATAAATTGCCAAAATCTTGATTGTAGTCTCTTTTAATAAGCGTGACGTTTGATGCTGAAGAAAGAAAATATGTGGTCAGCGTTCGCATTATATTTATCCATAAAATAATATATAAGTATTGTTGAGTTTTGTATACGTATGTAAACGGAATATTAGTTTTAGGCCAACGCTCATTAGACCCATTCGGCGCCCATTTTGCACCACCTTTACGTAACGCCTACTGGTTGTCAACGCGCGGTTTATGCCGCGCTTTCAACCAGATGACATCGCATTAAAAACTCAATGAAGACAAAAATAAAATAAGTACGTGTAAACAGCTCGTTGACGTCTAGCGGTCAACGACCGGACGCCGCGTTGTCAACCGGTGTTCAACCCCCCGTGGGCGCCTTACCAAAAAATTGCATTTGTGACTAATGCTCCTACAATTATACTTTTAAAGAAATTGTGTGCTTTTTACTTATAAACTTACCCTGGCATTTATAATGGCAAGTATATGCATCGACTTTGCTATGCCTACATTCATAAATACACCAATAACATTACAGAATTTATTTGATATTAAGAACAAGACATTGACTGCCTTAGTAAAACAACGATGTCAGATCACACACGTATATTATGATACGGGTTTGCAATACATTTGCTCGGACTTTAGCATAAAATGTTAAATAAATGTAATCTCAACAGAAAGTATCCCAGAAACAAGTACCTTTGTTAAAATTCGTTGTGATGTGTAATGATTAACTATATCAAGTTGTGGAAAAAATGACATATGAGATGACGTAGACGTCAAAACCAATCAAAGCAATAATTATTTTTAAGCGTAAAATCGTAAATATCAGTTAAAGATCAAAATTTATTGGATTTTTTTTAACACAATCGGTTCCTAACAATGATCACATACTCCAACTAACGTTAAAAAACAGTTTACATAAAGAGTAGCAGAAACGATGTTCACAAGATACGAGAACTATTACGCACATCCGGTTGAGTTACCTGAACAAAGGACAAAACAAATGTTAAGCATTAGGTTAAATATTACTATACAAAATGCAAAAGAGACAACAATCGATACAAACACAAACACAAAGAAACGTAATAAACCTTATACCTAATGAATGACTTCATTAACACACGAAATAAATCATTACCTACCGAAAATTAGAACGGCGTCTCAGAAGGTTCCAAGAAATAACATATTATGTTACAACACATCTAAGATACTGCTTATAATTTATAGACTATGTTTATTTGGGTACAAAGATTGAGTTTTATGATAGACCTGAAGATACTCGAACAAGTAGAATTTTAACCAAAATATTACCGACTTCAAACAGTATAAAACCATTTTGTGTAATATAAGCGTGTGACAACTACCCATCGACAAACAACTACCCTGCGATTTTTGCCAGTGCATTTAAAATCTCTAATATCTCTTAAGATAGTTCATTAAATCAAATGTCATGTATGACATTTTACGTACACGACAATTCTTTGAGCAGTTTTACTTTCTAGTAAAAATCTAAAATATTATATTTAGAAGCGAAAATTTGAAATATAAGATGAACTATTATTATGACCCTCGATGGCGAAAAAGTTGTTATTACTACATTATATATAAATTTGTATACTTTGGATCTAACTTCAAATAGAAGTCAGTTTAATTAGAAGGGAAATATCGTCGTTAATTTAGTGCGAATCATTTTAAGCGTTATCATTCCAACTAGGTTTTTGAGGAGGTGTTTTCACAGCTTGAAGACATCATTATAAGGTTTATATTTAGTTGATAGGTTAATACCGTATGAATCTCTAAAATAACATGTTAGTCTTATTATTTAATTAACCCTCTCAATAAGGGTAATTCAGGTTAAGCTTGGAGTGTAAATTCAAAAACTTTTACGAAACATACTAAATTAATGTATTGATAAAGTTGAAAACTAATTTACATGTGTTGCGTAAGTATTAAGTTTTGTTTTAACTTCCAACATCTTCTGCGTAACATAAGTAAGCTTGGTGTCATTTTTGATCAAAACAATCTTTCACCACTTTTCCACTCCTGTTCGTTTTTTAGCTGTGGCTGCTTTCTATGTCTCAAAGTTTATCTTAATGAATATTAAGGGATAAGCGTTAGAGATAGTAGACAGAGAATAAGAAATGCTTGTCATGTACTCATGTAGTACTAGTGTGTACAATACGTTCTACGTTCAACTTTATATAAACAGGTTGTTTTTGGCGTAGAAGTAATGTTATGTTGGCATTAATGAAGGTGGCACAATATCGTGCAAACTACTTGCGACCGTATTAGTGTCCTATATTAAATAGTTGAGTAATATAATTAGCATGTCCTGGACCAATTTGAATGTGTGTTAATAAGATTATTGAGTAAACGTTTACTAATTCATCTAACTCTTTAACAGCTCATAAACTGTTCTGAATGTAACATAGTCTAAATGAGCATATGGTATAAGAGACTAACAAAATATCACACCATTTAAATAAACTTTCACAATGTTATGTTCCAAATACCGTATTTTTACCTTTGATGATTGACTGTCCATTTAAAATCAATAAGAATAAGCGTAAGAAGAAAAAAAGTAACACAGGTATGAGGGCCGTGTAGTTTTTTTTGTGGTAAACTCTCAAATTCGTCTTCAACATTGCGCTACCATTATAAATCATACTATCAGATAGTTATCACGCAATGAAGAGAAGAAATGAAAAACTTCGATTATATAACGAAACAAAAACCATCACCAACACACACAATAAGCAAATCAGTGTATTATCTAACAACCACAAGCCTTAATTCCTTAATGATGTAAACGTGTGTATTTTCGCACATAGGTGTTATTATATACTTTCTCATAAAAAAAATGTTATTAAGAATGTCCTCATTATATGGTGATTTAAAACTTTATACGCGCAACTTGATTGAGCCAATACTTATCGACTTTGACAGAATTCAAAACAAATGTGAATTCATCGTGAAATGTTACATAATATCACAATACTATATCATCATTGTTATCTTTTTAATTACATACAACAGGGATATTATAAACAACTGCGCTGTGGATAAAGTCCTTATAAATGTATTATTTTGTAATCGGTCATTCATATCATATTACATTTTAAAACTTTTAAAGAAATATACATATAATTTTTGCTATTGGCTGTAAGTGATATTTTAGAATATTTTGGTAATCTAAAATATTTCAATTTTATTAACATTTTGAAAGGTTGGTTAGGTTGCAATATGAGGCAAGCGAGACAATTTGGTGTAGTTATACGGTTTATAATAAGAATATAATCCGTCTTGGCAAATTAGTCATAAAGCGACATAACATAGAAAATTATCGATGTAAATTAAAACTAGGAAAAATAAAACACAGAAATGTTAACAACATCAATCATAACACTCACACATCACAAAAAAAAACATAACAATTATAAACCGTTTTTGAGAACAAGCTGCCCTTTGGGTCCGCCGATGATTTGCCCCTCAGAGTAGATCAGTTGTCCTCTCAAATAAGTCTGGATAACTTTTCCGTTTAACACTCTGTTCATATACGGGCTTATCTAAAATGTAGAAATATATTATTTAATAGCATTCTTAAACTTTAATAGCATAAGAAACTAAGAGTTTATATATAAAACCTATTAAAGAACTGAGGCCTTCTCTATAAAAGATGCTTAAAGTTCGCGATCAATTATAGATAAAATACGGTTAGGGACACGTATCTTTTAAAAAAAATTATTTTTTGCATATATGCAGGTTTCCTCTGAAAATGCGGTCACATTTATAATTTTTATTAAAGAATTTCATTTGTGCACGGACCAAGATTTGAACCCAACAGCTTTTGGAAATAACAGTTGATAAGCTTGGGCCTTAACAATAGCATTTACAAGTTGGTGCCTGAACAATTGGATTGATAAGCATTAAACACCGTTATACCACGGCTCTACAATTTTCTCAGTTGATAACAATAGATTTTTTATACTTATTCAAACCTTGTTTTTGTACAGGATGACGTCAGGCGTTACAACGAACGAAGCGTTAGGGTCGAAGAAGACAAGGTCGGCATCAAGGCCGGGTCTTATAGCTCCTTTCTTTTCGTGCAAGCCGCAAAGTTGTGCTGGACCAGCGGAAAGGTAGTGGGTCACATCGCCCAGGGTAAGACCACGAGCTTTAGCTTGCGTCCAGAACAGGGAAAGACCTAAAGACGGAAATAACAAATAATTTTTAGACACTAATCGAAATCTTACGTTTCTGTAACATATATTTCATATAATTAAGACATTGACAGTGTTTCGTTATTTTATGACGCACAATAACAAATAATGGTTTTTCACCAAAAACAATGATTATTATACATATCAAATCAACATTTTTTTCGCGCTAGTTATATGGATGCTGGAAAGAGTCAGAAATGTCGGAATTAAATATATAAGTATACAGTTAACGCGAAAAATCCGTAAATTCCGAAAGATAGTGGATTTGATTTGTCAATATTCTTTTATTTCCTATTGAAGAAATCTATAAACTTGGTTAGAAAATTTACTGAATATTTATATTTTATTACCGAATAATATATTTTTATTTTAATAACCTAATATTTTTTTCAATAAACATACATACATACATATGCTATGATGTCTTACTAGTATATTTAGAAATTTGATTAAATAAAATATAAAAAATATTTTTTATAAAAAAAATATTTACGTACCAAATTGCACGGAGGATATTCCACCCCAAGATTCCATAAAGTTGCCGATTTTAAAGTGGCAACAGACGGCGAATGATCCGAAGCAACCAAATCTAGTCTGTGGTCTTTGATGTACTCCCAAAGTTGTTGCTGAAAATTTTTCAATACACTATTATCCTTATTAATAGCTAATTATCATATTCGGCACTAAGATAACGATTTAGGGCACAACTGAAACATTCGTAAAATTTAAAAGATATATTTAACTACAATATAGCCAGAATGATTATAGGTCGATATGCTAATTACAACACGCAAGGTTGGTCAATTATCGAAATTATTATAGACATGTTTTGTATAAAAGAGTTAGACTTACTATTAGTTATTTATATAACTTCAGTTGCAGTTCATTAAAAAAATTGCGCCATATTGTAAATTAAATAAGAAAAAAGTCAAAAACATAACAAAAGAAAATAAAACTATTGTAATATTAATAAAGCAAAATCGAATAAATCATCGTGACATTGTACAACAACTATTGATTGTCGGAAATAAAATCTTGCAAGTAGGTCATTGCAAACGTTTGTCTCAGAATAAGTCTGCTTTATCTCTATTTATGGTGTACTCTTTAAGGTAATCTGTACAAATAAATAAAATTAGTGAGTCTATTTTTTATCATTAACCGATACATATAACAAAACAATTTTTTGTCTGTTATTTTTGGCTAATCTCCGGAATGGATGATCCGTATTTAACAGAATATCCACCAAAAGATTGCTGATGTAACTGGGAGTTATTTTATTTTAGAAAAAAATTAAATATTTCACAGGGACGGAGTCGCTGGCAACCGCTAGTAAATAAATAATAACCTTGTTGGTGTTGTTTCTGATTGGTGGGGAGCATTTGTACTCGCTGTGGCCTGCAGGGATTTGCTCCGAGCTGAGGGTTAGGTAGTGGTGGCAGGTCTCGGCGGTGACTCCGCCGCGCCAACCCTTGTTCCCGGCGTGGATCCTCTCAATCCTCGCCTTCTCCAGGATGGGCACTACACCGGCGGCAGACACGTGAACGATGTGAACGTGGACGCTACAGGAATAAAAGATAATTAAATAAACTGATCGCAATAAAATTACATAATACTCGAACTGGTTTACGCTAGTTATTTTTTTTATTACACATGGACAACTACAATTTCATGGCGCGTAGAAGATGTTTGTCGATTTTCGTGACATATTTTCTTAATTATAGTAGCATTTCATAAGTTGTAAGTTTTTTTATTTATTTTAAGTTTCTCTGGTAATAAACGTGAACACGGTATTTTTCGAATTATTACATTTGAGCAACTTTTCTTGAATATTACTTATTGCTAGTAACAGCGGAATATCCTATTGACATTTAAGAATACAAATTTTCCTTTGAACTTGATGAAAAACAATTACAGAGTCAAATCAAACTGCTTATAATTAGAACGAGGTCTATGGTGTGTTTTAATGACTTGACTTAGTTTTCCTTACAGAGCTTGAATTACGGCTGTCGTTATCTAAATAGGGGATTGTAAAAAGACTCCGAATACAATACATCTTACTTGAACACTATATTTCAGGCTTAAAATTTTGTTTTATTGAAGTTTCTGCTACTTTAAATTCTTTCAGTTTGTTTACTAATCGCAAAATATAATTTTTGTAAGGTATCATAACATTTTAATAGAGACGCAGAAAAGTATTATTAGATTCTTTCTAATAACGAGAACACAATTAAATACTTACTCTGTTGTTGGCAAGTAACTTGCAATCAAAGATACAGCTGCCATCTCCATTTCTGGGGGATGGGACGCTAAGTACGTACTGTACAAATCGGGGTCTAAAACATTCATAACAAACACACGATAAAAAAATGTTGGTAACTCTCAATAACAGTTAAGTTAATAACAATTAGTTAATATTGATTTTTAACTCATGCAGTCGCGACAGTATTAATTTGCAGTTATTTTGTACGTGCTCCTAAATTATTTTATTTATTTGAACAAATTTAAATATTTATTTATACACTACAATCTATGGCGCAGAAATATCGGTAGCTTACTTGTGCAGTCAAATCCTTCACATTCAGATGCTGTTTCGTTTACTTCTAACTCGGCGTGGAACTGTGCAGAAACATATATTCTTATTGCCAATTTTTTATATTAATTAACCAATAAATTTTCACTTTTCTATTCAAAACTCACCGCTAATACTGTTCCGGTACCATTTAGGACTGAGAATATGTTTCCCAATTCGATTTGATTTACATTAGGGAATTCGGCAACACCACTGTCAGCTAAAAAGCCCTTAAATCCAACTACACCAGCTCTGATCATATCGTGTAGTTCCATCTGAAAATATCATATAATATTTCATATCACACGTCGAAGTACATTAAGTAACCTATAAATAATAAATCGTATATAAAAATACAAAACCTCAGCTCGTTTAATATGGTCCCTCAATGAAATAAAAAGTTTTTATAGTATAAGTTATATTAAGCACAGTTCTATTAATTAATTATTAACCTCGTTGCCTGGAACAATACCGCCCCAGAAGCCAACGTCGACGAAGACCTCTTCTTTGGCAACGGCTATTTTGGTTTTAAGATTCTCTAAAGTTGTCGTCGGTGGTATGGAGTTGCTGGAAAGAAATTGATGTTTACTTATATGTTATTAATAAATCTTGGAAAAGATTCTGTAAAAAAATAGTTATATGTACAGAGGCATGTCGATGATGGTGGTAATACCACCAGCAGCGCCGGCTTGCGTTGCAGTCACATATCCTTCCCAGGAAGTGCGGCCAGGCTCGTTGATATGGACGTGGGAGTCCACCACACCAGCCATAAGGGCTAAATCACCGCCATCTATAATCTAAAATAACATTGATTACATTTTTTATATAGTATACCGGGTGTTTAGAATAAACGAATTTAATAATAGAGCAATTTAGTAGCAGCGAGTAAGGATGATCTCGCTGATACGTGGGATGCAAACTAGTTAAGCCAATTTATGTAAAAATCTGTTAAGCTTTACCTTGATATTACTATTTTTAGCAGTGAGGTAGGCATCGACGGCGTTCCTTGTCAATACACCTTCTATCACACCGTTCTCGTCCACCAATACACCACCATCGAACTCATGGGACTCGGTGACAACACGACGACTCAAAAACAGCTGTTTTGCTGAATTTTCCGGCTTCACCTCGAGCCATCGTCCCGATATAATTGGGACGATTGCTGTAAATAAAGAAAAATTTATTAAATAACTTATTAGCTTGAAATTATTTTAGAAATTAGTTAATAATATTTACTTAAGAGTGCAACAGCCGCTAAAGTCTGGGTTCGCAACATTTTCCCAGACGTTGGTTATTCGTCGCGCGCTGAAACCGACTGAAGGTTTTCGGGCCTGAAGAAGTCGTGTTCTATCAATTATAGTTTAATCTGTAGCTTAGGATTGTGACACATTAGAAGTGTTTTATTGTTTTCGTTAACGTCTTTATTAAACATCTTGATATAACCAATTATAAATTTATGGAGTATTACATATTATATTTAAGAAGAAAATACATATTACTCATTTTTAATTGTTATTTAAACAATAACTTCCTATGATATGATATAAAGGAATGTATTTAATGACAATAAAGATTGCGCTTAAATTTATTTCATCTTATGTTGCTCCATGCTTATGAAGATGATAATAAAGCACACGTTATTTTGAATTTTCATAATCTCTGAAGCGATACAGGTTATCGAACGGGCAAGCACGATCGTTTTTTTACAATAGGAAGCCACGAGTTCAATAAATGGTAGTGGAGAAATGTTTAATAAACTGGAAGTTTAAGTTTTCAACAGTTTGGAATGTTCAATAAAAACAAAATGAAATATATATTTTATTATAAATATACTGGTTACACCTTTCTAGTCCAGTATGTGACATATTTTAAAATGTAAAGTATATTTCAAGATATTGCAATATTGCAAATCTTCTTTGATCACAGTTTTTACCCTTCTTTATAAATAATAATTTACTGAATATGCCATTCTTGTAAGTATCATCTACGCAAATTATATAACATAATGAAAAATAAATTTTAGGAAGTATGTGTAACAGACTTTCCGTAAAACATTTAAAAGCTATGAAAATAAAATTTTCTTTTTGATGTTTGCAATATCCGAGTTAGTACAAACACCATAAAAAAATATTTTGATCATCTCCGAATCTGCTGGATGTGTATAACACATGCTCTAGGCTTGCTTTGTAAGCGATTAATCTGCCTTTGATTAAAAATGATATTACGATACTAGTGTCATGGGTTCAAAACTGATAAATAACTTAAGTGACATAACATGTTAATTTTTTTACGTCTGCTAATACATATAGCCAGTGTTTTAAGGGGATATTAAATATTTATAAGAATAAAAAATGTGATTTCATATTTTTTTTTATTTTAATGAGAATTTGATGTTGATATTTGACTATACTAGTTTTCATAGTTTATTTATATTTTTATGATTACTTATCGCTCAGTTTTAAAATGATGTAAAGAAAATAATAACTAAGTTTTACGAATATATTATATTTACGAGTTGCCATTTATAAAAGCGTTGAATGAATGAACATGAATGATTTTTAATATCTTATTTTATAGAGTACTTATATACATCAACAAATTCGGTTATGTGTAACACAAAACATAGAAATATATTGTGACCTTGGCTTTATAAAAAGTCTTCAAGGTTAATTTAGCATTCTGAAATAGGCGTTTATTTAACGATATTTGCCACTTAAGAAATGGCATTCCTAATAAATTAGAAAGATTTAAAAATCCTTTTCTTGTGAGGTGGACACTAAAGAACACTATGGTACTCACTTGGTACCATCTTAAAAAGTAAATATGCAAACACTGCTGTGTTCCAAATAAAAAGAGCATGGTACCACTGCACTACCGGGCAGGTTCTCGCTTTGTCGCAGCAGTGGGGCTCATTACCTGCGGCCTGTTTAGTTGCGGAGAATCTAAAAGGAAACTGACCGGCCTGTGGTGTAAAGCCGACCGTGAAGATGACTGTCCCAAGTGGGCTAAACAAGCCCGCTTTGGAAGTGCCTAGGAGGGTGTGGTGGACGAGGATAAAGGGGCGAAAGGAGGAAAGCGAAAAAGTTGCGAGGGAAGAGGTGTTGGTATTCCGTAGGCTGCTCTCGCTATCCTCCGCGACTCGGTGGGGCCGCACCGCTGTTACGGTGACAAGGGGCTGTGAAAGGAGAGGATATTCGGCATGGTGTCATCGATCTCTCCTCCTTCTGAGGCCAAAACGGTGTTAGCGGCGGAGCCAAATACTGCATATCCTGGCTCCCATGGCCCCTGAGTAACAGATTCGGGGGAGTCTGTTACGACGTTAGGGGCGTAGGGCGCGCTAGTTCTGACGCACCCAGAAGTGCAGATGGTCATACAAAAATTACTGTGTATCGGTTAAAAGGTGTAAAAGCAAGTATGATTAATGATTAAATTGCTAACACGTGGATCATTATGTACCGCTTAGGTAATATCCTGCTCACTTCAATTGAGATACTTACAAATACAGCAATACATACAACAAGCAGATGAACATTGTCCTATATCATAAACATTCTAGAAATTTACAGATACGATAACACACCACACTTTTAATGTCACTTTTTAATTCTTTATCGTAATGCCAAAAAACGTTAAAGATTGACTATTTAAAAATTGTTTTAACTATTTGCATTAGAAAACATTATTAACAAGAGTACTAAAATACTTACTTACAAAATATAAGAGACCATATATGATCTAATATATGCACAAGTAATTAGAAAAATTAAATTTAATAATTAAAAAACTGACCGCAGCAAAGATATGATTAAGACCGCGGTATTCTGCGGACAAATTAGCACTATCTTTACGATTTTTACAACCACAAGGTAGCACAAAAGAAAAACGGAACAACAAAAACGTTCTATTATAATGTCTAAAACTATTGCTTAAGAACCAGTTACGTTTCGCTATATGCTAATGAAGAGGGACATGTTTTTCGTGACTCGTTGACTAATATTTAAATTATCTTAATATATTTCAATAGGCGTCATGATGGTACACGACTTTTTGTTTTAAAAGTGTATGTTATCAAAATTTTTAGGACATTTTCAGTTTTTTAGTATTTTTAGTCTTATTCAAAATAATACTTATAGAATATAAATATATGATATACTGAACTTCAAGTTCATTAACGTTGATCGTCATTCATCTCTCGGTAGTGTGAAAAAGAGTCAAAGGTTCCTCGTACGATCAATGTGCGTTTTTGTCGTAAAAAAATGCGTTAAATTTTAACACCCTACAAGATTGTCTATAAAGGTTTATGACCATGCCTTTTGTAATTTAAAAGACATTGGCTAAATAGTGTTGACTTTGAAATTTTCATTTCGTTCGTTTCATCGCTAAACATGAAACTTCAAGGCTGCAGTTGAAAAATAACGACGTAAAAAAATTATTACAGATGTGTTTAGAATGGTAGCAGATGTACAGTTTTATGTTTTCAACAGATTGCTTGGTTACTAACACGTTTTATTGTACTTTCTGGACTTTGATTAAACATTTAAAGTAATGATTCTACTAGTCTTACTAATCCAACTAATATTTAACGCGAAATTTTGTATGTATATACGTGTATTTGTATGTATATATGTGTATTTGTAACTCTTTTTTTACCAAACGGCCAAAATGGCAATTTTCTGTTAACACATTTCAAAAATGGGATTAATTAGAATAATTTAATATACAGTTATTAAAAACGTTATAAGTATCATGCATGTAAGAAAAATTCAGCCATCTGCAAGCTATTCTCGTGTGTAATCCGAAAAACATTTTAGGTTAGAAGTAAATAATGTATAATATAATTTTTATTATAAGTATACAAAAAAAAACATGTCTAGTTTTTAACGGTAAAATGGTAAACCATAATTTGTTAGATTCCCGATTAGCAGCGTAAAATAAAAACTGATCAATAACAAAAAAATAAATACTTATCATGTTTAATATGATTATCACAATTTTTTATCAACACGCAGGTGAAAACGCGGGGCGAAGCTAGTTTACAGTGTAATTACTTTTTTCTGCCTTGCCTTTGATCAAACTGATTCCAACAGCTACAATAAAACGCTGATTTATTCTAATTTCGATCCAAATTAGTCTTATAAATAGTGATTGAAAAGCGCTGAGCGTTTAACGCGGATTCAATCGGTCTTTATTTAAATCACCGTCACGATAGCTGTGACCGTGAAACTAAATATTAAAGTTTATTGTTTACGCCAGTCTTCACAACAAAATATTATAGTAAAGTGACGAGGCCGTGTTCTTGTTCTCCGTGTTTTTATTTTGTCTTTTAGATATTTTCAATAGTAATAGATAAGCGTATTGTTACAATAAGTTTACGTCTATTACATTGCTTTATATAAACATATTAGTTAACAGAAGGAATTTATTAGATCTTTTAAAGTAAAGATTTTTGAAGACTTTACTTTAAAAGATTTCATTTACGTCAGCTGTATGTTGTTGATGATTATTATATGAGTAAGTATTTCTACGTTCAGTTACCCGCTCAATATTTCAAGCTTGTTTATATTAATTTTAAGGAAGGACTAGGCTTCGTGGCCGTGCTATCCATAATTTATTATAACATTTATTAATGCAGATCTGCAATTGTTTTGTCACATACGTTACTGTATATATAGTTTATGCTTTTCCAAAATTTTAATGTTAATACTTTTCATTTGTATATTTGTTAGGATTCCTACTATGAACACAAAGATGGGAATTAGATTATTAATTGCAGTTTTAATGGTCTATGCATATCACTTCCATTGGTCTTCTGTCCCGTTCTTCTTTCTATCTATACAATTATAGAAGAAATTATTTGTTTGCTTTTTTTCTTGAGCCAAAAGAAGCGTGTTTTTTATTTTTGTTGCTCCTGACGTGACAATTTAGATGTTTTTTTTTAATGGTTGGCCCATGATCATCACCATCATCATCATCAGCCTGTGTTAGTCCGCTGCTGGACATAGACACGCTGGTCCAATAAAAAAATTCTTCATACTAGAGACAATCCTTTAAATAATGCGGTGCCAGAAATCGAAAGGCAGTTTCATGCAAAGGGCACACTGTTATCCGCTTATAATGCGCAGAATGGTTACACATCGTTTGAAGCCTCTTATATTTTTCAGCTAAAATTTGACTTGTATTTAAATAACCATCCACAAAACCAATTTGTAATGTTCTTTAACCGCTAGGAAGCTAAATTATCCTTGAGCAAAATAGGCTTTTTGTATTACTTTAAACGTAAATATGAACAATTATTGTAACGCATAAAGTATTATAATTATCACAATTCCTGTATAGAGGACGATAACCTTTTTATTGTGTCAGCAGTACGATATGTGGTAAAATAACAACTGATTTAATGTAATCAACGTTCAAAGTTAACATTTTTTGTCATCTTAATTAAAACAATACAGATTTGATAAGAACACAGAATCTACATTTTAATGTACAATATATAACTTCAAACCATTAAAAAGTGCTCAGGGATTACTTGACTTGGGATTACTACACTATTTCAGTAACACTCTATTTAAATAGTCGTGAAACTATTTTGCGTTTAATAACGTTACATGCCGAGTAGAGATCAGCTAAGAACGGATTTTACAAAATTCTACCCGCAAGGGGGGATGGGGGGTTGCTAGTATAATATAAATATGTAATAAGCCTCCGTGGCCAATAAAATTAATAATAATAATGACAAGTGGGGGTCGGATGCCGACCGAAATTATCCCTATAGTCGTTTCTGCAAACGGGTTAAACCCAGTGAGCCTCGCACAACACCTGAGACAGCTGGGACTCCGTGACGAACCGCTTCTAGCTCAATGCAAAAGCGGTGCTTCAGGACACGCTCGCATTGTCCGATGGTTCCTCTCCTTTCGACCTAACCCTCGGCCGTTTGCAAAGCAAAGCTTGTACTATTGAAACTATAACTGATAAATATATAAACTTACTTTTCTTTTGTAAATAAATACAAATTAGATAGATAAACACCCAGACACGAGAAAACACTATGTTCATCACATAATATTTTTCCCGGGTGGGAATCGAACCAACACCGTTTGGTGCGACAATCAGGGTCACTAACCACTTCGCCAAGCGGGTCGTCATTAGACTTTGATTTACTAACCGGAGGTCGTATGTTTGAATAAAGCTAGAAAAAAACTAAATATTTAAGTTATCATCATCATCATCATCATCATCATCAGCCTCTAACAGTCCACTGCTGGACATAGGCCTCCCCTAATACACCCCTATCCATTAGGGAGTTTGGACCGTATTCCACCACGCTGGTCCAATGCGGGTTGGTGGGTGGACTAACTATTTACATGCCCATCCGACGCATGGATCATCTTACTTTTCAGACAATTGGGTGATCGGCCCAAATTGCCCTAACCAACTAGGAAACAACAATGAAAATTTGTTGAGTCCCCGCAGGATTCGAACCCACGACCTCCAAGTTCTAAGTCATACGCCCATACCACTAGGATACGGAGGCAGTTTTAGTATTATTTAAGTTATATAAAAGATCAAACCCTATAAAAAGTAAGATAATCTATGCGTAAAGAGCATGTGTAAAGCTGATCTAGTCGTCAAGGACGTTTATGGCAGTCAGGTAGGATAGGAGGAGAACTCCTGTCCTGTTAATTCCCCTATTGAAATGAAAACTTTTATTTAATCAGCCCACCTGGGCGGCCCTCGATTCAGCACGCAAACGGGAACCAGAAAGTGACAGCCCAAGCGGAGGCACGCCATCTGGGAACCTTTGGTGCAGTAAAGTCACTGTGTGGGAAGACGCGCCTTTGGCAACGGGCCCCACATCCGGTATGTTGTAATAGGTTTACTCCAACGAGCACGAGATCATCAGAAAAAAATATCTTTTAAGTTAATTTTATTTAGGATATAAAGCCGGTCACATGATGACTTGAGAATTAGAAAAAGACTAGGGGAAAGAAAAATATATAACAATATATGAAAACTTGAAGAAATACTGTAATTGCGGCAATGATTTAATTTTTTTTGCCAGACAATTTGCTCCATTTTATCAGTTAATCAAACCTAACATACAAATAAGCCCATTCAACAATCTGCCTTATATAAATCCATGCTGTAAACATTTAAAAGTGTAATAAACCTTATTTCACAATTGATGTAGTTTCACGCAATTAGATGTATCAATTGTTTATTTAGTAGTTGACACATACAAAATTTTAACAAAAACATTAAAGACTACAAAGTCTAAAGAAACTACCAAGTGTAAATTGATATAAAAAATACATAACAGCTACTAGATATATATTAAATAAAAATATAAAATAAAATCCGGAATGCTAGGAGCGGAGCAACAAGGTAACGTATATAAAAAACGAACAAGCAAAAAGGTAAGTTCTTTTGGTAAGTCGGTTATAAATAACATTTAAAATTTTAACTAAACGATTAGTAAAAGCAAGATATCAAAGCAGATAACACAAATATTAAAAAAATACTACAATATAACATTTTGAACGTAGTAATCGGTTCTATAAATTTTATATAACTAATCTTTGCAAAAAAATTCTCTAAGTTCCAAATCCAGCACACTTCTCTAATTTTTATTGCTCTTCATCAACCGACCTAATCTTTTATACACACAGTTTACGCATGCCATGAACATTAACGCCAATAGTGATTAGTGTAACACAGCAAAGTACGCTTTTAAGAAAGCGTGCGGGATTTATTTAATTGCAGATTAAAATCATTCATTAAACATCTCTATAGGTACTAAGGCAATAGTTTATTGTTGCCTTATTTTACATTGGGCTAAATAAAATTTTAGTGCCTTAAAATATAAAATAGCAACTTCTGTAAAACAAATATAAGTAAATTAAATTGACTTATAGTCTATTTGAAATCTTAAAAATTAAAAGCGAATATTCATTATAGAGACAAATTTTAAATTTTTAACAAGTGTCGAGCAGTTAATAGTTAGCTAATCAAGTTTGTGGTATACACTCGTCCTCCGCCCATCCTTGAAAAAGTGTCCAAAACACTTTTTCGATATCTCTTAACTAGACTTACAAAAAATGTGTTCCATGAATTTTGCTAATTTTTTGTCTATAAATAATTATATACATATTGTTTTATGCTAATAAATATTAAAAGTTATAAAAAAAATATAAAAAATTTAAACATATCTTATTTGATCTCTAACTTTTAAAAAAACAATCATAAACCAATCTTGATAGAATTTTAACTTAAAACGAGTTATAGCGCTTAATTGGACCAGGGCGTCAATTTTTCAATCAATTCAAATGAATCAAATTCAAAGATGACTGACTAGACGTATTGCGATACAAATGATTTGCCATGAAAAATTACTAAAAATTCATTTAATTTATCATCGCTGCCTCCAACACAAGATGCTGCTCGTTTTCACGGTATCGAGTATATAGGCTAGGGCACATTTGATGTTGATTTAGATTCTGAGTCACAGCCTGGACCATCAAAGAAAAGTGGAATAGAGTCACTACTAAGTGATTAACAATATCGTGATGTTGGAGGATTAACTATAAGCAAGATGCCTGTGGACTCAGGCCTGGAGGTAATATTAAATAAATCGTCCTTAAGACCAAATTAACACTAGGTAAATACAATAAGTAAAGCTGTATAAATGTTAAACAAAAATTTGGGGAAATATATTTACAACCAAAAAAAAAACAGAAATAAGTTAAACTCTTTTTTATACATTCGAATTCTCATGAGCATGAAAAATTCAATCAACTTTAGAGCGCCGTAACACCGGTTTAAATGAATAAAATTTAAAAAACCCTATAAAGAGCAATTTTTCTCATAAGGTCATCTACATTATGGTATGAGGTAATTTTTTAAAATTTATTTATTAACAGTGTTTCTTAGACAAAGATCTGAGTAAAAAATAGAGGTAGAGATTAAAAGTCTTTGGTACTTCTTCTTGTATACAAGATGTTGTTTAACTTAAAGTTAATATGATGTCAGCCGATAATCAAACCAGAATCAACTACATAAATGTCTTTATATACCGTTATTCGCATATGATTTGAAAAAACTAAAGTTAGACTGCATTTAAATAATGGATAGGACGTCCATATTGTTTTCAATGATATGTATGTATGACTTACATCATACAACGAAAGCAAAAGATAGTCTTGACCTCCGGGTCAAGGCAAAAATAATCCTGTTTACACTTTATTACTATTAAAAAATAACAAACAGGTGTTCCTGCTAAAGATTAAAACCCAGGACCACAGTTCGTTAATAAAAATAAAATCTATCTATATATTTCTAGCTGAGCATAAAGTTCATCATTACATAGTATAAAACAAAGTCGCTTTCTCTGTCCCTATATTCCTAAGTATGCTTATTTTTTTTAAACTACGCAACGGATTGCAATGCAGTTCTTTTTAATAGATTAAGTGATTGAATAGGAAGGTTTATTTGTATAACACATGCTTAATATTGTGGGTATATTTTCTATCAGCATAGCTCCCGTGCGAAGCAGGGGCGGGTCGCTAGTTATAAATATCTCTAAAAGAAAATGGTGTTTCCTTATAAATAGTAAACTATTTGAATTTAATGTGCAAGTATTAAACAAAAACTGTGCCATCGTCGTGGAGGCAGAAACATATAGGTAGGCCATGTCTAAAGCTTTGACGTAGCCGTCAAAAACGTTGATACAGTCTTTTTGTATTAACTTGGCGGGGCTATGCCTTGTTATATTATTAAATAAGAGAGTTTCTGGCTCTCAGGTTTCGACCCTGTACTCGAGTATTGAGACTTTGGCCCATGCCTGAATCGACCTAGTCATTAACTGGGTCGATACAGGCATGGACCAAAGTCAGGTAGCCCCAGCTGCCTGGATTGCAAGCATATAAGAATCCCAAGGTATTATTAGCAGTACACCTAATAATATATGCTTATACATATATTGATTAAATATATAGTGTTAAAATATTTTATTGCTAGATGTTATTTTAAAATAAGAAAAATATTATTTTTAATAAAAAAAATTGAACTTGAAGAAATACTGTAATTGCGGCAATGATTTAATTTTTTTTGCCAGACAATTTGCTCCATTTTATCAGTTAATCAAACCTAACATACATATAAGCCCATTCAACAATCTGCCTTATATAAATCCATGCTGTAAACAATTAAAAGTGTAATAAACATTATTTCACAATTGATGTAGTTTCACGCAATTAGATGTATCAATTGTTTATTTAGTAGTTGACACATACAAAATTTTAACAGAAACATTAAAGACTACAAAGTCTAAAGAAACTACCAAGTGTAAATTAATATAAAAAAATACATAACAACTACTAGGTATATATTAAAAAAAATAGAAAATAAAATCCGGAATGCTAGTAGCGGAGCAACAAGGTAACGTATATAAAAAACGAACAAGCAAAAAGGTACCTAGTTCTTTTGGTAAGTCGGTTATAAATAACATTTAAAATTTTAACTAAACGATTAGTAAAAGCAAGAAATCAAAGCAGATAACACAAATATTAAAAAATACTACAATATAACATTTTGAACGTAGTAATCGGTTCTTTAAATTTTATATAACTAATCTTTGCAAAAAATTCTCTAAGTTTCAAATCCAGCACACTTCTCTAATTTTTTGCTCCTCATCAACCGACCTAATCTTTTATACACACAGTTTACGCATGCCATGAACATTAACGCCAATAGTGATTAGTGTAACACAGCAAAGTACGCTTTTAAGAAAGCGTGCGGGATTTATTTAATTGCACATTAAAATCATCCATTAAACATCTATATAGGTATTAAGGCAATAGTTAATTGTTGCCTTATTTTACATTGGGCTAAATAAAATTTTAGTGCCTTAAAATATAAAATAGCAACTTCTGTAAAACAAATATAAGTAAAATAAATTGACTTATAGTCTATTGAAATGTTAAAATTTAAAGATCGAATACTGCATTTATTAGAGGACGCAATTTTAAATTTTTAACAAGTGTCGGGTGTTATAAGAAGCTTCTTTTGTGGGAACTTCAAGTTTGTGGGGTCGCCACCCCTGTCCTCATGAATTGAAAAATTGACGACCCTGCTCCAATTTTAAGCGCTATAACTGCGTTTTAAATTAATAAATAGTACAAGATTGGTTTGATGTATTTCTTTTGTTTAAAAAAAAGTTAGAGATCAAAAAATGTTCTTTTTTGTATACTTTTTTTTTTTGTTTATAACTTTAATATTTTATTTAGGGCATAAAATAATATGTATATAATTATTTTTAGGCAAAACAATTAGCAAGAATTCTGAGAACACATTTTTTTTGTAAGTTTGCACAGTTTTCGAGATATCGCGAATAAAGTGTTTAACCCCTTTTTGCAAGATGGCGGCCGGGGGACAATGATGGCGACCCCACATACTTGAGGTTAAATTTATATTGACCCTTACAATGTTCCATAAATTAAATTGCCTCCTCTAATAAATGCAAGGCTCATGTAACATTTTAATGAACTATAGTCAATTACAATAGTCAGTACTATTATAATTGCATTCTATATTTATATTCGATATTTCTTCTGTTTCTTTTTACTAATTTCCAGTTCCAATAAGCTTTAGTTATTCTCAACTTTATGTTTTAAAGGTGTTTACTAACTGATTTTTATAAAACTGGTAAATAAAATCCCTGTTCTTATTAATAATCTTTATTTTTTATCTATATACATTGACATATATGTGCAATATATTTTAACACGACCTTAACATGGATAGAATTGTTTTACGATGCAGGATAGAAAGGGATTTTAAGGTTCGTTTATTTTTTTTTCTTTTCTAAACTTTGTTAAGCAGCAGCTTTCCTTTAGGTCCGCCGACAATTTCACCGTCAGCATAAATTAATTTGCCTCGAAGATAAGTTTTCCTTACAACACCTTTTAATGTTTTACCGATGTACGGTGTGAGCTGAAACATAACAATTGTAAAAATGTTTACAATAAAACTTTTACATACATGTGTCAAGGCAAAATACTTGTGTTATATTGCTAATAAAACACTTGTTTGCAGGTAATGTGTTTTTAAATAATCTAAATACATTTAGAGCACTCTAATCTATAGTCATAAAGTTTCGCCTCAGCGTTTAATCCATTTTCGTGTCATGTAGGCCTTTTCATCATCTGTTTATTGCCACTAAGTCATCTATCTGATTTATAACAAGCAATCTGAATATTACGTTAAGTTAAACAAATACGATAACGTGTTCAGTGTTGCTAATAGAAAAGTGATGTCGTGTGCTATTATTATGTCGTGTCATTGTAAATCTTAGTTATGTGGTATAAAACGTTGTGATATATGAATTAATGTAAGGCAAAGTGTCAATACACTCAAGGACATTTACTTAGTCGTGATTTCCATGCTCCGAAAAACAACTGAATATTACAATTTACTTTATTTATCATGACGCTGTTTACAAAAGCCATTTAAAAAACATTTTATACTCCAAATTTATTAACATTTTCTTATAGAAAAGGTTTGAAATAAATGCCTATTAATACTTTAGTATTAAATTAAGAGGAGATTTTCGTCAAATAAAACTGTCAAACACAGACCAAATACATCAGTTGCAACGAAAAGCGATCTTCTGACTAATGCAAAAAAAAAACGTAATCGTTTCTAATTCCATTCCGATTCAGTTCTTCTGGTGGTCTTTTGTAAACAACATAATGCTCTAACTATCTAGATATTAATATAATTTATGTATAATTCAAAAGTATAGCATATCTTGAGTATGTAATCGTGAATGACATTTTCAATCTACCTTATTTTTGTGCCGAATAATGTCTGCCGTTACGGTGAATTCAGCTTCAGGGTCGAAGAAAATGAGATCAGCATCAAGACCTGGCTTTATAGCGCCTTTACGTTCTTGCAGGCCACAAAGCTGTGCTGGAGCAACGCACATGTATTTGCAGATGGATGTCAAGTTTAGACCGCGTCTACTAGCCTCGGTCCAGAATAGCGATAAGCCTGTCGGGGTAAAGATTTTATTGAAAAAAATTTAAAAGCAATAATATTTAAAGGTGCAGGAATTAATAGACCTCTCGAAAGGAAAATTATTTAAATTGTGTAGAGATGATAGTGTCAGTAATAATGCCGTGATCTCTATTAATACGATTATTGTAGATGGCTTAGAAAAAAATAGATAAGAATAAATATAGCCATCAGTTATATTTCTTCAATGAATAGTATTACCAAATTAATGAAGTGAATATACAGTATGTGATGAATTGTTTACCAAATTGTACAGATGAAATGCCACCCCATGCCTCTAAATTGTTAGCGCATTTTAGCTCGGGAGTGCACGGTGAATGGTCAGACACAACCATATCTAGCTTGTCTTCGAGAAGATATTGCCACAGCTTTTCCTGTAAATTTTGTAAAGAAAATTGTGATAGGCATCAAAGTATCTAAAGTATCTTAAAAAATACACCGTACTTGTAAAAATTATACAGTTACATGTCAACCCGTCCCGAAATATAAATCTAATATGAAACGCTTTTGGCGCCAATATGTCACTCACTTTATACTCATTAGGTAATGGATATTTAACATAAGACTTTGTTTATGTAAATTCCATTCTTATTTGGGTATAGTACAGATGGTAATATGTATGGGCGGTATAATAAAAAAGTTTTCCGAGATATTATATAAATAATACCTCGCGAAACCAAACTGCGAGGAATAAATGTATATTTTATAGGACGTTTATGTGTTAATTGTAACATGAATGAACTTTTAAATGATAACACAGCCTGGTAAAATGCTCGCTTAATGTTTTGTTTCAAATAACAAAATATATATGCTTATAATAAATAAAAGAACAGCCGCTGAGTTCCTTTCACCGGTTTTCGTCAGGTCTGAGGCGTCGTATTCCGAACCGGGTGTAGCGTGTTTGACAATCAATAAACAAAAATTGACTTCTATGTAAAAATTAAGATATTAAAATTGGTATGTTTCCTGTAAAATTTAAAGCATGGCATATCTTATCCTGCCTCAAACTATTAGTGTGCACACGAACGTGTGTGTTAATGGAGTAAATAACAAACAAGACGATGCAGGCTATGCCAAGAGCTTTAAGCGGATTTGTTACAACTAGCGCTAGATTTGTTTTAGAGACCGAAAAACGCATACCATTTAGTAATGTCCCTAACACGCTATTACATAATTCTTTTTTATATACTCTACCTGAAAAAACCTACATACGTATTAATTAAATAGTTCATGTATAATTAAAAATATAATGAATAAAAAATCACAAAGTACTTGTCATAATCAACCAAAATTTAAATATTGACCCTTTAAAATGTTAAGCACCTTATTATCCAAATCTCTGATGGGCGGCGCGCATTTGTATTCGCTACGTCCGCGTGGTATTTGCTCCGCGCTGAGGGATAAGTAATGGTGGCAGGTCTCCGCTGTGACTCCGCCACGCCAAGCAGTGTTACCAGCGGATAATCTCTCCTCGCGTGCTTTATTCAGCAGGGGTACAACACTAGATGACGATACGTGTACCACGTGCACTCGAACGCTAGGAGCGTAAATAAATTATTGCTATATTATTACGGTTCGAGAACCCTAATTGAGAAGGCGTGCATTTGGGGAGGCCTATGTCAAACAGTTGACTAATACAGTCTGATGATGATATTACACATACTGATGACGATATTGATTGATGTTTCTTGCAATCATAGGTATCTTTAACACAGTATATAGCGTTTTTGGCTGGCTTAATTAAAGCGGTTAAGTTAATCTATAACATCATTGTCCGTTTTACAGCAACTAAAGTTAAAACAGTTTTTTTTTTATGTGTATACGAAGGCAAACGAGCAGTTGGGCTGCTTGATGAAAAGTCGTCACTACGCAAATGCTCTGCTTCCCGTGAGACATTAGATGTTACGTCTTGTTTACCTAGTAAATAGGCTGACTACGATGCCTTTCAAACCGGGACACGACAGTGTCTGCACACTATCCCAGACGGCCCCCTGTAAAACGGGGACCTACCACCTCTACCTACTTCATCATCATCAGCCTGTGCTAGTCCACTGCTGGACATAGGCCTCCCTAATACACCCCTATCCACTAGGGGGGGTTTTGGACCGTATCCCACCACGCTGGTCCAATAAAGGCTGGTGGGTGACTACCCACTTAATGTGTTTTAATTGACTTGTTCAAGTAATTAAACATTTTCATAATTCATAGTTATATTTCGTTACTTTTTGCAAAGAGATTTTGTTGCCTTGTAGATAAATAAGTATTCAAAAATATCAGCACGATTATCAATTTTGTAACCATTTCTTTAGCTGGAAATTTTTTAGATCTGTATATTTAGCATTTTCTATTAAAACGTAAAAACAATATAATATAATAGACTATCGAAATTCCTTACTCGGTTTTATTCAAGAAGCTCGATATTAACGAAATAGCATTGAGTTCCATTTTCGGTGGCCGCGATTCCAAATAAGTGCTATAGTCCTCAGGGTCTGTAATATTAATATAAGTTTTTAATTATTAACACATAAAATAAAAATCGGTTACCACTATATACAAATATACATAATAAAGTTTAAGCTCTTAAATAATATTATTAACCTAATTCCGTTTCGTACAATTAAACGTCATAAATCAAAAAGCTCGTAAATTAATTTTATAGTATTTAAAAACGACCTTAGCACATCGAATTTGTATACCTATTAATTTAACATTTGAGTAATAAAAATGTATTATTTAAAATCGACTGACCTTTATGATGTACTAAAATAAAGTCATCTTTATGACTTTATTGTTGCTAATCAAATTATAGTCATTAAATACCTTTTTTTAATAATTTCTTGCTGCATTCATCGCTTGCGTCCTCGACCTCGGCATGAAACTGTGGATTGAATAATAAATATTCATTATTGTTACCATCTCCCTCTCCAAAGAACAATAAAAAATATTTCTCAACTTAATCAACACTTCATTAAAAATTTAAGCCCTGGGTTAGACACCCAGAACTTAAAAACGGTATTATTTTTAGACATTTCCTTTTTTTATTGGTAAATGACATTAACGCGATGGTAAGGAGACTTGGGATATTACAACCGTTTACCCAGTTATTACGCTGGCTACGGTGCCCGTCAAACCGAAACACAATAGTGTTCACACACTACAGATTTGCGGTAGAAATAGGCACCGCGGTAGTATTACCTCTGACGGTTCCTTGTAATTAGGACACGTAACATCTAAATATCACTGTTTAGTGCAACAACTTTTCATATCATGTATAATAAATTAAATTAAGTCATATGGCGTCGATTATAAATAATGAATCTTAGACTGATTTTGCTGCTAATAAAAGTAATAATAACTTATACCTTCGTTACTGTTACTACTAGTTATTGCAAAGATATAAAATCCAAACGTTGTATAAAGATATGTGCTATTTTATTTTAAAATTTCCTGAAAAGTCATGACACCAAAAATGTAACTATTCATAAAGATAACTGTAATTTAGGCGTAACATTAAAAAGGTGAGAGGATGTAGTAGCACAATTTTTATTTTAGTTTCTATTAAAACAACATAAATATTTGTATCTTTTTCACTTAATAACAAGTGGGCGCATACGATAAAATACTTAAATAGACGTAATGATTATACAATAACATTTTTTCTGTTTAACAAAAACGTATTGAACCAAAAACATATTTCTAGAAATTACGTAGGTCAAGTGTATAGTGTCAAAATGTATTGGACTAAAATATCAATTCTATGTCAAATCTTGAGTATACATCTGTCTGTATTAAATTGCTGTAATTTCAAGAAGTTGTCTCACCGCTAACAACGATCCAGTTCCTTCTAAAGCAGCGAAAGCCTTTTCCAAATCTTCAGCTCGAACGTTGGGAAATTCATCGACGCCACTGGGACACAGAAGCATTTAAATCCAACAACACCGGCCTTTACAAGATCGCGAAGTGAGTCCTGCATTTAAAAAAGAATATTAGTTGGCGTTGCCCATTGGACAATAAAAATGTATGATAGATATATGGCAATATTATATCTGTACCACAGAAGCTGAACAGTTGATTGTACGAACATGCATTTGTAATAAAAATTGTTTAGTACTTAAAATTATTTTGCTGTTAATCACTATTTTAATTCTTCTAATTAAGAATAGATTTAAGCTATAAAAATCAGGTTATGAGAAACGGAAATGAATAAGCAATTAGACATGTTTTAAAGCAGATCAAATATAATTATATTAGAAACTAATTGACCCGGCATACTTCGTACTACCTCAATCGATAAATAAAAGATCTATACTTTTATATCATTATCAACAGCCTGTGATAGTCCACTGCTGGACATAGGCCTCCCCTAATACACCCCTATACATTAGGGGATTTTTGGACCGTACCCCACCACGCTGGTCCAATGCGGGTTGGTGGGTGGACCGACTTTTTACATGCCCATCCGACGCATGGATCATTCTACTTTTCAGACAATTGGGTGATCAGCCCAAATTGCCCTAACCAACTAGGAAACAACAATGTTTGTTGAAAACAAACAAAATTTGTTGAGTCCCCGCAGGATTCGAACCCACGACCTCCGGTTTCTAAAGCACACGCATATACCACTGGGCTACGGAGGCAGTTGGATTAAGATTTACCAATCTTTATATAAAAAAAAATGTAACTATAGTTAAGTGAAACAAAGTATATTTTTCACCTCTTGAAAACCAATGTGTAGGTATATTTTTTTTATTTCCGATATTTTTATATTAATTTGCCTTTTAAAGTTTCCCTAGACTTCTACAAATGATTCAAGACCAAAATTAGTCAAATCTGTACAGCTGGTCTCAAGATTTAACGAGACTAACCAACAGCAATTGATTTCTATATATATGGATGGATTAATAAATTTGTAAGATAGCTTCACGTATAACTGCTCTAAGTTTTAAACATGATTAATTATTTGAATAAACTTAAATTAACTTCTGCAGCTACTGAATAATTAGTTTACTGCTGCCGAAACTTTTCTGTTATAATTTGAGTGTAAGTCATGTTACGTCTAACTGGTCATACCTGATTACCGACTATAACTCCTCCCCAAAAGCCAACATCGACGAATACATGTCCATCAGCAGAAGAAGCCTTAATTTTTAGATTTTCTATGGTTGTAGTTGGAGGAATAGAGTTCCTGTAAGAAACGGATTTAATTTTAAAAATAATATTATTTTAAATTGTTACGTAAATATTGGCTGATAAAGTATTATATTTTTACTTTTTAATGACTTTAATGTATTTTCTGTATATATTATTTTATTATTTCTAAAAGAATGTTAGGAAACCTAGCAAATAACATTAACAGTCATTAACATAGAAATTATTTTGTAAAATATTGTGACACACATAGTATAAATACTAGGAATACGCATAATTTTGTTCTTTCTAAAAACTAGCCTCCGAAGAACAATGAAATCTTTTATGGGACAATGTATAGTATATATATAGTCTTCTACAATAAAATCTCAGAAAATCAGAAAACGTTTAGCTTTTATTTGTAAATAAATTTTAAAAAAGTTGTAGAGGAACGTTTGTGTGTTAAAGGAGATTATGGTTGTAACAACTACTTGATAGATAACACACCCTGGTAATGAACTGTTCGCTCCAGGCTATTTTAAAGTATTAAACTGTGATGTACTATGAATAAGTTTGTAAAAATTATTGAGGGTCAGGTCATAGGCTTCCATTTCAGAACCGGTGGTAGATTATTTGACAATCAATAAGAAAGTGTAATGCTTTCATATTGAATAAAGATACTTGACTTTGACTTTGACTTGAGTTCTACATAGAATATCAAGTAACGACACTCCATTAAATATTTGAAATCAACATAAAACATATTATTATTAATATTTCATATAATATATAGCTAATAGCAATTCAGTCTCCTTACAACGGCATATCGACTATGGTAGTGATCCCTCCGGCTGCAGCGGCGCTGGTAGCCGTCTGGAATCCCTCCCATGCCGTGCGACCTGGTTCGTTCACATGGACATGGGAATCCACCACACCAGCCATCAATGCGACATCTCCTCCGTCGACCACCTAAGCAATATTATAATACTTATGATGAACTTCATACGCACTTAATTGTCAGACAATGTTCTTTTTATTTTATTTTGAAGAAAGCTAAATGAATTTGTTAATAGAACGTGCTTTCTGTTTTATCCTAAATTTATCGCAAAAGATAAGATAAAAATATAGATAACTACTGGTAAAATCAAATCTTAACACATTCAAGTCTTCAAATCTTACATTTTTTATCTAACATTTTTCAAATTGTTTTTAAAGCAAACACAACGGTGATAAGGTCATTTCCATATTTTCTAAGAAAAGAGACTTTTTTTCCTCCTAATTAGTTTGAATGATATTTTTACCCGAACTATGAATTGAATTGAACTTGAATCATTATTCCGTGATATAATAAATACTGCTAAAACGAATCCTCTGTCGAGACTAGAATTTTGCCACTCAATTATTTAAAGTTATAAACCAAACAAATAGGAATTTCTTTCATTTACGCGATTATTATACATATCAAATCCACTCATTTACGGATTTTCACGTTACTTAAATAAATTTATTCCCGACGTTCCTGATTCTTTCCAGCATCCATGATCACGGGCAGACTAAGTTGGTATATGTCTGTATCTCTATGTTTCGAATAACCGTCAGAGTTTTATTTAAAAATTGACATGAAATAAGTATTTAAGTAACGCGAAAAATCCGAAATTAGTGGATTTGATAAAACAAATAGAATAATTAAAACGCAAATACTATAATTGAAGCATTTTTAAAAGGTTTCGATATAAAACAATCTGGAAGATGAAGAAAAACCTCCACATAACTATTCCCAACGATATGCCGGGAATAATCGCCAACCACTCGAAGGCAAAGACACCGTAAGAGATAGGAACACCGCCTTCAAAAGACAATTAATTTTTTTACTAATAATTAATCTTCGGTGTGATTTGCATATAGAGCAAATATCCTACCTTTTTAAATTATTGAAATGCCGAATATACAATGAGATTAAATCTGCCGAAGTAATTTACATTCATCCCGATATCAAACATCTTGAAAGACCTTGTTAAGCATTTGTCATTGAGGTATTCAGAGTTCGATGATCTATTTATTACAAACAGGTTCAGGATTCGAAACGAAACATTCGCCAAGTTAAAATTTCGATTTGAATGGTCTTAGTAACAAAATAAAAAATACTTGTTTTGTCACGCAGCGTGAGTATCCCATAATAGCTTTACGCGGTGTACTTACGTACGAACTTAAACATTTACATGTGAATGTGCCTTTATAATCAACGCCGTTAAACACTTGACAGATTGCCTTGACGCAACAATTGAGATACGAAGCATTTTTCGACATTGATAAAATGTTTAAAACTAACTAAACCTGAAGCATAAAATGTTGGATGACATAAAAGATCGATACTTTTGACAATTTACTGCCAAAATCAATAAAATGATATCCACGTACGCCTATTTTGTTGGGTCTTCCTTTTTTCGTCATCAATTCAAAACTAATTTAAAATTCTTTCGAGGATGGCATAAACATGTGGTATTTTTCAATGTCTTGTTTATCATATAAAAATGTCATGTTTATCAGTAATGTTTGTAAAGTTTTTAAGAAAAATCGAATTTATTCAATACTTTTTTGGCATAAAAATAATTTCATTCTGTAAAAAGACAAATTTAATACACAAAGAATAAGAAGCATCGTAGTATCAAAACAATTTTTGTTTATTATATATATCAAATCAGTTTATTATATTTTATTATTTATTTATCATTGAAAGCAAACGTATCCGTATAAAATTTGTTTTTAACTATTATTAAAATGCGCTGTGTAGACAAAGCGATAACGAAGCTACTACGTTGGCGTGGCCCGGGACATTGTTTGACACGAAATTTTATACATGTACCTAGTTATTCATTATACATAAGTTTCGTAAACTGGCACGGCGACCGTCGTCAGCGGGATTGGATAAACATAATTTAGCCGAAGCGAACTCAACGGACGCATTCGAGCGAGACAATATTACGAGGTGGACTGTATAAAACGACTTTGCTAGTGTTCCTTTTTTTGTATGTTCAAATATTGCGCCAAATTAATCACCTAAACCAATAAAACGACTATTAAGCCCTAATAAATGTGAATAATTTCGGTAAGCCCGAACCAATTAACTGCAGATTTGAACGATATCAGTTTTGCGCGTCAATAAAAACAAACGAGTTGCGGACCGGTAGGTCCCTTAAAGGTCAAACGAACGAATTCAAAAGAGATAGAAGACAGAATATTTAAAAATAACAATTATAAACTTAGAGTCAACATGGTTAGCTATTTTTTAATTAAATTGTTTAATAATTTACAGTAATGCTTCCATCGCTTTCTGCGATGAGTTTATTAGCTTGTTCCCGGTTCAGGATACTCTCTATTCGGCCATCATCGTTCACCAGTACGCCGCCGTCTGCCACACCCGTCTCGGTTACGACCCGTTTACTCAAAAATAACTGCGGGCCAGTTGACGCCATCTCACTCGCGCACAACTTCACGAACTGGTGTACTAGAAACAACTAGCAGCTGTATGATAACGTAGCGTTCGTTTCTGCTATTGATCACGAAAACGTCCGATTGAGATTAAATTTGTCGCACAAAAATAAATATTACAGTGAAATGTTTGTCTTTTCTGACGTATTTATTAATATATGTCAAATGTTTTAAATATACATGTGTAACGATTGTTAAAAAAATCTTATTTTCGAATAAGAATTGCTTAAATCCAAAAAGTGATCTAAACTTTTATTTTCTCGTTTCATTTTATTTTATATATTTTTTACTTAAAGAAGCTAAGCTAAGAGCGTACCCATTGTTTAGATTGTAAGTCAATCTAAATCAAAACCAACGCTACAGAAATATCTTTAGTTATATTTTCTTAACTCCCTGTATATTCGTTGGAATTGAATCTTTATATTGATTTGCTTTGCAATTTAATTAAAAGTCGTCTCACGAAAATTCTGACGCAATTTTTTTATTAACTGCAATATTCATCATCAATCTCTTTTAATTAAATTCGCCTGGAAGCAAAACACACTTCTAAGTCATAAAAAATTTGAACATAATAAAGAAATTGTAAACCATTTATCAACTGACTCCTTAAGATTTTTGACTCTTTAACTTTTGTCGTATTATATAAAGTAAATCAATTAAAATGTACATTTATGAAATCACAGAAAAAGACAATAATTAACTTAACGAATATTTAAAAACGTTTTTAATAATTCAAACACAAAATCCCAAGAATAAAAAGATAAATTAATTAAAGATATAAATGGAGGTAGGATGCAAAAGCAAGTTCATGATCTCCTCACGCGCATATCAGCGAGGAGATAACAAACATGTGATCAAATAGAAGGCTAGAGAGTAACAAAATTTATCTCAGATTTTTATCGAAAAGCGGACCACGCTACCGATCTAAACCATCGATCTACCATGGTAACTATACTTCAAGTTGCGCAATACAATTTGATATCTTTGTTTTGATGTACATATATGAAAAAAATCATATTACTTTTTAAAAATAAAATAATTTTAATAAAGATATGAATGTGTTATTCAAAATGATTTGAATAACATGTGTTATTCAAAACATTTTACCATATTGTTTAATTTATATATTACCATTTAGCCATGACATTGATAAGTGATAAAAAAAATTATAGCAAATAAGCGAGTACAAGGAAAAAGGAGTTTGTTAAGGCGTTTTTTTTGTAAATATTTTCTTCCATACCAAGAAATTTGATAGTGCATACAGTCTTGTATTAACAAATCAAATTAAACCATGTGTGTATATAAGAATACAATAGAAACAGATTAGTCAAGTTGTATTGAGAGCTTTTTTAACCGGCTAAAGCATCTTGTGGGCGGCTACATTCGTCACAGTGTAACAAACATTATTACAATAATGCATTAGGATATCAAAATCCTTTAACTTTTTGTTGTTTTGGTATTTTTTATTCTTTGTTATAAAACAGATGTCCAACGAACAGGCGTCTTATTAAATAAAAACTGTATACCGCCCCCAATAGAATTTCGCCTTATAAAATAACTACAAAAACTAAAGAATAAAGCTATGAATAAAATTTGCCTTATTGGACCTAATAGGTTCAATTATATTCTTCGTAACCTAAAAAATTGTTACATTTAATGGTGGTATAATTGTTCCATTATTTACACCTTTCAGCATATTAAATACGTTTTAAGGTGTGTGTAAATTAAGGTCAGCGAAATTTACGTTTTAAATCGATTTTTAAAGCGCGTTTCAAGTCAACTCAATATTATTCTTTTGTTTTTTGAATGTTACAGGGAATTGAACATTAAATATGGCATAATTATACTAAGGGCAGTTTAACAAACAAATATTAGAAATGAAAAAATATGTAAAGATGTATGTATTAATGATTGTCATTCTTTTACGCAAAATCTACTTCCTATTACTACTTCTAGTTGGATTTTAACGACTTTACAGTAACATCTTATATATAAATCAGAATAACATATAATCTTAGGTAAATTTAATTGTAAAGTGTAAATTATTACTGTCTGTAGAAAAATCTGCCACCTGCGAGTTATTTCGACGTGCACCGTAAAAATCCTTGGTCTTACAAGTATAAAACGTTAAACCATCATTATCACAAATAACCACCACACGGGTGACACCGTGGGCAAGGCTAGTCTACTATATTTTTTAATCGTTTGATGGGAGCTGCTGTGTTTGTAAGCAACTGCAGTGAAATAATTCACAAGTGAACATTATTTAAAGAGAATTTATAATCGCGCACCGCAGTCGATGTCGGATGTAAAAAGAATGAATTTAACCGTAAATAAGCGGTGATAGTATTTTGTGACATCTTTATACCTCTAGATTACAACATCACACCGTTGCTATGAATTTTTATTTATTATTATATGCAAATTTACTATGGAAACTATTTATGTTTATTTTCGATAAATACCTATATCTTATATTGCCTGTTCGCTGATAAACAAAGTCATTTTAAGAACGTTGCCCATAAGGTGCAAACAGCAAAGATTTGTTCACGTCTTAGTATAGCAAAATGGTTCTTCTTAATTTTGCTACTTCTTTGCCTTTTTTTATTGTAGTTTAAGTTTTTAACAAAAACGAAAAATCTTGAAACGGTCAGTTTTGTCACTAAAAAACAATTATACTCCTTTAGGGTAGTCAGTCAAGAGGGTCTTTAAGAATAAACCGAATTATGATTTATAATGTTGTTTATGTTTACTATTTCTACTTTTCTTGTGTTCCAAAAAAAGCATTTAGGAACTTCCTAGAAGTTCCAGTTTTAAAGGATAATCTTACAAAGTGATCTATCTGTAACTCAATACACTGCGTATAAGTTGACGAATCGCCTAATAAATGCCAACGTTTCACCTTGAACTTGTGTTTGAGCACGCGGGATACACCGGGCCAATACCCTCTTTACTACAAACACGCACAACATTCACTACCTCCAAAGATCTAGTTAAAGTAAATAATGCACAAACCGGTCGTACGTCCTCGAAGGGCGAATAAGTGTAGAATTGCCTTCAACTTGAACTAATTTCATTGAACCGAACCGCTCGACGTCCTTCATACAGGAAGTGTGTCAATTGAACTGCAAGTAACTCGACTTTTTATACTCGTTATTTCTTATTATAGTAAGTAACAAAAACAGCAGGTACTTCGGATCGTTTTAAAAATACATCGCAAAAACGCTACGTGAACTTTTTTCATATAAACAGGCTCGACCAGTAGCGTTATTTTGATTTTTTTGATACCAAGTAACGAAATAAGCGGAAAGTAAAATTTATGGTGAGAGATACGATCTGCCTATGGGCGGAGAGAAATATAACATAAGACGCCATAAATCCGTTCACTTCTCATCCTAATGGCGTTGTTCTATGGGGCCTTGATTTACAAACCAGAAGTCTTACATATTGTCCCGCGGGAAAACCACTTATGTTATGTTATCACTATAGATCATAACTTTGGGTTAATTAATACAAGTAAAAGTTGATCCATGTTTCTGATGGGCATACAAAAAGTCAGTGCCGGTAGTCAAATCCGTCAATCAAATTAACTGACAATTATTCTATCAATCGATCGTTTAATTGTGAAATTCAGATGTCAGTTGCTCTGCGTTAGAATGTTATGTAGGTAAAATTAGATTTATTAGTCACCGATCGCCGACCGGCTCAAAGATAATGCGGGAAAACGGCAAAGATATAACACAAAAAGATACGTTCGCAACCCTCAGATATGTGATTTGGGTCTCGTTTACCGAGTTTTTACACTAGCTACGGTGTCAATCAAATAAAGTAGTCTGTGCACACAACTGCTTAACGACAGAAAAAAGCATACTATGACACCGGGGTATAACTCACGTTAATTACCAACGCCAAACAATTTGTATATTTTTTTCAATATTTAACCAATATTTATAATTTAAGACCTTATAAAACTTGTACGTATAGTCCTACCTAAGCGAAACAAGATATGTAATTTTAATAAACAAAGAAAAGGAATAGGCGATCCTATTGAAAGCTTGGATATATTATGTAACTTATTATCGAATGATCTAATATGATTTTTTAAATCGATGAGTGTGCTCAGACCCTTGCAGTTAATGTCATTTATGAGTGCGTCATTAAGCTTCTGTATTTTGATTAACACGTTATTCTGTCCTTGTTGTTTTTTTGCAGGATAAAAGCTATTAACGTGCTGCGTTACTTGCTTTTATAGCATCGGATCACGCGGCGTTATCTTGAATCACTTTAATACAGAAATACAATAGGAACTTAGGAAAATAAAAGTAAATACTGAAAGGACGAGCAATCGTCATATTTTTTATTTTTGTTTTCAATTCCAAATGGTTTTATTGTAATTAATATTTATGTAAAAAATTCGGTCAACCTATCAACGCACATTGGACCAGCATGGCGGGATACGGTCCTCTGATAAAAACCGGATAAAAATAAATCCGGCAAGATGGAGTGACGACATTCGCAAAGTGGCCGGTGTGGGCTGGATGAGAATAGCGAAGATAGGAAACGGTGGCTGCATTAGGGGAGGCCTATGTCCAGCAGTAGACTAGCGCAGGCTGATGATGATGATGATGATGATGATGATGATGATAAAACCCCTAATATAGGTGTGGATTAGGGGACGCCAATGTCCAGCAGTGGACTAACACAGGCTGATGGTGATGATGATGATGATGTACGAACATAGAGATACAAACAAGTAACTGGAGATACATAGAACAAGCGTAACACATTTTTATTACTTTAAGAGAAAAAGTTAAAAATGTGTGGTCAATTATTTTCTATATAAAACATATGACATATTTTTAATTATTACATTTTATGGAAACCTATTTCGTTCATTTAATGTCATTATTGATTGGTTTTATTTTAAATTAAATAAGTTAATTTAACTATTCGAACGATGTTATTTGTTAAAAAATAAATATTTTTTTCCAATTAAATACTACGTATCATTTATAAACTATACTCTGACTAACGTCCTTTCGTGCCGCTAAAGATGGGTCTTAAATTGCTCCAAACAATATTGACAGTTTAAGTGCGAACATGACAGCGGAAAAGGTCAGGTACTCTAGTAACTCCTACATTCCTAGTAGATTATACATTGTTTTCGTCAATGTGACCTATTAAAACAGGTATTCCGGATAGGAATGTCGAACAGAAATAGTTCAGTAAGAAATAAGTATTAACTGGCAAGATATAAAAGGACCGTATAGTTTTGCCATCTCAATTTTGAATCAAAACACATCTTTTTAACACTAACTCTTGTTAATATGGTCGTTGTAATAATTACGAGCTGTTTAGTCAATGTAACTTCTATACCATTATTGAGTATACTAAAATATATGAAATATCAATAGTTATTTTTTGTTTTAAACTAAGATTAGCATTATTCCAAAATTTACTGTGATGTCAGTCATTTAAAATAAAAATATGAGATTAAAGTATGGTCTTCATACTTTTTGTTCTTTCATTCTTCGTAGCTATATTCTGGGTTATCATGGGTTTGGCTTCTTATCAACCCTGTATGATCTGAGCTGGTTAGTGATTTAGAGCGAATGGCATCGGGCCTATAGAACTAGTGAACTGTAACAAATTAATGGATTGGATTTCAGTAATTTTGACTGTACTGACGCCTTACAATGACTATCATAAATGGTCCAAAAACTGCCGCCCATTGATGATCTGTTGGATTACTTACTACTTTCCTATTTTTCTTGCAAGTAGTTGACGGAGCATATCACACAAACTAGTTCTTAAACAACGATAGTACAAAGTTATGTTCTCTTAGAAATAAAACCTACGGCTAGCAAAGTAAAAGAATAAAACATTTCGATGAAAAAATAAAATACGACAGGGATATCATATAGTTTTTTTCAGTGAAGCGCAAAATCAATTGGAAGGAAATCTGATTTTGCTAATATATAATAAATATAATCATATAATCTCGACTAACCGTGTGTCTATGCTTATTTTTCTCGTCGCATATATTTGAGCGACCACCGTATAAAGATTTTACTTTCCTGAACCTTTAGCACATCAGCATAAAAACTGATTTTGATGACACATTAGCTCACTATTTACTTCATCGGCCTTTTTTGAAATAACAATCGGTAAACTGTAAGGCTCTTGGCCAATCCCAACATCATGCCTAGAAAATTTGAGCGCAAACGCATTAGTTTAAAAAAACATAAGCCATTTTTTCCTATTTACATTCTTAACTAACACTGAGTGTAGTTGGACGTCTTGGAACATTGTTTGTTATATATGTTTTATGACCTGTAGAAAATATTACTCATAATTTTAAATTTATGCATAAATATTGCAAAAAACATGTTATGACTTTTCGGAAACTCGATGACTTCATAGCGTGAAACAGATTTTTAAGACATATGTTTGTTTTGAGATTCGTTATTGTTATTCGGACTAAATAAATATTGGAGGTTGGTGAAAATTACAATGTTCTGTTGGAATAAGTGCGTGCCTATTTCTGCCGCAGAAGCAGTATGTGAAACACTGTGCGTTCCGGTTGAAGGGCACTGTACCGCGTATACTGGTAACAAGACTTAACACCTATGTCTCACGGTAGGCAGCGCTCGGCGATACCACTGGTATTGCAACGTCTATGGGTGTCGGTGACCACTCCATCAGTGCTGACTGTCGTCTGCTTCGTATGCAATAAAAAAAAAGTTTTATTTTGTCAATACAGTTATTAAAATATCTTTAAAAAATCATGCCTTTATTGATGGCCTTATTAATAATATTAAAAGTGTCAAAGTTTGTAAGAAGATATTAAGTAGTTGTTATTTTATTGGCAAAAACAAATAGATGAATTGCTTTGAAACTTAAAAATAGCACAGCTTGTATGTCAGAATATTTTATGGGCTATTATTTATAACGATTAAACGTTAATTAGATATATAAAAAAATTGTCATGTACGTTGCAAAAAAATCTGCTTTCTGCGAGTTATTCCGGTTCCGCAAAACCCATGGACTTAAAATTATATTGTATGTATTGGTTAACGCAAATTACTATCACGAAGGAGGTATAATCGCGGAGTTGAGCCTTAGTATATTCAAAACATCATTTACTATATTGTATGCTGCAGAACAAAGCTAAAGATCGCGAATTTGATAGCTCAGACTATGACTTTATAGCAAATTTCCACAAAATATTAACAACTAACGTTTATGATAAGCTAATCTATTTATAATACATATATCAATGAGACGTATTATAACAAACCTTCGTATTCATAGTATTATTAACAGCATAACAAATATATGGTTTTATTTGCAATTTACGGATGCAATAATGCAAATGCAATGGAAATAAATTTCACTGCAGGGGTCTTTGGTTAATACCGTGCACTACTCGCAAGGTTTTCTGGCTCCTTTTCTTAAGGTCTAAATTCTAGATTACACTAATTAAGAAACGAAACGTTTTTACTAATATATCAGTGAACTGTATGGATAATAAATACGCTTCCGGAAGAAGTTGAATCTATATACGATTTCACGTGTCCCAAGGCTTAACAGAGGCCAACTCCTGACCAGGTCAGGCGAAACAAGGGCAATGCCAATTTCAGGGTCCACTTAGTGTACAGTTATGTACGTCGAGGACGCCGCGAACAATGCGCGGCATTGGCGGGAAGAAAGGTGCATGTGTCCCGCGCATATTAAGTAGCCAGCGCTGTCTACGGAACCCCGAACCACGTATGAGTGGACCACATCGTCACGGCACCGCAGCGACAGTTAATCGTCACAATGTGTGTGCTCCAGTTGGATTTTGTGTACGCATTAAGTTAACAAAACCGTGAACAACTTAAATACCCCATGTTGCTAATCGTCTTCATGTAAGTGACTCAAATTTTCTTATCTATTTTGTACGATGACAACTGGTTTGTCGTAGCCAACAATGTTATCCCAAATACTGTTAGAAAGAGTTACCTGACCGTACACGCATTTTGATAGCGTTCGTGAATAATTTATTAGTTTACGATCTAAAGATAAAAGTCGAGCGTAATAAATTTGTGTAAATTGTTAAATAAAACAAAACGTAGATATTTGAAACAGGAAACAAGCTACAAGTCTAAAGACTTTTAAGAAGAAAGTAACTTGAAAAAATTAAAAAAATGGGGAGTTAAATAAGTTCCTGTTAAATAAGGAATTAATTAAATGTTATCTTTAATAATAGGCTGACAACAAAGGCTTTTTTTTATCTATACCTAACTTAAAGAACACATCAAAGTGTCAACCGCCTACATCTCTTTTGTAGTGCTCACCTTTGAAGATTATCAGAGTGTCAGAATTAATCATAATAAATTATAGCTCATACTAAACATGTCATTGTTTTGATACATAACCATAATAGTCTGTCTGTCCTTTAGATCGTTTTGTACAAAAAGCAACTTTAAATGTAACATGATTCTTGTTCTATCTGTTAAATTTTTTCTTCTCTGATAATTAAGTTAAGCATGTCATGTTACTCTTTATATAGTTTTTATATAACATTAAAGGAATTCACACTGGTATTGCTACAATAGTATTGTTTTATGTAATATAAAAACAATAGTAATTTGTATACATTTTGTAATTTTCTGGTTCTTGCTATTCGCGAGCTGCTGACATATTACTTCTAAGGCATAAACTAGCTAAGCACACGAAATTGCATAAAATCATATCCTAAATATTAAGCACAGGAGAGTAGTTTATGGTAAACCATCTAGGATAGACAACCTTATAAAAGAGTACATTATCATCCTACCGTCATATTTAGGCACAAGCAGATATTTATTTTAATAAATGTTTTTGGGTTTAAAAGATTGTTGTCTAGATAGTTTAATTATTCATATTTTGCATTAAAATGCTGTCATAGGCCACGACCGAGCATAAATTTATTGAATACATTGATAGCGAAAAATTATATTTTCCTCGTAACAATTAGTCATGCTACTTTTTGCAAATGACACACATAACTCTCCTTTTAAGAATATTTTTATGAGCTTCACCTCTAGCTTTCTATTTATATATTTTTTGGCCCTTGCTTTATAAACCATAGATCGTGGGTTCGAATCCCCCCCGGGAAAGCATATCGTTGTTTTCTGGTTGATTAGAATAATTAAGGCCGATCAGCCAACTGTCTAAAAAATAAGATGATCCATGCCTCAGACGAGCTTGTGAAAATTCGGTCAACCAGGGGAGGACAATGTCCAGCAGTAGACTAACACAGGCTGATGTTGATGATAGTGATGATGTACAAACATGATTTTGTTTCTTTCAACATTTTACTTATAAGATTACATATATAATAACTTTAATAACAATTAAGAGAGATACAAACATCTAACGGGAGATACAAAGAACAAGCGCAACACATTTTTATTAGTTTAATAGCAAAGTTATCGGTTTTTAGTGGAATACAAACGTTTTGAACAAATTAAGGGGCGCAAAATGGTTTGGATGAATGCAAAGACAAAGCGGTGTAATTTATGTGTAAACGACATGCAACATCTTAGGCTCAATATGACTTTTCGTACTTATTTTAATTGCAAAAACTTCAATATTTTTATTTTATTAATACTGTTAGTAAATTAACATACAAAATATATATATAAAACCATAATTTTAAACAAATATTTACAGCTGAAATATTTGTTTTGCTTGTTTATTTTATATTATTTATATAATTTTACTAATTTGGTAAATAGTTTGAACCAGTCAAACCGCAAAATTTCATACCTTAAGCGACGCTATTCTAATATCCTTATATAGTAAAAGTATCATAGAATACTAAACAAATACTTTATAGATTTACGATATGGCATTTTTAAGAAACGTTTTATCTTTTAAATGTGTTTTATTTTAATCTTACTTTACATAATAAATGTCAAATAAGTCCTACAACAATCGTAATAATAAATGATTTTATTTGTTAATTTTGAAAACAAATTTGCAGTCGAATATTATTCTATATTTTGGACTCATTTATATTAGATATCGTTACAATTTCTTCATGCGCCATAAGCTAAGTCCTTCATATTAGGTAAATATAACTTGATATTGGTAGGCGGGAACCAATCGAAGCTTTTTTGTTTTGAAACCGTCATATTTTGCTATTGAGCTTTATTTATATAATTTTCAGATCCTATTCAGCATAATGACCATAAAAATGTGACCAAAAACTATTTTTTTACCCGGCACGTTACGGAGAGAAAATGAAAGACGCATATAAAATGAAGAACAGATGTTAAAGGGGTTTTAAAATAGGTATCTCGTTGCAATTTGTCAAAATCACTACATTAAGTTAAAATTGTAAATTTCAAAAGAGTTTAAATAGTTTATAAAGGTTTAAAGTTATTTTCATTTCATGTGATATGGTGTAAATTGAATCTACGATTTTTATGAAGTAATTATTGGAAAAATCACCGAAATTACGAGGATTTAAAATTTCGCGTATTTTCTTTGTTGTCAAAAGTCTCAAAAATTATAGATTGTCATCAATGCTATTAACGCCAATGTATACCTGGTAATTAGAAAAATAATAAAAGCACCTAAAACCAAAATTTTAGTTAACACTTAATGGTTTACACTTTTTTTGGCTTTGGTAAGTCAATATTATCAATTCGAAGTGTTTGTCATAAGTGTAATAACTAACAAATAATTTTGAAGAATCTTTTCTTTACCACTTTGTGAGAATATATTCATGTGCAAAGTACAGTATGTTATGTATATATAGCTGATATTATTTTTGGTTATAACTAATGTCAGGAATACATTTTTTTCAGTAATATTGGAAAGAAATAGGCTTTTTGTAAAATGGTATAACAATCAGCTGGTAAAAGAAAAAAAATAATCCAAGACGAGTTGATTTCCATAGACTAGATGAGAATTTAACTATTTTAATTTTAAATTACGCATAAAATTTAAAAACGTACTAGTGAAATGCATAGGCATGACATTTGTACATAATTTATTATCTACATTATATATAGCAATAAAAGTTTTATATTTTTATACATTCTTAACCTTCATAAAATATTTCCGAATTTTAAGCTTAGGGTAAAGCAAATTCGTTTTCAACCAATGGTACATCCTCTTTAATATGGAACGTGTCGGATATATTCCGTTAAAAACTTTTGTCACGGCCGACTCTTAACAAATCGATAAACACGAGGAAGAAAAGGAAAACAAACACTCGAAAAGGATGCTTTTAGTGCCTAAAATCGATTAGAAGACCGGCGAATTTTCGGTCGTGTGTGCGCGTCGGATAGACCTGTCCCCGAAATTGCGGCACGTGAAGGTGCGGATACAATTGCGAATCGAGCCTCGTATATACTAGTCTAATATTGTTTAAGGAACACATTAAAATCACACCATGTTCAGGCTTACGAGTAGATAGAGAGCCATTTACTGTGTGTTTATAAATGTATCTGACTACACGAATGTGAACCGCAATGTTACATTACACACTTGGCTCGTCAACTGTATACGCACCGTAACACACACTTAAGTAGGAGATGCGAGGCTCGATGACACCGAGGTGTTAACACCAGGGGGCTCGCATTTCCCGCTCAGTCGCACTTGGAACACCACAGACGCAGGCGCAGACCCGGCCACCTGCTTGCTTCACTTCACGTCCTAGTGCACCCGGTGCAGTCTCTACATTGTTAATAAGTAATACATTTTTAAATTTGGAATTTAAAAAAAAGAAAAGTAGAGAACATGTTTGTTAAGGTTAAAAAAAAACAAGCAAAAATTCGATCTGATTAATGTTTAAAGACTAATGTATGATAATGTTTGTTAAATATTGTCATACATTAGTAATATAATGTAGAATAATGTTTGTTAAATATTTTTTTCTATTGCAGATATCAATTCAATCGTACGATATTAGCGATTAAGGGCAGTTCCCCGTAATGGGGCAAAATTTACTTCTCCAGGTAAGTGATTTCATGTACATATTCGATCTTACTTCGAATTTGGCATTATTTGACATTTATTATATCAATTTGTATTAATACTTATAGTTATATAAGTATCAATAATAAATTCATTAAAGCTTCAATAATGATATGTAGTTGATATGGTTACAAATAGTAAAATTTTATTAACATTTTATGTGAGTGACAAAGTTAATGCATACATTTAGCTGCCACTTAACCATTTACAAAAGCCAGTTATAAAATCCATAAGCTACTAAATGAAGCAGGACTGGCCACCTTTAGCGCACCTTGTTATTATTGCATGTCGAGAGCGTATTCGAATTAGGTTTGACATTATCCAAAACATTACAAAAAAAAAAACAAGAATTATTTACTCGTGAATGTTTCAGATTGGCATTTTAAAAAGATACCACGTTAGAGATTTATTACAAATGTCCATTGCAAATTTTTCCACATAACTTAATTGAGCACTTGATAACAATCATGTCTTGAACTTATTATTTATTAAGTTTTTGCTGATTTAATATGCATGACATTTATGGTGCATTTCAAGTTGAACAAGGAAATTCAATATCATGTTTTAGGGCAGTGGGTGCATGTGAGTTGAGATGCATTTGATATTTAGCAAGCGTTTGTTATCTTCACTAAATTGCAATAAAGCTGCCGCGTTTTTTCTTTTTCCACTAGGTATAATATTTATGGGGCTATTAAATTGCAATTTGTATTATATCGAATCAAGTTGTTAATTAAAAGATTATCGTTGTTTTTTAAAAGTCGTCTTGATCGCATTCGGTTGTTTATAAAGATTTTAATATCGCGATGAATTAAGTCTGATTTATTTTAATCATACCTGGAAATGGGGTTTATAAACAAAGCTATAAGACATCCATAGTTGCATTCCGCACACGCGCGGGAGAAGGACGTTTGGAACATCGTTCCTTCGGCCTTACTAAGTACAAATTACCAATGTCGTACAGCGCATAACTTTTTTATTTACATTTGTCTAAATTTTATGAAAATGACATTAATTTTGCGTGCCTTATCGCGGGTCAAAGTTACCTTTTTATGAAGATTTTATTAATTCATATCGTGATATATGATCATGATAATATTTATAAGGTCCTTTTAAGAAATAATTTGAAAACTGACAGCAAGCACTAAATCCGAAGTAAATTTCAACGAATAACATCACGTTTATTTTCCTTTTTTGAATCCACTAAACAACCTATCCCTGTGCAGGCCAAATGTACTTGAATTGTTTGTTTAATCAGACAAAAAAAAGAGTTAAAATAAAAACTCAAATCATAATAAAACGATCTTTTGCACGTTTCGACTTTGGCCAACTTATATGTAAATGAGGACCTTAATGACATAGGTCCCCTGAGAATTATCGCCAGTTTATCATTGACAAGGGAGTGAGGAAAATTAAAAACATCGTTTACGGGACCTAATGGATGGCGAAATGTCAAATCGAAATAGGTATTCCAGTGCCTTCTTGAAGACAGCGACCCCTGGCGGCTACCTGCCGCGGACTTTATGCAAATCGTGTTGTTTTCCGTACCAGACAAAGTCAACGCTCTAGCGGCCGTTTGAAGCTAATTTATTAGATCAACTTAAAAGCGGATTATTTATTATTGAAGTAATATAAAAAAATTACCGTAAGCTTTAATTATAAACTAGCTTCGGGTTCAGTTCGAGCGTTAAATTAATGGTATTACGTGTTTGATGTTAGCGACCTATGTTTAAATCGTTTTTTTTTCGGCTTTCAATTCAATCGCAAATATCATGTTAATTGCTTGAACATTCAATATACTTAGTAATGGTTAAAAGACTTTTTTTAATCTTGGTCAAAATGTTTGGATAAATTGAGGAGCTTGAAATAAAATTCGACTTTACATTTTTTTATTTGTTTGTTGTTGCTTTACTTATAGTGATTTGAAGGTATAAGGCCATACCTTCAAATCAGAAATTTCTCTATTAGTTTTCTATGTTTAATTAAAAAATTATCTTTTATGGAAATACGTGGGAATTGCAAATTATTATAATAAGTTTCAATAATAGTATAATTTAATTTTTCAACTTTTTTAAATTCAAATTTTCAATGATTCAATGATTTTCAATGATTTAAAAAAATTAACATTTTATTGAAACAAGTTGTTGTATATCTATAGAGCCGCTGCATTCCTAAAAGGTATTATTATTTTTTATTTGGTATGCATTATTTTTATATGAGATTTATTTCTCAAATGTCACTAGGCACATATGTAAAATTAAGCCATTAAGAACTAGAAAACGAACGGGATATTCTGATAAGATTTTGCATAACTCTTATGTCACTGACCACTAAACAGTAGGAGCGTTGGTCAATGACACTATTTATAATCATCGAAAAACATAGATAAAATAAATTCTCTTGAACTTGCCCAAAATGTTGGTCGTTATTGACATTGGCAGGTTATGTAAATTACGCAAAGATGTTCTCTGCTTGATCGATAGGTCAGCGACCGTGGCCCACCTACGTCCGCGGTCCAACACGGTATGTCACCGCGTAACGACAACATTTCTTTACAATATCTCATTAAAGCCTACTGTACTGCCTCACTCTTGCACACAATGAATCCTCAATAACAGTTATTACTGTAATTGAATACACTTCTAACGCTTTTTGTACGGTGTAACGGTGGTGCGAAGGTTTCAATTTAAACGCTGACACTTACTCATACTGTTGACAAAAGAGCATCAAGCTTTTTGTACGGGGTCAGTAATCCCGAAACATTGTTCGTGGAGCTATTTATTTATTTATCGGAAACCCGATTGGCGGGTATAATTAGTAAATAAAACATGTATGAACGCATCTTTACACGGATTGGAGCGATTTAATTATGATAATTTTCGTAAATAGCTGTTTATTTATGGTGTTTTGAATTGTAGGGGGCGGTAGCGTTGGTGCTGATCTCCAGCACTGCTCAGTCACCGCGGGTGGACGATGGGGCCTTTCTGCGAGGCTCAGTTGAAACTATTCCAGAGCATGATCCTATTGCGCAACCCATACGAGCTTCAGTTGAAAGTGTCCCTCTCAGGTAATAATTTTGTTCTGGCAACTTAATGTTAATAGGAAGTAACAATTAAAGATAAACTGTATAATCATTGCTATCAAAAATAATTGCTAACGGTAAAATTGCCTCCAATTTCAGTTTTACTTTAACTTAAGTTTAACTCCATCCGTGTGTGAAAACCTAGTTTAAAAGAATTAAAAAAATATTTATTATTGTTATTTTCCAAAAAACTTTGATTTTTTAATAAATATACTTATGAATTAGTATTATCGTAAATCATTAAATATTTACCTTCGTTTATTAGGTAAAGAATAAAAATTTAAATTAAGTACAAAGTTTATTAAGTTATGACTCTCAAAGTTCTGCTATTTATTAAATGTTGACTTAATCAATACAAAAATCCAATAAATTTTATCATGCCTCGTATACTTACAAATTCAACACGTAACTGATGCATGCTTGTGGTTCGACTTCCAATTGCATAAAATTCATTAATATTTAACAAAGCACTTGTTCAATTGCTTGTAGTATATTTGTCCCTCATCTGCACACAATGACAAACTTTCCTGTTTTTTTGTTCAAGGAATTTGCGAGACGAAGGGGACGGACGTTTGCCGCTAAGAGATGCTGTAGAGAAGAGGCCAATACCTGTCATTGATCCTAAATACCTATCAAACTCTATCGAGGTAAAGCAATTCTTATTACCCAAATATCTAAGTAGTTAGCAAAGTAACTTATAGGCTATAGATAAGCTATTGCTCTATGCTCGAGAAACGGAAGCGACGTCGTATGTGTGTTGTCATAAGTCGACTGTCACTCATTGATTGACATCTCAATTATAATTCATGCATAGGAACGCTTGATTTATGTCGCTAATTCTCTATTTACATCGATTCCGAGTGTAAATTATTAATATATTTTTTTGTAAAAACAGGGACATTTACTTGACTGTAAGCATTATTCGAACCACCTCCGTGGTCTAGCGGTATTGGCCCTAGGTTTATACACCAGAGGTCGAATCCTGCGGGGACTAACCAAATTTTTAATGTTGTTTCCTAGTTGATTGAGACAATATGGGCCGACCACCTAATGGTCTGAAAAGTAAGACGATCCATGCGTCGGATGGGATGGCATGTAAAAAGTCGGTCCACCCACCGACCCGCATTGGACGACCCCGCGTAGTGGGGTACGGTCCAAAACCTCCTAAGATAGAAAGCGTGCATTAGGGGACATAGGCCTCCTCTAATCCAGCAGAGGATTAACACAGGATGATAATGATGATGAAGCAATATTTTCTTAATAAGTTGTGGCATTCAAAATGCCACAAAAATGTTTTACTGTTTGCGTATCGTTCAAACTAGCTAGGGTTAACTTTAAACCGGTACACATCAATGAATAGGCACAACCGTTTTGCAGTATAAACAAGCGCATGAACAGCCTTCTATGTGTTGTGTTAACTACTGGCGTATTAACCTAAACCATTATTTCAGACAAGTGACAGTTACTTAGAAAATGTAGCAAGTTTCGAAGAAATCAATGAGTATTACGGCGCAGCGAGCTATTTAAACAAGTAAGTACACCTAATCTTAACGTATTCGTTGTTATGAAATGGAGAATGATATTAAAAATGTCGATATTATTCTTTATATGTTCAAAGCAATCTTTTGAAAAGTAAATAAGATTTTTTTTTACACTTCAGCACCTTGTTAATTTGAATAAAATATTGTGATAAAAAGGAACAAAACAAAAAACAAAACCACCGATGTTTAAAAATATGTATAAAAAATGTATTGAAAATTTTGAAATTAACTTTTTTTATATTAACTTTTTCTTAATTATTAGATAAAATAATATATAAATACATTGATAAACAAACCATTTTTAGGATTTTCCTTCTAAAATATTTATTGCATCCATGATCACGAATGATGCTGAAGAATCGAAACGTCGGAATAAATAATTTCTAAGTAACTGAAAATCCGAAATATGTTATGTAATCGCGTAATAAAGAATTAGATTATATATGCTTTAGAAATGTGATTTTTTTTAATAAAAAAACTCAAAATTAGACATATAATATGAAATATTAACAATAAACATTTTCCAGTGGCTCGCGTAACGACGAACGGTTGCAGCTTGGCAATGCGAACCTTCAAGGTAATTAATTTTCCTATATTTTTAGTCATATAATTAAGACCTAAACGTATAGAAATGATTAATTCAGTTTAATTACTAGCGATAAAGAGTACTTACCTTGAATTATAGTTTAGCATAAGACTTTAGCTTAGCATTATTACTGAAATAAACAACTAAAGCATAACAAAACGAATTAACAAACATCAGAACAATATGTTAATTTATTTTCTGAATTAGTTTTGTTACGCCACTTACTTCAGGAATACACATACAAATTGTCTAGGTACAGAGGCTTAAACGAGGAAAACTATATTCTTCTGTAATGATTTTAGAACCTGGAATTAAGAAACAGGGCCTGCCCTTACTCCAAACAGGTAGACCATCCACGCCTATGTGCACTTATTGCGTGGGCAACGCAACCTATTTACACTTACTAGTTTTATTTTAAAGAGTTTCGATCCGGCTTAATCATGATGATTCAGTCTAGTCCATCGAGTACGAATTGACGAGCTAAACTAATTTCTTCTCGCTATTGCACTTTAGAGATGCAGCAGACATCTGGTGGTCAATCAGCTCGGCGTCTGGTGATTTGTTACCTCGAGTCATGGGCAGCGTACAGGGCACCACCGTTAGCGTACACAGCAGGTCTTGTACCACGCTCCTGTACCCATCTTCACTACGCCTTTGCTGGAATACACCCTCATACGTACGCAGTTATTCCCTCCAACGAAGATTATGATGTCATCAAAGGTGTATATAATATTACTTGTTTTCATAATTTGTCATTAATTTATTCTGTTTATCATACAAACGTGTTAAAATCAGTATTCTATTTTTAACACGTTTGTATGATGAAATTTTTTTGTGATCATAAAAACGGAATGTTTTTTTATAACTAAGCCATTCTAAAATTCAAAATATGTTAACTTTATTAAAATTTTGAAAGATATTCAGTATTAGTAATATTATGAGATAATAAATAACATGCTATAGATAACTTCAAATCTATATATGTTTATATACGTCAATAGCTAACCTTTTCGAAAGAACCACTAAGTTAAGCTCAAAAGGAAAACATAATTCGATTCACAATGTCAAAATAACTAATTTTAAGTCGACACTTGATAAAGAAGAGTTACTAAAATAAACTATATTTTTCCTTTATAATACAGGCGGTTATCGCATCGCAACCGGATTAAAGCGTCGCCTCTCTGGTCTCCGTGTGCTGATAAGCGTTGGTGGTGATGGATCCGATAGATTGTTCAGCGAAATGGTGCAGGAGCCTTACAGGAGGAACGCTTTCATTGATAGCGCACTTGCTTTCCTTCAAGAGCACGACTTCGATGGTCTTGACCTTCACTGGATTTATGCTGGTATGGCCTATATGTAAAATGTATTAAAAGTACTACATCCCCTTAATACAGGAATCAACAGGGTAAATACTGCCGCGGTGCCTATTTACATCCATAAAGCAAGGGTGTAAAAACTCTACTATGTTCACATTTGACAGGCACTGTAGCCAAAGTAATACTTGATAAGCTTCTTATAGTTTTGTCGTATTACTTATTACAGATAAATACGATATTCACGTCTGGTCGTCCTGTCTCTTATTTTAAATGTGAAAACAATCGATGATTGAATTGCTTCATTGTATTTGTTGATCTGAACTAATATTACGGAGATTTTATACCCAAGCTAAATTTTATTGAATTATTAACACCAGATAGTTAAATTTAATTAAACAAATTTACACTATTTCAGGTGACAAAGATGACAAGGAGAAAGAGCTATTGACAACGTTGCTTTACGAGCTGCGTGAAAAATTATCTCCTTACGGATATCTTCTTTCTACAGTGCTACCGCCGTTTAGGTAATTGTTTTATAGAAAAAATCAAAACTTGAATTCAAAAATGAACCATAAGAACTTAATTTTAAGGTTTTCTTGCAAAAATGAGCAACTTTACATATGACGTGAGGACTGAACCTAAATTGACTTAAGTATCAGTGCAATCAATTAAGACTAGAAATAAATATAACATGTATCATATTCCTCTTAGTGGTTAGCTTCTCAATATTAATGTAGAATGTAAAAGACAACAATCAAAAAGGGCTAAAAGCAAAGATGTGACGGTCGTTTTAAATTCGCCTAATTACAGATATCAAATTGAAGACGGTTATGACTTGAGTGCGGTCAGCGGTGCAACAGATTACACAATCCTTCAAGCTTGGGACATGACACATGGCAAGCGCGATGATCCCCCAGCGAGGGCTGTACAGCATAGTGCCCTTCACCGTGACCCGGGTGCCTCATCTCGGGATCAGCGATATGACAACGTTGTGAGTATGCTATAAGTAACAGAATAGAAATAATGATGAGTAATTATGCTTATAGTTACTGCTAAAACTATTACTAATTACAAAATTTAATTACAAAATCGGCAAAAAAACACAGAGGGTCATATCATTTACAAAAAACAACAGCGCGTATTATCTCTCTCTTTCACACCTGTATAAGTTTTTTAAAGCGACGAAGATACCTGGTTAGGATGTTACATACTTTTTTTGGTTTCAAATACAAATACTTACAATTCAGAAACTTCAAGTATAACTTCAACTCACTTGTCTTGTTTACTAAATTAAGTTGTTAGTTTTTTTTTAACATTTTAAAGTTGTAACAGACGTTTCTATGGTTTCGGACGGTAGACAGTGACAAAGTTTGTAATGTTGTATAACGGGACAGTATCCTGTGTAGTATTCGCGTAAATAACAAGAAATATTGGTTAACGTTTATTAACAATTCCTAGGAGTTTATGGTGAAATACATTCTCCGTCACGGAATGGCCGCCGAAAAGCTCGTGTTGGGTGTACCATTATATGGTCGCAGTTACACTCTAGCTCCATCTACGTTGCCTTCGCCCGGAGCTGCCATTAGTGGATGGGGTGACGAGGGACCCTACACCCAAACCAGAGGGATGATGGCATACTTTGAGGTAAATAACTATCATGTATTATTTGCAGTCTTCATCGTGATCCTTTCTATACACGTGCCGTTTAAGCTTTGAGATTGTTGTATAACACATGTTTGTTTTTAGATATGTATGGCTGAGCGCGAAGGCAAAGGAACAAGCGGCTTAGACGAGGCTGGAAATTCGTTTGCAGTGTTTGACAATCAGTGGGTTACATACGATACGCCGAATACGATATTAGAAAAGGTATAATACTTATAGTCAATCAACACCAAATTTTATGATGAAGCGATTTAATAACTAATATATTCGTCTGTTGTAGATGAAATTCGTGATAAGCTCTGGCTTGGCTGGTGCTGCGGCCTGGGCCTTAGACATGGACGACTTCCGCGGGCTGTGCGGTTCTCCTTACCCGATCATGAGTGCGATATCGACCACTTTAAACGGTAAATATACCAAAATGCGTGTAATAAACATTCCATGTCGTAATAGCGCGTATTGTTAACGTAATCTGTTAAATTATAATTTTTAGGAGAAGCGACGCAAACCGACCAGTCTTCTTTAAAGATTGGTTCCTGTGAAGCTGAAACTCCCTATTTGGCTTCCGATGAAGAGTCCTGCGCGCACTTCCATTTCTGTACTGGCGGTATTAATTATAGGATGCTCTGCGAAGATGAAAGATTATATGATCCCTCAACTGGATTTTGTGGGTAGGTCTATACTAACAGCACCTATAAATATGTTACATATTTTACTTTTAAGACTTTATTATAACAGAAAATGTTGAAACAAAATGTAAGACAGTTCGATATAATTTAATATAATATAAAATGTAATTTTTCGTAGTATACAAATTGCACATTATATATTGACTGTATAAGTTACTACAACTCTATTTATGTTCATTTTTAGCAATGATAAATTTGTAACTTTTATTTTATTTTAGGCATCAGGATGTAGCAAAATGTATACCGGGACAAAGTTTGCGTATAAGTGTAGAAGATGCGGCACGATTCTTGTCCCAGGCATACGAAAATGATTTCGAAGTAATTAAATTTTAACTATTCATTGATTAATTATTGTTTTAATACATCTTACTTATAAATATCACACCAACTTTCTTTTTGCAGTGGAGTAAAGATGGTTCGATCAGTAATAAAGAAACGGGAGAACTTATTGAAGAACCTCAATCTGATATTAAAAAGAGTAAGTAGACATAAAAAGGGCTTTCTGACTAATTTTCTTTTTTCTTATATAGTTTATTCTTTAATCTTTTTTCTTATAAATTTCAGGTAGGGACAATGATAAACGTGTCGTATGTTATATGACTAGTTGGGCGTTTTATAGACGTGGCGATGGAAAATTTGTTCCCGAACACATTGATACTCGTCTCTGCACTCATATCGTATACGCCTACGCTTCTCTATTGACCGACGATCTTGTCATTAAGGAATTCGACCCTTGGGCGGATATCACTAACAGTAAGCAGCATTGTCTTTTTTATTAGCAACAAAGCATTTGCTATGGACGCTGGTGAAAACTGTATATCTATCTATATATTTAAAAGAGATTCCCACCTATATATTGACTCATCACGCTATCTCTGGAACCGTAAGGCGTAGCGACTTGAAATTTGATAGGAATATTCCTATCGACGACTAGAAGTCAGCCAAGAACGGATTTTACGAAATTCCATCCACAAGGGGGGTTGCGGGGTTGCTAGTTTTCTTTATAAGAATAGAACATGGCTCAAAATTCGTAGAAAAAACTAACTGGTTATAAATCGCCTGTAAAAACTAGCATTAAAAAAATCACTGTTATGTACATACATTATATTTGCTTCAATAAACACTTAAAAATAGAATATAGCAAATACGCCAACAAAGTTTACAAGTTTATAAGATTTAGAAATAATAATTAATCCACTTTCTACGAATATAACGCGTTTGTGAGCGTTGAAAACAATAGAAATGGATTTAATATGTATGGTAATTGCGTAAACACATAAAATCTATAAAGAATGATTTAACTTTTCCGTTTATTCTTCAGATTTGTACGAGCGTGTCACCTCACTGCAAGACGCTAAAGTTCTCCTTGGATTAGGAGGCTGGACTGATTCGGCCGGTGATAAATACTCCCGTCTTGTTTCATCTGGATCTGCTCGTACTAAATTCGTGGTTAAACTCGTGAGCTTCCTTAAAATGCATAACTTTAAAGGTCTACACCTAGATTGGAACTATCCTGTCTGTTGGCAGAGCAATTGCAAAAAGGGCGCGAGATCTGACAAACAAAACTTCGCCAAACTTGTACAGGTAAGCTTTTGTAAATAATATTATACGTGGAATGTTTACGTTTTAAGCGGCTTTTGCTCCTTTATTTGTTTGATTTATTTATACGTACGTGATCGTGGGTTTTCTTAGAATCGTTTTATTTGCAATGGAAATTATTTGGTAAATACGCAAACACTTTAATATTTTTGCATGTCCTTTAGAGTAACCCAGGGATTACTTAAATAAAATGATAATGTGAAATTAGCATTTGCTCGTTTTTCGTGTAATCACTTGTATTATCATTACGAATAAAAACTCCTCAAACATTTTTTTTTTCTCAAACCAATATAATATACCATTCTATCAAACATTTAAGCAGCCATACACCTTTGAATTAAGTTTGATAATTAGTTTTTCATCACAGGAACTATCTAAAGCATTACATGCCGCCGACATGGAGTTGGGTGTGGCTCTGTCTGGTTACAAGGAGGTTATTGAAACGGCGTACGATCTTCCCATCATATCTAAGGCCGCCGATTTTATGAGCACAATGACATACGATTATCATGGCGGTTGGGAGAGAACCACCGCTCACCATACACCACTCACTCCGGCTACAAGAGACGCCTCCCTCTATTCAATCAGTACTTTACTTACAATGTTAAAAGTACTTTTATTAACCAATTATATAACTCAAAAACCTTTGCAATTAAACGTATGTTATACATGATACAAAATTGTATTGTTTTAAAATTATTAAGTTTTGGAAATTAAATTAAACAAAAATCTTTGGACTGTTTAAATTGAAATATTTTCTAATTATTTAATGAACATCATGTTTCTTAGAATATCTAGTTCATAAGTAAATAAGATATAAATGAATGCCAAAATTATTTTAGGAATACGCGATTAAAGCGATGATAGATGGCGGCGCGGATCCCAAAAAGCTGTTACTCGGCTTGGCTTTCTACGGTCAATCCTACAGATTGGCTGACGTGGAGGGATCCAATGGCCCAGGAGCACCTGCTGCAGGACCCGGCGAGCCAGGGGAATTCACGAAACAGCCGGGAATGCTTTCCTATTACGAAATCTGCTACAGAGGTGATATATTAATTCACCGTGTTTTTTAAAGTGTTAAGGTTGTTGTTGCATGGGTCCTGATTGTATTATCTTTCTTATTTATTAAAAGAAAATTATAGAAAATTTTAAGGGAGTGTCCCTTCCACATTTTTTTAATTTGTATCTGTTTGAAATTATTTTTTTACTTGAAAGTCGTTATACCTTGTTTTGAGTTTAATTTATAAACAGTCTTACATAACTAATAGTGAAAATGCTCGAAACGGTTATAAAACAAATAAATTGAATGCTTTGACACTAGATAGAAACATATCCTTAGTTTTTTTATTTTTATTTATTGTATCATCATTATCATCAGCCTATGTTCATCCACTGCTGGACATGCTTTTCTTGACATGTCTTTCTACTACTGAACGCCTTCTCTATTAAGGGTCTAATGCGGGTTGGTAGGGTGGTAGACCGACTTGTTACAACAATAACAACTGATTTGTTGAACCAACAATGAAAATTTGTTTGAGCAGGAATTGAACCCACGACATCCGGTTTCTAAAGCACACGCTCGTACCACTAGGCTATGGAGGCAGTTAAGTTAAGAGGAATTTATTGCATGTAACAATTTTAAATAATAATGCTTTCTTTATAGTGAAAAACCTGCGCTGGAAGACAGGAAGACAGGACCGCGCTGGGCCCTACGCACACTCAGACAATCAGTGGGTTGGATACGATGACCCCAAGTCAATCCGTGAAAAGGTAAAAATACTTAAGGTTAATTTTTTTTCCAAAAAAGTTAAAGTTCGTTTTTAGATTGACAACTTTCTTTACTACCAAATTGAATATCATTTATGGTTAGAAAACATTAAATCTTTTCTAAGTAGAAACAATATTTAGTTTTTACTTAATGAAGCATTAACCACTATTTTTTATTTATTTTACTGTTGTATAAAATTGGCTTTATTTAATATTTCAATGCTTAAAATTTAATAATCGTATTCGTTTCCACTAAGTCCTGTTAGAAATATTAGCACAATACGCTGAAATTACAAATAAATATTTTTTTACTATCCATCGTTTACAGGTCGAATGGGCTTTGCGACAAGGGTTAGGTGGTGTGACGGCCTGGGCGATCGACCTGGACGACTTCAACAACCATTGCTGTGCAGAACCCTCTCCTCTCCTTCGAGCTGCCGGACGAGCCCTTGGTCGCAGTGTTCCACCGCCACCCTCATCACCATGCGAAAGACCACCAGAACCCATCACTCCGGCACCTCCCACGACCACGCCCGCCGAATCTGATGGTTTGTTAATTTTGTAATTAGAATTGTTATTACACCTGTACATAATAAAATTCTTAATTTCGTAAGTGAGGCAGCAAAATAGAATAAAAAAAATTGTTTAGATATTATTCTTTCAATAAAAACGCCGAGTTCAATTGCTAGGCGATAGATTGATAAATACTATTAAATGCAACAATTTGTAAATTTTAAACGCTATTGGTTCAGAGTAATGTTAGAGCAGTAGTAGTAGTGGTAATGATAAAAGTATCATTAAAGTGTTACTTACCCAGTGCCCTATGACATAGATGTAAAAGAAAAACAATTTCACGTTCTTGCATTATACACTACACTTTTAAACGATAGGTTCCGTTGTCGCTACAACTGAACACGGTGGCCACGGTGGTCACGAGCACGATCATACGACCGCCAAACCGACTATGACCACTTGGCCAGGATGGAAACCACCATCCACAACCGCTATGACGTGGTGGCCACAAGCGACGACGACTACTATGAAACCAACAACAACCAGACCGACAACGACTAAACCTACAACAACTGAACCAACAACCATCAGGACGACCACACGTCGACCAACCACGAGTACCGAAATGGATTCAGGTAAAAATAATTTAAAATTGAATAATAGAACGTATTTTATTGAGTTTCTGTTTGTTATGTAAACTGTACTAACTGTGTTAACACAACATATGTAGTGAATTTAAATCCCATCAATGTAACGTTTGCGCTCTAGCTGCATTAAATAAATCGCTAAAGAGCCTATCTTTTAGAGTTCTAAATTTACATTTATACTTTAGAAGAATACCTAATAATCAAGATCATATCCATACTTTAGAAGAAAATGAAACTTTGTGAAACATGAAATTGTCACTTACCTACGCTGTTTAAAATTTAATCTGATCGATTAGGTAGAAGATGTGTTATTCTTAAACGTTCTCGTCGGTATTTTAAATATACAATAATATCTAAGTAGGTATTTAAGTTTTTGTTAACTATACTGCTCCGATTCTCTCTGATTTAAAACGTCGGAAGTAATAATTTAAAGAAACGCAATGAACTCCGTATGATTATTTTTATTGAATAATATGGCACTTTACACTTCCAGGTGTGGAAGGTTCATCATGCGAAGCAGGCGAGTATAGAGCGGCCCCTGGCGACTGCGAGGCGTACTTGCAGTGTGAAGGTGGGCAATGGCGCAAGCACCGTTGTGCCCCGGGACTTCACTGGTCAGCCAAGTCTGGACGCTGTGATTGGCCAAGCTTTGCTAAGTGCACAGGTAAATCATTAAATTTTTAATATCATCTACATTAACCGTTGAGAATCTTGTTACTAAATTTGTACACTTATTAAATAGAAATAGGAACAAGATCCCAAAAAAAACTTGCGCACTAAAATATTCTTGCTTTTACCGCCATTCATGTCTCTAATATTAAAGTTCGATTTTTTTATAAATTCTCTTTCAGCTGATAAATGTTTCAAATTATTAAAAGATATATTTAAATATAAAATATCAACGCAGCGTTGAATATTGCTTTAATAATTAAGAAGATTTTAAAATGCATCTTTTAAAACCTAAATTAGTAATTTATTCGTGTTCTTAATTATATTTACATATTTAAATACTTATTAGTGCCCCTACATTGTTTTAGAAACAGCACCAAGTCAAGCGAGTACTGCGACAACAACACTTGCCCCTATGACTTCCCGCCCACCACCGACTACCACGACTAGGCGCACAACAACCACCAGGCGAACGACAACAACCAGTACCACAACAACAACAACAACCACCACAACGACAACGCCAAGACCAAGACCAACAACCACTAGGACTACGACAACCACGCCATCTAGTGAAGGTGAATAATTTAATATGTTTATGTTATTTTTCTACAGATACCTTTGCAAAGCATATAGTAGTAACTTGGTATTATTATTTATTTTACCCACAATAAAAATAAATTAGCTTTTACATAATATTTTACATTCATTTATAGTAAAGTAAATGTAATATAAATCATCAGAGTTATATTGTTTAATTTTTAAACAAATTATCGTGTATGGTTGTCGTGGTATAGTTTTGCATGCGTTTTTATTCAAAGATGGCGCTGGCGTTGGACTTCCATGCAATGGGCAAGATTACCAATCAGTGCCTGATGATTGTAACTCCTATTTACACTGTGACGGATCTGTTTGGCGCCTGCAACGGTGCGCTCCTGGACTTCACTGGAGTCCAAAGCAAAAACACTGCGACTGGCCGAAATATGCTAAATGTGAAGGTAAGACTAATGAAGTTGCAACCTTGTTTACCAGTAATGTTCCTTAAATATATATTTGTTTTATATCTTAATACAAACCATGAAAATAAAACTATACGTGTCGTGAGTAAGAATAAAACACAGGTAAATGTTAATTTACATTTCTGGCTAAAAATATGTGGTCTTTTAATTAAATTAAATTACATTATTTATTCTTATGTTGCAGGGTCTGCCCAGAAAACTACAACGACAACATCTAAGCCTATTCGACCTTCTAGACCAACCAGGCTACCAACCACAACAAGTAAGTATCGCTTGTCCACTATTATTTAAAATAAATAAATACACAATAGTCTTTATAAACTTTACGAACCCGCAAAAAACTCTTTTTCCATAATTCCTCGAGGCTAGTTTTATTTTACTTTGGCACTTTATTTTAGTATAATGTCTTTATATTTGGTTAAAGCAAAATATATTAATTATATTTTACTATTCCAGCCACAACTACTAGCGCGGACACCCAAGAAGATAGTACATGCGGTGATAACGAAGTGCATGCACCAGCTAGTACGTGCGACGCATACTTGCTATGTGTCGGCGGTCGCTGGCGGAAACAGCTTTGTCCGCCCGGCTTGCACTGGGATAAACGCACTAACCGATGCGATTGGGTAGAGTTTGCTATGTGTGAAGGTAAATATATCCTCTTACTTTGCGTGACGTCTTTTTTTATGGCTTACGCAGGCAGACGAGCAGTCGCGCCACCTGATGGAAAGTGGTCACCGACACCCATGACATTGGCAATACCATGGTATCGCCAACGCGCTGCCTACCGGGAGACATAGGTTGTTAAGCTCTCGTTTACCAGTAACTACGCTGGCTATGATGGCCTTCACACGGAACACATCAGTGTTTTCACACTACTGCTTCGCGCAGAAATAGGCACCGCGTTGTATCCACCAAACGGTCTCCTGTAAACAGGGGACCTAGAACCGTAAAACAGGGGACCTACAACGTCTGACGGTGTCCAAATAAGATTTTTTTACGAAGTGTTATAAGTAACTCTAATTTCACCTAACTTAAATTGGTCTTATTTGTTTTGCCAGTACACGTTAGTTTATAAGCGATTTCGGAACGAATTAAGGGTTATGCGTTTCCCCGCTATTGTAGCAATATGCACGTTTTAATATATCACAAGATATTTTTTTTTAACATGACAAACGGTATTGTTAATCCAAAGTAAATTATCTGTTTTTAGAAACTTTTTGATTCTTCCTTACTTCCAACGGTTACGGTTGGATGAGTTTTATTGGAAACCTTTTCAGATTAAAGTGTAAATTGTGCAGATTTTGAAAATTTTATTGTACATTTATTCTTCATTTAAAAAAAAAAACATGTTTTCAGCGTCAAAACCAACTACAACAAGAAAACCAGCATACCAGGTGACAACAACGTCAACGACAACCACTCGAAGGCCGACAACAACGACCACTAGAAGACCAACAACTACCACAAGAAGACCAACTACCACGAGCAGTAGACGACCAACTACAACAACCAAGAAACCTTTTACAGTGTCCGAAGACTACCAGAAACCAACAGTCAGTTGTATTTTATCAAACTACTAAATGGATTTTACGGTAATTCAGAATGTTAAAATAACAGCGGTTTTTCTTTGCAGAGATGTGTAACCGGCACGTATCACACTCATCCACGTTGTGAAAAGTTCTACGTGTGTGTAAACGGTATCTTAGTAACACAGAGCTGTGCCCCAGGCCTCGTATGGAACCAGGAGCAGTCACAGTGCGACTTTCCCTCTTTCTCCTCATGTTCAGACCGACGTAAAGTTACCTCTGCCGCCATGATCGACGGAACTAAGCTTACCACAACTAAATTCGATGATTCAGAGGACACCGAAGATAAAACAAGTAAAGACACCGCTATTTGCATTTGTTTTGACCTTATGATGTTCTTGTATTTCATCTTTTTTATCCATTCAAATTCCTTGCAGCATTTTGTGAAAACGGTCAATACGATAGAGACCCCACGAACTGTTCCAAGTATCGCCATTGTCTTTTCGGTAAATTTGAAGAGTTCTCTTGCAGTGCGGGATTACATTGGAATCAGGTAATGAAGTTTGTCTAACTATAAAAATAATTAAAAATGGGTTATTTTTGCTTGCTATAAAATACTTTTAATTATATATGAATTAAATTTATTTAAATTTTAATATTAAAAATATTTTTTTTCCACAGAACAAACAAATATGCGACTGGCCACTTAGTGCTAAATGCAAAATAGAAAAGGTTACAACAACATCAACTACACAAACTCCATTAATGGACCCAGTCGTAATAGACTCTCATGTTGAGCTAGAAGTACCAATAAAGCCAGTCGAATCTTCCCCAACTACAGTAGCACTTTTGGATCCTGCTTTAAGACCGCCTCTCCTGAACTGTACGTGAAATAAGTCGCAAATTAAAGTTATTTGATGTAATTAACACTAAGCATGATGAAACATATTTAATTTTTTTTTAAATTGCAGCTCGGTACAAGTTAGTATGTTACTACACAAATTGGTCGTGGTATCGTCCTGGCCTTGGAAAATATGGACCTGAAGATATTGACCCGACCCTCTGCACCCACATCGTATATGGATTCGCAGTTTTGGGATCTGATGGTTTGATCACACCTCATGATCCTTGGGCTGATCAAGAAAATCGTATGTTTTATAATTTTTATTATGCATCTACTCGATTTTTATCTTAGTTCTATATTTCAAGATCATTGAAACGTTGATTTTTAAACAGGTCTGTATGAAAAAGTGGTAGAATACAAAAAATACGGCATCAAAGTATCGATAGCAATAGGTGGATGGAATGACTCTGTAGGAGACAAGTATTCTAAGTTGGTAAACGACCCAGCAGCCCGCGCAAGATTTATTAAACACGCAGTGGAATTCATTGAAAGATACGGCTTTGATGGTTTGGACTTAGATTGGGAATATCCGAAATGTTGGCAGGTAAGAATAGTGACTTCTGACGTGTAAGTAATTCATTTTATTGGATAATTAGAATGAGAAAGAGGAGTGTTCTGCGAGTATACTGGACTATATTATCTCCTGTGAACACTGATCCTTAACATAGATTAAACGCAGCGGTCAGTTTGGCTAAAAAGTCATTATATTTTATTAAAGTTCCTATTTTTTAAGGTTGACTGTTCCATGGGCCCTGATTCAGACAAGGAAGGTTTTGCTAATCTAGTTCGTGAACTGAGCGCTGTATTAAAACCTAAAGGTTTACTACTCTCCTCCGCCGTTTCACCTAGTAAGAGAGTTATTGATGCTGGTTACGATGTTCCAGTACTTGCTAGGCATCTAGACTGGATCGCTGTGATGACTTATGACTACCATGGCCAATGGGACATGAAGACAGGCCATGTGGCACCCTTGTATTATCATCCTGATGACGACAACACATACTTCAATGCCGTAAGTCTGAATACCATGGGTAATTTCATTGTGACTTTTTAATAATTTAACAAAATATTATCTTTATTCAATCAATTACAGAACTACACTATGCACTATTGGATGGAGAAAGGCGCTCCGTCTTCCAAGCTCGTAATGGGTATGCCTATGTACGGGCAAACATTCACCACAGAACCTGTTTCTGAAATTAGTTCTCTAAACGTTCCCGCCATATCTGGAGGCGATGCTGGTGAATATACCAGAGCTAAAGGCTTTTTGGCGTACTACGAGGTAAGTCTTGTCATTATTACCGGTGGTAGGTTCCTTGTTTACAGGAGACCGTCTGGGTTGGTACCACCACGATGCCTATTTCTGCCGCGAAGAAGTAGTTTGAAAACATTGCTGCGTTCCGGTTTGAAGGCACCGTAGCCAGCTATTACTGGGTAAACCAGACTTAACACCCTATGTCTCACGGTAGGCAGCGCGTCGGCGATACCACTGGTATTGTCAACGTCTATGGGTGTCGGTGACCACTTCTCATGAGGTGGACCGACTGCTCGTCTGCCTGCGTATGCCATAAAAAAAAAAAAAACATTATTGCAGGGAGTAATTATATAAAGATAATACCTATTAAAGCTATTTATGTCTACGGTGACCCATATTAAAAGTAGTGTAAGAAGCTACGAGTTCGCCAGACACTCTTAAACATTAGATTATCAGACATTAGCTACAGTGCTCTACAAAGCGCTTTTACACTCATTTTCATTTTAAAATTATAAATTTGTATTGTTTTCTATGTGGATTGTATTGTTTTCTATTTGACTGTATCTGTTTATAGATTTGTGATCGAATTAAGAATAGAAGATGGAAGGTAGTAAAGGATCCTCTACATCGCATGGGTCCATTTGCATACAAAGGTAACCAATGGGTATCCTTTGATGATGTCGACATTATCAAGAGGAAAGTCAACTTTATCAAATCGTTGGATCTTGCTGGTGGAATGATTTGGGCACTAGATTTGGACGATTACAAGAACAGGTACATATGCTTCAATAAGTCAATGACAATAATAATGTTAACATTATATGTGTATATTACTTTATTGGTTACCCATAATAAAAATATACATAATTATTATTTTGTTTAGGCGAATACTATACATTATTAAAATCATCGGTGAGTTTTACCTATCTAATTTAATGAATACAATTTTGCTTACAAAACACACAAAGCAAAACAATTTTGGCTTAAAGTATTTACAATATAGAATTTTTTATTAATTTATAAAATTATGAAATACTGTTAACAGATGTTATGAAGGCCGTCATCCTTTGCTTAATGCCATAAAGAACGAGTTGCTTAATACAAAAATTGATTACGAGCAACCTCAACCGATAACTGAAACGCCCAACGAAATAGACGAAGACTTGGAAGATATCGAAGTTAGACCTATTTACACAAGGCCTAAGCCTACTACATCAAGACCAATCAAACAAACGACACCTTATACCACAAAACCTTATACTACAAGGCCTTCTACTACGACTCCTACCACTACTACTACTACTACTACAAAGAAACCAAAGCCCCCAGTTAGTATGGATGAAGAGGAACAATACAAAATTGTTTGTTACTACACAAACTGGGCTTGGTACAGGTTGGTATTTTTACAGACTAGAAATTGTATATGCCGAATATAAATATGCTCTTAGCAAGATAAGACTTAAATAAAATTAAATTTTCTAGGCCGGGATCAGGAAAGTACACACCTAACGATATTGACCCATCAATGTGCACGCACATCGTTTATGCGTTTGCGGTGCTCGATAACAACAAATTAGTGATGAAACCTCACGACAACTGGTTAGACGTTGAGAACAGTATGTATCAGTCATAATCTTCCTTTATTAAAACTAGTTTACATTACTGAACGTTATCATTTTTTTTAATAAATTTTACAGAATTCTACGAGAAGGTTGTAGCATTAAAGAACCAAGGTGTGAAGGTGTTACTTGGTTTGGGCGGTTGGAATGATTCAGCGGGTGATAAGTACTCGCGTTTGGTCAACAGTCCTTCAGCGAGAAGGAAGTTTGTTGTCCACGCTTTGGACTTCATGGAACAATATGAATTCGATGGTTTAGATCTGGACTGGGAATACCCTAGGTGCTGGCAAGTAAGTACACTTTGATAAAAACTTCATTCTAAATTTAATAACTTAGTTTATCCAATTTAGACTCAGAATATAGTTAAACATATATCCCTAGTCATATATCATCTAATGTCAAACGTTAATGGCGCCAGAAGGGAAGTCGTTGGTAATGGTAAACCGTCATCTTCTATTACCATTCGATGTCTAACCTATAAGAGAAGGCACTAGACTTTTTTGCGCCAATTCTGTTCGACATTAGACTGTTTACGTAAAATCTATCTGTAAATTAGCTAAACTATATATCGCCGAAAGAAAACAGAAACGTCGTAACTGATAAAAATTATATTGTTCACCAGAGCCGAAAATCAATAAAAATATTTTTTTTTGATTATTTTTCTGTTTTCTTCCGTCGATATGTATGGTGGAATGAATCGCTCGTTTTATACACCGATATTTGACGCGTCGGTTTGCCCGATTTCCTGAAAATGGTCATAACCATCTGAAATGTATGCATCTGGGTTATGTGAGAATGTATTGAGTCAGCCCTAGTGGCCAATAGTCCTTTTGCAGCTATTTTAGAGCGCAGGCTAAATCGTGATATGTATTGGTAGATATAATAACTTAATTTCCTATGTTATTGATCAAAACTTCCGAACTGGTCGTTACATTGTTGTTCATAAGAGCTTGACAGAGCCTCAACTCAATCAAGAATTTTTAAATTGGAATTTTATATTGAAATTCATTTATTAGAATAAAAAGAATCATAACAATAACTAAGGAAATGGTGGTATGCGATAACATAAAAGTTGTATGTCATTTACCATGCATTAAAACCTTCACTCACATCACACACACACACATCATCAGCCTGTTTTAGTCCACTGCTGGACATAGGCCTCCCCTAATACACCCCTATCCATTAGGGGGTTTGGACCGTATCCCACCACGCTGGTCCAATGCGGGTTGGTGGTGGACGACTTTTACATGCCCATCCGACGCATGGATCATCTTACTTTTCAGACAATTGGGTGATCGGCCCAAATTGCCCTAAACAACTAGGAAACAACAATGAAAAATTGTTGCGTCCCCGCAGGATTCGAACCCACGACCTCCGGTTTCTAAAGCACACGCCCATACCACTAGGCTACGGAGGCAGTCAAACCTTCACTCAGGTAATACTAATTGGATAAGCAGCTGAATTAATAATAACAAGCCCAATATATTTTTCTATACTAATATATATTTTTTTTACAATAACCATAGGTGAACTGCGACAAAGGTCCAAGCTCCGATAAACAAGGATTTGCAAATCTTATTACGGAGCTCCGCTCAGCCTTCGTTCCAAGAGGTCTTCTCCTTTCAGCAGCAGTTTCAGCAAGCAAACAAGTGATAGACGCTGGTAAGTTATAACAATATTTTTCTAACAGCTTTAAATATTCTATTTTATTTTGAGTATACATTAATATAAATTTCTACGACAGCTTACAACGTACCAGTTCTGGCTAAACAACTAGATTGGATAGCTTTGATGACGTATGATTATCATGGACAATGGGATAAAATGACGGGACATGTTGCCCCCATGTACGCCGGAGACGATGGAACAGACCAGACTTTCAATGTGGTATGTTTTATTTCATTAAACTCTTCTAGCTCAATATTCTAGCAAAAAACTTTTTTATTAACTTTACTTTACGAATTTACAGTTAATCTGTGAGAAAAAGTTGTAGTCATGTCATGTAGTTGTACCTTTTTGTAATTTATATACTTGTATTAAACATAAAATATTTTCACGTTTACCTTTATCGTATTTACATTAACAATAATATTTCAGAACTACACCGTCAATTACTGGATAAGGAAAGGTGCGTCTCGAGAAAAACTAGTGATGGGAATACCATTTTATGGCCAATCATTCTCGTTAATGGAAAGTGGTGGAAACGGTATGGGTGCACCGTCATATGCAGGAGGTGACCCTGGCGATGAGACTAGAGCTCGTGGATTTTTGGCCTTCTATGAGGTAAATATTTAATTATGTATGAACTCGTTTACGTTTAGCTTTTTTTAACTTTATTTAACTTTTATATCCGTCTTACAGATCTGTGAACGTGTAAGGATGCAGGGGTGGAATGTGGTACGCGATCCTGCTGGCAGAATGGGTCCTTACGCTACCAAAGATGACCAATGGGTGTCTTTCGATGATGATTTCATGACTCGCCATAAAGCGGAGTACATTCGTGCGACCGGTTTGGGTGGAAGCATGGTTTGGACCCTTGACCTTGACGACTTCACAGGACAATATTGCGGCTGTGGCAAATCGCCTCTTCTATCCACAATAAACCACGTTTTACGCGGCCATGAAGAGCCACCTAGATGCTCATTGGAAGAAAGTAAGTGTATCAGAAGACGTCTAACTAGCTTTATTTATAAATAAATTGTGTTGCTCACACGAATACATAATACGCTTGATTAACAGATAGCATTGCACGCTGTTAGTTTTTTACTGTTGGGTAATTAGCCATTTTTATTGGAAAGGCACTAAAACATCGATAATAATTTTAAATTAATGAAATCCTTTGCTTAATTAAGCAAAATTTTAACTGAATAGGCAAATAACATAAGCAATAATATTAATGATATTACATAAATTTTATCCTAAATCACATGCTGAATTTTTGGTTAATTTTACACACTTCATAACAAAGGTCGCCTGAAAAATTTATCTTATTATATTAATATTTGCTTTTTATTCACAGTCCAAAGTTCATTGCCAGATGAAAACACAGAAATAGCAGTCGCTACTACTACGGCAGCGCCTGATAAGGAATCTGATAGCGAAATTTACCCAGAAGTGAGTTTTGAACAATCAAGATATATGTCATCAGATATATTATATCAAAAAATATTATATTATACAGTGTAAAACACAGTTAATCTTTGTTCATTATATTTATAGGAGGAATCCTTGGAAGGTAAAGCGTGTTCAGGAGTAACGTTCAAGGCAGACGAGTCAGATTGCAGCAAATACTACCTTTGTATTAACGGACAATACATTGACCTAACCTGTCCTGCGCCATTGGTTTGGAACAAGGTAAAAGTAAAACTAGTAGGACGCAATTTAAGAAACATTTTTTAAGATACTTTTTTGTATTGTTTTTTAATTTTTCGAAAAAATGTACTATAGTATTTAAAAACCTTGTAATAATAACGCTTTATTATACTTTTAGAATCACTGCGACTGGCCACAGAAGTCACAATGCAAAGGCAAAGCAAATCTAAGACTTACGGATGGTGAATCCATAGAAGATAACAAAGATAAACCTATTGTAGCGTGCTATTTCACTAACTGGGCTTATTACAGGTATGTACCAACTCATAAAGTACTTAGTAATGGGAGTCAGCTTTAGCGTGAGGCGGGAGACAACCGAAAGAGGTTATTCTGTAACACGTCTTGTTCAAACCATCTAAGAAATGTTAACACGTTTTAAGTGATTAAGAAAATAAATAACGATGATGACAAACTAATCTATAATCTATACTTCGATTGTTGCAAATCCTTGATTCCGATCAAGGACACACCGATAGACTTTTGTCTAGACATTTTATCATTCATTATTAGATATGGGTGCTGATATCAATTGCTCTGTGCAAAAAATATTTTTATATATGTATCTATTTTACATATCTGATTTGATTAAAATCCAACCTTATTATTTATTTTGTCATAAAAGAGAGAGTTGACTGAAATGCTGCATATTTCGGTCAATTCTTCTCTTCTAAAATTAAGGTGACCAAATATACTCATTTACCGAATTTGTACTCATCTCCTGCAAACCATGCTCTTTTCGTATCTTGTACTCTAAAAAAACTCGTATTTACTTCATCATCATCATCATCATCATCATCAGCCTGTGTAAGTCCACTGCTGGACATAGGCCTCTCTTTCTCCAATAGGAGGTTTTATGGACCGTTACCCACCGAGCTGGTCTAATGCGGGTTGGTGGGTGGACCGACTTTTTACATGCCCACCCGACGCATGGATCATCTTACTTTTCAGACAATTGGGTGATCGGCCCATATTGCCCTAACCAACTAAGAAACAACAATGAAAATTTGTTGAGTCATATACCACTAGGCTACGGGGCAACACTTACTAGTAAATATTTGTATTTTATTTTTTACGTATTTAAATTATTTTTACAGTGTTGACGCATACGTAGTATGTAGGCAAAGTTTTATGGGAATTCCTTTTCCAATTATTGAATTAAATTGATATTAGAGAAAGCCAACAGTTTCATACTTTCTGTTCATGCTAGTTTGCAGACATGAGCATAGAGTATTAGGTATACAAAATTTTATTTTATTTATTTATCTAGTGAAAATGAAGTTGCACGTAAGTTTAATTTATAAAATTAAACCTAAATTTAATTATGATTTCATTTTACTTAAATAATATCAAATTATAATATTTATATAAAATCAAAATAAAAATATAATAATAATATAATTTTGACAATATTAATTAAAATATTTTCAATAACAAAAGAAGGAAAAGTTGTTTGAAGGAAAATTAAAATTAAAAGTTTCGGTTCATTGTGGTTAAATTTCAAAACGGTGACTCTTTGAATAAATGCAAAATTGCAATAGGGAATTTTCAATTGCAATTCATGGACGTAGTAGAATGAATTGAAACTAAAGTGCATAAAACGTCTAATGTCGCAGCACGTCCCCACCCAAACTATAGATGCCACGAATAGTCATTTGGCCGAATACTGAACAACGAATATTCGGCAAATCTATCGGCCGAAGCGCCGAATATTCGGCTGCCGAATATTTTGCACAAAATACATGCTTGTAGAGCGCGTAAATGGGACTGATTTAAGTCACAACCGATAATAACAACAATTTGCCAAATCATTGTTTCTTCTTTCGGGAGAAAGGTGCACAGTGAGAGGATAGTTTTTGACGCTATCACCTAATTTTCGAAAGGGTATCATTTAGCTCGAAATTCGTAATTACATGCTACCAAAAAGTATTGAAAAGCTAAAGTGTACCGAATAAAATGCCCCATGTATATCTTGAATAATATAACGCCTATTTTTTCATGATTTGGTCGTTATTCGGCCGAGTAATACGAAAAAAAGTGACGGAATAGGCCGAATACCGAATAGTAGCAGAATATTCGTGACATCTTTAATCCAAACTGACAATATTTTTTTGAGGAAATAGTTTTGGAAGTAACGAAAAAAAATGGCAGTATAGATAGTACTTTTTCTTTTTATGTGTGATATATATTAAACTTTAATTATGGAATATTGTGATATTCCATCAGCAAAGATTGCACTTATTTTAAAAAAATTGTGACGAAAAATGTTCTTGGACGGGAAGTAAATGTGAATCTATTGTAACCAGCACTTATTTTGAGTTATATTAGACAACAATTAGAATAAAAAAATTTTGGCGCTCTCTCTTTGGTGTGGCCTGGTAACACAAATCTATATTTCGGAGGAAGCACCAGTAAAGGCATCAATAATGTGTACATCACTATAAAACCTACAAAGAAATATTTGAGAATTGGTCTGGGTTGTAATCCTCGCATTATATAAAATGCCATCAAATATAGCATCAAATTTAATGTGAAATACTTGCAAAGCGTACTCTTTTTGAACACAAAATAGTGCGTAGTATGGGCAACAGAAAACTTGAAAAGAAAAACTTTTTTTTACTCTATTTTAATGAATATAACATTCTAACAAAACTCTTGCAGGCCAGAGAAGGGTAAATTTGGTCCCGAACAAGTCGACGCGTCGTTATGCTCACATATAATATACGCGTGGGCACATCTCAACGAAAGCACATTCAAATTAGTTCCAGGCATACCAGAGCTTGATGTCGATAATGGTAAGGAAACCAGAACTGACGACAACCTCTGCAAAAATTGATTTAATTTATTACTAACTGACTTATCCATTTAATTTGTAGATTTCCTTGGTAAAATATCCGAACTGAAATTGGAAGGCGTAAAAGTGATCCTCGGGGTCGGCGGCTTGAAAAATTCAAAAGAAAGCAAATGGAGTGAAATGGTTGCCAGTCGCGAAAATAGGAAAACATTCGTAGAATCTGCCCTATCAACAATGAAGAGATGGAAATTTGACGGATTACAGATCGCGTGGCAGTACCCTGTTTGTGGACAGGTTTGTATTGTTATATGGTAATAAATCAATCGAAAAATATTGTTAAGACAACTATTCATACCAACTTCTTTTAGGAGTCTTATACGGAAATAACGTATGATGATTCGGATAAGAACAACTTCAACGCTTTGCTATCAGAGTTATCAAAGACCTTGCACCAACACAACTTAGAGTTATCTGCCGCTGTGTCGCCGAACCCGCAAGTAGCTGCTGCAGCATACAACCCGGAAATTCTGGCAGCAACACTTGACTGGATAGCGATCGCGGCCAATGATTACTATGGATCGACTAATTCGCGAACAGCGTACTTATTGCCTTTACAAACTAGTCCTTCTTCGGAAACTGGCGCCTTTGTAAGTGAAATATTTTTTTAATATTATATGTTCTATAAGACATAGTGCTTTTAAATGTTTTTTTAATTGAGTTACGATGGGATCTGAGCATCCAACTGATAGTGGACAATACGCTCTGCGCATACGAAATACAAAGTAAGATGCCACAAATGTGCTCGCATTCTGAGCTATATGTATTTCAATTTTTATTTATCCAGCAAAGACATTTAATGCAATGCAACTTGCAACCAACATTTTCACTCTACTGCTTTGCGTCCATTTCTGGGCATTATAGAAGTTCAAATGTACACGAAACCTACCACCTCAAATAGTTTGTCTCAATAAGGCATTGTGGTTGAATAATTTTTGATTTGGGTTACTATTTCAGAAGTCGACTCTGACTTATTGGTCAGCTGTCATACCGGCTCGCCAGTTAGTGATGAGCATACCTGCATACGGTAGGTCTTACACGCTCCGAAGCGAACTCTTCGTCGTTCCTGGCTCACCTACCACAGGAGCGGGTGACGCCGGAAATTACACACAAGTTCCTGGCTTCTTAGCTTATAATGAGGTAAAACTTTATTTTTAGTTTTTATGTTATATACTGTTTTTTCATTCATTTCGCTGGTACTGAACCAAAATTGCTGTTTGGCAGTTATGCTTTTGTAAGAATTAATATACAGGATAATTGAATTAAGAAGTAATATATAATGTAGCACGTGTATACCGGATACTAACTATCCATTTCAGTAGAAAGTAAATCATTCAGTTAGCCTATTACAAGCTCAACTTTTAACATCAATAACAGAACTTACAAAAACTTATTCTATATACAAAAAGCCTCAGCACGTCGAACTTGTTATAGATTTGCCCCGGAATAAAGTCACAGTACTGGGAGGAGTTGTCAATAGACGAAGGTACGTGTGCGGTGCACGGCTCGCAATGGGTGACATATCTCCGACCGCAAGAGGTGTTCCGTATCTCATCGACCTCCGCGAAGATGGGGTTGAGAGGTGCCGCCTTGTGGTCACTCGACCTGGACGATTGGCGAGGCGATTGCTCTTGCGAGCCTTGGCCGATGCTCACCGCACTGAGACAAGGACTACTAGACCCCAATATTTCGCCGACGTTGTGTTGATCTAAGTCTAAAAATCATTGTAAAAGTTACAAAACACACTCCCAAGCAACATGCGATGATAAAAAGAAATTGATGTAAACTCTATTTTGTAAATGCAATGCTCTAAAGGATTATATTGTATGTACCTTTCATTTTGTGCGTACGGAACTGGAAGCGTGGGAGTTTTTTAGTCTTTTGATACTCATTATATATATTAATACATATCTATTGATATAAGAGATATTTGTAAATTACTTAGTTTAAGATATATTGCTCCTAGCTGCATGCGTGTTTGCTTGTGATATTTTGTACATTTATTACCATTTTTGGATTCTTTTGAATTTCCTAAATTGAAAATAGTGTCTCCTTTTTTCAATTTAAGAAGTGTTTTATTTAAGTAATATGTATGATAACAAAGCAAACAATGACCCATGTCTATTGTAACAAGGTACCTCCAATGCCATATAATTAGTGAAAGTAATAAAATGTTTTATAAATAAAATTTTTGAAATTTAACACCTATTTTTGAAAAAAAAATCTATATTCTGAGCGAGCAGCTATTTTTGTCTTTCATAAAATTCTCGAAACGTTTGACTAACCCAAACAACTAAATTAAATTTCTTTTAATATACATTATAGACATCATTATATTGCAAAACAATCAAAAAAGTATCAACAACGTCCGATTGTGGCCAATTTTTTCGGTTTCAACCACTTTTTGTTAGTTTTAGATCACAACAATAGCAAGAGTTCCGCCGGTAGTGGTACCTAAAGTATTGAGAATTTATAAAAAAAAATAGTTCAGCTAGATATATCATCACTCGCCACACCTAGAGGTAAGAAAGATTCTTGAGCCAATCTAACCCGCCATGTGTCGTAGGATCTTCCAGAACTCGGTCTAGACGAAATCGTAGGGCTCATGAGCAACTTAAAAATGGAAAAGCCTCGAGAGAGGATGGATTCAAGACGGTGCTACTGAAAGCCACCGGTAAACCAGTGCTGTAGAGCTTAACTCTGCATTTTCTACTGAGGAATGGCACAGGGGTTTGGTGGTATTGTTCTTCATAAAAGGTAACAGAAGGCTATTGAAGAACTATCGGCCCATATCAGTTCTGAATCATGTCTATAAGTTGTTTTCGAGAGTCATCTCGAATCGTCTTACCATTCGAGATGACTCTCATCTTCATCATGACATCTACGAAAACACAACGAATCTCAGCATTGAAAACAGGCCGGGTTTCAGAGGTGTTCAAGTTACACAGAAGACACATGATTATTGTTACATATTTGATGCTACTGAAAAATGCAAGCATATATCACTATCATTCATGGTAAAAAGTTGATAATTGAGGGTATAAAAAAAAATTCTAACCAGGACTTTTTTGTAATTTTGGTAGATGGATATAATATCATATAAATAGATCTTATTTATTAAATATGTATGTATGTGCCAAAATTAATCATTCAAAGTCATTAATCAGTCCATCAATCAAAGTCACAGTAATTATATGATGAAGTTATTATAGTACCAATATAATGGTAACAATTGATATAACTTAGTTACATAACCCTAGTTATTTCATCTAGTACCTGTACTGTCCCTCGCTCCCTAAATGATCCTACTTCACGCAAGTGATGTGGCTCAGTCTTTATTTAGCTCTCCTTGTCCTCTGCCACACTGCCGCACCGGACATACGATACAAAGAGAAGGGAGAGATTTGACAGCCAAAACGGAGTATTTATTCTGCAAAATGGTCTCTCATTTTTTTAGATCCAATGAAACGGGGTGAATAGAAAAGGAGCGTCTGTTCTAACGCAACAAAAACGACCAGACCTGTGATAAATGAGCCAACGTAGCCAGCGCTGGTAGAATGCGAAACCGTTTTAGTCAGTATGAGTCTAAGATAACCCGTTCTTGCCTATGGGAAAATGGAAATTTGGTATAATTCCTATCGTTTTTAGTCTGCTTACTAGTTTTTACATCTATCATTCATTATTGTACAGGGTGGCCCATAAGTCCTTCGAAAAGTAAAATTTGAATAAAACGAACAGGGCGCGCGTGAGCGGTGCAGGGGAAGCGGGGGGAGTAACTTCGGTTTCTGGGAATTTAGTCGCGATGGAGCGTTTTACCGGAGCGGACCGTGCGTTTTGTGTGCGCGAGTTTTATAAAAACGACAATTCGGCAACCGTTGCGCGGCGTAAATTTCGAGAACATAAAGGTTTACACAAATTTGACGACACTCCAACTCTTCAAACGATTAAGAACTGGGTTGCTAAGTTCGAGGAGACCGGTTCGACGTTAGATAAACCGCGGTTGGGTCGCCCAAGGACGTCACGTACGGAACAAAACATAGACACAGTGACACAGTCTATTCGCGAAAATCCGACACAGTCAACTCGTAAGCGCGCCAGAGCATTAAACGTATCCAGGACATCGTTACAACGGATTTTAAAGAAAGATTTACATATGCACCCTTACAAAATTCAGTTGGTTCAAGAATTAAAGGAAAGTGACGGTATTTAAAGACAAAATTATGCGAATGAAATGTTGAATCGGTTTACTTCCTTCAATAACATAATGTTCTCTGACGAGGCTCATTTCCATTTTAACAGCCCCATCAATCCAAAACTTAAGCATCAGAAGCTCTTACATAGTCCGAAAGTGACTGTTTGGGCGCTATGTCACCCCATGGTATCCTAGGGCCTTACTTCTTTGAGGATGGCAGAGGGTGCGCAGTTACTGTTACGTCGGAGCGATATGTGGCTATGATCGAAGAGTTTTTCATACCAGAATTGCAAAACTTTTCAGCTTTAATGCCAGGACGTGGTTTCAACAGGATGGGGCCACTTCTCACACCTCTAACACTGCTATGCCCGTTATCCGTCAACTTTTTCCTGGCAAAGTGATCTCTAAGAGAGGAGACATTTCCTGGCCTCCACGTAGTCCAGATCTGACCCCGATGGATTTTTTTTTGTGGGGCTACCTTAAGGCTAACCTACCTGTATACGACACAAACCCGCGGTCAATTGAGGCCCTAAAAGAAAACATCCGCAGAGAAATGACAAGCATTTCAGCAGTGACGTGCCGCGCAGTCATCGACAATTTTAGACGTCGTTTGCAAGAGTGCCGTGATCGCAACGGATTACATTTAGAAGATGTTATTTTCAAAAATAATTCCCGTTTTTTAAGCTTTTTCTGTAAATAAAAATTTTATTCATAATGTAATTAGTTTTATTTTAATAATTTTTTTTTTCATATTAAAAGACTTATGGGCCACTCTGTACAAACAAAGCAAAACAAACTGCTACTTGAAGCTACTATTAGGGTTTTTATAGTGTGCGTGATGGTTATTGATTTAATACGTAAATGTTAACAAGTGTTTTTTATGTCTTTGGTTTCATATTTATGTTACAAATCTGATACTTTAATAATTTGTATATATTGTTTTCACTAAAATATATAGACAATATTTTTTAATTTCCCCGCGCAGCGGATTAGTTTTTGCTGGCACATTTAAGCGCTAGTGGGCACTCGTGCATGCGGTTGTTGTCCTTGACAGTGTTCTAGTTATCTCATTCTTTCGTTCAGTATGAAGTTACGTATCTAACTCGGAAGTCGTGTCTAAGGGAGTTATGTTTAAGTGTATTGCAAAAGATGTTACATCGTAAATGAATATCATCCAAAAACTACAGCTTCATAGACCTTTAGAATAAGGTTTTTTAAGCTAATCTTTTTTTTAAAAAAAGTGGGATTTAGTATTACTAATTTGTCTGTTATTTCTTAAACATTCTAGTCATTTTGTAATAAGAATATTTATAAAAGCAATGGCCAAAAGTCTTATTAAATCTTTTATTTCATCTTCTAAATGCCTTCAATTTAAACCTCAGTTTGGATTTTCGACTACAATTATCTCCAGGAAATTACATAGGAATGATGTAAGTTTCTGTAATTGTTCTATATATTTATCCATTTAGCAATTATTTAACTAAATCACGAAACATTTAAATAACATATTTAATTACCTGAAATAATTTCGAATAAAAATATATATTATTAGAATCTATTATAAGAAATGTGGCCTTGAACAAAACAGTGAATCATTTATGATTAATGATCAAAGTCCTAGTTTTAGCTTATATTGGATGTCGAATAATGAAACAATATTTTTGTTATCAATTTAATACTTTATGTGGAAGAACAATAATTATTTAATTGAAGACATAAAATTTTATTGATAATGAGCTATACGTTATCCTCATCAGCTCTGAGTTGTTACAAAAATAAATTGTACCTCAGATAAAAGAGAGATAGAATGAGTCTCAACTAAGTTACATGTCAAACTCAACTGGCGCCAAAAAGTCAGGCATTTTTATAGGTTAAACATCACTTGGGAATAAATATGGTAGCAGTCCATCAATCAGAATGTGTTTGCTTCTAAAGCTTACATTTATTCTCAGACTAAATTGGCCTAACTATTTTTAGGTTTACTGCAGATACCATTGCTTATGATGGCAGAACATTTCACTGGGATTATTTTCCTAGTTAACTTTGTGTAAATAAGAAACTAGTCCAATTTAATTTTAATCAACAATGTAGTTTATATAAATGTTTCTAATGATCCCAACAATTATTATTTACTAATTATTAATTACAGGATGTATCAAAGGAAGTAAGGATTCCAGTACAATGGGGACATATAGCTGGTAAATTATGGGGTAATGAAAATGAGCAACCAATATTAGCATTACATGGCTGGCAGGACAATGCTGGCACATGGGATACCTTAGCACCACTGCTTCATGAAAAACGTCCCATTCTCGCCATTGACTTCCCTGGTCATGGTCTATCTTCTTGGTTTCCACCAGGTATATGGAACATAACATAATATTGAGGCTAAATGTTGTTTAAACTTCGATCTTGTTTACAATTTTGCTTTCGATTTTAAAATTTCATTACATTTAAGAAATAAATAGTAGTGTTGAAATATAATCATTTGTAAGACAGTTTATCTAGGTATTTTAAATGTATTTCGTTTTTAGGTATGATGTACTACCCATGGGAGTTTGCACGCCTTATATTATTCATAAAAGAATACTATAAATGGGACAAAATTTCACTTCTGTGTCATTCAATGGGGTCAATAGCGGGACTGCGTTTCGCCACATTGTTTCCAGACGAAGTCGAGTTTTATGTTGCCATTGACAGCCTTATCGCTGACGACTACGATTTGAACATGGTAGTGGGCAAATATCCGAAGACATTGCGAAAACTACAAGTTACACTATCTCGGCTGGATGAGGAACCTCCGTCGTATAGTATGGAGGAGATAACGAGAAAATGGCATCTGGGCACATCTAAATCTGTAGCTATGGAAAGTGTTAAACACTTGCTAAAACGTGGATCTAAGCAGTCTAGTAAAGATCCTAACAAATATTATTATTCAAGAGATTCTAGATTGAAACACACTTTGTTTAATCCAGAAAGCAAAAAGTTTGTTGAAGCTCTTGCACAAAGATTAGCCTGTCCTACTTTATACATTAAAGGTTTGGACTCTCCATATGCATCAGATGACTTTTCTGTGGAAATGCGTGAATTGATTAGAAAAACCAATCCAAAGTTTGATTGCCACTTTGTACCTGGCACCCATCACTTGCATTTAAATGAACCTGAGAAAGTTGCTAAATTAATATTGGAATTTTATCTTAAATACAATTTAATATAATTTAGATAAAATAATTTATTTATTTTTAGTAACAAATGTATATTATTTCAAAAATACTATGCTTTCATAATGTATTTGTGGAACAGTTACCAAACTTACTAATTAATACTTAAGTTTTATCTTTGTTAAAGGGGATTAACAGTATTCTGTTGTTCTTTAATTTTCTTTAAAGTTAAAGTATTATGTACAAATTGTTTTTTTACGTGTAGAGACTATTCAGTGACTATGTTGTTTATTTATATTTGTAATATATAAAATGGAAATAGGAATTATTTGGCTGCATGCTTACAGATGCAAAAATGAAAATTTCGCATTTATTATAAAACGTAAAATCTGATATAGCAAAATATACATTACTTATTTATACAATTTTTAAAATTGATTTATAACATGGAAAAACTTTTAACTGTCTCCAATTGTAATAAATATTTAAGTAACTATGTGAACATATAACAGTATTTAGAATGTATATTTAACCATTATAATGCCAAAAACAAGTATTACATAATAAATTATGAGTTATTGTCATGTACTATTTGTATCCTTATCAGATATATCTTCAGATGAAGATGAATCACTTAAATTATTACAGAGGTGTGCTCCTTTTCGAAGAGGCAATACTTTCAAAATTGCTTCTTGCCAAGGTATGCCTTCACAAACTCTTAGAATGATTTCAAATACTGCAATTAAAACATTAACATGTTAATGATTTGTATAGCAAAATAATGCATAAAGGAATATGAATAAGCGTTAACATTGAGTTATCACATGATTAGGAATGCCTTAATACTTCAATTTATATAATAGAAATTACATCCAAAAATAAATGATTTAAAATAAGTTAGTAGGACTAATACAACAATTTTGTTGTTAAAAATTGTTTAAGCAATCATGTACATGCTATATATGTTATATATTTAAAACTACTCATTTAGTTATCTAAATAAATATCTGCCAGTGAATATAAAAAGTGGCAAAAATCAATAGAATAATTATCTGAAGCAACAAAAAACTACAACTAATTAGCAACTATAAATGTAAAAATAAAATTGTTGTCTACCACTATTGTAATGCAATGACTGTATCATGAATTAAATAGTATTAATATATGTACAGGTCAGTGGCTGGTGATTTTAGACAGATTAGTTCATTATGCATGGCCATCAGAGTGTTTTATAACTTGGTATAGGTATTATATCTCCGAACTGTATATTTAAGTTGTTCAAAGAACAATATTTTGTATTTGAATTTTGACATTTAATTTTTTACTAATACGTTCAACAAATGTCCTTTTGTTTTGACCAACTATCAAGCTTGATAATTGTGATGTTAATATAAATAAATGTTAATAAATCCCAAGAATGTTTTTCATTCAATTATTCATGTATGTTTGATTAATATAACAGACTTTAACTTACCATGATCAATTGTTAAAACTTTTCTTGTTTTCATGTTAACATATTTATTCAAAGGCAACTGACAATGCCTTATACCTTGTTCCAAAGCGATATTGTGGCATAGGCCCTGAAAAATTAAGTTAAGATATGGAGATTTTTAACTCCTTTTATGACATATGTGCAATTATATATTTTATATAATATAGATTTATTACTTTAAGATATGAGAAATGACTGAATATTTAAAATATTAGCATATTGTATACTGCATTTCCTAAACTACAATTTTATAGTAATGACTTTTTCTTATTCTATATACTATACATATTTATGTTGCATACCTTATACTGGTTGTGATCAACCAGGCCACCAATTATGTAATATGTGTCTTCCTCAAAGGATTCAATTACATTATCTGACTCACTTGATAGATATACTAATTTATCCTTAGGAAATATTTCAATGTATGGTTTTGCATGAAATTCTATCTGAAATTTAAAACATGCTTATATACTACAACTTGCAATATCATTATTCAATATATAAGTTTTTTGAAGGCTGAAGAAGGAAGCGTGTATAATAAGAACAAAAAACAAGGTAGACCTTACATTTTCACAACATGTTTTTACAAAAACTGATTTGTAATTGTGTATTAACAAAAAATAAATAACAACTGATTGTAACAGCGTGAGATTCGGTTTAGTTAATAATTATCAAGTATTGACAAAATAATAAAAAAAAATGTCATTAGATGCAACAATTATTAATGGCTTACTTTGCTTACAGAAATTATGTTTGAACAATTGAACATCCACTAAGTGTGTTTGTTGAAGAGAAATTATTTTATGTTTTATAAATCTAATTGTTTTTACTTTAGCAAGTAAACACATAGTACAAATTTATTTATTTATGTTTAGGGCATGGAAGTTTTATTATGTAACTACTTCAATAGATTTGTAAGAAAGAGACATATATCTAAATGATGTTTTTCAAGTCATTTTTACCTAAATGTAAAAATCCTTAATCATTACACAAGATGAACAGTTCCTTTACAAATAGTCATAAATTTCAAAATCAGAACCTATGTGAGAACTAGCTCAAAAATAGTGTCACAGGTTATAAATACTTAGTAGACATACATCCCAATTTTCATATCCGTTATGCCTTGACATATCAGTTTTTGTTCTGTCTCCAAAACTAGAAATATGGAACTGTAATGGAGTATTGGATCTTCTATTGATCGAATAACATCTTAAAATTTGTTTAATCACTTTAAATCTATCTTTTTCAATCATTAAATGGTCGAAACTAAGATCAATCACAATTCCTATATTTTTCTTTACTTTTTCGATTTCATTTTTTTCAACGACTTTCTGCTAGGACCGAGATCTATATTCGCTTCGCGAGCATTTTTTCTTCTTTCCTTAGCGCGTGCTTTTTCTTTTGCACGTTTCTCGATTTTATTTTTTTCCCATCTCACTTTTTTTAACCATTTCCTCATTTGATTTTTAGTGAATGGTCGCGGTAATTCATTTCCTTCTTCGTCTTTAAGTCCAGGATCATTTTTGATGTCATAAAGAGTGTATTGATGAAAACTAATGTCAGCACATGACTCCTTAATAGCTCGAATATCTGATTCCATCATGCTCTATCATAATAAACGCATGAGATTAGTTCCTTTTATAACCCTAGTTTATCAAAACATTCAAAATAAATTAAATGTCAGTTTGACGTATAACCTAAATACCTCTGCTTAGTGTGACATACGTCAAAATTATTTTGAGCTGTACTGAAAAAATCTCGTTTTATACCTATCCAAATGTACAATATTCGTTTTACAAATCTAATTTACTATTTTACGAAACGTCGGTAATAAATATATCTAACTAACGCGAAAAGTCCGTAAATTGGTAGATTTGATGTGTATAATAATCGCGTAAATAAAAGAAATAATTAATATTCGTTTTATCAAAATATATTCATTGGCACCAGAAAGATACAACGTGGTGATTTAAGTAAAGTAAGATAATATAAAATATAAATAAAAAAAAGTAAGATACAAATTTAAAATAACTTATAGTAAGCATATTCTGTTCTTAAATACGGTGTAAAGGATAAATTTGGTATACTTATTTGGGTAAAATTAACCTGCGATCATAGGGGTGGAAATATAGTTCATGGATATTAGGGCTCTTTTGTTTTATTTCGTCATTTATAATTTTTCTTTGCCTTTTTCTATAATTTGACAATCATCCTTACTAACATTGGACTCCTACTATCCAACCAACAACTAATACGAGAGATACCTATATATGCATAGGGATATTTTAAATTTAGGTACACTTATGGTACCAGCAGCTGCAGCAGTCTATTATCGCGTTCAAGCTAGGTTATTGCACTGATATTTGTTCATATCACTTTCCGGACTATATAGACTGAGCTAAGGAAGTCCTGAGATGAAATAAGTTAAACCTTACGCCAAAATTAAAAGAACTGTGGTTGATTTCCGCTGCCAAACGTCTATCAAGATGTTATTTCAGACTAGTATAAGGGCCATATTTTGTACAGTTAGTCTTTGGTATTATACTTAATTTATGAAAATTCCGAATATTATTTGTCTTAAGGTTACTGAAGTTTTCTAAGAAATCGTTGCTGTGTTCAAATTCAAATTTAAATATCTTAAAAATATGTATATCATTATTCAACATAGGAGAGACATACTCACTTATTGATGGCCAAAATTTACCACTATCCACCATATCTTCTGTAAAGAATCAAATATGAGACCCAATATGATAATTTCAACATTTACTTCAATCACTCTATCTATAAAAAAAACCGCATCAAAATCCGTTGCGTAGTTTAAAAGATTTAAGCATACATAGGGATATAGGGATACAGAAAGCGACTTGGTTTTATGCTACGGGGTGATGCCCGGAGTCTTAGTTCACAGGGGAAGTCTGATGTTAAGTCTTATGCTGAGGATAAGTAGTATTATAAGAACGATTTTGCTTTTATTTTATCTATAACCACCAATATTTTATGTTTCCATACGCTCTCGTAATTTAGTTGTATTTTCTTAAGGTCCGAGCATGTTATTTATTTTTAAAATTATAGTTAATAAGGCTCTGATAAAGCTTCAAAAGCTATTGGAATTATGATCAACATCACGTGCCTTAATTGCTCCGCTGATTTAGACGGAATAGTGTATAATAATAAAATGTACCGTAACCTTATAACCTTATAGATATAAACCACTGCTGCCATTCAGATAAAACACATATAGTATGAAAATAATTATCAGTTTACACAAGATAAATGTAAAAACGGAGTTAATATTCGTTGAAACTGTTTACGTTTCACTTGCCAAATAAGTTAGTCACGAGGATAATGTCTGTAAGTTTTATTAATATCTGAAAGAGAAAAACCTTTCCTTTTTTATTATTTTTATAAGAATACTTAAAAACAGTCATGATTATGTTATTAATTATTCAAATCACCGTTGTTATAGTGAAAATATTTTTTAATTATAAAGCATTTTTACATTTTTATTGGTTTAGGAACGCTATCAGCTATGGGGTGGATGTTTTCAAGAACAGCCTTCGCAAGTTCTACGTCGTTTAAACGACTCGTTGCCTGTGGACGTCAGATTGTACCGTCAAGATATCCAGGGTAGCCAGGCGTGGGCTCAGGAATTGAATCAATCCGGCTTTATTACCAATGATGATTACAAAGCGATTCACGATGGCTTAGAAACGGTATGTGAGTAATACACAGTTTAAAATATTACCATTAGGAAGTAATTTGAAAACAAATAATTTTCAGTTTTATGTAACTTTACTAAGACATAACATACACTTTAAAGCTTAAAACTTTTGAACTAAAGTTCTAAGCTTAGTTTTAGAGTGACCTAGTGATGGCATCTTCACCAGTGTCTATAATATCTATTTAAAAGACTCAATTTCTTTCTATTTTATTTTAGTTAAAAGGAAACATATTGTTCTTAATCATAATGTAATTACTGTTACAAATTTTTCCGTCATTTTTTGCATAATATTTCTGTCTTGTTCACTATGCGATCTATTTATGAGTACGTTACGTGATAGACGTTGCTGATATTCGAGAGAATTACCATGTATCGTAATTATTATGAAACAGTGTTTCACAGGTAAAAACCGAAATAAGCGACGAGTTGTGTAAAGCAGGTCGTCTAAACGATCAAGAGGAAGATATTCATTCAGTTGTGGAACGAAGACTGCAATCTCACGCCGGCGATGCGGCTCTGCGCTTACATACCGGCCGCAGCCGCAACGACCAGTCCGCAACCGATACGCGGCTATGGATGTTGGATTCGTTACCGGAACTTTTCAAAGAGTTAAAACAATTAATAACGGTATGATGAGTAGATGTCTATGCTTCGATACTTATCTTAGAATTTACTGGGTAAACGAAAGGATGGTTTGTGCGTTAATGATACATCTTTTTTGGGCGCCTATGGGCATCGGTGACCACTTTCCATCAGGAAGCCCGACTGCCCGTTTAAAAAAATCAATCGCTTTTTCACAAGATACCTCAACTTACATCCGATATACGAAATGCAGCGTAACCGTAAAATATTCAAACCTTTACATTTTCAATAGATTTATTATCGCAATTATAAATATTTATAAAAAAAAAAGGAAAAAAAGTAATTTTGGCTTCAGTACGTAAAACTTTTTTGTTTTTCATCACCTACGCGCTGCCAACCGTGAGACATAGGATGTTACGTCTCGTTTACCCAGGTAATACGCTGACCACGGTGCCCTTCAAAGACCCTTGAAGACATGAAACTGAAAGTTGTACAAAAGTTCTTGAATCCTCGGAACTCATGAATCAAATTAAAATGGTTTGAATTATTAACAAAAAACTGATATAAATAATATATGCATGACGGTGGAAATCTTTTAAACAATTACTTTTATTGCATATTATTATCATAATATCATAAGATTCATCATCATCAGCCTTTGATAGTCCACTGCTGGACATAGGCCTCCCTAATACACCCCTATCCATTAGAGGGTTTTTGGACCGTATCCCACCACGCTGGTCCAATGCGGGTTGGTGGGTGGACCGCCTTTTACATGCCCATAAGATTATTATAAGACAACTATTGTAAAGCAGTAAATATCCGACACAGCCACTAGATGCGCGTGTTGTAATAGATTTCTTGTGAAAGGTATGAGATTCTTGAAAAAATCTACGTAAATGTATTAAAATTTAATCTTCAATAACTTCTGAACAGTGAGGTATACAAAAAAATGTAAGACATTATTTTGAATAAATTGTAATTTCCTAGGAAACAATGGAACTATTGTTTCGTTGAAGCGATGTTCATTTTTTCCTCACCACTAGAAAAACTGCGAAACTTAAAGAGAATGTTCTTGAGGTCTGTATCAAGTTTTCGAAGTATTAAGTGAAAAAAAATGGCGAATATTCTTAGTACTTCTAGTTTATTTAATTAAATGTTTTATTCACAGTATTAGTAACATTTTTAATTAAAACGTCCCTAATGCTAGTATAAATATCAACTCATATATGTAATTAAAACTGCATAAAATCATCAAATAACTGATTTGACTAATTTAGAAAGCTTAGTTATTAAACAGATTCTTCGAGAAGCTCTATAAATATCTTTGCTTACGGGAATATAATTCATCACCGTATGTGAACAAAGCTTACATGCATACAGACACAAGTATCTAATTTACCCTCCAATCAAACAGTTAATGAATAAAAATAATAATTTATATTTCAGCTTTTCGTTAACAGAGCTGAAAAAGAAATAGATATAGTCATTCCTGGATACACTCATTTGCAACGCGCCCAGCCTATACGCTGGAGTCATTTCCTCCTAAGGTGAATACTTCATTTATTTAATTACAAAGTCCTTATGTCAAAATACCTAATTATTTTTTTATTAAAGCATTTCTGCACTAGCAGCAAAAACTCAAAATATAGTCATAAAAACATTAAAAATTTATTGTCTTTGCTTATTATAAATCTATACAAATGAATAAATTAAAGCTTCTATTTGTAACATCAAAATAACAGTTTCGAAACGATTATATTGTGATACATATTACAAGACGACATTTTTTAATAGTTTCGTTATCTGTCTGACTGTTTTTTCTGGCTAATTTCTGAAATGGCTGGTCCGATTTAAACTTTTTATTTTACCGGGACTTTCAATGGAAGATAACTGATGTATCTAGAAGTAACTTAGGCTGCTTATTTTTTTTAATTCTATACCATACGGGCGAAGTCGCTCGCCACACCTAATATTAAATTAACAAGTACATTTGAGCAGTTGTATTCACATCACTTCCACTAGGTTATTAAAGTTTTTAAGTTAGTAATGAATTTAATACTGTTTTCCGTATGTTATTGAGTTTGTCTTGTATAGTTATGCGTGGATGCTCAAAGACGATGTATCACGACTGGAGGAGCAATGGAGTCGGTTAGCGAGGTGTCCTCTTGGTAGCGGGGCACTCGCTGGTTGTGCTTTGCCGATTGACCGACTTCGATTGGCACGAAACTTGGGTTTCACAGATGTAACGCATAACTCGTTGTTTGGAGTTGGCTCCAGGGACCATATAGGTGTGTAAATAAAACTTTTTCAATTGATGCATTGCACTAACCATACTGCAATAATTATTCAAAACCCTATTTACTATATTAATTACATTAATTTTGAAATTATTAGAACGGCCTACATAAATGGAAAGGTAAATTACTATATTAATACTATTATATATAGTGAAAGCGTTGAAAAGAAATAATTAATGTAAGGTGTAATACCTTACATTAATTATTTCTTTACAAAAAAAAATTCAAAACAACTTAAGACATAAAAAGTTAAAGATGCCAGAAAACAATTTTGTGATATCGTTATTTTCTGGTTGTTTAGGGCAATATGAACCGTTTACCTAATTGCGGAAAAACTAGGATGATTCATGGATCTAGTGGAAATGTAATAAGTCGATCCTGGTTGTCAAGAGAATGTTTTTTTAATTTTTATGGCATACGCAGGCAGACGAGCAGTCGGGCCACCTGATGGGAAGTGGTCACCGACACCCATAGACGTTGACAATACCAGTGGTATCGCCGACACGCTGCCTCACCGTGAGACACAGGGTGTCAAGTCTTGTTTACCCAGCAAATCGCTGGCTAGGTGCCCTTCAAACCGGAACGCAGTAATGCTCTCACACTACTGCTTCGCGGCAGAAATAGACACCGCGGTGGTACACCCAGACGGTCTCTGTAAACAGGGGACCTACCACGGTCATAAATAATACAAAAATGTTTAAGAAACATTTTTTATTATAATAAAAAATGTTTAAAAAACGTTTTTTGTAACAAATTAAAATTATAATTCAAATGTCTTTATTTAACGTTGTAGTGGCAACTGTTTTCAATTTGTTAAAAGTTAAAATCTCACTGAGCTAACGTCTGAGTATTCATAAATAGTGACATCCAATTTACAACTGTCGATTCCTAATGGCCAAAACCGAATGCGTTCTTATTGGTTAACCGCGGCCATTTTCAATCCCCAAACAAGGTTTATCCTATATAAGGATACCGACGGGCAATTGCCATTAGATTTTGTTTACGTTAATTCCATTCTTTAATTGGCTAAAGTTTAAATGGTCTGCGTGGATTATATGCCGTTAGGTGGAAAAAGAAAGACACACAGTCTTCAAGTACGATCGCTGAATTGAAAATGGGGACAAAATGTAACGTTAATAACGCTGACTCGAAATTAAGATTCGAAATAAAATAAAAAATGTTTGCCTGGAAACCTCCAATTAAAAGTCTTCTCTCTCTTATTAAAATTAAAATCTAAACTACTTACTATACAAAATATTTATAAAAACAACAAAAAGTTTATGGGGAATCCATAAAATATAAAAACATTGCTTCCAGTCGAGTTCTTAAATTGGTCTTCAATCTGCGGTATGCATCTCAGCAGATTGGCGGAGGACATGATAATTTACGGCACCCAAGAGTTCAGCTTGATCAAGTTCTCCGACCAGTACTCCACGGGATCCAGTCTAATGCCACAGAAACGGAACCCTGATGGTTTAGAACTCGTAAGGGGTTCTGCAGGCCTCCTTCTTGGAGACGCCTTCGCATTTAGCTGCATTTTAAAAGGGCTCCCAAGCACATATAACAAGGATTTACAATCGGATAAAGAGATACTCTTTAAATCTTTCGACAAGTTGCTTGGTTGCCTGAAGGTACAAACGGAACCATTAGCACTATGGAGGTAAATAATGTCTTTATTTTTATTGTATATTTACCTATTTGTGGTTTTATGTAATATTTTAAACTTGGTATATTTAAGAAATTTTAAAGATAATTATTATTCTTATTAGTATAAAACTGTTACAGTTAGATTGAAATAATTGCTTTTAAATTTAATATTTGACAAAATGTTAGTGAAATAAAATGTTTTAATAATTTTTAATAATTTGTATGGTAGTTTAACCTACAGCTATTAGGTTGATATACGTAGATATAAACTTTATCGTTTCTTAACGATACAGACATTATTTACGTTCATCATCATCATTCATCGTCTTCATCAGACTGTTTTAGCCCACTGCTGATCCATTAGGGGTTTGGACCGTATCCACCACGCTGTTCCAATGCGGGTTGGTGGGTGGAGCGACTTTTACATGCCCATCCGACGCATGGATCCTCTTACTTTTCAGACAATTGGGTGATAGGCCCAAATTGCCCTAGCAAACTAGGATTCGAACCCACGACCTCCGGTTTCTAAAGGTTCTTCGGTTTCTTCTAAATTATTTACGATTACCACATATTATATTAATTTGTTCTAAGACATAAATGAATGGTAAAAGTTTTGTTATTTTTAAGAGTTGGCAGAGAGTTACGACCATTAAATCCTGAACGATAAAAAGAATGAATACTTTGGAGATAAGTGCACTTCTATAATTTAAAAATTATGTCCATGGAAATTACTTTTTGTGGGTTTTTCGTGTCAGCAATGCATCAATTGTATATAAAATCTGATTGTGTAATTTAAACCGCGCACAAAGAATTTATAGGTCTTTCTTTCGCCGACATTTCCCCAACTCTATTTCTGGTTTCATAAAAAGGATAATTTCAAGCGAGGACAGGTCGATTTATTCCAGACTATTTCTGGCCGTAGTACTAACTTGTTAAATAATATTAAAATAACATAAATAGACCCTATTTATTCCAGATTAATCCGGATCGTGGTACTGACTTGCTAGAGTCGAGCATGTTGGCGACAGATCTAGCCCATGCGTTGGTGCGAAGGGTGTACCGTTCCGCCGCGCGCATCATATAGTTGGCATTGTGCTGCAACGTGCGGCAAGTCTTAATGTTGATATTAAGAAAATGCCCCATGAAGAATATATCGCTATATGGTAACCGTTGATTATCGTTTTAGATTATAATGGAATTGATACAATTTTCGTCTAATTTATAATTATGTTTATCTCTGCTGAAGTGTAAGAAACTGTACGCGTGATAACTTAATTGATATTAACGATTTGTATTTTTATAGTGAAAAATGTTAAATACATAATGATTTATATTAAAGACTTCCCTTTAAACATTTTCGGAAAAAAGAACTAAAGCGCAATATGTGAATTAATAATGCTGCTATTGATTCGTAAATTATTTATTTGATTGACAAAAAGTGTCCATATTTTAATTTCAAAAACAATACAAATAATATATTTTTTTCATTTTCTCAAATAAATAAATTCTATTTCCACAGTCCGGAATTTGGAAATCAGGACGATATCGAAAAGATTTTTTCATGGGAATCAAGCGTTGAACAGTATACATGCATAGGAGGAACCAGTCAGAGTGCAGTCAATGAACAAATCACAAATATAAAAAGCTGGTTAAATTCGAAACAATCTTTGGGATCACGACCTTGAAGTTATTCAGTGCCATTCATATCATATTATAAATTTTTGAATAAATATACCCTCTATAATAAAAAATCTGTATTTACATAAATTTACCATAAATTATAATCATAGGTTCTTTTATTTCCATGTCAAAATGTCGAGTGTCATTTAAATATTTAAATGTTATAACTATAATGTTATATAATCATATTATATAAAAAATAAGTACAATGATACTATGAATAATTGTAAAAAAGCAATAAAAAATAAAGTCGTTATGTTTGGTTTATCAAGCGTACAGTGCAGATAAAATTAAAAAGAAATTTAAACTCATTTTCATTGTTGGCTGATTGGCCCAAATTGTCCTAACCAATTAGGTGTTTCCTAATTTGGGATTTGCGATTTGGTAAGATGTCATCGTCGATGCATGTAAGTTCTACAAACAAATGTCCAGCGGGCGTAATCGCCCAACTATGGACCAGCGTGCTGGGATACGTTCCAAAACACCCTAAATGGAGCAGGCATGCATTAGGGGAGGTCTTTGTCTAGCAGAGGACTAATACGAGGTGATGATGATTAAACTCATTTTATTACGTTAGGTACCTAGTAGTACCGGGTAGTAGTTTATTTATTAAAAAAAATGTCTATTCTCGAAACACCATAAATCTTCATACATTATTTGCATATTCAAAGTATTCAACATTTTTTTATACTTAAATATACATGTACCTATATATTAATACCTACATAAGTACATTTGATATAGACCTTGCGCACATAGGAATTATAGGTCTTTTGGCGCGCCGAAACTTCAAATTTTTTAGTTTCATAAAAAGAATATTTCTGGCAATGATATGCCTATTTATTTCAGATTATTTCTGGCCGTAACTTGATAAGTAATTCAATGAAATGAATTTGTTGAATGCGAGATGTCAACCAGTGGACGTTAACGCTTACATATTAAATTTGTTTCTTTATTGAACCAATTCATAGTTTTTATTGAACCAATTCATAGTTTTTACAATTTTAAATTATGTAACCCTGGTAGGTACTAATTATAAACAAACTACTCGAAAACGACAAAACTATGCGACTTCGTTGACCAAGCGCGGTCAACCAGTGGTCCGCGTGGTGACAACCAATGGAAGCCGCGTTGAGGCGGTGCCGAGTGGGGGCTGAGTAACACTCTAATGTGCGTTGACCTTTAAGGGGAACAAGTGTTGACGCACGAGTAGTTAACTAGTTACAGATCATGCTTAGTCCCTCAACGACCTTGTTGATAATGTATTAGGTATGCTACGGGGAAAATTGTTTTTTATACAATGGTAAATAAACCTTAACTAGAGGCTTTGTATTTCAAGCGGCCTCAAAAAGTTTATTTCATACTGTCCTTTGGTTAAAATAAGAATAAGACTATATACGTCAACTGTACATTTATAACAAAGTTTGCACCTTGTTGTATTAGAAACTTTTATCTATTTTAGTAAGTATAACGCGTCTACCTTGGTTAGGCTATAATTTTATTTATTTCACGACCCGTCAGATATTAAACTATTCTGAAAAGTTTTTCAAACATAAAAGCGTATTTATAAGGATGTAAAACTATAACTAACAGTTTGGTGCATTAAACCTCACTACGTATCACCAAGGGGGAGGGGGCTTAAAAATTGCTAAAAAAGACCACGTGATTAATGGACGGCCCCTTAAGGGAGAGAACCTATGCTTTATTCAATAAAAAGACAAAACAAAGTATTAAAAATATGTTTAATGTCTTATAAGGTGTTGTACGGTACGATTAATATATATTTTACCTACTTTTTGACCGACTTCCCAAAAGAAGGAGCGTTAGATTTATTTTATATATGTAACCTCGTTGGTCCGCTGTTGGTGATCCGATTTAGTTAATTACTTTTTTTTAATAATAGTTATTAGCTGTCATATGTTCCATTTTTTTAAATAATTTTGTGATTAGTAGTTTAATAGATTTTGGATAAATAAAGAAATTTATAAAGACAAAAATCACAACCTCGTGTGATTAAATGGCAAACGCTGCGACGAAACGCAATTTATGTACAAAATGTTTACCTATATTATAAACAAGAATATGTCCGCATTTTAATAAAATATTTTAAAAACTGGTCTGGACTGGTTAAGTAACAAGTAAATAAATTTATAAGCATTTGGACTCATGCAAAAACTAACTAACCCAAAAAAAAAAAACAAATTGTCATATAACTCGACATATTCACACCTACAAAGTCCATTCTGAAGAGCCATAAAGTAATTACATTATATCGAGACCCACACTCTTTTAATCTTTTAATTAAAATGTATTGATTACTATCACACTGGCTTAACTTACCGGCTCATTACACCCGCGCGATATACAACACAACAAAAATGTTGCGTAATAAAGAACTAAAATGACAACCTTTTTTACCCTTTAAATTTGTCTAGCGTAATGTTATTATAAAATTTTAAATTAATTTATTAATTAAAGTCGTACCAGTGTATGTAGTTTTCATATTTATTGGGCCCAAGAAATATATTGGGCCCAAGAAATAATTCTAAAAACATTGTATTTGTTTATTATTTACTTTTATAAAATGACAATTTTTATTTATTTATAATAAGAAAATAAAGAACTATCAAAAATAATTAATAAAAATTATGAAAATAAGCAGACAATTTAGGCCTGTCAGTATATTTTCTAATTAATATTATCAAAATTCCGATTGCCTTGTGCAGCAAATTCATATGATGTTTATTTAGCCCTCGAATATATCATTGACCTATATTTTGATTAAACAGTAAAAAAAGATTGAACGGTGCATGGCAGCAAAAGTTGACGTACTTAAATATATCTAGTAGTACGTTTGCAATTTTTACTTTATTCTAGAATCTTAAAACAGACGCAAAAATATATTTCATTGGATGCTTTATTTACTTTACTTTTCTTAACTTAACAATCAAACTGTTAATTATTTCACATGATCTCGGAATTCAACACGTTTCTCAAAGGTTTTGAATGGTAAATTTTACGCATGAGTAAGTATATCCCCCCCTCCCCCCATTGGACCAGCGTAGTAGGATACGGTCCAAAAAAGAAAAAGCGGCATTAGGGAAGGCCTGAAGTGGACTAAAAGAGGATGCAGATGATGACGATGACTTATTATTTCGTTAGTTTTGTTTATGTTTGAAATGTAATAAAAACTCAAACGTAAAACGGTTTATATTTTTTATTCTGATAAATTTAGTGGGGACGACTATAGCGTGGATACCGTAGTTATTCAAGGGTCATTGAAGAATTTTATCGGCTCCCTAGGGCTAGGTTACTTTTCCCGCCCACTATTCAATGACACAGGGACGATCGTTCTGTCTGAATTCAGCTTTCGCCGACGACAGAAGTGCCACAAAACATTACATCTGCAATTTTTTTCATATATTCCAAACAGTTAATTTTCTCAACCAAACAATTATTTGTGCATCTGACTGCGACAGGTAAAAATAGAAGCTTTTGTTACACATTGGACGTGATATTGGTACTATTTTAAAATTATAGTGTGTTATTTTATTAGTTTCTTTTACCAAACAATAATTAATGCATAGCTTGATCTACCAAAAATTTTCAGGAATGACAACTACGTCCCTAGTGGCGTGGGCGTGTGCTTAAAAAGGTCGGAGATCGTGCGTTTGATTCCTGCGGGGAGTTAACAAATTTTCAATGTTGTTTCCTAGTTGGATGGGCTATTTTGGGCCGATCACTCAATTGTCTGAAAAGTATGATGAATCATGCGTCGGATGGGCATATAAAAAGTCGGTCCACCCATCAACCGGCATTGGACCAGCACGGTGGGATACGGCCCAAAACCCTCTAATGGATAGCGGTGTATTAGTGGAGGCCTATGTCCAGCAGTGGACTACCACAGGCTGATGATGATGATGATGAATATATTTTGTATCTAATTTATAGATGTTTTTAGAAGGAAAAGATTATAGCAAATCATATATTCTATATGATTTGCTATAAAAGCTATCGATTGAGTTAAGAGTTAACTTACACTTTCGCGCCATTAGAGTTGGACATAAGTCTTTGTTTATATAAATTCCAGGATCTATTTGGCTCTTGTGTAGACAAAAATAATGTTGTTTTTTTGCCAATTACAAAACATTAGGGTTTTAAAGTAGGAGGACTCCACAAAATTCGAAATTTGTAACATTCGGAATCCTCATTTCATTTGTAGGAGGAAATAAAATGCAGCCCTTTTTATGATATTTTCGTAGACTGTCCCGACTAATCTGTGATAAAGAGAACCTTGACCTTCTTAAATTGACCTAATTTTATTAAAATGTTTCAGAATGATTTCAAAATGGCGCCTTACACCGTTTTATCTTATGATCTTAATACTACTGCCGGAAGTTGCTGTTTATAACATCAGGAATAAGATGGAAGAAAGACCATTTCTTGATGAGAGGCAAATACAAGATTTATGTTCGTCATTGATCAATGCACACGTAAGGACATGTTTTATTAATGTAAATAATATAATCTTAATGTGGTCTAAGAAGAAATGAAATAGCTTCTTGATTGTAAAAAGAAATGCGTTGGAAAAATGAAACGGCGATGTTTCAAAACATTAACATTATCCGGCTAAAGACTAAATAAAGGCAATTGTCAAAGACAGGGCTTACACATTATCTCGAGTGAGCTAAATGTTACAAAATATTAAACCATAAAAGTACTTTGCGTGGGACTGCATGACGTGTTTTTTATTAATGCATTTCTAACGTGACTATCATAAACTTTAGTATTTTCTATAGAAATTTGGAAGATTGTAGGCTGTAAATATATATATTGTGTTAACTAGAACAAATAATAATGCTACATTTTATTAAAAGACGTGAATTGAACAATCACCTTTCTTACCTTTCTTTCCTTATTTAAAAATATTTATATTCATAATTATTTAAAAATATTTATGAATATAAATATTTTTAAATAATTATGAATATAAATATTTATGAATATAAATATTTTTAAATAATTATGATATTTATATTCATAAATATTTTTAAATAAGGATAATTAAGAGATTATTTCTCTTCAAAGTATTTTTAGTTACTGTTCAGACGCTTTAGTTAATGTCCATAGTCACAAGACATGTTAAAAGTTCGCATTAAAAAACTTTCTTTATCTAACAGATCCAAAATATTCAATCAGACTTCAGCGGATATAAGGAGGGTCCAAAGAGAATACTCTATGGAAACCGACACAACCTTAGACTCCAAGTACCAGATAAGAAAACGGAATGCTGATCTCATCAACTCCCTCCTGGCATTGCCAAAGTGGATGAATGAAGCCGGCCGTTAAACTGCAAATATTCATCACTGGTGAATTTGAAATTTATTATTCTAATAAAGAGCAAACCAGTAAAAGTTACAATTTTATTTATTTACAATTCCATATTACGATTGATAATATTTTTATCCTTTTAGATATCAATTAGCAAACGTTTATGCTTGCATCGTTTGAAATGTAAAAATTCGGCCGCGGTTGTCATGGCAATATTTGGCAGTTTTTACAGGAGGTCAGTGCTTATAAATTTTCTGATACCTGATGCCTCCATTTATCAGAGGGCAGTTTATCCTCTGGGTTTTGATAATTAGAGGCCAGCCAAGCTGATAACTCATAAAAATGGGAAAGACGCAAAAAGGAAAGTTGCAAATGTTGCACGTACTAAAATGTAAAAATCAATAAATTATTATAGTTTGGTTACATGGTCAATCGTAGAGTGTATTCTCCTTGAGCAGGATAGCGTTAACATCTAGAAAGTTATGTCCAAGCCCCTACTCACAAGAGCGTCTATTAAAACTAAATATTAACACAGGGTACAGGTAAAAATACGAAGATAATAATGTACTATAATTAATATTGCACTGCATACAATCTTCCTACACACTATCAATCAAATATTTGACATTTTGTCGTAGTATTGCTTGTCACTCAACTATCGGATTTATCGGTAATTGTACCTTTGGAATATTGCAATAGCTATCTTGTATTCTAATCGTTGTTGTCAGTGCTATGAATTTTTCATCCATACCAGTATACTAGGTTTCAGACGGGGCTTAATTAATTATTGTTACTTTTTTGTTAATAAAATAATAGAGAAAAAGGCAGAGGGATAAAGGGATTGTGTTAGTAGGTGCCATCCTCTTGGTAAATATTAGGCAACATTCAACTAAGCATCTATGTCCTGGAATAATTTTTGTAAATTAATAACAAACTGTTAATAGCGAGTAACAATAAATTTATTTTCTTAGTTAAAAACGTTTTTTATAGTGAAAAGTGAACGAGATCTTTTTAATCTATCACCGCTATATTGAATTCTCGTGCGATTTTCAACAATAAGGGCACCCGAATTTTTAGCGCCAATCGTGAGACATGACATATGACAAACATGTGAAATTTTAACAATAAAATATGACCGATTTCTAACAGCATATATCTGTTTTACGCAACATTAGTATGTAACAACGTGCTCTCCGTACGAAATAGCGTCGCGTTTTCTGCCACCGCATTTTAACTCTCTGATGTTTTTTAAGGTATTTATTTCAGCATAATGTCGTTTATGACACATTTTATGTATATAGAATTAAGTATTTTTTAATGCAATAACATTTATGTGAACTTGAAACGTATTGTCTTAGCTATGAATGTGCCTGATTGCAATTTTCATTAAAATGTTTATTGTGCGTTTTACTTAAAACAAAGATATATTCTGCCGCTGAGTTTAGTGTAAACCGATTGGAGCAGTAAAATTATGTAAAACATACTTAATGGCTATCTTTTACGGTTTTGGCAACGTTTTGTAATTTAATCGCACGAGGTTGTGATTTTTGGTGCTGTATTTTTTTTATTTCTCGAATATCTAATAAACTACTTATCACGAAATTATTTTAAAAAATGGGATCAATGGGAAGCTAATATATATAATTTAAAAAAGAATGAAGATAATCGAAGATCAGAGGAACGAGGTGACATATATTAAAAAAAAGGAAACCTCCTCTCCGAATTGAATACCTCCTTCTTTTGGGAAGTCAATAATCATAATCATCAGCCTGTGATAGTCCACTGCTAGACATAAGCCTCCCCTAATACACCCCTATCCATTAGAGGTTTTTTTGGACCGTATCCCACCACGCTGGTGCAATGCGGGTTGGTGGGGACCGACTTTTTACATGCCCATCTGACGCATATTTGTGATCTGACGTCCGAAGATCATTTTTTCAGATCGATTTTAGTCGAAGATGCCGACGATAATCTTAGCCATACGCGGCACTACACATTTCCTGCTTTGTTTGTTTTCGCTATTTCGTCATTTAGGCAGGCACTTACCTACTGGTCTTAGTGGGTCACGACACTCGGCTGAACTAAGATAGGTAAGAAATTAATTTATATTATAATTAATAAAATAGGTAAGAAAAAAGTGAAAAGTGAACAAGATCTAAATTTAATATTAATTTTCCAGTACGAGTTAATCGTTAATTTAAATATGAATTTGCTAACGCCTTCACAATTCAAAGTCAAGAAAATCATGTGAAACTTCAAATATAGATTGAGGTGTATGTGGTGGATCTTACAAAACAAAGAAACAATAAAATTCTTATATTAATTAAAATATTGGTGATAAACAAGCAACTTAAAGTTGAGCATTAAAATGTTTGCTACATACAACTAATGCATCGGTAATTTTTTGCGTGGAACGCATAGGCATAATAATTTTCCATATTTCCTAACATAAGGATGTTTAGGAAATCTGAAATTGAAAAAAAAATACAGAAAGGAATAAAAAATGTATAGGTATTTAAGATATTTGTTCTTGAACTAAGACTGTCCAAGTTATGCATGGGTACCGTAATTATTCACTGACAGACTATGTCTAAAACTATTCTTTCTCTCTCGCTTCCGCAAAACTCCACGACAAAATTTTCCCTATTTCAATTAAATTTTTTTAAAAATATCGCAAAATCCGTAAACACTCCGCCATTCACGTCCGAGTCGGCAATTTCAAGTGTGGATGTCAGGTCGGGTTTCTATATTTCATACCAATAAAAGAAAACCTATACGCCAATTGCAAACCTTTTGCATTCATAAGGCTTTCCCCGTAGCAGCAAATAATAATGCTTTAGCATGAAGGTTATAAATTGTTATTTATATTAAGAAACATTTTAGAAGTAAACAATTTTACTTCATTACATTTGGTACCTCAATCGCATATTTTTTACAAACAACTAAGGGATTGACATAAACGGATTAAATGTCTATGTATGTAATATAGTACATTAAGTATGAATGTCCATGTCGATTTGAATGACAGATTGAAAGGAACACAGCGTACACTAAGTGCCGTCTCACTCGCTTCATATTTATTTTGCGCGCAACGACCGTACAACCTTAGCATAAAGTTCGCGCATTCCTGTTGTACGTAGTACTTATTACTTCCATGATATAATTCAAATCAGGGAATATTTTTGTATTTTGCTAAATCTGCCTGTCACTTAAACGTGCAATGTTCAAACGTCAGCCTAGAGCTATTGGTCGTTACAAACCGCTAGTCATGGCTTTAAGATGGTCTTAATCAGATGGATATGCTAAAAAAATTGCAAATGTTTGTTCAGAAGGTTAGGGACACTTGCGGTTACTAAACTTATGCTTGGGTTAAACTGTTTCAATTGGAAGCTGACTCAATGTACTGAACTTTAGAAAATTGAAGAATACAGATAAGAAAAAGCCATACTTGCACCTAAGATTTAGTACAGATCTAAATCTAACTACATTAATGGTGCGTTCCATTAGACGATCTCGGCGTCCACACTCACGACCGCACATTTTCCGTTCCATTAGCATGTGAGCGTTGTGGTCGTAAGCTCAAGTAGAATGGATTATGTGTCGTTGTAAGCGTATAGGTAAAAAATAAAAATGGCGAATTAGTGAAAAGCAAAAAAATATATGGGAGGTAATTTTTAAATCTACTAAGTTTGAAATAAACTTAAATAATTATTAATGAAATGGATTTATATTGATAATAAATAAAAATATATTTTAACTTTTTACGTTATAGTTTTAATTAATACGTTTAATTCGTTAGTTAAAAGCAGTAGGTATAACGAATTACAAATTAAATAACGTACGAATTACGATCGTCTTTTGACCTTCTAAGTTTAAAAATGGCGACAATTACTCAAGACCATAACGACCCACCAATTTACATGGGGCGGCGTGACGTTCGCCATGACGTCATGAGCGACTGCCGCGACCATTAGCGACCGCGATCGATCGAGCGTTTTGAGCGGCCAATCGTCTAATGGAACGTACCATAAGATGTTTTTGAGAACATGCAAGAAAAAGAAATTTTATAAGATTTAGCTTTGTTGTGTAGTTTGCCGTTCCTAAAACTGCACAATGAAACACTCTAACTAAAATAAAAATACTGCCAAAATTAGACTGTAAATTGTAATGAAAAGTCGTAAATGAATATTAAAACGTTAATTTATCTGAGAATATATCATAATAATAAATTGTGTGATGTTTATTGTTTTAAACAATAAAAAAACATCTATTTTGACAGCGTCAGCGTGAACGTCATAGCTAAAAGCTATACTCAAAAGTAAAATAATTTCTATAGCAAGTCCCAAATAACGTCAGAAGTTGTTGAGAATAGGTAGAAAAACACCAAAAATTGTTATAAATTTAGATTTATTTTACAAATGCCTACTTCAATTCACTATTACATATTCCCTCTGAAATTGCATCGTCACTAGTTTCAGTTTTAAACAATTCAATCAAGTATGTTTGCATGTAATTAAAATATTTGCTGCATCACAAATGTTTAAATAATCCTTAACGGTAGTTTGATATATCATAGAAAAACAAGTATACAGTTTTATCCTTAAATAAACATATTGTATTATTTAAATCTCGAAGTGAAAATTCGTATATTGCTGTTATTAACATTAACCTTAGTTTTTTCCATTCTTATTGTACTGTGTTCTAAAAATAGTCTTCATTTCCCATAATCTACAGGTTATTATTACAGGCATGTAGAAATTACACATTTACTTAATAAAGTAATTATTTTGTTAAAATTGCAAAATAGAAATCACTATGTAAATGTTTATGAGTAATTAATTCCAATATGTTTTACTAATTTTAAGATTTAATTACAATTATCAACTTTGGGAAATAATAACAGACGAAGCCCCTTGGAATTCTGGGATGTTTTAATTTTAAAGGAATAATTTCTTATTAAGATTTACCCATAGTATCTTTACACTCTTTTGTAACTTCATATCTAAAGTTCCATTATTACTAACATTAAAAAGGCCTTGGTGAAATAAATTTAGGAGTAACAATTCAAAAATATATCTATAAAATATTTATAATTTATTGCTGAATTCTGATAATAATGCGGATAGTCTATATATTCATAGAATTTAACAGATATTTTCGTTTAACTGTTCTCAAACTACCTTGTAGTCAGTTCAATCAAGGATATATAGAAGTTGTATAAGTTCAACATGCTTACAACAAATTTATATACACAAGTCAAGGTATAACACCCTATAATCATATATGGACTACCAAAGTTAGACATACTCAATGTGACTTGTACACTACTTTTTATCTCACTGTACAAATTGGGCTTTTCTAAATTACTTGGTAATGAACTAATGCAATGGACATGCACGTCTTTTGTATTAAATTTTTTTTGGTTGATAAACTGTAGTACTGATCATCCGACTGTTAGCGGCCGCTTAGTCTCGGATGACTCTGGGGCTAACTTTCAGAACTTGAGGGAGAATCCCGGGGCGACGTTAAGAGAACGTGCGTGTAGTTGGAAGCCGAGCGCTTCATCGGAGTCGGCGCGCGCGTATTGGGCGTAGGCGGCGCCACCGGCGGGCGGCCGTGGGCTGTGCGTTGTGCGACGGTTGCCTTCAGACTTCGCCGGCCACGTTGGGAACATGGCGGGCTCGATCGCCACCGGTTGCTCCTGTGCAAGTTTATACAAATTAATCGATTGATACCCAATGTGAGGTCCAAGAAAAACTATTGCATTTTAACAAATCTAGTGACAGACATTTCCATGTTAATTTTTAAATATATTTGAGCATAAGAAAAGATTGAATTAGAAAACAAAGTTGATGAAGTGGTGATGTAAGCACACCATGGTTTTTAATTGTTTTACAGTACATGTATAACCAAGGCCTTCGTGGGCTTGGTTCTATATTATAAAAGAAATCCGTCTTTGTCTCAAGTACAGTTTGCATTTATAAAAACTTACGTTCACAAGTTACGAAATAAAATAAAATTTATAAGAAAAGCACAAATATAATTACTTTGAAATAAGCGTGTTCAAGAGCAGCATCGGCGGTCAATCTTCGAGCTGGGTTGTAAGTAAGGAATCCTTGTAGCAGCGACATGCCAGTTTCGGTAAGCAAGTCAGATCCTATTCGCTGCCGGAGACCACCGGGCGGGTGTTCGGCAAACGTCATCTTTTGTACTGCAGGCAGCTCATTATATCCTGGCCATAGTAACTCTGAAGGAGTACCAAGGTCCTACAAAGGATATAATATATGTATTTTATAATTCGTACCAAACATTATGTTTACTAAATTATCATTTAGAAATATTTATATAAATTATACCTTAAATATTCTATTCAACTGATCCACTTCAGATTTTCCTGGAAATAACGGATTCATTGATATAAATTCAGCAAATATGCAGCCAACGCTCCACATGTCTATGGGCGTTGAATATTCTTTGCAGCATAGCAGAAGTTCTGGTGCTCGATACCATAACGTCACTACAATGGGCGTGTATTGCCGAAGGGGAGAGCCATATTCTCTCGCCAGACCGAAGTCACCAACCTATAAAAGCGTAATAAATCATTAAAAATTTTCAAATAAAGATGTAATCAACTTTTATACATTTCGCCTAAAAAAATTAATTTAAATAAAAAAAAGGATTACCTTTAAAACACCCTTATGTGATAGTAAAAGATTGCTGGTCTTCAGATCTCTGTGTAATATCCAATTATCGTGAAGATGGTGAACAGCTTTTAACAACTGCGTCATAAGGCACTTAATTTCACCTGTAAAAGATAAATGAATATTCTGATTAAACACTGATTGTTGACTTCTGCAGTTAGACATTAATTAAAAATAAACACTAGAGTACAGTAGAAGCTCCTTGTTAGCATTTCCTTCAATCGAGTTGTCGGTATTCAAGGATAAAAACATTGCGGTCACAATTTATTATAATTTCTATACTAGTGTCAAAATATTTCCTTATTCGCGGTTGTAATCAGTACATAGTACTGTAATGAATATTCATTTGTACACGCCTCTCTGGACTCAAATAGACTTGAAAAAAAGTAAAATATAATGTTGTTACCAGTTTGCTTTGCGGCAAATTTATAAAACGCATCCCCCGCAAAGTAGCTTTTAGTATATAAGCAAAAGCCAAATAAAATATTCTAAGTCCTAACAAAGCCTAATTATCAATCTCAATTATCTTTAAATCGGCAAGCACTGTTATTGCTTAAACACTAATAGTTGTTATTTAATCCACCATACTAATCCCAACAATTTGAACGCTTCGGCTTCTGGCTCCATTTGTTGTTGACATAAGACTTAGTTTAAGGAAATTCCATCTTTTGATTGGCTTTGGTAGAGATAATTATTATTACATCATACAAAATTACACATCATTCAAAATAAAAAATGAAATGTGGAAACAGCAAGCTGTTGCTTACCGGGAAGGAACACTTGTTTTTTCCCTCTCATTGTCTCCATTAGACTCTTCAGGTCATGTTCAACATAGTCCATGACAATAAAGATCTTGTCCATATTGGAGCCGACCACTATCTCTCGCACCGTCACGATGTTCGGATGCTGGCCCTGTAACAAGCAAATAGATTGTGCGACACGTTAGAAATAAGCGTGCCTGTGACACGCGGTTTCTATTTCACATTTGCACATAAAAGTTCTGAAATCAAATAACAACGCCAAACTGCTCCATACACCGCCTGCTGTGGATAAATCAACTACTAGATATGATTCCCTATTATGACGATAATAGCACAAATGAATTTCAATAAAGCATACTCTGTAATTGACCACAAATGATTGTAATACAAAGATAGAAAAAATAATTAAAAACACAATTCAAATTAATTCTAATTGTTGTACAATTAAACCCAATAAATCAGTTATTGGTATAAAATCATTTATATAGGCTTTTAAATTATCGAGAACGAAAAATAATGCATATGATACCTGTTTATTGGAACAATGGAGGATATTATAGATATAGATAAAAAACTGATTTCTATAATATAAAAACTTTTTTGTGATATTCACATAGAAATGTATATGCCATATTATCTTTTCTTACAACAACTTAAATATTCGATTGTCTTTTTAATTATTTATGATTTATTTAAATATGATCAAGTTTTTGGTACTTACTATAATTTGAAACTTGTGTTAAAAAGTTATTAATGAATGAAATAATATCAAACCATGAAAAACAACTTCAAACAAACATATAACTTAATACTCTAAATAAAACGAACACAGATAGTTTTTCGATATCACCTGCTATAAAAGGAGAAAATTACGCTAACATTTTTTACACTTCTTGTCTTTTAGTAATCCCTAAAGTTATTAGCATTTATGCCTTTCCATACCACAATTTTTCAGATTTCAGGTAATATACAAATTGATCCAAAAAAATGTAGTAGGAAAATTCTAGCAATCTTATTAGCTATTTCATACTTCCATTATTATAATTGAATCATATAAACTTCGAATAACATTTGTGAGAAGGCGACACATATTTACAATAAAACACATCTGCACATATGACACAAAAATACTCTTATTAAATAAAGTTTTATTGTTGCTATTTTATAATAGCAACCCTCAGCAGTCTCCAAATTTTGTTTTTAATACAACACCTCTTAGTAACATAAATAAATCAACTAAGGCTATTTAACTAAACCTCCTGTAAATGTGTTACTTAGAATGTTATAAATAAGCAAAATTCAATGTGAGCATTTCAATAGTAATCTTCAAAAAAATTGTAGTGTACTTAATATATTAAATATTATATAAAGTTACATTAATATATAAATATTATATAAAGTTATAAAGTACAATAATATATTAAATTTAATCTACTAATAAGTTCCTTAATATAGGTAACTGCTTACAAAAAGCATTTTAGTAATATAAAATATCATGTCTGCAGTCTCTGGAACGTCATACTAACATTATAAATAAGAAATTGTGTGCAGATAAATAAACATATCATGAATTATACAAGTCAATACTAACAAAACAACAATTTAAAGAACAAAAATGTGTTGGTTTTATTGTCAGATCTTCATATTAAATTCAGTTAAACGCATATGCACTAGGAAACTCATCAACCATTATTTTCCTTACAATATGATTTTTATATAACCTGCTCAACATTGTAAGGTTTAAATCCTGCATATTTTCTAGCATTCAAAAAGATTTAAGATATTGAATGTAAGTTAAGGAAACATTAAAAGTAGCCAAAACATTATTGCTCTTATTGGTGAAAAACATTGGAGTGACAAACCTTTGGCTCAAACAAAACAATATTTAGTTTATTTAGGTATATTACATAAGTTATTCTTCCAGCAACAGTTTTCCAAATACCAAAAGTTACACACGCAACAATTTCAAATGTTATCTTTTAAATTATATGTTAGAAATTAAATAGTGTTTACTCTAAAATCTTAACAATTTAATAATAATTCAAATAATTTAATTGTCAAACACATAACACAATACTTGTACAAATACACTAGTACAAGTACAAATACTATATGTATACTACAAAAATAAATGTCAACCTCATATTGGCCAAATGTGAGGAGGCAATGGACTTTTAGTGAAAAAAACCAATTAGGCCACATATACTTCAGCACAATTAGCTTGACATTAATTTTTATGCATATAAATGTTGTGTTATTTGGCCTTGTACAGTTTTATAAACAATATTTATGTCAGAGAACTTGACTTAACTTTATATGTGAAGATTTGAGAGTGCATGATACAAAAACAATTTCAATGCAATTATCACATATAAAACTATTATTCAAATCTTTTATAAAAAAAACTTTTACGTATATAGTGATTTTATTACATATGCTAACACCAGGGGTTGACAAACTATCGATGCAGTCATTGTCATCCATTGCATGGCGTAAATCAAACATATAAAATATGACTATGCATAGTAATAAGTATAAAAATATATAGTGAGCACTTATTATCCTAAAAACAAGCTTGAAATTATATGGTAAGCTATAGTTTTGCCAAATTAGCCTTGAAATTTATAGGAACAAAGTAACCCATACCGAGAAAGCAGCATCAAATGTACAGTGGTGTTATTGGTCTGCTAATAAATCATTGATAAATAATGTCAATAAACTGAAAATAGGTACATTATACCGCCACCTAACATTAAATTTTAGAAAGTTTATTAGATTTCAATAAAAGTGTAGAAGACTAGGAGTAATCTGAATTTCTAGACAGAAAGTATTGAAATGCATCAAAAATATTAGCCAACAAAGAGATGGAATAAGCTTTAACAAAATCTAATGGTAAATTCCATCGTCGCCAAATCAGTCATTGAGTGACAATCAACTAATAACACCACTCGTATATGACGCAGCTTTGTTGCTATGGGTTACTATTTTACATAAACAGTTTAATTTGGCTAACTATGGCTGGGGCGCACTTAAATGACAATTTAAAAAAAATAAGGGGTCATTTAAGCAATCACTATTAGGAATGTGAACTAACAAGTTCAGAATGTAAATTGTAAAAAAGTTTTAGTGAATTTAGTAAATAAATTCTTTTGTAACAGAATAACATTATTGAGATATATGAGTGAGCAAAGTAAAAGCTGTGGTAAGTATAAGATAAAAAATATTTAAGTTGGATTGCAATTTGGCTCAACCCATTGTTATTTATGCACACATTATACATTTTTATAACTAGTTTATAATCTAAAAGTTCTTATGATAGCATACAAAAATAAATTAAAAAAGTTTCAGCATAATTTAAAATCAGACTTCAATGTGGGCGTATAGTTTTATAAGGTTAAAGATTTTAAGTATTGAATATCAAATTAATATGTCAACCCAAATATTCTTTATAAAATTCATAGGACTTTTGTACAAATAGCAGAATTTTTTTCATATTTCTAATAAAAAAATTCCTGTATTGTAATCAACTTAATCTTTACTTTTTTTTTAATAGATTATTCATTCTATTCAATGGAGATGAGTTTATAACTAAACCTAAGAGACCATTACTGTCAGAGCATTCCACACGCAGTTTTAAATTTAGGAACAGAATCATGGTAATATTTCACTACAAGTTTTTATATTGGTATTAATTTATCTCTTCATATATTTTTTGAATAATCATATATACTAATTTGGACTAAAGAAAAGCTACTTAAAAAGTATTATATAAGAGCAAGTATATTATATCAAAATGAGTCATGGTGTCCAACCATTGAGTTCCGTCTGCCAAATATAGAGGAGTAAGCAATATTCTGCCATTTCGAGAGTTACTTTTTTATTAGCTCCTATACAGCTTTAAAACATATTATTATTTTGTGACTGTAATATATGTCAACGCAGAATATAGACAAGTTGACATTTATAAATTTAAATTTGCTCAAAACTTAAAATAATTTTTAGAATGATTAAGAATTGATAATGATTAATAACTGATAAGTATACAAGATATCAACGATGATTATTTATTAAATTACCTTCTGTTATGGGCAATGGGACATTTTAAATCACTTACACACATTTTAAACCGAAAAAAGCATAAAAGCACTTATTTAACACCCTAATAATAGCCTCTACTGGCACTGAGAAAAATCCGAAAAAAAAAAAGATATTTAAAAGTGACGGCGAAAAATAGCCTTAGTGGCATAGTTTGAATTATATTATAGAATTTACATTCGGAATAAAACCATATAATTTATATTCTATGATGGTACAGGCTAAATTATTATTAAATGGCATTTTGGATCATTAACATGGCCCTACTTAGGCTTGCATATACCATATTCCTTTCAGGGTGGTATTAAATGCAATAAATCTTGAGTTACTTAAAAGTAGTGAAGGGAGAGAAAGAGGCCAACTAAAAGGGCTACATAAGCTTAAGAGAGCTAGACAAGCGAATTTTGAATTTGTCCTCAACATTGTGTTAACAGGGTGTGTGGAAATGTACTATTTACATACATCACCAAGGAAAAAAAGTTGGTACTGTGTGTGGCATAATATATCACACTTATAGCCAATACTCTCTCCACTCCCTGCGGTCAAAAGTAACAAATAATGAATCTATAGGGTTTATTCCTGCAAAATTCACATAAATACTATTACTAAGTGGACAAAAGTTGTTGACTAGCTTTAGAACTAACTTGTTGAAATAAACTTTGGGCAAAAGCACACTTATTATGATGCACCAGAAAGAAGAGAGACACCTGGTTGTTTATTGTTGAATTTAGCAAAAGAATTTAAAATACTGAAGCAAAATGACCAACTTTGTCACATTCAAAATTTAAACTAGATACCAATAAAATTTAAAAGGCAGCATGTAATTTTGCTTAACCACTTACTATGTATAAGAAAGAAATAAATCTGATGAGCCTGAAAAAGGTTGGAGAAATGAGTCTCTCTGAAACACTGGGGCCAAGGGACAATCTAAATAACAGGGACATCTTACCCCAATATTATTTGAAAGTCACATATCTAATTCATTCTTTAATGGATTTCTTAAATTTATTTAAATGCATTTTACTTTAATTTGTGTTGGTAAATATTTGATAAATATTTCTTACTTTCTAGCAATATCACAGCATTGTTACCACATATAAATTACTGGAGTGTAAGCCGAACACTATTTGCACTTATTGAAAATTTTATGATAATTTGTTAGTAAACATTTGGTATTTGGAATTTTATTTAAACACACATATTTTTGAAAATCACATAACTTCTGTGCATCACGCTTAACAGCAACAACTGAATTAATAACATTAGAGTATTGTAATTGATCACAACATTTTCTTAATTTGTATTATAAATAGCATTGTTATATGTAACATTTACCTCATATATGATGATAGCAGACATGTAGAAGTTTTAACATAATTGCATCGCCTTCTCAACAAATTTTTCGAAGTTTATATTTTATTTAGATGTACCATTATAAGAGGTGCTTTTCTATGCACATGATGGTCGTAAACAAAAGAAGTGGAAAGCATTGGATAATCAGTTCCCCTGGAATAAATCCCTTATAAGATACTTAGGCCCGCCCGTGTATCGGAGTTGTTAACCCTTGCAACAGGGTCACACCTCTAGCACAACCCTCTTCAGGTAAGAGGTGCTGGGCCTGTAGGAATAAAATACAAGGCATTAATAAATTGTATGCAACACACGAGCCATCGAGTGCTACACATCTCATGGCCCAGAGAAGCTAACATAAGTCAAGATAACAGAAATTTAGAAAACAATAGAGAAGTAATACCTTTAATTGTGAACACGGTTGCATTACGATGGCTCAAGTGAGCTTACTATAGATTATAAAAGGAGATTATGATCCTACCTTAAGCAAAGTATTGATCTCTCGTAGTGATGTGATTGGGAACCCCTCCTTTTCCTTCTCCATTTTTAAACGTTTCAATGCGACAATTTCTTCTGTTGTTTTATCGCGCGCTCTGTAAACAACTCCATATGTGCCCTCCTCTATTCTATTCAGACATTGAAACTCCTCAACTGATCGACATCCCTATAAAAGCAATTTTATTAGAAACACTGAAATAGATATTAGAGACATTTTCATAATGCATGGAAGAAAATATAAATACATGCAGACCAATAGGGAAGTAAAATAAAATTGCACTTTTTCATTCATTGTAAAATATTCAATACTGACTAAAAAACATTACATCCATTAACATATTTAATTACAACAATAATCAAGTACTTTGTCTTATCATCTATATCTCATATTTCTAGACAGTTTTCAATAAAGTACTGTTTTCACAGGTTTAACAAACCGTCACATGATAATCATTCAGGCAGCACTTTAAAGGTCTATTCCCGTGAAATCTTCAAAAATACAACCCAGAAATAAATGCAATGGTAATATTATGAATGGTATAGAGAAACACACGGTTACAATGGACATAAAATATTTAAAATTGTCTTTGCCATCTATAAAAGACGTTTATTGTTTGTCTTGCTAGGCAGATACTGTGTCTATTTAATATGCAAAATATTCAATCTTTAAAAATTTATTATTTAATGCAAATGCAGAACAGTTATTTGAGTGACTCTTAATAGGTCCTTACTTAATTATAATATATATACTATGGTGATTATAACTTCATAATTAAAACTTAATTCAAAATTACCTGTAAAGCAGGGAAATATGGTGGCAGCAAGTTGATGGCCTCTTCCTTTAATCGTAATTTTTCATCATCTTCCTGTTTTTCTTCTTCATTTGACACTTTTCCATTTTCGGCAGATGGTGGTGGTGAAAAAGAATAAGACCTGCTTCTACTTTTTGATCTTGACTGAGACCTGCAAATATTTTGCTTTAATAGTAAAATTCACACAGCATTTTTATACACTGTGATAATTAGCTTAACTCTTATATGTATAGAAAATTTAGACTTTGAATAAACTAAACTTATGTCAGCATGAATAGTATGAGAGTGCGTTATGTTGAACCGCAGTCATTATCAATCCATATGCACAGCCCATAAAGATTGATAATGACTAGAGATAACCTTTAAAAAATTATTTATTACCATTTCCTTAAAGGGATAAATTATAGGTCACAATAGTAACAAACCAATCATTCATGATTTATTAGAAATCAAGAATAACACACAACACATACCTCCTGGATCCGTGAGATGATGGACTTCTGTGTACAGATTTGGGCGATGGTGATTTGGATTTGGATTTAGAATTTAACCTAGGCTTAGATTCAACTTCTTTCTCATTCTCCTCCTGTTCTTCTTTCTCAGATTTTTCAGGATTCCCATTGTCATCCTCAGATTTGGAATCTGCTTCGGAGTCAGAGTCGGTCGAGCTACCTTCGTCAGTTTCAGTATTAGAATGTTCACCTAAAACAAATATTATTTTAATTATTAGTACTCATCAAATGCAAAACTACATGCCTATGGATCATATCTATATATATCATACAATAATTATATGCAACTGCCTTCTAATCATCAGTTCACATTAAGCAATTTCACAGGTTATTTTTTATCCATGGGGTTGTAGTCTGATAGCATAGATATTAAAGTTTTATTATGGTGCATGTAAGTTTGAAAGTAGTTTGTAAAGCCATTATTACCAAAAAGCAGTAGGGGACTAAGCAGTCTTCTGATATTAAGCAGCATTGAGGCCAGGGTAACCAAAAAGTGAACAAATGTAGCAGCAGATTTATAGAGTCTTACCTTGGATCTCTAATAGGTAGGACATATTATTAACCATTATGTAAACTTTCTACCAGTATCATCACGTTAGCCAAGGATAAAAAATACTTTAAGATATATTGCATATCAGGCAGATTGCTTTCTTTGTAAAAGTAAAAAAAAAGTTACCTTCTTCTGGTTCTGAATGAACGGAGTCACTCTTCATTTCTATATCACTTGCATCAGATACAGTAACAACAGAGTCATAGTTGGGGGAACTCTTTTTCTTCTTGTTATTGCTATCATCTGGTGAAACTGATCGTTTCTTGCCACGGCGACGCCGCTCCTCCCGACGAGCTTCTAATTCATTCCTAGACTCATGTTTACGTTTTTCCATTTCCCTTTCTACAAAAAATTTACATTTAAAGTATAAGATTTTACACATTTAATAATAATCACTACTTAAAAGCTTTGTTTGTATGTATAAAGTATTACAACAATGTAAAAAGTTTTCCATTCATGTCTTAAAAATAGATAAATAAACTAACCTGCTTCAAGCAATCTTTTCCTTCTTTCATGCTGATGCCTATCTAATGAAGATGAATGTCTATGCCTGTCTTCAGATTTTGATTCCTTTTCCGTATAATCTGAAAGCTTTTTAACATCTTGAGTATGTAACTCTTTAGATATCCTTTTACTAAGTAACCTAGTCCTTAAGTCTTCAAGCTCCTTATCACCAGAAGTTCTATCTCTATTCTCTTTTTCGTAATTAGGTCTACTTTCCTCCGCTAATAATCTTAACCTAGATTCGATTCTGTCCGATTCTATTCTTCTCCTATCACTGTCTGAATATTTTGTTTGCCTATCCCGGTTCACAAACATTTCTCGATCTCTTTGCACATCTTTTTCTCTGTAGACGTCTCTTGTACGAGCTGCTTCACGGAATGAACTATTGTCTCTATAAACTTCCTTTTCTCTGTAATGTTCTCTATCCCTAAATGTATCCTTTTCCCTGTACCCCTCCTTTTCTCTATACAGTTCCCTCTCGCGATATAATTCTCTGTCCCTCATATCTTTTTCACGGTAAGCTTCTTTCTCCCTGTAGTATTGCTTCTCCCTATAATATTCTTTCATCTCCTCCCGCTCTAAATTTTTGGTAGCTTCACCACGTTTCGTTTTCTCCGACTTTTCTCGTTCCCTACAATATTTGACCAAATTTTGCATTTATAACAAATAAATCAAAACAACGTGTACTATCATTTCGTAAACTATATTTAAAAAAGAATTTTACCTGTAAAAATGTTTTTTTTCCTTACGAGCGACTTCTTTGTATCTCTCCTTTCCTGAACGTTTGTGACTTCTTTTCTCTCTGTGCGAAGTTCGGATCACGGCTTGAGGTGGTTTGATTACTAATGAGTCAGCATTGTCTCTGTCTTCGTCAGATAGGCTAGTAAATAAGCAAAACTATAAAGTAAGCATCGAATATTATATTATGTTATAACAGTACAAAAATAGAGATACTAGTATTTCAAAATTGATTTATGCCAACCTGAAATCCATTTCATCATGTATAGGACTGCGTGCTAATTCTCCGTCCTCGCTTTGATCGTCATCGTAATTACTCATAGTAGTTTACGACGTTCTATAATAAAGCTAACACAATTAAAATAAAGAAGTAACTATAAAATATTGTTAAGTCTTTAAAAATAAAGAAAACAGTAAATCTCAAAAAGTTTTCTTAACTTTGAATCATGAAACGCAACTACACTGGACTTAAGAGATACTAGAACGCCATTTTGTTATTGAGTTGACGCAACGACATTGCAACGCATGCACAGTATAAAAAAATGTGAAACAGGAAAAGATTTCTTTATAATATTATACCTTTTATATTTTTCTCATTATATCTTACTTATTACAATTTCAACTTTTTATAATTATTGCATATCAATTAAATTTATTGTTAGAAAAAAGGAACCTAAGGATTACCAATGGAACACTAAAATAAAAATATTAATCAATATTTTTCTAAATGTATAGTATTCTATTTACTTATGTATAGTTATTTGTAGTTTTATATACATGTTTTACAGGCCTCTTTTTAAATAAAAAACAATTTGTGTTAGCGTCCAAGTATCATCATCATCATCATCATCATCATCAGCCTGTATTCGTCCACTGCTGGACATAGGCCTCCTAATGCACGCCACCGCTTCCGATCTTCGGCTATTCTCATCCAGCCCACAGCGGCCGCTTGTGAAGGTCGTCACTCCATCTTGCCGTAGGGCGTTATAAACTACGTTTGCCGAGCCTAGGTCTCCACTCCAGAATTTTCCGAATCCAGCGGTTGCAGTTCTGCGGCTTATATAGACGGCCCATCTGCCACTTCAGCTTACTTAATCCGGTGGGCTATTTCGGTGATTTTGGTTCTCTGTCGGATAACGACATTTCTGATGCAGTCCTTCAGAGATACTCGAGCATAGCCTCTCCATAGCTCGCTGAGCGACTTTAAATTTGTGGACCAGTCGAACCGTAAGTGTCCAAGTCTCGGCACCGTAGGTCAAAACGGTAGGACGCACTGATCGAAGACTTTCGATTTGAGGCTTTGTGGGATGGGTGACGAAAAAATAAGGCGTCCAAGTATAGCACATAATAATTTAATGATTTGTCCAAGGAAGTGGAATTTCTTCCCCTGTCTATCATTTTATTGCAGTTATAGCAGCTGTTGAACATTGTTTTGTTCTATCATGATTTGTTGTTATTGAGGTTTATTTTTGTGCATTAAATTTTAATTTAATTTTGTCAACGTTTATTTTCTCAAACATTCATATAACATTTTTACTAAACCATCATTTGATTAGGTATTCACTCTTTCTGTGTGAAATAACTCTTTTTATGTAAAATAATTATGGATGTGGTAACTATTCAGTCGTTACAAATTTTGACATGGGCAGCACTACAAGCAAGTCGTCCGAATCAAAATGACGGATACATGACGGATGTCGTAAAGACAGAAGTAAATAATGTATGTAAGTTGGTACGTAATTGAAAGTAATACTTCTCATTATTTAATTGGGTGTAATTGTAAGAAAGTGGTCAAAATACATAACGTTAAAGGAAACAAAAGCGAAACATGGTATGTATAACAGTTGTGTTTATTTTGGTATGTCTCATTGTACTTGAATTATGTTTAAAGTTTATTTTAAACTTTCTTGTTTTAATACATTACAAATCGAGGGAATAATTTTTAAAGTTTGTAGTAATGACAAATTACTTTCCAACACGCTCTGAATAAATAAACAGTTGTTAGCTATTAAATTAAATTGATGTATTCTTACTTTGTTCCGCCCATCAGTTGTCGTATGTTATTGTTATTATTTATTTTATATTGATGTTATTCTTATGTCCTTAAATTAATAAGGGTGTGTTCATTTTAACTGCCTTCGTGGTCCAGTGCTATTGGCCCTTACTTTTTAAACCAAAGGTTGTGGGTTCAAATCCCGTGGGGAAAACTATTTGTGTTATCATTGTTTTCTGGTTGGTTAGGAAAATTTGGGCCGATCTCCTAATTGTCTGAGAAGTAAGATGATCCATGCATGGGATGGGCATGTAAAAAGTTGGTTCCCCCACCATCCCGCATTGGACCATGTGGTGGGATATGGTCCAAAAACCCTGTTATGGAGATGGCATGCATTTGGGAAAGCCTATGTCCAACAGTGGACTAACACAGGCTGATGATGATTATTTATTATAATTATAAACAATCAAAAGGATCTCATATAAACTATAAAACAAACTTTAACAGTACAAATTATGTATCAGAGTACTATTTATTTACAGAATAGTAAAATTTTAAACACCCTGACTAATGCTATTGACAGTAGAGAAGAACTTAAAAAGAGAGTGGGGACCGGAAACCAGTGTTTGCAAGAATTACAATTATGTGTTGAAAAATGTAAAAACCGTTTTGGTGGAAAGCCTGAACTCGCTACAGAAGATGATTTAAGGTATCTGTTTGGTTTTCGTAAAATTACATATGCACATTATTGTCCTACTGTACTTGAAGCAAAACTTAAAGCATTCTATTCTCTAGACAGTGGTCAAATTATTATTTTCATGGGATTTGCCATCATTGAAAGAAGTAAACTTTTTATATATACCCATTTTATCAATTCTAAATATGATTTGCTACATGTTTAGTTTAATTTTTTAATTATGATGGCATATTTATCCTTTTTCTCATATGTTGCTTTCTTGTTTTAATTTACGGTACTATTTTTAGGATTGTTCAAGTATGTGAAAAATGGGAAAAAGTACTAAGTCATGGAATTAGGACAAATTTATCAAATTCAACAATACAGAGTCTAGTTTCAGCTGGCTTAAGTTTTACTTTTAATATTATCAATGTAGGTAAGTAATCAATAATATTTAAATTTCATAAAAATTTTCAGTTGAGATTTATAAATTGCTATACATTAATTGATATTCTATTTTATTTCACCAGGTAATTCTCTTTGGAGTTATACATGCCTACACTTAACGAAACATGAAAAGGAAAGATTTAAAATATTGTCTAATATTAATACACCTTTAGGTTATTTTAGAGCTTTTATAAGAGCATCCATTAATGAGCGATCCTTAGAGAGGTAAGGAACAAACGATTTTTTTTATATTATCTCAATTATTATGCTCTGAGTAACATTTTTTTCATCTCAGTTGTACTAAATGTTTATTGATTGTAGACAAAAGTATTTTACAATTTGTTACCTTAACTTGGTTACTACTGTTATTGTTACTTTATATTTTTATCATTGTTTCATATTCTTTAATAGATATTTAGAAAGTTGGATAACTCATGGGCTTATATCAGAATATTATGAAGAAGGTTCTTTTGTCAGATCAAGTGAAGCACGACTTCTTCAGGAAATGGCTGCAGGTATTTATGAATAAGGCATGAAATTCATGTTAATGTTTATGTGACATTTTTATAAGTGGATTCTAAATATAATTGTTGAGTGATCAACAATTTGGTAACATTTTATCTCTAATAGTTTTAAAAAAATGAGGTCACTTTGTTGATATGTAAATAATGTGGTACTGCTTTGATGTAACAAACATTCTTCACAGTAAATCTATGTCTAATTGGTTTTTTATATAGTTTTCAGTATATTTTAAAATGTCATTAATTCTCAATTACTGGTTGTTTTAGGTTTATCAACAATCTTGTTTGCTTTATCAATTGACAGGGCAGAATTGAATGATTCACTACAAGCAAATCAAATGACTAAATCAGAACTGGTTATACCATTGCCCACACCGGTAAAAGCTTCCAACAATATAAAGAGAAAACCTCTGAGACAAGTTATATCATTTGACAAAGAGAAGAGCAATCAAAAAACGGTTAAGAAGACTTTAGAACCCATTGATCCTGCATCTAACTCATTATGGAACAGTGCTCCACCCACTTGTCTTAATTCGCCTGATCCCATTATAGTACCTCAGATATCTTCGACAAGTGAGCCTACAAGCTCTGAATATAAAAGTGGGAAACGTCACTTCTTTCCGGACAGTGTAAAAGGCCTGGATAGCCCTTCCCAAATTCTCTCCAAGCTCTCTGAATGTGCTAAAGAAATATTCTCCTCTTCAAGTAGTATTGATAGAAATAATTTGGGTAAAGAAGACAATGTCTCCGATATAAGTGTCAATGGCTTAAAATTTTACGAAAGCGATAGCGAAGAGATTGCGGGCAGCATAGACGGCAGCACTTCCTGCTTGGAGCTATGTTTTACGGAGGATGAGGGTGTTGTTGACGAGAAAAAGGTTAGCTCGGTTCTAGAAAGTAGAGAAAGAGAGTTTTTAGATTTGCAAATGAAATTCAATCAGATGGAAATTAAGAGTAAAGAAAAGGTACAGAAGCTCGAAAATGTTGTTTTGGATCTTAAAAAGTAAGTGGATATATGGTTTTGAAGTCAATGGTATGGATAGTTTAAAAAAAATGTTTATATTGAAAATGTTCTATTTTGTTTTGTATTAGGGAAAACGAAAGGTTAAAAGATCAGTTAAGAAAATATATGTCTGCTGTTGAAATGGGAATAGCTTTTGAAAATGGTAGTGAGCATGAAGAGGAGATAAATTCATATGAAAGAAAACTTGTCCAAGTATGTATCATCATTTTTAAATAGTAATTCTAATTAATGAATAAAGTTGTTACATATATGGTACGGTTATTTTACAATAGGAAGCAGTTTTTTGCATTTTATTGCATTTTTAGGTTGCGGAAATGCATGCAGAACTAATGGAGTTCAACGATCATTTACAAAGAAGGTTACAGGATTATGAGAATGGCTCAGCACTTGAGATTTTAGATTATCCTGAATGCAATGTAAAGGTTTATTTGCCATCTACCTTTCTTGTCGGTAAAAGGACGCGTTCATACCATGTCTATCAGGTTAATATGTTGTTTTTTTTGTGACTTTTTCTTTAATTTTTTATATATTAAGTGCAAAATAAAAATATTACATAATATGAACCTAGTTATTAGTAAAATTTCGTAAACAAAGACCTAGAAAAAAAAATATTTTACAAAAATTTTGGATGTTTCTAAATTTATTTTACGTGTGTAATTTTTAATCTATTATTTTAAAAATTTTGTTTGAAAATATTTCTTCCCTTAAACAAATTAATACTATGGTCACTTTGCAGATATTTCTAAAAATTGGTCAAGAGGAATGGAATGTTTACCATAGGTATGCCAAATTCCATGAGCTTCATTCACAATTAAAGAAGTGCCACCCAGATATTGCAAATTACAAATTTCCACCAAAGAAGACGCTCAGGAAACGGGTAAATATTTTTGAACTGCAATAATTTATAAGGCGTCGAGCGGGACACGTTTATCTGATAAAGAACGGAATGTAAGACTGCTATATTACATTTCAGCGACCCCCACTGTTGCGCCAAAGGGTGTGGGTTCGATTCCCACCCGGGAAAAAATATTGTGTGACGAACATAGTGTTTTTCTCGTGTCTGGGTGTTTATAAGTTTATATCTACATAATATGTATTTATTTACAATAGAAAAGTAAGTTTATGTATTTATCAGTTATCTAGTTACCATAGTACAAGCTTTGCTTAGATTGGGACTGATGATGTTGTGTTATTCGTCCAAAATAATATTATTATTTAATTTACTGGTTACAATAGTTACGGTGCCCTTAAAACCGGAGGCAACAGTGCTTATACACCATTGGTTGGCGGCAAAAATGGACATTGCTGTGGAATATAAGACGGTTCCCTGTGAAAAGGAGACCTTAAACATAAATTTTATTTCTTCTAGTACTTTAGTGATACTTAACTTCAAAAGTGTAAAATTTATATAGTTTATTTATTATAGTTTAGATCTATAGTTGGCAATTGTTCATTCATTGTGAACTGCTTTAATATCTATCTTTGTAAGCCAATTCACTTTTAATTAGGGTGACTTAAAATATATGATCAGAGAAATTCTCTTTACATAGATATAATTCTTTTTCGTCATTTCAACTTTATAAAAAACTTTAATTTAGTTATAAGGAATATCATGTTATATAATAGTGATGTATAATTTTAATAAAATTATCTATTTTAGTATGTAATGTTACTTTTTTTTGAAGTGGTAACTCCCACAACAAAGTATTATATTACTTTTTACATTACACCCGCTTTTTATGCTTACCGATTCTCGGTCAAAGTTTCAGCCTTGAAAGGAACTACGTCGAACTAGTAAATTGTAAATAGTATTAAAAAAATAATTAAGCGTTAATGTAACAGCTGTCTGTTTAATTTAAGCACTAGCTTTTCGAATAACGTTTTATATTTCATAAAACCTTTACATTTTAGTATTGATAGTGACAGTTCTATTTGTCCTTTTGGAGCTAAAATATAATAAATTATTTACTCAGTCATTACACAATTTACAGGGCCTTGATACTTTGAGAGGTGGTCGATTACCCTTTTTCGGGGGACCGTCTGTGGCGGAAGCAGCAGTGTGAAAACACTACTGCGTTTCGTTTTCAAGAGTACAGTAGCCAGCATATTTGCTAGGTCATCGAGACTTAACATTCTATGTCTGACAGTGGGTAGCACGTTGGTGATACCCCTCGTATTGCCAATGGCAATGGGCGTTGGTGTCCACTTTCGATCAGGTGGTCCGACTGCTCGTCGGCCTTCGTAGTGAATAAAAAAAACCAAAGCGAAGGTTGTATATAACAGACTAGGATGAGAGAATCTCGTAAAGCAACTTAATTGATTATTTGTTCCATTTGTTTTTATTAATTCGCATTTCAATGTATAAAATAGTAATTTAAAAAACTTTTTGTATAGGACTCGCATTTAGTGGAACAGCGACGAATCGCCCTCCAAGCGTACCTTCGTCACATACTGCTGGTGTTACCAGAGCTTCGAGAGTGTACCAGTAAAGCGCAACTCATAACACTATTGCCGTTCTTTGGGTAAATTATTCGAATGTTCTGTACTTATCCGTAATACCTTTAGATGCCACCGCTTTTCCGAGCTATTAATAAAAATTACTTTACAATGTCATAAAAACTGGCATCTGAGCTCCGCAATTAAGAGGGTTAACTGCATTGTAAGAATTAATTCTCTATGATATCGTATAACGACTGCCAAAGATGGGCTTGACAACTGGGAACGGCTTTTACTTGCCCATCCGACACGTGGATCATCTTTGTTTTCAGATAATTTGGTGATCGGCTCATAATGTCCTAACCAACCAGAAAACAACGATAACCCTTTTATAAATTAAGGGCCTAAATGGGGAAGGCCAGGGGATTAAAAGGTGTATATTTTAATAATAGAAAATAATAGAACTAGGCGATCATTTGTTTTAATTATACTTATAATATTGCTTTGAGAATTTTTTCATGTACCACAGTTTAGTTTTTTAAGTATTTACCAATGAATTATTATCTTTTTCAGGATGTCATCAACGGTAAAGGAAAACGGTCTAACACATACGCTGGACCACCATTCAAACGAATCTATATCAACTTATGATGGTCTGTGATAATCACACCAAACATGTGTGCACTTGATAAAATGGATAATAACTATTAAAGCAACGCAATAAAAGGCAAATAGATAATTTAAATAAGGCGTCATCTACTTTAGGTACAGAATTTAGTTGTTTATTATAAAAAATAAAATTACTATTACGAGATGATCGGAAGCCACCGCAAGTTAAAACGTAAAATCATAAAAATACAGCCGTTGACCCTTTTCAAAGATTAGAATTTTAAGGTACTGTAAATATTAAAATAATGTATTATAAACCAACTCCATATTATGATTTGGGTTATATTTAATTACCCTTATGAGCAAGGCGTCTTTAAGAGGGTCTTCCATCTATAATCGAGTTAAATGACGGTTTGAATTGACGTAAAAATTATAATATGATGTAAAAAGCGTAACCCATAGCAACGTTATAACGCCATACCGCCATGATGATGGATCGAACTATAAATTGTACATAATTAGTCAAACTTTGAGCAACAATGCAAATAACTACACGATCCGTATAATGCTTTACATGATTTATTTATTTTCTTATCTTATTTTACAAGTGTTTTATTTAGACGGCATAGATTGAGTTAAGTTTGATACTAATGGAAGCATATATTATTCATTTATTTAAACTTTTTGCACACAAGAAATATAAAATACAAGGGGCAATGCGTGGATTCTAAAGTTAATCTTAGGAATGATATGACAGGTTCAATTAAAATGTAAGAATTAGACGATGCTAATCATATTTACTATAGTATTATAAATATTTTATTATTAGCATAAGTCTCAAATTCTATATTTTATAAAATATCGCCTATTGTATGTAAAGTTAAAGAAAATAATGCGTCGCTCTAATAGGTTTCAGAATGTCTCGTAATGATTAATAAAAGTAATGAGCGCTTTATCGTATGCAACGATCTTGTTATAAGCATTCACTACTCAACTAAGGAGGTCAACGGACTTTTGTAAAGGTCACTTTTGAAAAATGTACGGAATTAAAAGGCATTTAACAAAATCTGAAGTTTTTTAAAATTTAGAAGAATAATAGAAAGAAAGAATCTACGATACTAAATCTAAATTGTAACAATTGCTAATTAAACGAGACTAAAATAACTTTCTAGTTCCGAACCAGTGCTTATTATTGACTTATAACTGCCTCTATAGCGTAGTGGCTTGCTCATTAAAACCGGTGATGGTGGGTTCGAATCCCGCAAGGACTTTGATTCCCAATTGGTTATCAAATGTGGTCTGGTCACCTGATTGCCTGTAAAATACGATGCTCTATGCGTCCGAGGCGCATGTTCTAATGTCCCTTATAGCCATATCTTGACTATAAGGGACTTCTAATACAATAATGATTATTACAGATTTGTCCTTATTTAACTTACAGGAACACAAAATAAATAAAGAGTATTCCTAGATATTTTATTCCTGGAAAATAAAGCAATATTGTCATCTGTTCATAGTTTTCCTATTTGTATGGATGCTGTTAATGTACGTAGATACGCTACTCGTACCTATTATTTATTTATGATTCCGTAATTGTATCTGTGATATCAATTAGTCATTGTAAAAATCTCTAGAACTTGTGTTCATCGCATTAACACGAATTCTTTACGATAAAATTATGATGAAGTAAAAGTTATTTATGTGTACATTAAAATTTCGAAAAAGACGATATGTGTATTTAACTATTTTATTATAAATAAAACAAATGAGTAGATTACATTCAATTGCAGCAATATTTTGAAATGTATAACAACAATAAGTTTCCTTGGTTAAAAAATTATTTCATTTTTAACTGTGAATATTAGAAAATTAAAATTAAACATTTCATTGTTTGTATCCTTACTGCGTCTGCTACTTTCGATATTTGCTTTTATTTTAAATATTTGTTTAGGTTCATAGCGATGTACAATGAATTAAATTCCTATTTTTTAATTATATACATACAAATCAAATTAAAACAAGCGTATATAGAAACAATAAGCGGCTTTTTTTCATTAAAAGAATCAGATGTGGAAATGAAGTAGGTCCATTTCATATCACAAGAACAGCCTTAAATTATAGCTTTAGTCTGGATGAGAAAAGTAGTTTGTGACACTTTTTTAGCACGTAGACCCGTAGAGGTATAAAATATTGTCATAGAATCTAATTTATATTGAAAATTATAATTTAATAAAAATAATTGTTATATGTGTACATTTAATGGTTGAACAAATTATTTAATAAATTAACAATAAACTGCAGATAATTTTTTCTTTTATTATTTCTCCTGTTTAATGTATTTGTGTGATTAGCTTTAAATTACCGTTATTATATTTTAAAAAAATCAGCTAGCTTAAAAAGCTTTGTAGTAAAAATTTAAATATTGTTTTGTCATCTTTGTTTTTGTATATCCAAATAAACGATAATTTTTATTTTTTTATTGACAAAAATATTAAAAAAAAACCCACTGTTAATAAATAAAATAAGACACGGTTATATTATATGGTTTATTTTAGACTCATTTTAAAAGACTTAATAATTGTTAAATTTTGAAAGGTTAAAAAAATAGTTAATAATTAGGTTCATAAATAATTGTATTATTCTGTAGGGATTGCTACTTCTTGGTGGCGAAGCTTATAAGGAATCCCAGGAATTCTTATCGTCAGCGACACGCTGAGGCAGCACCGCCTTAATGATAAACGGATGTTTAAGTCCAGTGTGCCTACATCGTTCTATTTCGTATTTGCGGTTAAATATTGTGAAAATTGCGAGTCCACTAGCAACATCACATCTCACTTTACGATGAAATATAATTTCTTTACGGGTCTTTACTGGTAGCTAGAACTACTTCTTAAACAAGAACTTAAGACGTCTCTTGCTAACATTGTTTCAAATGTGGTTGTGTTAAAAATGATTTCAACAATCAGCGTAAATTTAATTCTATCAAGAAATACAAATTGTTGACACACATCGTCGCAATAAATGTTTGAGTCGTTTAAATTTTTACAGCTAAGCTTATTCGCCAAGCAACCTAGTAAACTTAGTGTAATCTGTCGTATTGTACATCGTCCCGTTCATATTAATGATGGTTAATATTTTTGGAAGAATTTACTTCTTTAAGCACTAAGAAATGCAGTTTGATTATACAAGTGTGCTCTCAGCTCTTAAGACTTAGGATGTTTTCTCCTCACCTAGTGATGGCTATTGCTCATATAACAGTAATGATTTTACACTAATGCTTGATGACAGAAAGAGACCGCAGTAGCACTTTCCTTGTGGGTTAGGGATGTGCAAATGAAAAAATATATCGATATTTGATATATCTTTATTATTTTAAAGTATCGATATATATCGTGTAACAATATCGATATTTTGATATATCGATATAAATAGAAATATTTGCACATTGTCAAAGTATAGTGTAGTAGGTATCGAAAATTAAATACGAATTGGATTCTGCTTGTCAAAGTGTTGGTGTAAACACGTTGTAGGGAGATTCTTAACTTTATTTTTGCTTTTTGCGTTGGAAATCTAAATGTTTGTATTGTTTTTGTTTGGTGTTGGTCTCTGTTTTATGTGGTAAGTGTTTATTATTTCTTCCTCGTTGTGTTTTTATTAAAAAGAAAACATGGACGAAGAGAAGCCTCCGGATGGAGGCGGCGGTATTCCACCTGATATTAACATTTCATCAAATGTCCCTTCCTCCCAAACAGATGTAAAATCGAATTCAAATCGTAAACGTCCGGCTGAAAGCCACGAGTTAGTTGACAATAAAAAATCGTTCCACCCTCAACTTCATATCAACTAACCTACTGCAAAAAGGATTTGAAAACGACTCAAAACTGATGTATACTGAACTAGACAAGGGTCCATTCATTGTTCATATTGTTAGATCTGCTCCAGACCTATCTGCTGGTCAATCCATTCGTCTGCTTAAATTTGCCCAACTAATACACAAGTCTAATGTCTCTGGTATTTCTCAGGGAGGCATAAAAGCACTGGGGAGAAATAGAATGGCAGTAGAATTTAAAACATATTTGGATGCAAATAGTTTCTTAGCTCATAACTTTCTAGCTAGTAATAATTTCACTGCTACTATCCCCAGATTTAGCATAAGTCGCATGGGTGTAGTAAAGAGCATTCCCACCGACTGGACTCTAGAAGAGTTAGTTGAAAATATTAAAACCCCGCCCAATTGTGGTGAGGTAGTCAGAGCCCGCCGCCTAAATACAAAAGTCCGTTCTGATGATAAATCAACTTGGGTCCCATCAACTACTGTTGTATTAACTTTTTCTGGTCAAACCCTTCCAGAAAAAGTATTTTGTTATTACAGCTCCCTTCCAGTTTTTACCTATATACTTCCCACCATCCAATGCAGAAACTGCTGCAGATTTGGACACATTTCTTCCCAGTGTCGATCCCAGCCTCGCTGCTATTGCTGTGGTCAGGGACATTCTGGGGACAGTTGTACCAACTCTTAACCTGTACTTTGCCTGTTATGTAATGGTAACCAAAAGACAACTGATTTTAAATGTCCAGAACATGAGAGACCTTAATTGATTTCTGCAATTAAGGTCGTTATGTAGCAAGAAAGTGTAAGCTACTCCGAGGCTGCTCTGCGTTTTCCTCTTCCCAAACGTTCCTACTCTGATAAAACCACTTCCTACTAAACTAAACCCTCCTCATGTAACTCCCTAAACCAATCCACATCCCCATCTGCTACTTCCTCTGTCCAACAAATGTCAAAGTACAACTCATCATATGTTAAAGCCTCTATCATTAGCTCTCCTAAATCTTCTCAACCTAATGGTTGCGCTCTTGCCCCACCCTCGGAGTCCACTCCGTTGCTCACCCCAAATGATAACCTTATAGAACTTCTTACCTGCCTTCTAATCAACATTGTATCCAAATTCTCAGATTCCTACCGAACAACGTCATTATCCTACTTAAACAGCTCCTAGAAAGATTTATTACTCAAAACGTCAGTGATTCTTCAATGGAACTGTAGAAGTATCTAAGAAAACTGAGTTAATTTATTTAACTAATCGTTTTAAACCTGTCATCCTTGCCATCTCGGAGACCTGGCTTAGACCGGGATCTATGTTTAGGCTTCCGGATTTTCATGTTTACGTGATGACAGGGATAATGGTAAGGCAGGATGTGCCCTTTTGGTTTCCAGATCCATCTCCTTTACTCAAATTCCAATTCCTTCCCATAGCCCTAACTTAAACATAGTAGCGGTTAAAGCTAAAAATATCTCTATTATATCCTGCTACATCCCTCACCCTAACAATCTGGGACAAGCACAAAACAATAAATTAGTAGATACAACATTTGAAATAAGAATTAGTAACACATTATTAGGGTGAGAACAAACAATGACACATACTAATTGGACACATACGAAGTGGATTCGCTTAAAGCGAGGGTCTAAAATGGTAGCAACTAAAAGAAGAGGATTTTTTTCTAATAGAGCCAGTTTATCGTTGAATTTTTTAAGCAATGCCTGTTGTATAGTTATCCCTAAAGTGGTCGATAGTCTAGCTTGATCTGTTACTTGACGAAGTAAATTTGAAACAGGAATGGCTAGACTCGCTGTCACGTAGTTTGCACCGCTGATTTCTTCCGTGCCTTCTTTGAACGGACCAAGAAGGCCAAGAGATAGCGTATGATATTGAGTTGCGACGTTCGAAAAAATATCGATTATCGATGTATCAAGTTTTCAAATATCGTCAAATTATCGATTATTTATTGAAAATATATCGATATTTTTTAACCCAGCCCATTGTGGGTTATATTAAGATCGGTTTTTTTCCACTTAGTATCATTGGAATTAAAGTTTTAAAAAAATATCAAAGCCTGAAATCAGGTTGCAACTACCGCAAGGAAGAAGCTATTCGATACACTAAATAATGATACATTTAGGCACTGCAGTCCTATAACTATTTCAACAATGATTTTTTACTTCCCAGGTGGGCTCCTAGTAAAATGGGCATCTGCCGTGTATACAAATAAATAAAATTGAAAAGTCTGTAACATCATATTTTGATGTTACAGACTTTTCAATTTTATTCATTTACAGTTTTTAAATGATTACATTTTGATATATAACTTATACATATAACAAAACATTTTTTTGTAATTTTGTCTGCTTGTTCTGGCTAATTTCTGGAACGCCTGTTCCAATTTTGACAGCTATTCCACTGATAGATAGCTGATGTAACTGGAAATTAGTATATTATTTTCTTTAAAAAAAGAAAAAAAATTATTTTATAGCCGCGCGGACGAAATCGTGCGCAACAACTAGTCTTTAATTTATATTAGGGTTGTATTAAGGTGCTTATTACGGTTGCCTAAATAAAACACACGCACATAGCAAATTAAATTCATAATTTTATTTTTATAATAAATAAAAATCAAGAAAACACTCTTGTTGAGAATTTCCCATATATTAAATACATCGTACAAAAGATGTCAATACAAACTAAATCACTTGGTGCAACGGCAAGCCTGTCGGTTTGGGTCACGCCCGCCACCCAGCGCAACTGCGTTGTTCATTTTGTTCACCGGTTTGAGCTATCTATGCAACAGGCGAGTAGAAACCGAGGGTAGCCTCATTCAATCTACATTTAACAAAACTATTACGCAACGAATACAAACTGCCCCCCGTATGGACGCACCCTTACGGGCGTTTCCAACCGTAGGCGAGAAATATGCGGTTACCATGATTATAAAACATTGTAAACATAGAGGTACGTAAAAAGCTTATTACACTTCAAAAGTGAAAAAAAAAACACGAGATAATTTACTTGTATGGAATAATAAATAGAAAATATAATAAAATCAAGTATCTAACTTAATTATGAAATAATTTACTACTTTACACCTAAATGACAAATGTATTGCAACACATTAAGGAGCTTTGGAACCATTGAGTAATTCGGGGGTGGCCTACGTTAAATTTCTGCTGGTATTAAATCTCGAATAATAATTCTAAACTTGTGATTCATCTTTGGCTTTCAGAAGAGCGTTTGTCGAGCACAGTTCCATAACTCCTAGTGGGACGCAGCTAAGGCATGACTCGGTGCGATAAGTGAGGCGTGCCCGTTGCCACGGACCGCGTTAGTAGACATCGATAATTTCATAAGTACTTACATAAGTTACAGATCTACTATGAAGCTAATGCATCTTAAAGCAAATAGAGAACTTTAACCAAACGAACGGCGAAATTTTATCTTAAACTATAAAAAAAAAAACAAATCGCAGGGATTTCCACTACAGCCGATGTCACCGGGTACGAATAAAAGAGAGGGGGAAAAGAATCTCATGAATGTTTTTGAAGTAATTTAAAGGTAAGTCTTCTCTATTTTATTGACTACAAGTACACCACAGGAATAGACGCGATACATATAATCCATTACTAAAACATCACAGCTCACAAGCAAACGATGATAAATACAATAAGCAGCAATGGGGAGGGGTTAAGTCAAGGTGATGACGAACGACATCTTACTCTAGAACATGCGAATATTAGATTAGATTAAAACGGGGACAGAAACTGTCACTAACTATTACTTGATCAAACTTGAATTATTCGGCAACCGGAGCGAGGGGATGGCTTTAGTTGATAGAGATTTTTACATTCCACGCGTGAAATATAAAAATCACCCACTAAAATGTGTCCTGAGCCGTCAGGCGCGTGGCGTGCCTAGAGGCCGAGAACTTGCTGTGCAGCAAGTCGCCTAGGCAGCGACGCACTCGAGACAATCGTAGACTGTGTATTATAAAGGTCCTTTCGTGATCACCCATGACGCCTATTCACACCTATATGGTGACGTTAACTTATTAAATGCTCGCATCTCGGCATAACAACGCTTATCACAATATATAAAAATATATATTAAAGAAGCTTACACTACAACTACACATTGAAGATGCACTCCTGAATGCATTTGCCACCACACTAGCGATACGACAACCATGCGGAGACCGTCATATTTTTTTAAATATTCTCATTTTTTTTTGTAATTTTATTTGTGCGGCAGCACATGCGAGTCTGCGGACAGTTCACAGCGTACTCTTAAAGATATTGTTATATTGCATCTATGAAATAATTTATTGTGGAACCCATTGGGAAGAAATGGGGCACAATCCGTTCGAAACTCACACACGTACTGGTAACTGGCTCGGTATTACTTTGTACTGCACATCTCTGTATGTACTGCTTACTTTACAAAACCGCACCATTTCTTCCCACTAAATACAATAAATAAGGTAAAAGTATTTGATTTCGAACAATAGTGCATATCACGCATTTTTTGGATAGAAACTAAACATAATACTTTTGTCACTTCATAAAAATATCTACTCCAAATTCATTTAAAAACAAGACAAAGAATGCCTTCGTGGTCTAACAATGTTATGGATAAAATAATACTAGTGACAACCCATATAGAAAGTTTTATAAAGCCTACGACCACACTGCGCCTGCACTGTTTGGGACCTGAGGCAGGCACAATGTGGCGCAACAAACCTACATTAATAGCAAGAAGCCGTATCTTTTCTAAATACATGTGCACTTAGTGACATTAAGATTAGATAGATCGAAAGGTTAAGCCTTAGAGGATTCTACGATATTTTTTAATATTTTTTGTTGCAGCTTATTATTAGGCTTTTCATAAACACAAGTAGTAATAATAATAACATGGGTATTTTTTTTTCAAGACTGATTTTGCCGCCTTAATAGGTACATCTATGAAGTTCCTTTTAGATTCTCTATGATGATCGCGCTATCTCTTCAACTTTCATCTGAAACAAGATTAGTTACAGGTCAAAATTTTTCTAAAATCAAGGTTTCTTCAATCATATTAATATTATAAATGCAAAATTTGTAAGAATATATCGATGTTTATTACTTTTTCACACAACAAATGGAATGGTTTTAGTGAAATTTATCAATTATAGCTCATACATCAAAATAACATATTGGCTACCACATCACATCACACATCAGCCTTCGATAGTCCACAGCAGGACATCCCTATCCATTAGTGGGTTTTGGACCGTATTCCACCACGCTGGTCCAATGCGGGTATGTGGGTGGACCGACTTTTTACATGCCAGTTCGACGCATGGATCATTGTACTTTTCAGACAATTGGGTGATCGGCCAAAATTGCCCTAACCAAATAGGAAACAACAATGAAAATTTTATGAGTCCTCGCAGGATTCGAACCCACGACCTCCGGTTCCTAAAGCACACGCCCATACCACTAGGCTACGGATAAAGTCAAACTATATTGGCAACCATTTATAAAAATATTTAAATTATAAAATAATATGTCAGGTATGTAAAAAAAATGTGCTAATTGTGTCCTATTCCGGCATGCATCGCAAAAATCGCAATTATAACAAAATTGCCATTATGGCAAAGCTAGTATACAATATTTTTTTAGTCCATTCATACTATGACGGCCAATTTATGACAGAGATTAGCTATCTGCGGAGGAATATTATTGTGCGCTTGTACAAGCACAAACAAAGGAGAGATTCTGATTTCATTCTTATAATCCCAAGGGACGGATAATAGACACAATCCGGGGATCCTCTCAGCTCGTGTTCACTATCATATAATTCCATTTTACATACCCATCTGACAGAAGGATTGTTATATTTTACTTGAAATGACACACATAATAATAACCGCACATTTGTAATTCACAAGTCCATAACTACTAGGCACATACAATATATACATATAATCTTTATTAAAGCTATCAATAATGACAACATCGATTGGAACCTTGGCAGGAACATTTCTTTCAAAAGTTTAGATCATATGTAACAATATAATTCTATAAATTCATAACGCGATCTAGAGGGCAGTGCACGCGCCTGATACTAAGCTATACGTAGTAACTAACCTCGTCCGCCCACAATGATGGACTTCCGCTTGATGTCCTGCGCGGGCGCCGGCCTCACCACGCCCGGGGCCCCGCCGCTCACCAAGTGCCCGCCGCCGGCTCGGATCGGTTTCGCTGCAATTACAACATTTAAACTTTCTGCACAGATCGAACGTGCAAATTATGCAACATATGTAAAAGTATAAACGAATCTGGTATTTAATTTATCCAGTGTCACCCAAACAGTTTTTACGCAGACAGACTGGCATATAAGTTCCACTACTACCCTTCTGGGCAGTCTGTATTCAATCGACGACAAAATATAAATACGAAGTCAATATCGTCCCAAAACAACTTTCATTAAAACTTTTTAGCCGAAGTCAATGGATGACTGTCTATTTGGATCATAGTACAATACATTTCTTTTTAAATTAAAAATTCTTTGTTGATTAAGTTTAGTTTTATTGTAAAAGTTGACAAAAAAAATCCTACAAGTAAAAAAAAATAATGCTTCTAAGTTGAATAAACATATTTGAATTCCATGTCCTTGGTAGTCAGTGTGTATGGTGGTCCTGGCCACTTTATTACAAAACAACCTAATGGAGATTTTTTGCATTTTGTAAATGTATCGTATTTTTAATTAGTTTTACTGAAAATTATGAATAGTACTGACCAATTTGAGCCTGAGGGCCCCTCCTGGCGAGATTTTTGGCTCGTACGGCTTCCTTGATTCTGTCGACCTCGAATTGGTATCTCTTGCGATCACGCATTGCTCCTTCTTTAGCCTCCTATAGACCACAAAGAAAACAGATTGTTATACTAATATACCAACAAAAAACCTAATGAATAAACATAAGCTGACGCCAAAATTTTGTTGATGTAAGGTTATGACACCTGTCCAAAAAAAATCTATAAAATCTGCGGTATAGCAAATTAATAAATATTTCAAGATAGCTCTACGCCTGAAACTTTCACTTGCATTATATTCTGCCAATCTGCCAACGCAATCAATTGCTCAAAAAAGTTCCACTCTCATTATAAAGAAATTAGCATGAACCTGCCACAGGGAACCATTCCAAGATCGCTCAAAACTTAGCAATCATGTAGGAGTGTTCTCCGTCGTCTAGACATAAGGGAAACCCTAGAAAGCTTCGATGGCTCACCTTGAGAGCGGTTTCGAGCGCCTTGACGCGCTCCATGGTGGCGCGCAGCCGCTTCTCCAGCTTGGGCAGCTCGCAGCGCAGGTCGGCGTTGTCGCGCACCAGCTGCTTGTGCACCTTCGTCAGCTGCTCCAGGTTGTTCTCCAGGAACGAGATCTTCTGCTTCTGCGCCAGCGAGCCGCCCTCCTCCTCCGCACCCTCCTCGGGGTTCGTAGACTTCTTAATTCTCGCCTTTACCAACAGATTAACGATAAGTTTAATAGTACAAACAGATGCAAAAGTCATAACAGTTTACTCATTTTATTTGTATGTACATGAGAGTAATGGCTATACGAATGCAAGCGTCACTTAAATGATTAATGCTTTTATTTCAAGTTTCTATTTTTAAATCATTTTTACGAAGCATTGCACGTCATTCAGTACACACAAACACAAATTCTATGTTAAAAATGTTTGCTGTTTAAACCCAAAATTGCTTTATTAGCAGATAAAGTAGCTCCAAAGCCTACCTGCAAATCTTGCACGAAGAGCTTTCGCAGATTGTGCAAAGTCTGAAGCTCCTTTGCAACGGTGTCCTCCAGCCCCTTCAGGTCGGCGCGCGCCTGTTCGCGACGCTCCACACTTTGGCTGTAAATCGACATAGCAAATATAGCAACAGTCGAACAATGCCCATTATTCACAAGTAGTCAACGCTACCACCATTGGAGTGTCCAGATTCATTTTATTGAATAGGATATCTTAACTCAATAACTTTGCCAATACATAATATAATTAATTTTCGCAAGCACTACGTAACAAACCAGCTCGCAAGGAAGGGTCAATTAAAACAATACGCCATCGAACACTCCAACGATGCGAGGTGAAATCCATTGTCGTTGTTCAATTTACCTGCAAATTGACGCGAATGAGCTATCATCCCAGCACGCACCCATCCATATAAAATGGTCGCTCGGTCCTCATAGGCCATCGTTTTAGAGAATGCCAACCCTCGGCAGAATGAATATGAATGGGATACGTGCGGAATAAAATGACAACTCAAAATATAATAATAAAAAAAGCTAGGCATAACAGACCTTGCAACTACTTATTACTTTTTTGTACTTACTTCGACTACAACACTATCATATAATAATCGGATATCACAACAACATAGTAACATTGTACATCGGTGTTGCCAGCAGTTCAATCTAGAAACGTTAGTAACAATAAATATATTCACTTATAAATACGTCGATACTTTCTAGATTAAATTGCAACAGTAGGTACGCCGCGAGCAGGTCCGAGCGTCGTGCAAACGGGTTACATGTTTTTTTATACATCAACCCCATTCTTTTTAAAATTTTGACAAAGGACAAATTTGCACGAGTTCAAATCCCACAGGTCGAGGCGACAATCACTCTTCGGCATTTCGAGTGCAACTAGGGAAGTGACGCGGACACTAGGAATAATGTTCGATGCACAAGAGCAATTGTGGGAAGGCACAGGTGAAATGATAAGCCGTCGCTTTACGTAACATTACTGAGTGATGATGATCATGTATTGTCATTTAGCTAATGATACTGTGTTGGTGTTACAATAAATGCAATCGATGGAATGGTTATTCATAACGCTGTTCCCTTATCCGTTGAAAGGCCGTATTATTACTAAATGGTTCCATATTACCTAATAGTGACTTTGTCGCATTTACTCTTTATTTACATTGAAAATAGTTAAAATTCATTTGAAACCTATTCCATCAAAAAATAAATTAGGTTTATTTCTCATAATCTTAAATATCCTCGAGAAACAAGTCGAACAGTTCGAGACTAATATAAAAATATTTCGATAAAAATATGACTTGATGACCTCTCTATACAATCGTTTAACATTATGTACAAAAATATTTACATAACAACACAAATGAAATCAGATATTATGATTTCACTGATGACATAATATTTGATAGCACCGGCTACCTAGTTTGTGCGAAAAATCATATATTAACATAAAATAAGTAAAATTTCACCTACATTGCTTTAAGCCTACGCACGACTAGTAATATTTTTTTAACCTAAATAATAGTTTCCTCTTTGAAATACATTGAAAATCAACAAAAAAGGCAGTGACATTTTAAATACAACTCGTATGCACCAATCAATAAATTAAAGCACGCTGCTTCTTAACGACAAACTAGAAACGTCTAGAAACTATATTAGCGAGATATTAATACTCATTTCTTTAAATACACGGCCGCGAAGGAAGCCCAACAGCTGCATTTTTATTGCCATCTAACGAGCCCGGAAAGATAGCAATCTATTCATTATAGTCAAAGAGTTATCTAATACACATGCCTTACAACCCATACTTATTTTAACTCACTAACAATAAATAGCATGCTTTAGATTATTCCAGCAAACATACATCAACAATAAATGCCTAAGGAATTTTAAAAGTTAATCTTTGGTCGACATAACGTAACCTAATTCGTAAATAATACGTCAATATTGAATGTTAAAGGATTAGTTTTCAAAGCGTAGCGGTTAAAAAATATAGTCACCGAGCATACACATGTACAACTGTCTTACAATGTTTTGTTTACTTAGATAGAATTATTGCGAGGCAATAATAAGACAGTTGTAAGTACCAACGGTGTGTCAATGGAATACTGAAAATAACACGGACCTCGGCACACTTCATAGCTAGACGGGCGTCTAGTAAAAAGACAAGAGGAAGTGAAGGTGAGCGTTATGTAGCAGTGTGCCGAGGTCCACCAGAGTCAACAGAAAGGGATGCCAAGCTCAAACTAAAACAACAATCTGGGGGTAGCGATGGGTGAGGAGGATCATGGTGACGGAGATGAGCAGGTGCAGCTGGAGGGGGTGGATGTTGCAGCTGTGCCGGGAGGGGGACTTGGGGAGTGCCGAGAGCGACCTCTCCTCCTTGCCGGCCGGCCTCTCGATATCGAGGCCCAAGCCGTAGCCGAAACCTAGCCGCTGTTTCTTTGGGGTTATAATGTAATCGCCGAATATGTCGCTCTCGTCCTTCGAGGCGGTCTGTTGGTTGGCGACCTCTTTCTCGGCCTTGTCGAGGTGCCGCCGGGGCGGTCGGGACACTAACATTAGCTCCTTCAGCTTCGCGGACTTGTCGGCCTCCTCGCGCTTCAGCTTCTCATAGTCGTCTTGCAGCTGCTGGCGGGCGAGCGTCAGCTCCTGGTACGTGCTGCGAGACGAAAATATGTTTCATTAGTAACAAGGAGATAAAACTTCAAATAAAATTCATTTTAAACATAAATATAATTCAATGAGGAATGGAATTTTAAACAATCTTAACTGCTTACATTGAGAAATTTCACTTTTTATTCAAAGTCAAATTGCAGCCGACTGCGCTTTCGTTATATCTTTTACGTATTGTGACTGAATACAACATCAAAATCTAAAGCGACTGACTTGTATTACAGCTTACAAATATAATGCAAGGTCAAGACCTGCGCCATGCTTGGCACGCAACTAACATTTTACAGTCCAGTTACACAACTATCTATTGGTTGAGAGCGCTTGCACTTACTCCTTCAACTCCTGGTGCTGGCGCTGGAGTGCCGCCAGCTCATCCCTCAAGCCGGACAGCTGTGTGGTGTGGGATGCGCGCAGTTGCTCCAACTGGGCTTCCAGGGCACCACGTAACTGCGAGTCCGCTCGTTGTTCGGCCGCCGCCAGTTGCACGCGTTCCGCCGCCTATAGATAATATATTAAATGTCAATTTTGTTTGTGGAACATCATGACTGTGCCCGGGCGGAACAAACGCTAGAATTTACATATACAAAGTAGTATATGTAAATTCTAGTACGTAAGACGTATGGCACTTGTAATAGTTAAATATGGCGGCGTGTCACCTAATACACACGCCCTTGGTTGAAGCGTCAATGGAGTTTGTTTACGTAAATTACGTTCTTTATTTGGCTCTAGTATAGTGTTGGTGCTTGTGTAGATTTTTCCTATATATATGTATTTAAATGAATGTGTGATTTAAATATAAGTTTTAAACATGTCCAAATTTTCTATACAACTTTTAAAAGGAAGCGATCATAAATCAATATATAATAATAACACGTCATAGAACGATCCTAACGGATGTAACAAATTATTTTAAAAATATAGTAATTAAAAAAAACAATTAACCTAGAGATATCTTACGTCTTGAAATAAAAATATTACTACTAGAATTATACTTTTTCATGGGCCGGAGTTAGATCAGCTACTGGTTTGCTTGGCGAGTTATTAATGATATACATAGCGTAACATATTAAGTAGTTTTTGATCACCCAAAATGATTTTGCCTTATTATTGGAAGTTTAAATTTCTACATACTAAATGCAATAGTAATTAGTTTGCGATCTCGGTAACATGCAGTGGTCTTTTCTAATGAATTGAGTAGGCATTACAATTACAGGAATTTATACTGAAGTTATATCACCTCAGCTTTTTAAAATACTGCAATGACCGACACTTTCTACAACCCAAATGAGATGTCAAAATGCAACAAACAAAATTCTACTAAGCGAATCGAGACGAAGAAAAGCACAAAAAAAATAATTTTATTTGAGACGGTTTAAACTTTGACAAAAACGGATAATAATAGGATAAACTTTCCAAATTTCAAATATGATTGTTGCTGTCTGCGTAAATCATTAAAAAAAGATATAATTACATCAGTAAAGGGGGGTAATCACGCTGTGTGTCAATCAACATAATCATTTATTTTGTACGTTACACGCGTGCCGTATATTTTTAATGGTTGTGGAACATATATATTGCCGTATATAGACGCAAGTTTTACGTTATAACGTTTGTACTCGACGATTGCTCGCTGACGTGGAACACGGCAATTTTGTTTAGTTGCGATTGTGCAAACGTTACAATATATGAAATGTGGTCCATTGTAAATTTTCATTACACGTCAAAAAACTCTATATATACTTGTGGTATGACTTTTTAAACATTTTAAAGAGAAAGTCACGAGTTTGGGTGGCGTATTTTTAACGCATTGCAGATTACGTTCACGTTATGTAAGCGAGACGAGATTTTAAAGAGCGAGCGGTTAAGTCGTAATTGTAGTTTATCGCTTCGTACTGATTATTTACTGTAAGACAACTTGTATAAATAAGAAAAAGAAAGTATGGGCGTAATATTGTTAAAGTTTTACATACTTTTAGGCGATCAATATATTTTTTTTGACTTTTATTCTTCTAAATTATAATGGTATAAATATCAAGGTGTATTTAAACAGCCATAAGCAACTTCCTTCCACGAATAGCGAGGACTTCAGTAGGAGGTAATTAACGTATACGGCCTTGGCCAAGTCTCACACATACCTCGAGCATTATTCAACCGCCAAACAAAGTCATGTACCCTATGCTAATGTATATTGAATTATTAGTTAATTTCATTGTAGTGCAGTCGAGTTTGTTGTTTTAGAAATGTTATAAACGCTTTTCAATTGAAGTAATATAGTTAAAGTTTATATTGAATAGTTTATGGTAAATCTTTCATTTTCGACGTGACTTCCAGTGCAACCGTTAATATATAATAGATTTATAATCACTATCTATTAATATATAGTAATCGCGTAAATAGAAACAATTATTATAGAAATAATCGTTTAATAAATACAGTTCGAGTCTTTGTTGAATTCAAAAAAAATCCTAGTGCATAAGCAGTTGCCATTTGTTTAATTTAAATTAGAATTTACTCAAATGATTGTGATTTGTTAAACATGTAAATGAAATTAAAAAAAAACTAAAACCACCATATGTCTATCGTTACCGAGCAGTTTGGCGCTAAAAGTTTTGAAACATATTCATTGCACTTGTTTCATTTAATAATACTTGGGTATTCGCATAGAACAAGTTATAAAGGATATGCAACAGCTTAGGCGAATATAACTGGCAATTGCTGTACACAGAGTAGCCATAGCAACAAAAAGGCGCCAAAACTCTAGCGTTCTTTTTAATGAATGGTCACCGATATGGCAATAACTGACTGAAAGTCAACTAATAATAACACTATACGCGTGTTATATATTTGTTTACATATAATCAGAGTCAAATTTGATAAAACTATATATGTTATGTTTGCTTTTAAACCGGAGGTCGTGGGTTTAACAAATTTTCATTGTTGCTTTCTAGTTGGTTAAGGCAATATCAAACCCAATTGTCTGAAAAGTAAGATGATCCATGCGTCGGATTGGCATGTAAAAAGTCGGTCCACCCACCAACACGTATTGAACCACCGTGGTGGGATACGGTCCATAAACCTACTAATGGAGAAGCCTACATAAGGGGAGGCCTAAGTGCAGCAGTGGGTTAACGATAATGATGATGATACATATTAACAGCGAAACAGAGAGTAACGCCATAGAGTTATATTGTTATTGGATGGTTTTCAAACTGCCTGTCACTTCTCACTTGCCTAATTAAAAACGTATTGCATACAATATCATTACGTCGCATAATTTACATTTAGAAACTAAACTCTAAACAATGTAAAAAGTTTGAACTATTTTATTATTAATTAATATAATTGTTATCGTTGTTTTCTGGTTTGTTAGGATAATATGGGCCGATCACCCAAATGTATGAAAAATAAGATTCATGCGTCGGCTTCACATCACACACATCATCAGCCTTTGTTAGTCCACTGCTGGACATAGGCCTCCCCTAATACACCCCTATCCATTAGGGGGTTTGGACCGTATCCCACCACGCTGGTCCAATGCGGGTTGGTGGGTGGACCGACTTTTTTACATGCCCATCCGACGCATGGATCACCTTACTTTTCAGACAATTGGGTGATCGGCCTAAATTGCCCTGAACAACTAGGACACAAAAATGAAAATTTTATGAGTCCTCGCAGGATTCGAACCCACGACCTCCGGTTTCTAAAGCACACGCCCATACCACTAGGCTACGGAGGCAGTTAAATCGGATTGCCATGTAAAAAGTCAGTTATAGGAAGTCATTGTCTTGAAATTTATTGACAACTAATTCATCCTTAGAATGCAAATCATTTCTATTGTTTACGCGACTATTATACATTGTTAAATAAAATGACTAACGGATTTTATCGCCATTATTTTACATTTTTAAATTCCCAACGTTTCGAACACTTTCCAGCGGCCGTAAAGTCATTATATTTAATAACTTAGAATGCATTTTACCCTTTTGTTTGTAGAGGTCAGATGCCAGTTGCTCTGTGTAAAAACTGTTATTCAGGTAAATCTGGATGGATTAGAAGCCGACCCCATGATAATTTGGGAAAATGGCTAGGTGAAAGAAAGCATAATATATATTTCGGTAAAGAATCTACATCATTGGCAATACTGTGTTCAATTGTAACATCCGAAACATTTTCGTAGCAAGCACGGCTACGCAATACAGGGTTATTGCCACTACGTTGCCAGTGTTTATTTGAAAAGGTTGCCCACCATTACTATAAATATAACGTGCGTTTTGATGTCAGTCTGAAAACATCTGTATTTGTACCGAGCGTGTGACGTTAACTTGTTAATGTGCGCCGATAAACGTGTCTTATCGATCCGATTGAACTTGAAAAAGCGATGAATGATATTGCATTGCAATAATGTGCAACAAATTTGGCGTATTTATATAAAATTATACATTCTCATTATTGAGTTCCTAGACTAACCTCAGCCAAACAAGATTTGTAATAAATATAGATGCCTTAAAATGAACAGATTTCACTGCTATTATTTTAAGCCAAAAAGGTAATTTATAAAAAATGCGAAGTATACAATAAAATCGTAATGATTACCTAACGTCTTATAATGCATCTTTAATTTGCATGATAGAAACATCTGGGATGTTACGACTATATTTAAGACTTCATGGATAGACTTTTTAAGAGATTATGAGTATATAATTAATAATATATAATTAATGTATATTATTAATTTGTTACCCGACCATAGCAAAGAAATTACTTCATTTACCCTGGGAGCTGACCACAAATAAACTTAAACAGTAAATCCCCTATTGCCCGATGTATAACCTTTTCTGGGTTTCAAAAACCCAAGCATACATCTGGATTACTAGAAGAGTGATGGCTGACCACTGAAAACCTAAAGCAGTATACCACCTAGTGCCCTTAGCATAACTTCATTCTGAGTCTCTCCAACAATACATACATGTGGTAGGATTACATCATCTAAAAAGGAAAAGAGAGATCTGACCTGCAGCCTTGCGCACTCCTCGCGCAATGCATCCGCAGCCTCTTCGAGCTGCCGCTTCTTGTTCTCCGCCTCGCGCATCGACTCCGCCAGAGAGGCGCACCTCGCCTCGTGCTGCGAGATCAGCAGCCGGCACTCGCCCAGCGAACGCTCGTACTCCTCGATCTGAGTGCAATATTTCATTTAATAACAGGCTGACAAATAATTTTATGTTATTACGTTCCTGTTGTTAGAAAAAGCTAAGTTCCCTTGACTGAAAAGGGAGTTAGTAGTACTGTAACCTATAACAAGTGGCTTTTCCACGAAGGTCTGAAAAAGCACGGCAAAACATGGTTCGATTCATTTACTACAAAACGCACAATCCACATCCATCTGGGGGCGTGTACACTTGCAGAGTGTGCGGGCAAAGGATTCTATCCCGTGTCGGCCTATTTAGCCACGAACGCCAGTGTCAAAATGCTACCTAAGTCGTCTGATACAGATGGAAAAGCCTAATATTTTTTATAAGTTGTAGACCTGATCCAAGGAAGACGGAATTGATGCACACAATGTAACCTATAGCAACAAAGTGGCGTCGCATTTATAGCGTTATTATTAGCTGACTGTCGCTTAGATATTTCGGCGACAATTCATTAATATGAACGCTATACGTCCGACACAAATTTGTTGTCATAGGTTGTAAGCTTTATTTTAAACCAAGTCTTATATGGCTGTAAAATTTTACTCTTATTTAAGTGACTTACAATAACTGTATTCAATATATTGATTATAAATATAACTACGAAATGGTTCTACATAATAATCGTAGTGACAAAAGGTCCCTTTAATATAAAACTTACAATTACTTACTTATAAAAATTACAAAACTCCTACATATTTTGTAAGTTATTCAGATTAAGAGCAGACTACAAAAGAAATAAAAAACCATGTATTTTATTATACATATTTTATAATCGATCTAACACTTCAAAACTGCCACTCAGACATTAAACAAAAGCTCACCTTCTGGTTGGCATCGACGTTGGCCGTCTCCAGCGAGTGGCAGCGCTGCACGATGTTCTTCACCTCGCTCTTCATCTTGCTGATGTGCAGCCTGGCCACGGTGAACTCCTCCTCCAGCTTGCCCACCGTGTCCACGTTTAGCTTGAAGTCCAGCTCGGAGCCGCCCACGGCAGCGCCAATCTCGGCCAGGTCGCGCAGCAGGTTCGTCAGCAGCTCGGCGATGCGCTTGCGCTGGTGGGCCGACAGGTCGCGCAGCTGTTGAAGCTCTGATGTCGCACTCGCCAGTGCACTCTGTTAAAATTGCAATGTGTTAAAACTTATTGATTCTACTAAGTATACTCAGGAAAATAAGACGAATCAATGTAAACCAAATCTCATTTTAAACTCAATTGGCATCAAAATGTCGAGCCCTCTTAAGGTTTAAAAATCGCGTGCGGATAAACAGGATTTAGGTCAACCAATAGGAACGCGTTCACTTCCGACGCTATAACTGTTTGTCATTAGGCTTTGTTTACCTTATTTCACTCTCTCTTATGACTAAGATATATTTCGATACTAAAAGCGAAAAATCTTAAAGAAAAAAGCAATAAATGACGAAAATAGTGGTGGTCCACCAGAAAAGTGCATTATTCCAATTTAGATGAAGCAGACAAATATTAGCCGGCGTCTGACATATTGTATTAGCCAATTATAATTAGAACTAACAAAATTATAGTAAGCCTCCCTAAAATGAGTATCAGTATAAGCATAGTAAGTGCACATTAAAATTTACTTTGAAACCAATTTTAACACTAAATTGTTTTCATAGTAAATCACAGCCTGAAAAAGACAAAATTGAAGTCATTACTCAAACAAAATTGAAATCCTATAGAAGGCTATGAGTTACATTGGAAAACGAATGTTACCTGTTTAGTTTGGAGTTCTTCAGACATCTGGTCGCACTCCCGGCTCTTGCTGTCAACCTCCTGGGATTTCTGGTCATAGTTAACGGCAAGCTCCTCCAAGGCCTGCAGCACCTCCTTAACCTCCTCCTTGGCTGCTTCATTCTCTTGTTGAATGCGGTTCATATCACCCTGGAGTGCTTCATAGTCACGTCTAAAAATTAATTAAATGTTAAAGAAAAGGCAATTTCAACACATTTATGTTTAATATAAATTTCATGACATCACAATATGTTTAATGACTTATTTGTCATAAGGAAAATTAATAAGTTACACATCACAAGATACACAATTAAATATTAATTATCTTTATAATGTGTTCTGCATATGATTCGCACAAAACAAATTAAAACTACATTAAATGTCTAAAATAGGGTATAATCATATGGTAAACATATATTATATGAAATATTGTGTGGTGATTTGAATATGGCAATGTGTGGCCTCACGAGTTTGATATTGGATTTTGTTTAGATATTTATTAAGTTTAAGTAACAGGATTTTTAACCTTGTGCAGGCAATGAGTTCTTCTTGTTCCATCATCTGATCCTTGAGTTTTTCCACAAGCTGAGAATGTTGATTAATTTCCTCATCCTTGTCATCTAGTTGCTGGTAGAGAGCTTCCAACTTGGCTTGCATTGCAGCATCTTCAACAACGCTTGCCACAGCCACTGGCACAGGCTAAAAAAGAATCATTCATTAGTTGTAATTTTTGTGCTAGGTGCAAAATAAATGTAATGATTGCATAAAACTTATCATGAATATACATACTGGTGCAGGAGGTTTCTCCTCAATGAAGGATGTTACTGGAGTAACAGCCTCAATTTCCTGAAGGTTGACTTGTTCTTCTGGTCGCACAGTCTCACCAGAGCGCCAACGGTTAATTTCAGCCTCAAGTTTCTCAACCTGTTGGGCAAACAAATTCCTCATAACAATTGTTCTCAAAATTTTACTATAATTTTATTTTGTAATGAAATTTGTTACCTTTCCTTTGAGCCTAGCGACTTTCTCCTTTTCTCTTTCGTAACGGCGCTTCCATTCCTCAGCTGTGAGTTCCTCATTGACACATACAACATTCTTGACAGTCTTAGCTCTATAAAGAACAGACATAATATGAAAATATTCTCTAAAAAGATAAATTTAAGCAAAAATTGATACATAAAAAATTAACCTACCTTTTACCAAAATCTAGAGTACTCTTCGTTTCACTTTCGTTGAAGGAAGCTGGTGAGCAGCAAATGACAATTGTGGTTCTTGCATTGCCACCAAGTGACTCTTGTAGAATACGGGTGAGCTTGGAATCTCTGTATGGGATATGGGATTTGTTGCCATCAGCTAATGCAGATATAACATTACCCAAAGCGGACAGAGATTTATTGATGTTCTTGGCCTCATCAAGCACAGTACCTTCAGCACCAGTTTTAGAAACCTGATGAGTAGTAAGATAGTTAATATAAATCAATATATATTACTATTATAATACTGTTGTTACATAACAAGGTAAACACCTTTTCAGAACCAGCCAAGTCCACTAGATACAACTTTCCAGATAACTTTTTCTGATTCTCCAGATTTTCTTGTTTGACATTGATGAGGAAGACTGAATGAGATCTTGAAGAGTGTTCATTCATGTCTGAAAGGTAAATTATTGCATTTTCCATTCTCAATTTAAATAAACATTTATAACAAAGTTAATATAATTACATACTTGTCACAGCAATATGCCTATTTGATTTGCCTTCCTCTATGACTTCAAAAACCTCCTCTGGACTTGAGACAAACCTTTCAGTAGCACCTTTTACAAATGGGACTCGATTTTTGTCCTCATGAACACTAAGGTTTACTTTGGAGACTGCAAAATAAAATATTTTAGGTATAACATAACTTCTTTGTATTCTATTTAAATATATAAAGTATTACAAATTCTTAATACCATCCAAGAGATCCCTGATTTTGTCCATGTAAATTTCAAAGTATGAAACTTTAATGTGGAATTCCAGATTTTCTTCCATTGCATAAATGTGGTTGAATATATCATTGACTATCCTTGGTATAATACCCTGTTTCCCTGGATCTCCTAAAATTTAAAAATGGGTTGGTATATAATAATAATGATATACGATAATTTAACTGATAAAACAAAAGTTAATCACATACTAACCTATGACACCTTCCATTGTATGTGTTTTACCAGAGCTTGTCTGTCCGTAGGCAAATATTGTTCCGTTATATCCAGCCAGAACATCAGAAACAATACTCTTAGCTGCTTCATTGTACACTTTCTCTTGGGTTGCATTTGGTTTAAATACTTTGTCAAACAAATAAACTTTACCCTAAAATAATTCTTGTTATTACTTAAATAATATAGCACAGCCAAAACCATATTCTAATTCCCATATATCAAGTATTATTATGGTAAACTATAATTGCTTTGCAATTTGTATTAATGAAATAAATAAAGTGATTTATAATAAAAGGTATTATAGGAGATTATTGTTATTATTTGTATAATAATAACATTGAAGGAAATATTATATTATTCCGTAATCCATCCCACTAAGAAGTATTTATTGACTGGTAAAAAAATAAATTTGACTTAACAATCGATTTAATTTATCAAATAAAATTCTAGACAATCGAGGCAAACAGCCTGTGTTATAAAAATTGTTACTTATTAGCTTGAAATAAATATGTATTGTAAATTGTTGAACCTCTTTTCTTTTGTTTATTACTAAATGAAATAAAGATTTACACCAATAAACCTTTTAAGGAGGTAAACAAATAACTTCCAACACAATTTTACAAAATATCCGAAGGATACCCTCGGGTCAAGGTCGGGAAAGTATTTGTATTGATTTTCGTCAAAGACGGGCGATATGCTCAAATTGGGTAAAATACGGTGCGTTACTATAAATTTTCCCGATTGCAATCATAATCACCGAAGCGGAATAGAAAAGAAAGGCCATTTCGTAGCAGGTGAACACAAGTCATAAAGTATTAGTCATCATGATCTAAATTAGGGCGATGATAGAGAGCACCAACGCAAAGTATGTAATAAAACCTCACATACCCCAATAGAAATGCAATTATCATCGGGGCCTGAAGGAAATTTCACAATAAATTTGGAACCAGCTTTTTCTTCAGAGTCATTCAGAGGCCGAAATCGGCAAACGACTCTAATGCTGTCTTCAGCAGCTATTTCACGATCAGCTGCCATTTTACAACCAATAAGCTTACACTAAACACCGTCTATGCAATTAAAAAAATAAACTTTACTGGAACATAAAACCGTGCATGAAGAACTACAAAGTTAGATTTTGTCACTGGGAAATCTTCATGACAGCAATATCAAAATGTCGGCCATATTCTTCGTAGAAGAAAGGCCTTAAACTGGATGTTTATTGGTTGGTTAATAAGAACATGGCCAACGTTATGAAAAAAAATCAATCAGTTGCCAACATTGTCTTCGTTACAGTTGCGTTCTGTAGGAATAATATTAGACAATTTTTTATACTTTTAAAATAATAAGTCTATTTTAAAAATACTTACATATGTATATATATCACATACACCCACTTTTATATATAACCAAGAATTTTATTTATTAGATTGCATAAATATTTTTCAACTTTTGTTTTAACTCCGATATCGATGGCATACTTAATATTTTATTTACTCACACTATTTACAGAAACAGTGGTACGTTTGTGTAAGACCTAAAATTTAATTAATAAACCAGAAACAACTCAAATCGAAAAAAAGTGTATCGGGAAACCAACTAAGGGAATAATATGAAGGAGCACTTTTGATTGACTAGGGTGCCTGGCTCTCACCCAGGAGGCTCAGATTCGATTCCCGTTATCGAAACATATATTTTTTAGCACTGGTAATAACTGTGCGTTATTACTAAAATCGTTAGATCTCTTTGATCTAGACGAATTTAATCAAGCAGCAGATGCATTCGCCACCGCCGCTGGCGACGCTGTGGCTAGGTTCTCACTTCTTGTGAAATACAAGAACTTCATTAACGCCCTTAAGGCATAATAGGTTGCGACGCCCAAGCGGTCTGCTAACTACTTACTACTACTACTAACTACTTTTCGAATAATCTCCATCTTATTAGTATTTTTTGTGGTTTATTATAATGTAACCTAGGGGAATTTAAATTAATATTGTAAGTGCAACTATTATTCTAATAAGATGGTTTAACTCCATTATATAAAACTATAACTTAGGGTGTGCCTAAAAAAGCAAGTATTGTTTGTTAGACATTACGCAATCTACTTATATTTATAGTGTTATTGATTTTTATAAAGCACAGGAGCTTTTTTGGTAATTGGATAAATACACCATAACAAGTTCTTAAGTAACCTACACTATTTTATGTTTATTACCTTGACTACGTTGAGAAAGCCTTAATAATACGGTGAAATTTAAAACAAACTTATGTTATGCTAAATAAAAAAATGAATCATTATTAATCCTACCATGTATAAGTATTCTGACGATGATGAACAGTGTGACATACTGTTTCACGTACCTAATTGCGTATTGGAAGGAAACGAAAAGATATAATAAAATTAACTAACTAAGTCGTTATGACATTATTATTTATTTTTTCTTTTAAAATAATCTTAATTTAGTGTGACTTATTCCGGTTAAATACTCTTTGAAACACACTTTGTTTTAAAGGAATCGTACGTAGATAGTATCGTAGAAGAAAACAATTATTTTAAGGTTACTTTCATATTCGTATGTCTGTCTTTATGTGTCTTACCCCTGACTTTATCAGAAACGAGTAATCTATTTTTCTTTTAATTAATATCATAAACTAAAGTATTTAGTCGCTGTAAGGTGCAAAATAATCACAGTAATAAGTCGACACGGTCAAAATTGCTTGCCCGTATAATCGGTGAGTTTGAACTTAGACCCTTTGCTATATGACACTGTAGCTTAACACCATATTAGATAGGAGCTTTGCTAGAGTTTCTTGCACCACTTCTTCTCCCAGCGCCAACGCTTTAAGAAATGGTAGTAAAGTTTAGATAGAGCTCTTCTAGCTATTAAATTATCCTTAAGAAAGCGTCTGAATCGAGCCGAGGCATCAGCTCACCTGAGCAGCCCTTGATTCAACATGCTAACGGGAACCAGAAAGTGAAGGCCCAAGCCGAGGCTCCCCGTTTGGGGGCCCTTTGTGCAGTTAAGTCACTCGGTGGGGAGACGCGCCTGTGGCAACGGGCCCCCACACTTGGTATTTTCTAATAGGTTTACACAACAAAGCACGAGATCCATTCAAAAAAATAGAATTAAAATAAGTAATTTATTAAAAAAAAGAGAAATATTTTTTCTATTTTTTTTACGTTTGATCCAGAAGTATAAAATATCTTAGGTTTTTTTTTAAATATAGTAGAGCAAATGACGCATTAACCTTCTAAATCAAAACTATCGTCTCTCAAGTTAGTTTTTAATTTAATATTATAAAACAAAAACTTTCTCCGTGGAAGTAATAGCTACAACAAGAATGGGCTCTTTATGTATATCTTGCAGCTAAAAATAAAGCAACTCAAACCGTACGCAGAGGTGTAAGAGCTTTGCTGCGCGTAAAATAAAAGTGAAACAGAGGGAGAGGGTACTACGGTACGCTGTGTCCCGTTCTGCAAGTGACCTAGAGTTGCCACTTTTTTGTACGATACACGTAAATACGTTTCTAAATATAAATAATATTTTATTACCGACGTGTTAAAGCATTATAATTTATTTATATATAAAGCCTTATGAGTGCATAAACATATACGCCTAGCACGTAAAATTTTTTTTACGCGTTACGCGTGTGGGTTATCTTGTATTGTATGAAATATGGACACTTGTAATTGGCAAAGCGCTTTCGGATTTCGTGATATTTTCAAAGAATTTTAATTATAATGGGCCGAATTTTCGCGGTGGAGGCGTGCGGAAGCGAGAAAGAAGTTAATGAGAAATAGTTTTAAATATAATTTGTCAGTGAAGAATTACGGTACCTGACTTAGATAGTTAACGTTCAATATCAAATATCTTAAATAAGTATGTATTTTTATTCTTTTCTCTATTAAATTAACTTTATTTTAATTTCAGATTTCCTAAAGATCCTTATGTTAGAGTAATATTGATAAATATCATACGTATGAGATCTATCGAAAAATAAACCGATGCATTCGTTGTATATAGAAAACATTATATAACTCATGATTTTGTTTCTTGTTTATGATAATATTAAAATAAATTAAATAAAATTATTCTTTTTTGTATTGTTAGATCCACCACATACTCCTTAATCTATATTTGAAGATCCACATGATATTCAGATTATGAAGATGTTAGCGAATTCATATCTCAATTAACGTGCAGCTCACTCTGGAAAATTTAAATTAAATACTGATTAACTGTTTTTTTTCTTTCACCTAATCAGTTAAATATACCATAACAGTTAGCTTATCGTAATTTTATCTCTATCCAGCTGCGCGTCCTGTCCCAAAATGACCAATAGGTAAGTACCTACCTTTATGACGCAAGAGTGAAAAGCAAGCAAAACAGGAAATGTGTCGTGCCGCATAGGGTTAAGTTATCATTAGCATCTTCGATTTAAATTGATCTTATGCATTGACTTCCTGACGTCAAATCACAAATATTTCTTAAAATTATTGTCCTTAAATCTTATATCAATATAGTCACCATCGCCAGAGAGGGACAAAAGGTACAGTTAAACTGATCTCTCATTCCTGTTGTACGTAGTACTTATTACTTCCATCCTTCGCTCAGATTCGATTTAAGCTAGAAATTTTCTGTCTTAGTATGAAATAAGTGCATTTGCCGGGTTCTTACATGCTTTGTGCAATCCGGAAAATATTATCCCTGCTAAAAAAAACACTATGAATTATTTTTAATCATAGTAACACTGCAGGGTGATTGTTTTAGGTTGAGTGAGTAATTTATTTACATATGAGATTGTTTTAATATTGAACATAAATTAAGGAAATTTCTATTAGAAATGGGATTTAAGTTTTGTGTTCTGTGTTGAAGATTGGAAAATTGTATAAAACGTAAGTATATATTCAATTTAAAACACTTAATATCGCTTTCAGTGTAATGAGATATTGTGCTCATTTTACTGCCGATTTCGAAATTTCCCCATCTTGTTCTTTTAAATGTTCCAATTTAAATAAAATTTTAATCATGAATTTGTCATATAAAATAACAATAAGCCTTAATCAGCATTATACTGTATAATATTCAAACTCTTTTTAATCAAGGTGTAGTATTGCATAGATTTATTATTTTAGTAAGTAGTAATTTATCAATATTTTAAACAATAAAAATATAAGCAATGTATTAAAATAAAGTAAAATCTTTCAAACATCGTTTATTTTAGATATATAAACCACTGAAATTATTGTTTCATGTTGCATGTGATTTATTCTCGATGTTTGAATTCTTGTTTCTTTAACCTTACGGAAGGCAGAAAAGAAAAGTCGACTCTTAGCCCTAGTTTGTGTGAAACCCCATACCTTTGAATGAAAGCTCTTATATTGCTATCTCTTGGTAGACTAGGTTTAAAAATGTCTTTCTGCTTTTAAAATTTATTTTATCTAATATCAAGTAGTTTAACAATAGTTTAACAAAAAACCTTTACATCCTATTTAAAAATTCCTTATATTTTATTTGTTTTTATTATGTATTTGAAAATATAATATTATTAAGAGTACATATTGAACATAATTAATATAAATAAATGGTGCCTATTTCTACCGCAAAGCAGTAGTGTGTAAGCACTACTTTATTCCGGGTTGAAGGGCACTGTAGCCAGCGTATTTACTGGGTAAAAGAGAATTAAAATCCTATGTCTTACCGTTGGCAGCGCATTAGTGATACCAGTATTGCCAATGTCTATGGGTGTCTGTTACCACTTTTTATCAGGTAGTCTGACTGCTTGTCTGCCTGCGTAGGCAATAAAAAAAAATTATGTTAAACCTATTATAGTAATCTACTTAAATTACATTCTATTGTTTATGATTATTCTTAGATTGTATTATTTTGCAAGTATAATTATAAAAAGAAATGGCATTAACAAAGTCTAATCTCATACATGAATTGCTACTGGAGTGAAATCTATCTTATTGATGAACCACTGCCATGTTTAATACCCACATAATGTTTAAACTATAAGAGCCCTTGAGTTGTCATTAGATGAGAAAACAAACTGGCCGTAGCTCAATGCTCAACTTAATTTTTTTAATTAATAGCTCTATTCATACAACACTAAAGCATTTCTAAGAATCAGAAGCATAGTAATCTGCCTTTATAGGCAGTAAAAAAATTTAACATGACTGTGGAAGACAAACCGCTGATTATATTGTAAAATTTGACTTTGTAGGTACAACTGTAATGTTTATTGTTTAGTCCATGGTTATATTCAAACACAAGCGAATAAACTTAACAAATGACCTAAAACATTGTGGACTGGCAAAAAGCTCAGGATCAAAAAGATTTAATTTAATATTGTTCTATTTAGTAAAATTTATAATTAATAAGTCTTTAATTTCATTCCAAATAATTTGATTTTCTTATAATTTAATTTCATACAAAACTTTTTTGGGTTGGGCTGTTTTAATTTCCTTTTGGTGCAAAACCATTTATTTTTCAACAAAACAATTATTATGTTAACCAAGCATCTATACTGTAAAGTTACAGTGATGTGTATACAAGTTGACATTTTTGATTACCCATGTATTACAATTTTTATTATGTAAAACCTCAATGATAATGATGCAGTAGGGCTAATGTCCAACAGTGGACTAACATGGGCTGATGATGATGACTCGTGATTTAGAAATGAATAATGGTGTTTGTGCATCTATTTATGTGTTTCAATGTCTTTTCCGATAATAGCAGAAACAACAGAGAATGTTAGTCACAACATAAATAGATATACCACTATATCCATATATCTATTAATTTTGTGACTAAGTAAAATTCCAATAATGACATGTACATAATTATAGTAAGAAAATATTTTCCTTCGTAATTTGTCTGAAAAGCTCGTATTTATCGCTTATATATGCTTCCTCAAATAGCTTCATTTTTTATTATGGCATTTGACTCTAAACCATTAAGTTCCATATGAAAATATCACTAAATTAATGCGATTGTTCAATGACTCAGGTGTCATCGTATCCGGATAAAGATCCGAGTTTTTTCAAAAGCGACACCTATCACACATCATCATCATCAGCCTTCGTTAGCCAACTGCTGGACATAGGCCTCTCCTAATACACCCTTATCCATAAGGGGGTGTGGACCGTATCCCACCACGCTGGTCCAATGCGGGTTGGTGGGTGGACCGACTTTTTACATGCCCATCCGACGCATGGATCATCTTACTTTTCAGACAATTGGGTGACCAGCCCAAATTACTCTAACCAACTAGGAAACAACAATGAAAATTTGTTACGTCCCCGCAGGATTCGAACCCACGACCTCCGGTTTCTAAAGCACACGCCCATACCACTAGGTTACGGAGGCACCTATAACAGGGGTATGCTGTTATTGTAAAAGGACAGAAATATATACTAAATTGTCAAAAAAATATTTTGTAAACTCAACAAAAAAATGTCCTTTATTTAAAGATGTCGAATCCGCAAAAAGCCCTTTTATTCAATAAGTCAAATTGCATTATATTTTTAATTATTACCAGGTATCATTTTTAAAAAGTAAAATTAATAACACTAGAGCCAAAAACAGTAGGAATTGATGTTTACAATGTAACCCATAGCGATGACTTGCGTCATATGTCTAGTATTGATACTAATTAATTAAAATGTCAACCACCTAGCGATAATTAACTATTTACGCCATGCGTACAAAGCCACTTCGTTGCTATGGCTAATTGCATATATGAATAACATGATTTTATGGCAACACATTTATATTTAACGTCGAGAAAATTATAAAAAAAAAGTTCTTCGATAAAACTGTTACCTTTACCACTGCCAAATAAAAGGTCTTGTTTGGCAGCGGCAGTTTTAATAACTTTTTATATACAAGAACTTTGATTGGTTTCTGTCGGTAAAAGTCAATTACCACTACTATAGCTACATGAACGTATTTTTATAAATTACGTTGTATTTATGGCTCTAGAGTTAAGCCAACTGACAGAACTGGCACCATCCATCTAGCGTTCTTATTGATGTATTTCATCGAAATGTCAAACGCTAAGTGACGGACGACTAATAACAAGACCATACGTCCGATGTCGCTCCGTTGCTATTGGTTACTTTGTATACATTTTTTAAGCTAATTTGCCTAAAGTATAATATAACAGCTGTCAGAAAATATAGCAATTGGCAGTACGAAAAATATTTCTAACAACAACGTCCCGAGACAATTAATAATGGTTTATGCATTTATATTGAATACTATTAAATTTGCACCCTGTTAAAGTAACTTCGATGTAGATGCCGATTTTTTATAGACATTTTAGTGGAGTGGCGCCGCGCCCGTCGTGTCGATCGGGTGCGGTCAATGACCCCTGGTCCACCCTCCGTTACCGTCGATATATGGAAACTTGTCCAGGTTGCGTTAGTCCAGAATCTGTTATCAACCGTAATCCTTCGGTACCTTACGAGATATGTTTTTTGCCGTTAGTCGGGCCATATTTCGTATCGTCAAATGCTAACGGTCGACTACTACATACTGTACTTGCGGTAAATTCAAGTATTTTACAGCTGTACTTTGGTCAATGTAAGTAAGAGATAATCTCTTCAGTTTGTTTTATAGTTTAATAACGTTCTTGTTTAACGTTTAGCTTTTATTCCACTGTTTGTAGTAAAGAGGATAATGTTCGCATTTGGTTTCAATTGTTACAAATTGTGCGCGCGCATGTGTGCATATCGTGACCTATTTTTACTTATATATTTTCTGTTATATCTATAACATTTGCGCAGGAATAAATTTATTGGTAAGGATAAGAATGTAAACGTATTCTTTATTTTATCATAACGATACTTATAAATGTATTTCTTTTTCGCGATATAAATCGCACAAGCGTGTTTTTAGATACAATTTATTACATTTAAGTATTTTTTACAAATATCAGAAATAGTTATAGTTAATTATTTATTTTATATATATATATATTTAATCTAATTAATTTTTATTTTTTAGGGAAAGAAATTAACGAAAAAAATTTCACGTCGTCGTGGATATTAAATGTCTGTAAGGGTTGGTTTGTATTAATTTAAACGCCAAATGACTTAGATATTTCAGTTAATATATGATATTAAAACATAATATAACTTGGACTATATACTTATATGACTGAATTTATTACAATGTCTGTTAAAGCTCCAGTAGGTTTACACAATATAATTAAAAAAGGAAACATTGCTTATAATAATACAATTGTTTCAAGAGTATTGACACCATAAGTGGATTGCTAAACGCATTTGGTTAGCTTCGCATTGATTGGATGTGATCGTTTAGTAAGGCGGTTGGTCATACTGTATTGACTCACATAACATATTTACATACTAGCTGCCGCTCGTAACTTCATCTGCGTGGTAGTATACGTATAAATAAAATTGTTACATTATTATCCAAAAAAAGTGGCATGAGTTACTCCCAGTTACATGTTTCGCTGAAAATTCCGTCAAAGTCATTTTAGATATTAGCCGGAACAAACAGACAGACAGACAAAAATTAAAAAATATTTTTTATTACATGTATCGGTTATATCATAATGTAATAATTTAAGAACGAGATGTTACCAATAGACACATATTTTATTTATTTGTATAGCTTGGGTAAGTTATTTACCTTATTTTTTTTAGTTTCAACATAAAGATTATCTTTACAGTAAAATTATGACGGGATGATGCGTCCATGACACCTTGTGTCATGACTATATTGGTCAGCGCGTTATTATATGACGTAACTCGTATGACCTACACAGACTCGTTTCCCGCGCGAAAACCTTGGTTTGTATGCGTTGGAATTACGAATTACTTTTAAAATATTCGTACGTACAAATATTTTTTTATCTATATCGTAGAGTTATTAAAATATGGTAATGTTTTGTGAGAAAAGTATGGTACTGCTACTGTAGTAAGATACATTACTAAATAGTTCCATCATATGTAGGATATATTATAAAAAATCGATTTAAGTTTATTAGTAATAAAATCAAAATGAGTTTTAATTAACAATGTACGTAAAGTGATTGCGTATTATTGAAAATAAATATTTAAAAATATTGTTATATTTTTTTGTTGTTTGTTTTTTTTTTGCTAATTACACGTTATCGTACTGTAACTGGCTGACGATACTCCATTGACTGCACATTGGTTCTAAGAAGAACGGTGACGGCGCCTTCTGTATCACTCGCTGACGAAGTTATTTTCTGAACAATTAGTCACGCATGTATCCGGCGCGGACCGGTCGCGCGCAGCCCGCGCTCCATTTTCGAATTTGTATTTTATTCATATTTATTTTTAACGTCTCTGAAATCCTTTAATCACCAATTGTATTAAAAGTCGTTATTTACTCGTGTGTTATTAAACTATAAGTGAAGTGATTTATAGTGAAAGAACGTTTGTGCTCATTTAAATTTTTTTCAGTGCTTTTATGAGCAAAGGTATAGTTATTGTGAAATAAATTTGATAGGAATTATTTTATTAAACCAAAATTAGTGCTGAACAGTGATGTAATATTAATAAGTGTTTAATTTTCTTTTTGGCCAAATATAAGGACAGCACAATTTGGTGTTGACAAGCTGGGTTGTAAAAAATTTTTAATTCAAACGAAGAAGTTGCAAAGTAAGCTTATTATACCTTGAGATATGTACCTATAATCGTTGACCTAATTCAGAAATCGGCTTCATTTCAAAACTGAACAGTTTTTTGTTTTGTGAGTCTAACCTAAAATCTTATATATGTTTTATTGATTTATCTGCTTAGTCTGAACCTTAAGGAATATTGGCAAATTCGTTCCAGAAATATTAGCCATTTATAAAGTCATTTTTCAAAACATCGACCGCCTACGCGGCGAGATATAATAGTAGCGTAAATACACTCTCGATATTGTTAGACCTGCTTTAAATTGTTTCTACAAATAAAAAAAAGTTTTAAAAAATGTTTACCATCATATCATTGGCAACTAAAGATAAGTTTACTGCTTACCTTTTTTACTATCTCACATAAAAGAAGCTGTAAACAGTTGTTTTTGTACTTATAATGCATGCAGATTCTGCGAACATTCCAGTTGGGATTTTTAAACTGTTTTAACATGCATTCTCATCATTTTCAAATATTCATCTAGTTCTGTCTGTTATCAAATAAGTATATTAAAACTCCTGCAATGTCGGTAGCCATGGGTGTAACCTCGATATTTAGGCGTGGGATGCGCCCTTTCTCGCGAGCGCCCACGGAACAACAGGCACACCTTGTTTTGTTAGCTTATTGAACATCGTGTTAATTTCTTTGGTACGAACGTTGAAATTGAAAAATGTCTAAGGCACGACTTATACACATACTATTCTTTTTGTTATAAGAAACCCCATTAATTTAAAATCGAACAAATTCCTCGACGATTGACTATTCGAAATACGTACTGATAAAATTATTAAAAATCACAGAAATTGATCGGATAAGCATTTAGTATGGTCGTATGTATACTTTACATACTTGTATAATCTTATTTTATAATCTAGGCTATGTAACATCACATAATTAAAACATTGTTATGCTGACGTTACTTTATCGATTATTTGCGGAAGTTTTAATATCACAACTAGTCATTGATAATTGTTTATGTATCACCTCCATAATGATTCATCTCTGAAATCATCTGTCGTTACTTTTGCATTTAACGTTTAATAATATAAAAACGCAGCATTTTAGTGCAGTTTATGGATATAAAATTCATGGTTATATTTTTAATATAATGCTTTGTAAACGGTTGAGTACTCGTCTTTATTCTAAATGAGTTAAATAAATAAAATGGTCATGCAAAATAACTTTAATGACATTTATTTATAAAACGGTTGCGTTATGTTATTTAAATTGGTAACTGTGCTTGTGATACCGTTAAAACTGCGGACTATCATTTGTTATCATTATTGCTAATAGCATGCAATTTATTAACATTTAATGATTTATGCATTTCCACGAGTACAAACAATTTGCATTGCCAATGCAGTCTATAGTTTCATTATTTATAATAAATATAAAATCGAGCGACTGTTGAAGTATATTATGTATAAGTGTATAAGTATATTATGGACGCCGATCTGAATAATAATCTCATAGAAAACATAATTGTTTGCGTGATAGTTCTAGATGGAAATAATCGTTTTGATATTAAAATGTTGTATATGATAGAATGAAATTGCGAGTTATGATACCAATTAATTATTAAAAATGTTCAAAGGTGGCTAACAAGCGTAAAAGTTATTAATAATTACGAACACTCATTGTTATAGATTAAATCGAAATCGAACATCGAAACGACGCCAAAATGCTCGCGCAGCGAACTAGTGTAATGATATGCGTGTGGGCGAGCCTTCTGGCCGCCTGTTGGGCGCAACGGGCAGAACAGCTCCTCGCCCAGAACCCCTGCTCCAGCAAGACCACCTGCAGCGACTGCATCAGAACGGCCAGCTGTGCCTGGTGCTTCGCCCCCGAGTTCAACGGCCCGCGATGCTTCAATCCGGCGATGGAAGGCGGCACCGCCGGCTGCGACGAGGCGTATATATTTAACCCGGATAACCAACGCTCTATCGATCCTATGTTCAATAAAGAGCTTACTAGAGGTTAGTTGGTAGTTATACATTGCTTTTGTTTATGCTATATAACTGATTATATATCAGAACTTAATATACGTAAACGAAACCATTTTTGATGTCAGGTGCATCTTATTAATTAAATATGATCGAGTACTAATATATATTCAATTAATAATTATAATTTTAGTTTCTGTGTAATAAAACTGTTGTTGTTGTTTAAATTTTGTATGTATAGTGACCATTGTCAGTTACAATGAGTAAAGATTCTTGCACTTAGGGTTAACAGTCGATTACGAAGTAAAATCTATGAAATGGTATAAAAAGTGTAGAAATAAACAGAAAGAATTGGGAATCTATCAATTATGTCTCGTACTTAGGTTTAATACGAAAGAAAAGTAAAATCTTTAAGTACCTCAGAACAGTACCGTTTTTTTGGGTAACCGTCTAAGGATGCGTGTTTCTACTGTAAAGCAGTACTCAAAAAACAAAGTGGTCTTTCGGTTTGAAGGGGCCTAGTTAGCGTAATTTATGGCTAAATAAGACGTAACATCTCATATAAAGAATGGCAAGTTGACTTGTTGCATCCTCTGTAGCTATTTCTTATAGGCAGAGCGTATTACTTTATCAGGTGATCGTCCAGCTTGTTGCTGATCTGAAATAAAAAAAAAACTGATTTTTATCTTTTTAGCCAGAGGACGCATGGGCGCGGGCATGGAGTCGTCATTTTACGAGGAATCTTTCAGCAGTAGCAGCAGCTTCAAGGGTGGCAGTGGATATTCAGGAGGCGGTGGCGGGTACGCGGCCGGTGGGGCCGGATTCGGAGAAAATCTCGTCCAAATCAAACCTCAGAGGGTGAAAATGCAGTTGCGAATGAGTAAGTAATATCAAAACCCTCTTGTGTTCTGGTTTGAGGGCACTGTAGCCACCATAATAATTGGATAAACAAGACTTAATATGCCATATGTTACTGCAGCCCACTCCTGTGGCATCTTACGACGTATGGGCAGGCCGTAACTTTTTTATAATATCAAATCCCTATTCGTAATGTCATTACATGTAAGAAAACAATTGCATAATTATGGTAATATATTTTCAAGTGACTAATTGTTTTTTTTACATTTTTATTTTTCCAGACCAAATGCAGAAGCTGTCTTTCTCGTACGCCCAAGCCCAAGATTATCCAGTGGACCTCTATTATCTTATGGACCTCAGCAGATCCATGAAGAACGACAAGGACAAGCTCAGTACACTAGGAAGTCTGCTCTCGAGTACGATGAGGAACATCACTTCGAACTTTAGAATCGGGTTCGGTTCTTTCGTCGACAAACTTGTCATGCCCTACGTATCAACTGTGCCGAAAAAGTAAGTTTAATTGTGACTTCACGTAACTTAAAACGCAATTCTTCACGTAAGCTCAATTTCGAATATGATTTTGAAAAATCATGTTTTAATATTTATTTCTCTTCTACATGAAGTATAAAGCACATTACTTTTCTTAAAATCGAAATGCTTAAAATTTTATAATGAATCTGACGAAGATGTTTAATGTATAATGTTCACTAGAATATTTCAACATGTTTACAACAGATTAACTGTCTGGAAAACTCGAATACCATGAATTTTAGACTTAGTTCACGTTAGCCTGTAATAATTCCATTTAACATATTAATATATACGTTTTCCTTATTTATTTTCAATGACAAATGGTTTTCCAAATATGAGTAAGTTGTTATTTGTGTAACCAATGTTTTACCAAAATTTCAAAAATTAGGGCCTTTAATAATTTCATAAATATGAAGAATACATCTTATGTATTCATTGTAAAGTTTTAAAGTGATCCTAGTAAATTACTAGGTAAATGGTTGCTATTTCCGTAGGTTGTGATATTGCTTAAAATAATGTCATACCAATTGTTTTCCTAAATATTAAGCCGTTGTTAATCTTATTTGGCTATTTTAATTGACATTTTGTATTATTTTTTCAGTCTTATATCCCCATGTGACAACTGCGCTGCACCATATGGCTTCAAGAACCAGATGTCGCTCAGCAATGATACAGACTTCTTTGACGTAAGTACAAAAATTTAAAAAAATATTTCGAGACCGTGACAAATGATATCTTGTTTAATGAAGTAATCAAAGCTTTTAATATGGACGCTATTTCGCATTATATATATATATATATATATATATCAAAATATTTATATATATATATATATATATATAAATATTTTTGAAAAATAGATATATCATATGTTAACAAACGTATAGGCAAAAACACTACATATGTGTGTTAAATTAAATGATTTTACGGACTTTAAAACGAATCACGAGCCTGTCTCGTAAGAAAAATACAGATACACATGTGAAATATTTATATAAAAATATTAGCATTACTGAGTGACAGAAAGTACTAAGAAAGTAAGGTGCTTTTTGTTAATAAAAAATAACATTGTCACTATCGAACTTGAGACCTCGACTACATGTAAGGACAAATACGCCATTTCGGGTTGCGTTTTTACAATTGTATTATTGCGTTTTACGGCCGTTTTACCACAAAGTTATACAAGGCACCAATTAAGGTGACTGGGTTATGTTGATTGCGTAATCCGAAAGTGATAAACGCGCTTTTGAGGCGAACGGAGCAAATTCTTGATATGTGCGTCATAGTCATATCTTTTCTTGTTTTACCATGTCTTATAAATATGTTAATTTGCATGATTTATTACAAAGATTTGAATTAGTATTATGTCTAAGAGATGGAACATATGATTGTTTATTAATATATATAGTATAGAAATATAATTTACATTTGTTGATTTCCGATTGTAGTAATTTATATAATAGATTAGAAGTTAGGATTCGTGTGTGTAAAATATAGACATTGTTAACTTTTATTAGAATATATGGAACGAATACCTAGATCCATTTTGAAGCCACTCAACGATTAAAATTTCTGGTTAGTTATTTATTTTTTTAACTCTGCAGTTTCAATTTTTTTTATAGAACACACATTCTTCTATATGAACAATAAAAAACCGCATTATAAAAATCTTTGCCTTATTCATATTACTTTAATTAAGTAAGATGATGCACCCCATCTCAAATTGAGGGTAAATGACCACTTCCATCTGAAGTCATCAATATTTTTCTTTTAGAAATAAAAAGTACGCATGTTCGTATTGCTATTTTTATTGTCCTCCAATAATAATACTCTGATTAATTTTTTATTAGAAAGCGGTGGCTGGCGCCGACGTGTCGGGCAATTTGGACGCGCCGGAAGGGGGCTTCGACGCCATAATGCAGGCGATCGTGTGTCAAAGGGAAATCGGATGGCGCGAAAAGGCCCGACGGCTGCTCGTCTTCTCAACGGACGCGGGATTCCATTACGCGGGCGACGGAAAGGTACAAAATAATAAACTATTAAAAAACAGGGCGTTCTTTTTTCAAAATTGCTACGAAGTGATGAATTTGAATTTGGAGTGTTGTTTTTTTTTAAACTAATTTACGGCGAAGCATCCTATCACAAATATGGATATAGTTTATCCGATTTTTTTATTAATTTTTAAAATTTAATCATGATTGAATTGTTTCATTTAGTTTAAGCTAAGTGCTAGTACTAATTATTAACTATAAAAGTTTTTTTTTGTATTTTATAACTATTGATATAACAAATGTAATTCTTATATGAGTAAATAGTTGTTGAATGTAGTAATTTAACTGTTATTTATTTGCAATTTTTATTGTCACAATCTTCTGTGATAAAAAGTATATTTTTAGTTGATAACATAAACTGCATTGCTAACTGTTTATTTACTTGGCATACAGTCTTATCTGCTTTGCCTTCTATTAGAGGAAGATAAGCAAAGTTTAAAAATCTAACATTGTAATTGGAATAAATGGTATAAGTTGCGTTTAAAAACAATTAAAAAGCGTGTATATGCCGTATTTATGGTTTTTTTATAATCGATTAACTTTTTCAGTTGGGTGGTATCGTGCAACCTAATGATGGAGAATGTCACATGGAGCATAATTCGTACACGCACTCAACCATTCAAGATTATCCTAGTATTTCGCAAATCAACCTCAAGGTACGGCAATAAAATTTTCGAAAGCCTTTGTTGCTTTATACGCTAGATTTTAAACCGGTAGTGCGCGCTTTGCACAGTTTAATGTATATAAATAATATACACTATATACATTAATAATAGTCGAGCCAAGTTTGGTCATGAAATTTATGTGACTGCATCGTTTGGTTAAATAGATATCATATGTGTTTGAAGTCAGATTATTAAATACACATTGAAAATATGTGCACTTAAAATTATCATTATTAAAGCATTTGAACTTTTAAAACGTAAGTTTTTAATGTTTTGTAAAAGTATTTTAAGCACCGATGGTCGATGGGCCAAATAGGTTCTGGAGTGGAGGCCGCGTTCGATAAGACGGAGCGTTGGTCGACCCCCGACAGGTGGGATGCCGATCTCCATAACGTAGCCGGCTCAAGTTAGCATCGAGTAGCTAGGGATCGGCCGTCTTGGCATTCATTGAGCAAGGCCTACGTACAACAGTGGAATGATAGGGGCTGCTAATGATGATGATGATGAAGAAAGTATTTTTATTTGTTTCAGGTAAAAGAGCACGCTCATCAACGTAATCTTCGCTGTGACGTCAGAGCAAATCAACGTCTACGAGCAACTGAGCAAGCACATTCAGGGTTCGAGCAGTGGAATCCTCAGCGAGGACTCTGACAACGTGGTCGATCTCGTCCGGGAACAGTATAACGTAAGTTTTTTACATTTACCTATTGTTTACTAATACATTGATAATACAGTAATAATATAGTAATAAGTGGATAAATACTACGTTCCATTAGAAATATCATCTTTAGAAAGGTAATCAATATCATATTTTAGAAATACTGTCTGTAAAATTGTCGACATCCGTTGTTTTAGGTTTTTCATTTTCATATGTAAAGTAAGTTAACAACTAATAAACTGATTAATGTCTTGAAGTAACTATTTATTTTTTAAATAATTATTACAATTTTGCTGTAGAGGTCATGAGATCTTTTATTGTGTTGTTGTATGAGATAACCTCAAAAGCCCTAATTGAATGAACACATTAAGTAAACAATGATATGTTTTCTAGGAATTAGTATTGAAATTTAGTTAAGTAACAACAACAACTTTACAAATTATAATGACAGTAACCGTTTAGTGTGTATTTATATGCCATTCATTTACTACGATATTTTATGTTTATGATTATTCATTTCGTAAGCGTATAAGTTTCCTAAAATCTTACTGTCATCATATATTACTTATAAAACGATATATTTCTAGAAAATAACATCAACTGTAGAGATGAAGCATACATCCAGTGACGCCGTTCAGCTTGTTTATTACTCATCCTGTCTCGGAAGCAAGGATAACGTAATGCAGACAAATACTTGCGATGGTCTTAAGGTTGGTTGAAGTAATCATGTAATTATATACTATAATATGTGTAGTAAAGTAACTGCGCCTGCACTTGAGCCGAATGAGTTATTCAATTTGTGTAAATGGCATAGTGATTATACTAAAATGTCGTATAAGGCGCTTTTTAAGGTCCATAGGGAACATTGATGAATGATTGAAAATTGAGGGTGGTGTTTTATCAGTAAAAACGCCATTTCTATTAACATCTCAATTTTATTTAGTTAGAGTGTAATGCAAGTGAATTTTAATTTAGACATATTCTATTATTTATAACCTATTGTTATGGTTAATACAGTCTGAAAACAATAGCGGTAGCGGTAGAAATATAATGATTTTTATGTATTTATTTTTGTGGCTTTTTAGTTTTAATTTTGATGGTTTGATATATTCATGACATTGATTTCAATGTTTAAGGTGGGAGATGTTGTCGAGTTCACCGCTGAAATAACGCTCAAGGAGTGTCCCAAGGATCGTAACAAGTGGAAGGAGGTGTTCACCATCTATCCCGTTGGCATGTCTGAGAGTCTCACTGTTGAGTTGGAGATGGTGTGTGACTGTCCGTGCGAACACCCTGGACATCATGTACGATGCATTATTTTGTTTTGTTTCATCTTAAGTCTGCGTTAATCAGGATTTCTTTTTACCGTCGAATCAATATGTGTTTTTTATCGTGATTGGTTGTATTAATATAAAGCTCACTGAATTTATTGCATGTTTGTGCATTATTTTGTTAAAAATTATCTAGAAAGAAAAAAAATATTTGAATTAACTGAATAAAGTGATAATAACTACCAAGAATGACGTTAAATTATTGTCATCACTGTTGCAATCACGTTTAAAATTTTTTTCATGTTTCTTAAAAATACATGATATAATGGCCGTAAATTTCATTTACAGAAAGAATTTTGTGTAATAAACATAGTTAAATTTTCTATTGTTAGGTTGAAAAATCAATTAATTTCGGTATTACTACAGTAAAAAGAGATCTATAACGCTATGATCGTCGTTAGGTAGTAGAAATGTACCGTAGTTTACGTCATTATAATATAGGCAATTTAGACATTAAACAAAAAAACAACTCAAATATAAACAAAGCGACGTGATGCAAGGTGAGGTGTAGTTATTAGTCGAATGTTTCTCAGTAATTGACATTTCAGTGATTATACTACCTCAAATAGATTTATAACGCTGCTTCGTTGCTATGGATTACTTCGTTTACATCTATTCCGTAGTTGAAATTGGCTACGCTGTAGAGTATAACATCGATATAAAATTTTGCTTCGTAAATAACATTATCGCTTCGAGATATCGCATTAAGTTATTATATGTGACCGTTCCGTAGGCGTACAGCGACAGCCCGCTGGTGTGCAGCGGGCAGGGCGTGAGCGAGTGCGGCGTGTGCGTGTGCGCGGCGGGGCGCTTCGGCAAGGGCTGCGAGTGCTCGGCGCAGGGCGGCGCGTCGCTGGAGCAGGAGCGCGGCTGCCGGCCCGCCAACGCCTCCAGCGGCCCGCTCTGCTCCAACCGCGGCGCCTGCATCTGCGGCGTCTGCGAGTGCAACAAGCTCGACGACCCGCTCAAGGTACATTATACATTACACATTACACATACATTACATACTTTTCCTACTCAATAAATACCACAGAGGCGGACGTAGTTGCGGATGGCATTCTTCTAGTAAGTTTGACGTAGACGTATATTAAAAAACTCCTTTCTCGTACTCCGATCGGTAGAATAGCCGACACGATCGGAGATTAGTCACACGCGAACACAAAACCGACGTTTAACATGCCCATCCGCTGAAGGATCATCTTACTTTTCAGGCTGATCGTCCCATTGTGATCAGCCTGTATTGGCCTAACTAACATGATAAGTTGTTGAGTCCCTGCACGATACGACCCAATTTTTTAAGCGCAAGCTCATCTCCTTGAGCTACGAATGCAGTTAGATATACATGAAGTGTTTGAAATACTTTATATAATTGCTAGAATGGAATAAAACTTAGCCAAAATTTTATAAACAGGTCATCTCCGGTCCGTTCTGCGAGTGCGACAACTTCACGTGCGACATGAACAAGGGCGAGTTGTGTTCGGGCAAAGACCACGGCGAGTGTGTTTGCGGCAAATGTAGCTGCAAACCGGAGTACACGGGCCCCGCCTGCCAATGTCTGAAGGACGAGACGCCCTGTCGAGCGCCAAGTACGTCAAATGGACTTTTATTCGTAAATATTTAATAAATGATATTATTAGCTAAACAAATCATAATAAAATGTAGTAGTTATTTAATTATAGTTTTTAAAATGTTATTAAATATTTATTATTGTATTGCAGATGGTAAAATCTGCAGCGGACATGGAAAATGTGTTTGCGGCCAGTGCGTTTGCGACGTAGACGAAGACCGTCATTATTCTGGAATATTCTGCGAGAAAAGTCCCGTAAGTATACTTTTTTTTGAGTATAGCGACAAAGCGGGCAGAACCTTGAACGACTCAGGACGTTACAAATCCGCTTTTCGTACAATTATGTTCTTTATTTTCTACTTCTGTTTATTCTTTAGGCTATTACAATTAATTGTGAGTTTTAAGTATGTTATTACCTTTTATATGATAATATGACCTTTTTGAACTGTATTTGTTTTATGATAAATTCGTCTATCACGCACTGGTCTTTGAAATGTCTGCAATATTAAACTGGGTTTTTAAAATATTATCAAGTTCATTAATTATTTTTAGGCTCTCCCTGGTAAATGTATGGACTTCCAAGAGTGTGTTCTTTGTCAAGTGCACAAACGTGGCCGCCTTTATAATCCGGACGAGCCAAAAGAATGTGGAAAATGTGACTTGGAACCTGTCATTGAAGAAGGAAAAATTGAAGGTAATACACAAGTTAAATGTTATAGTTTTTATTATAAATACTTTATTAATTGACACGCACCAAAATAAAATAATAATAATATTTCTGGACGAATTACACAACATCATCTAGTTACAAACTGACCAAAGCTTGTACTATGAGAACTAGATGACTGATAATTAATACATAGACTTACATTTCATTTATAAATAAATACATATTATATAATTACTAACACCTATAAATTACTTCCTTGGTAGGAATCGAACCCAAATCCACTGGCCTAAGTGTCGGGGTCACTAACCACTACACCGGGTTGTAATAACATTAAGTTCGACAAAATTACTACTAATATAATGCAGTATTAAAAAGGCATGACTATTTATATAAAATTGATATTATACTTTTTTATAGCCAACGAAACACTAAACGAGCACCTTTGCAATTTCTACGACGACGACGATTGCCTCTACGTATACGTGTATTCATACAACGAGACGGAGCATTTGCATATCAGAGCACAAAAAGAGAATGTGTGTCCACGAAAGGTAAGATTCACTTATAAATGATATCTTATGTAAATATATAAGTAATATGATTAGAAACATCCAGATTCGAACGAACACTGACCTGTTGTGGAGCGAGTCAGCATCTAATCATCACCTAATTCTTCGCTCAAACATTTATTTGGACTTCAATCAACTGCTTGCCATAGATTGTCAATCAACAATGTTGCTTTCAACAGGTTTTCATCCTCGGAATCGTGCTCGGCGTCATAGCCGCCATAGTGCTGGTGGGTTTGGCGTTGCTCATGCTCTGGAAGATGGTGACCACGATACACGACAGGCGGGAGTTCGCCCGTTTCGAGAAGGAGCGAATGATGGCCAAGTGGGATACGGTACGTTGTTGCTTTTGGTTTGTGAAAAAATACTGCAGTTTTTATAAAGATTGGATGAACATTGTAATTTTTATAGTCATTGTAAAAAGATACCTTTTAGTTTTTTGGCCTTGAGCCAAATATGTCATGGAATTTAATTTTGGTTTCGAGTCAAGTGTAAAGAAGCCAAAGTGAAGGCGTTTTTTAAATTTGTTTCTATATGATTAACCGATGTCTAATTCATCTTAGGTATGCTTAAAATTGTAACGTATTTACGATATATCAATTATAATTATATCTATTATATACGTTTATGCAATTAACCTTGCACTCTTTGTTACAGGGAGAGAACCCGATTTACAAACAAGCGACATCTACTTTCAAAAATCCCACATACTCTGGAAAATAAGCGGTTCGCAGAAGGAAATTGTGTCAATAAATTGTAAAACATCTTTAAGAAGCAATAGTATACATCAATATTGTGAATGACAATGTCAGTATTGACTAATTAGAAATTCATACATAATAAAGATTAGACTTAAAATGTAGAAATTACATGCCTTAAAGTTGTGCCTTTATCAGAAACCATTTATACAAGTAAACGTATGTTTTTGGTATTATATGATTGTATTTAAAAATCAACTCGCTATGTAGAATCGCATCTTACCGTCGGGTCTGTTATAATCTCATATTTGCAGTACGCTTTTGTACTTAGCGTGTGTGTTTGACGAATGTACTTAGTGTGTTTAAACGTGTCACATTTAGACATTAAGGCGTTACGAGAAATCTATATATGTGTCATCAATACAAAAAATCCCCGCTGTGCTATTCATAGTGAAAGTCTAGATTAATATATGATATAGTATATTAGACATAAAATAGGTGTAGTGTTGTTTACAGTAAATGTAAAAGAAGTATATATCAAGATACTTAACAATTATAATTTTCTGGTATTCTTAACGTAGTGCGAAGCTTGTGTCACTGCCAACGTAATAAGTTGAATTAAGTTTTAGAAAATTAATACTATTTTTTGTATTTAAAAAGAAATACTTTTTTTAGAACCAGATTTTAGTATAGTAGTATTTTCACTTTTCTCTAAAAAGCGTAGTCATAATTTGGTTTTCTTATTTGTAAAAAAATACGTACAAATGTAGAACTCGAAAGTGAACTGAACACGACTTATAGCAATCATTATTGTTATGGCCTTTTTAACTGATGCTTATATGTTAAATGTATTACAAATATATTGTACAATATTTATGCAGCCAAATAAAACAAATATGAACTAAATCCTCGTCTACCAGGTGCCTTATATTACGTAAATATGAAAGTAACGTCTAGTGCCATTTCTAATATATTAATAGAAGAGTGTTTTATTATTTATTTCGGTAATAATCGCGGCGAATATGTGTTTTAAGGTAAATTGTTACTTCTAATCATTAATGTAAGTATAACGAAGCTATGATATAACTATTAGGTTACAAATATGTATTTTAACACATGCGGTTTATAATAATTTATATGTATACTGAACATTTTTACACAAACTGACTTTTGTATATAATTTTTTTTATTTAATTTTTACTGAATAACTGGATTTGTAATTGTGGCCTTTAAACTATATTAAATAAAAAGTTAACGCTTATTTCGTGTTTTAATTAATTTTTGTAAAATACCTGAATTTGTTGTTTCTTGATTATTGGGAATACACTAGTAAAATTAATGGAACAAAACTATTATGCGTGTTTCATTATTTATTGCTTGCGGCATACATTGAAATACGGCTGATTGATTTATTATCACACTCAGTAGCTAAACAAATATATAATTCAATCGTTGTTAATGTTACCACTTTTCTCCCAGCGTCAACGCTTAAAGAGGTAAGTAGTAAATTGTAGCACAAACTCTTGAAGAAATTATTTAAATAAACTGTCGGAAGCTGCCAAGTTGTTAGCCAAGGTCGACCTTAGCAGCTCCTGGTTGTATATGCTAACGGTGTGTCATGTTGACCCCCGAAGTCAAGATCTTGTATTTCGGGAAACTAAAAACATAAAACACGGTCACAGAGCGCTGGTTATGCGGGCTTAGTTCGAACCAGTTTGAGTTTGTCCTAAAAAAAATATTTATTAAAGTGGCGTTCGTGTATTTTATCGTAGATTTTCCGTGCAACCAAACGTCGGTATTGAAATAAAATATAATATTAGTACCTAAAAATCGCCCATTGCATTGTCGCAGCTTTTTATAGGTATAAATATAACGATCTAAAACAGAGCCAAATAAGACCTGCAATATATATAAACCTAGTTTTATGTCGAGGCAAATTGTATAGTACTGTAAATGTTTAACATCAATTATCACGTGATATTTAACGGTTATTTCGTCTTGACGCCGAAGGTGTTCAAATATAAAATGAAAAAACAATATTTTTTGGCCTGGTTATGTAAATTATATGTAAAGTCGATAAGCCGTCGTAGTGAAATTTCCTAATAATCTGTTTAGTTCGTGGGAACGGTAGCTTCCGGCGAAGCGTAACTTCATAGTTAAAAAAATATAATATAACTTAATTTTATATCTCATATCAATAAGTGAATTTACGTATTGCCACTGTTTTATCGTGCTGTTCTGAACGAGTAAATCGATGTTTTGACCACATTGGATGGCTTCACAAAATTGCCTCATAATAAATGCGCTGTAAGTCAGTGGTCCTTACATGGCTAACCAGCCAAGAGACCTTAATTAGACCGCTTAATCAATCCAACGGTATACTTTCAAGCAGATACGGCAGACGGCGGGCGGATTTTAAAGCCCGATCGTTGCCAACTTAATATCTACTTTAATGCATTGCTTTAAGGTTGACGCAAATCATAAAAATTGCACTTGATTTATTTTCTTTTTTTTTTTGGTCAATTTTTGAACTACGGTATTTTACTAACGTTGGAGTTCGACATTACGAATTGTCGCATTTTTTCCTGCAAACTGATTTTCTTATTTTCTTTCTTACAGTTTTCATCAATTTAAAATTTCTGATGAATCAATTCAAAAGCAATTTTTTAAAAATATTTTTAAACGATTACAATTTAATATTTCATGCCATTTTTGTACACGAGGATATACCTATAACATACGATTACTTGCGGGGGCATAGCATAAATGAGCGTATTATTTTTAATAAATCAAATTTCATTAAGAGTTCAGTAACAGCTCATCTCAAGTATTGAAACTTATTCAATTATGACATACTTTTTTTCTTCTTGTTCTTAAGTCTTTAGCGAAGGCCTTGTTTTTGGCGTAGCCCTATTCCCGGACAAAGAAGAGACATCTACGACTTCGTACCCTTTGTCACCTGCTTTAAAGGACCCACGTAATGCCGTTTCCTTTTTATTTTATTGTGCTATTAACGAGCTTGGGCGACTTATAAAAAGAATAACAATAAAATATATAACAATTTTACACAATATTAGCATGTAACCACGAGCTTTCAGTACAAAATTGCCTCGCGGTTTCTGCCACCCCGTTTTAAATCTCTTACATCTTTAAAGGTAATCATGTTATTAAAATATCGCCTGTGATACGTTTTATATACATAGAATGATTTTTTTTCAATGCATTAACGTTCATGTAAACTTAAACTGCAATATCTTAAATAGGCTTAGAATCTGCCTGATTGCAATTAAATAAAATGTTATATGTAAGGGCATAACGGGAGCGAATAAGCTAAATAGGTTTTTAAATTAACCTATGTTATACGTATAAGTATTTCTGTATTGTCGTTGTAATGCATATCTTGATGGACTCGGATGCCTAAACGGAGAATTCAGCCGAGAATTCACCCGACGCTGGCCGGTATTTCTTGGAAAATAGGCCATTCGCAAGTCCCCGAGTTATTTCGAAAATTTAATTTATGCTTAATATTTTTAAGGTATGTAGACTAAAATATTAATATATAACGGTTATTGATGTAGACGAATGAAAAAAAATATAAAATAGTATAGTATAACGTAAAGGTAAGGTGTAATAAAAATGTGAAACTTGATTAAGCACTCTCTTCTTATCATATTACGTCCCAATTCAAAGTCAATGGTTAGATTGTAATATTCAATTCGGTTCAAGCTCTTATGAATGTTAAATCAAAACATGAGATGATTTGAATATTGTAATACATAGCGTTAACCTAAAACAAAGCTAGCAACTATGGTAAACCCGTCCCCGACAGCAATGTTATTTAAGACTACAATATAAGAATCCCCGAGTGAGATTCGATTACCAACAACGACGACTGGTCTTGGTAAACTAGCGAATATACATTGAGCACAAGGGAATAACAGAGGTGAAAGAAGTAGTAAATAGGCTGCGTTAGGATATTATAGGATTATCCGTTTGTACGCAGGGAAAGGACGCGATAATCCTTAAGTGCTGTTTTATTCACGGGGACATTGGGGTATTATTGGTGCTAGGAGGCAGTGTCTCGAGGCCAGCCCCAGAAGAAATAAGGGAGCGCAGAGATGATTTGCGCTCCCTTGCTATACAGCAATGGGAGTTGCGGCTCGAGCATCCCAGCACCGGCCGTCGAACACCGGCAGCCATACGCCCCGTTCTAAAGTTGTGACTAGAGAGAGGACACGGCTCCCGAACATTCCGCGCGACGCAGATTCTCTCGGGACACGGCTGTTTCGGGAGGTAACTGTGTCGTGTGGCCGGCAGGGAGTTCCCAGCCTGAATTGAGCAATAACATGTTGCTCAATTCAGAAGAAAGAAGAAAGCAGAATATTAGAAAGCGAAAGGTCGTGGGGCGCCGTCCTATCCGCAGACGAAGGCCAGGGCGCCGAAGAGTGGCGTACGCGCGCAACCTTCCCCCCTGATACTGAGCCCCTGGGCGGCCGGTAAGAGAGTGCCCACCGCCCAGAGAAGGTGCCTGGGGCCTCTTCTCTCCGGGTGTCCCAACACATCCGGAGATGAGAGGCCCGCGAGGGCCACGTTGCGCCAGGGTCGCCGAAGACGCCGGGGTCGGTCAAGTTATTGGGCGCATTCGGCGGCTAGGACTAGAGGTGGCGCTCGAAAAATCCGCGGCCCTGTACTTTTACGGGCCTCGGAACGCGCCACCTGCGGACGCCCACATAATCGTTTGCGGCGACCGCGTTGACGTCAAGCCGACGATGAACTATCTCAGCCTAGTCCTAGACCGCCGATGGGAGGTTTTGCGCCCATTTTGAGCGCCTTGCGCCTAGAGTGGCGAGAGCAGCGGCAGCAGCTCTCGGCAGACTGCTCCCCAACACTGGAGGACCCAGCAGCTCCTGTCGCCGCCTGCACGCCGGGATCGTCAGGTCCATGATCCTGTACGGGGCACCCGTGTGGGCTGACACCCTCCAAAAGGAGAGCTGCGTAGTGTCGTGGGGCATGACCTTTCGCTTCCTGCCGTAGTGAGCAGGATGCTAGGGAGCGAAAGGTCGTGGGGCGCCGTCCTTGCTTTCTGCGAGGACTTGATGGCCTGGAAGGAAGCAGGGAGGCCTACAGCGCCCTGGCTATCCGCAGAAGAAGGCCAGGGTGCTGAAGAGTGGCGTACGCACGCAACCTTCCCCCCTGACACTGAGCCCTTGGGCGGCCAGCAAGTGGGTGCCCGCCGCCCAGAGAAGGGCTCAAGAGGGAGCGCCGTGCTGTTTCTTCCGGCACGGCGCCTAAAGCGACGATCCGGGTGTCCCAACACACCCGGAGAGAAGAAGCCCGAGAGAGGCGAGGGCCACGTCGCGCCGGGGTCGCCGAAGACTGTGATCAGCACCCGCGGCTCTGGCTACAGCGACACAAGAAAAGAACAATCGTTGGTTATTTAGTGGGCCGGCTCCATCTTGATCCGGGGAGCCCCACATATCCCCGCTGCCCCCTCACTTTGGTGGCGGGGAATCCGTAAGCTGGATTTTTCCAAGGAAAAAAAAAAGAAAAAAAACGGTCGCCGAACACTGCCATCAGTACCCGCGGCCCCGGCTACAGTGACATCAATAGGAGCAACCGTTGGTTATTTCTATTGCTTGCGCGAATATTATTCATTATTAAATAAAATTACTTTACGGATTTTATCGCGTTTATTTTATATTTTTAATTCCGACGTTTCGAGACACTTTCCAGCGGCCGTGGTCACGGGTAGACTGAGATGTCATGCGTCTTGTTGCCAGTGCTGAAGCGGGGTTTCCAGATCTTAATTTTATTAATTATTTTTAATCTGTACTCCGACCTATGCAAAATGAACTGATTTTATCTTTACAGCCAGCAGTGGTATTATGCTTGGGTTTAAATTTTAATTTATTAATTATGGGATCCCAAGCAGGTGGTAGAACCCAACCATCTTCTCTATTGAAATTTGGATGTTTTTTAATCTCAATAGCCTCACGGATCATCCTTGGTAGGAATCGGTGTTCTTTAGCGAGGATTTGTGGTCGATCAAATCTGATGTAATGGTTTGGGTGATTTAAGGTATGGTCACACACCTGCCGACTTGTTGGTCTTCTATGTTTGATGTCAGCTATATGTTCCTTCACGCCGGTTCTTATTGCTCGCTTTGTTTGTCCAATATAAGAGAGGCCGCAGTCACAATCTAAGCTTGTACACTCCTGGATCTTGTAGAGGAATATTGCACTTGACAGGTGGTAGGAATTGACCAATCTTCTTCAGCGGCTTGAAATAAGTTTTGATTGAAGCCCGCCTCAAAATGTAGCCAATCTTGTCAGTTACGCCTCTCACAAAAGGTAGAACAGCAGGTACTCGCTCCACTGTGGCTGCCTTCACTCGGTCACTGTGACGCTGCCGTGGCGCAGCGAGCTTGTTGTCTCGCAGTACTTGCTTGACATGGTGTAGCTCAGCCGCCAGGTGTTCATCATCACAGATCCCTCGTGCTCTCTGAAACAAAGATTTGCCCACGGTAGCTAACTGGGATGGATGGTGGTGTGAATTGCCATTTAAATATTTATTTGTATGGGTTGGTTTCCTATACGGTATGCTCAAGGTGTTATCAGGTTGCAATCCTGATAACACCTGAGCTCCAAGCGAGTACTGCGAGACAACAAGCCTCTGCGCCACGGCAGCGTCACAGTGACCGAGTGAAGGCAGCCACAGTGGACGAGTACCGCTGTTCTACCTTTTGGAGAGGCGTAACGTGACAAGATTGTACATTTTGAGGCGGGCTTCAATCAAACTATTTCAAGCCGCTGAAGAAGATTGGTCAATTCACCACCTGTCAGTGCAATTTCTCTACAAGACCCAGGAGTGCAAGCTAGGATGTGACGCGGCCTCGCTTATATTGGACAAACAAAGCGAGCAAAAGAACCCGCTGAAGGAAACATAAGCTGACATCAAACATAGAAGACCGGCAAGCAGTCGGCGATGTGTGACCTACTAATCACCGCAAACCATTACATAGATTCGATCGGACCAGCAACCTCGCTAAGCAGAACACCGATCCTACAAGGATGATCGTGAGGTATTATTAAAAACGATCAAATTTCAATGAGCAAGATGGTTGGGATTCTACCACTGTGGGATCCCATAATAATAAATTAAAATGTTAAACCCAAAGCATAATACACCGCTGGCTTTGTAAGATAAAATCAGTTCATTTTGCATAGGTCGAGTCGATTAAAATAATTATAAAATTAAGATCTGGAAACCCGCTTCAGCACTGGCAACAAGACGCATGACATCTCAGTCTACCCGTGACCACGGCCGCTGGAAATGTTCGAACGTCGGAATTAAAATTAAAATAAACGCGATAAATCCATCGAAAGTAATTTTATTTAATAAAGCAACCGTTGGTCTTTAGTGGGTATACCAGCTGCTCCATCTTGGCACGAGGAGCCCCATATATCCCTGCTGCCCCCTCGCTCCAGCGGCGGGGAATCCGTAACTTGTATTTTTTCAAGGAAAAAAAAGGGGGGAGTTTATAGTTTTAGAGTTGTTACCCATGTTTTAAATTTTTGTGGCAACCAGCCTGTTATAATAATAATAAAAATCTTTATTTAAACTAAAGGTACAGCATTCATACACATTAAGCTAGATACGTACAATACGACAAAACATGTATATATTGTTTAATTTGAGTGAGGAATAAACATTTTGGCCCTGATTTGCGTTTGTTATGACCCTGCACTAGGCCTGTGACCTGTCTTGCAGGGATCAGTATCAATGATTTCCTGGTCCTCAAGTGTTGGATTGATAAGTATATTTAAGTAAATTACAATATGGTAAAGAATTGGAATGTATATAAGTTTTTGTAATGTTGGGACAGTGTACTGCATGTGTTAGCGGGGTCATTTATTTGAGTGTTATAAGTAGATTTTCGGACTGCTGATAGTTAGCTGCATTAAATATTCAAATATCATCTTTTTACAGGCATAATTGTTAAGAGGGAAAATAGTTAACATTTTATGAAGTCTATTGTACAAATTTGGCGCTAAGGAAAAATAAGCGGCGGTGAGCGAAAATGCTACAACATTTGAAGTTAGGGCAGATATTTTTGGCATTTCTTTTTATTTTATAAAGCTTCGGGATGAATTTAAGATAGCAATGGTAACGAAGTATGCAGTGAAGTATAAAATGGTTTACGCACTGAGAGTAGTTGGCAGTCCGCATAAAGTTGGTTAGTGGGGTATAGGTAGGGTTTCTTTATCATTACTTTGAGTACAGATCCCTTCGCCCGCTCTAAGGGGATCATTATGAGTTTATTTGTGTGCGCCTCCCCAAGCTGAGATACAGTAAGTGAGTAACGATTGACATATCGAAAAATAGACTGTTTTGAGAAGTTTCGGGTCACAAATATTTCTTAATCTCCTAAATACCCCTACGAGTTTACGTATACGGCCTGATACAGCATTTAAATGGTGGTGCAATTTCGGTTCGTGTCGAGGTGTATTCCAAGACACTTTATCACTTCAACTTTTGTTACAGTGGGGCAAGCACAATCATTTCTGCGTGTAACAATAGCAAACGAAAAACATACCTGAGCCCGTATATCCTTAAGTCGGTCAAGAGTCTTATCTCTTCGGATATAAAATGGAATAAATTTTGTTTTATTCACATTTAGCGTTAATAAGTTGTCTTTGAGCCATCTTGAGACTTTAGCGAATTCTCTTTCAGCAATCTGAAACACTTCATCCCATGTGTCTCAGTAGAATACCAAGGCAGTACCATCGGCGAATGCAAAATTTTTTCCATTACACAAATGTAATTTGCCGAGTTCATTAATATATATTAGAAACAAAGTTGGGCCTAAAACACTGCCTTAAGGAACACCATATAAAACATTAACTTCAGTACTTAAATAGTTACCTATTTTAATTCTTTGCTTGAGAAGAGATCCAAAGTTGTGCCGCGAACACCAATCTGTTCTAGTTTTGATATTAGTATAGAATTGATACCGTTTCAAAGGCTTTAGAAAGGTCTAAGAAAATACCCAGACATTTTCGTTTGATGTCAAGATTTTTGACAACATAGTCAGTTAGGACGATAACTGCATCCTCAGTTGACTTACCTTTCCTAAAACCGTATTGTGAGTCTGCCAAAATTTGATTATGTTCCAAAAGCTAGTCAGTCGTTTGTCAATAATTTTTCAAATATTTTAGACAAACTTGGTAGTACAGATACGGTAGTTGCTTATGTCGTTTCCATCACCTCCTTTATGTATTGGACTTACGGTTGCGATCTTAAATGCCTTAGGAAAAGTACCAGTTTCGATTGCTAGGTTAAAAAGTTTGGTCAATATGGGAGCGATGCTATTTTTTGCCAGTTTTAATATCTTAGGTGGTATGTTGTCCCACCCAGCAGCTGAGTCGATATTGATGTTGTTAATAATTGATATAATTTCTGAGTCATCTGTGGGTAGTAATACTAAAGAGTGGAGAGAATGCGACATTCCTACAGTAACTTTCTCATTTACTATTCCTGTAGATAATTTAATTTTTTCTGCTAATTGATACCCCACGTTAACAAAATATTTATTTGCAGCATCAATGGAGTTTTGTGGACTTTTATTTATACTTAGGAGGTCATCTGGTTCATATCTGGGTTTATTCAAATTTGCTAGTTATTTAATTGTTCTCCAAGTTTTTTTAGGATCATTAGAATTTTTAAGAAGTTCGCATGATTCGTAACTGTTTTTAAGGGTTTTCAACAAATTACTACAATACGTTCTGTATCGAGTGTATGATACTTTTAAAATCTCATTGTGAGGATTTTCATTTACTAAAGTATGCATTTTGTCCCTGTTTCGAATACATTTTATAAGTCCAGGAGTAATCCAGGGTTTAAGATGTCTTTTTCGAATTGAAGTGGTGACGCGTTTTATATTGCGGGAAATACAGTCTGATATGTATTTAATCCAACTATCAGCAAGTAGGTTAGGATCATGGTATATTTGACCTAAATCCAGGACGTTAATTTCATTGGTAACGTTGCACCAGTCAACTTTGGAAACGATTCTATGAGAATTGCTTATATTGTTTTTACTTATTACTAAAATAACTGGTTTATGGTCAGTAATAAGTGTGTTAACGATAAAGGTACTACAGGATTGTTTCGTCTTTAATAATACATGGTCAAGGCAGTTGTTTTCACGAGTAGGAAGTGTATGAGCTGGTAGAAACCCTAATTCTGCAGTTAGGTTTAAATAAGGAGCTGCATTTCTGTCTGATGAGTTTGAACTTATGTTGATGTTGATGTCGCCAATAATTACAATATTTATAAAAGTGTTAAGACTGTTAGCAGAGGATTCTAGTGATAATAGGAAAGTCTCCGTGGAGTAAAATAAGGGCGACCTGTACACAGCGATAATCGTTGTTCTGAAACCATGTTTGATAACAAGACAATTTGCAACCACGAAATTTGGTTCTTCAAATGCCAAGTTTTATGTAAATAACAATGCCGTCATTCTGGTTTTTATTGTTTCGCGTGAAATGTTGACTGTAATTCTGTAACAGCGGTGGTGGTTTACTTTCGGTTATCCATGCTTCCGTTAGAATAATGAGATCACACTTAAAAATTATAAATTTGGTACTGATCATAAAATAGTATAATTGATTTTAAAATTATAAAAATGTCGCTAATATGAAAAAATGTATGTAGCTTTGAATTGAAACAATCTTGTTGGCTGCAATATTTACAAAAAAAATCTGTTCATTTCGCTACCCAATAGCGCTTTTTATGGGAAGCTTTTCAATGTTTCGAATGGCTGAGTTTTCAATTGTGTATGCACTACACTTGATATAGCGTTTGATGAAAACTTTCATATGAGTTAAAACATGAATATGAATCGTTCGCAGACTAAAAATAAATAAATAATACCAATTTGTAACTTACACCTTATTTAATTATAAGTTAGAACGTACTTTCTCCTTATCCTTAAGGAGTTTAGGGTAAGTATGTATGTATGATTCAAACAAAATTTTATTAATGAGCATAAAAATAGTATGCTTCGAGAAGAGGTATACCCACACATTTCTTCTATTTTACTTTTAACCTCATTAAGCAAGTTTTTACTTCACTTGAAGTTTTACCAAACAAACTTTTAACGAATACTGTATACACGGCGCCAACAGCATATACGGCATAAAGTTCCAGCTTTGGTGGCATTTTTGTCGTTCATGTATACAATATTGTGTTTTGGGAAACATTGCATCGTGCGTTACAGACCGCCAGGCTGGGCTCATATAATACATTCCTGTCATAACATTATAATTAAAAATAGCAAATTGCAGAATTAATTTTTTAAAAGCGGCGGTATTTTTATTCCAACCCCGTTAAAGCCTGTGTGTACATTTTTGCTGTTAGGTTTTTGTTTTTAAAAAAGATTTGGAACCAATGTCGACATTGCAACCCATTGCAAAGAAATGGCGTTAACATTTAGTGTTGTTACTGATGTGTTGTCACGGAATTGTTATCGCTGAGCCGCCATCTTCTGTCTAGCAACAACGCCAGATATATACGTATACGAAAGATGTCGTGTCCGTTCGTTTCTACAATTCACAATGTTTATCTAAACCTATATCTTATTTGTCTCTGATTTAATCAATATTATTTAGAGAAAGTGTCTCTATAAAAATTGTGAAATCTAAAAATAATATATATACCTGTCTTGCATTTAGGCGAACACTACTAACGCACAATTTCATAAAATGCTTTACGGATACGGATGGAAAGGGCACCTACCTCCTTCAGGTAGGTGCCCTTTCCACAGGGGGCCGTCTGAGGCAGTACCATCACGTAGTCTATTTCTTCCGCAAAGCAGTAGTTTGAGAACACTACCGTGTTCTGGTTTGAAAAGAACCGAAGCTAGCGTACCCAGTAAAGGATAAACGAGACATAACAACCGATGTCTCACGGTAGGCAGATTGCCGATGTCCATGGGCGTCGATTACCTTTTATTATCAGATGAACCGACTGCTTATTGCTAACGAAAGCATACGGCCTTCGTTAGCAATAAATAAAAAGTTTACAATATTTCTGACGTTTCAGATACTTTGCACGATGGTCACGGGCAGACCTGTCCCGTTAAGATAAAATTAGTAAAGTCTTTTATTCAATCATGTATAGCTGTTATTAGAAAAAATAACTAATTATGTCGATTCAACATTTTTAGCGAGAACCAATTAGCAAAATGTTAAAATCTTTAGAATCGAACTCCATGGAGTACCAAACGCCAATATACTGAAAAATTGTAACACATCGTTTAAAAAAAAGACACAAAACTATGTAGAGTAATTTTGTTAATGTTTCTTCAAAATAATATACGAATTTTACTTAATGTCATTTTATGCTTTATAAAAGTATATTCTTTATATTAGAAAAAGTAGTCGCAAATTCGAAAAAAGTACTGTATAGATTTATAAAAATATTTAAAAATTATTTGGGAAACAGGGAATACCTTTCATACCGTTATAACTGTTTTGAGACATTTTGTGGTTTTCAGCGGACTGGTTACGAGCGGAATGGAATGCTTAAACGATCTTACATTTGCTTCATTTAGTTTGGAAAATATTTGAATTGTGCCCTACACTTTTAGTCCTGTATATATTTATCCTGTTTTTACCTACATGCCATACTTGTTTGGCATAGTAGGTAATGATGTCATAAGTATAATATTTATACAAGATGTGTGAAATTGTTAAAAACAGCAACAACTACGGTAATAAGTGTTCAAAATCAAACCCTTTCGTGTTTCGTGATATGAAAAAGTGTTAAATAAAAAATTATGACTAAAATGTTTCTAGCTTTTAAAATATTATACGTACTGGTATAAAAACGAGCTTAAAATTTAATGATTCTCATTATACTTCGTTAACTCACAGCAAAAAAAAATTCATTATTATTTCTAGCTCTATAAGCAACCCATTTTATGCTATGAATATAATACGTAAGCATTGTAACCCATTGAAACGAAAAGACGTTACATGTAGCGTTCATATTGATGGATTGTCACCAAGATGACAATCACCGAGTAACATTAAACGAATAAAAACACCATCAGTAAGCTTTCAATTTGTTGCGATGTAGCCTTGTGTACATTTATTCTAAATTTTAATGAGTTAAACATGAAGTTATTTCTTGTCTCGTAATGGTTACAATATTTAGTTCAGAAGTTAACAATAAAAAGCGAAAAATTCTAAATCCCGATTACATAAATAGTTCTTATAATGTCACCGGTAAATGCGGTGATTAAAATTATATAATATAATATATCTTTAGTTTGACTGGTAGCATACTGCAAACTATCTGCAAAGAACGCAAGTAAAGCGTAAAACAATGTAAATGTGCAAAATTGATTTAAATTTCTTATTTTTAGTAAATTAAATTTTTGTATTGTGTAAGCTATAGGCACACTAAGTCAGTGTACAAATTTATTCTGTTCATTTTCGTACTGGCATCCCTCTCGACGACCCCTTGTCAATTATTAGATAAACGACAAATGACAGGTTAAATAAGCAGGGACAAAGATTGCCTGCTTCTATATAAACATTATTAATAATTCGATTTCTGATTTTATAAACAGATTTGATTGGCAAGCTACAAGGACAGGTGTATAATAAATAAATAATTTCTATCCATGATGTTTACTTTAAAACAAATGCATTGTAGTCGTGATAAAGTGTCAGACTATACAGCTACACTTAGATAATTAGACAAAATCATGACACATGATTGGTTTGGATATATGAAAATTGTGCTATACCCAAACAAACGATAGTGTTATACTAATCTTACCCACTGGAATAAAGTGGTGCCAATTGTCACCAAGATATGTAGTACTAAAGATATTTTATGTATATTACGTTTTACACATGTTGCTGAAATGATCAGTCTTGTTAGTTTAAAAAAAATGTCAGGTCCTTATATACGAAACTTGCGTTTTATACGGGATGAATATAAAGTTTTTTTTTGTAAAATATTTTCAATCGATCTAAGTATGCGCCGTTGTTATTTATGTACTTTTGCTTTATCAACATTTTACTAAAAAAACATGGGCGGGAACCCATCCTTCAAGGTGGTTTGGACTTTCACATCTGAATTTATGTCCTTATTGTCTGAATTCCGGTAAAATAGTAATCCATCGGAGGAAGATCCGGGGAGTACGGTGTATGTCATTGCTATTTCAATTGTGGCTCATCTAACTTAGTGGTTGTTTGTTGTGCAGTAAGCAGTCTTGCGTTTTCGTGAAGCTTATTTTTAGCTTGTTCTTTATTTATTGCGGTTGCTGACAATAAATATTACGAGACGATAACAAAGTCAAAACATTTGTTATAAAGTGGTTAAAAAGTCAGGCGGCAAAATTTTATGAGGAGGGTATTCAAAAACTGGTGCCACGTTATGACAAGTGACTCAATATTTACGGAAATTATGTTTAAAAGTAGATTTAGGTTCGAGCTTTCATGTAAAAAAAAAATCTTGCGATATCTTTGCATGTCTGTATTTAATTCCAAAACGAAACTTAATAAGAAATATGCCTCATATATGCCGCGTTACATCTGTTAGAGCGAGTCGTTAATATTTATTGGCTGATGCTATTTTTGTTTGATTTTGCTTTGAGGCAAGATCCTACTCAATGACCTGTGAAATTAGTGTGAATATTTTAGAAAAGCGTATCCGCTTTTATGTTAGTCTAAAAAGACCGTCGGTTTGACTGTATTGTATATTTTATGGTACATGAAATAGCTACAAGCTGCCTCCGTAGCCTAATGGTATGGGCGTATGTTTTAGAAACAGGACGTCGTGGGTTCGAATGCCGCGGGGACTCAACAAATTTTCATTGTTGTTTCCTAGTTGGTTAGGGCAATTTGGGTCGATCACCCAATTGTCTGAAAATGTAAGCATCATGGCATGCAGTCGGATCGGACCATCTGCAATGATGGTCCTGACCAGCCACACGATTGGCCAGTGATGTTGATATTTTTGGTCCATAACTATCTTATGGAGGTGTTATTCTTACCTAAGGAAGAAGCATAGTCACGGCAAGTGAAAAATTTTAAATAAGATGACTATGAGCTGTTGGATCAATAATGTGTAATAAATTTCTGATATTAAAGCAATTATAAGATAGTGTATCTTAAACTTTGTAAAATTGTATAGAAAGCATATGTGATATAATGGCTTAATTAAAAAAATTGTTTTAAGTAAAAATGGTTGCTAATGACTCGTTGAATCCCATGTGCTAAAAATAGAAATCTGTTATTAAATGCAACTTTTAAAAATTAATCAGTAAACTTCAAAATGTTGTTATAAGATATAGTAATTATATCCGTATAATATATTTAACTACTTAATTATAAATAATATTACGGTCTTGTTTTAGTTAAAATAAAACGTGTTTATGCTGTATATTATAATTAAGAAAAAACTTTTATTTATTATGGAATTGCTTTTAAAGACAAAATCTGTTAAAGCAAGTCTCTTATCGAAACTACATTCATTTCTTCATAAGCATTTTAGAATGCGTGACGTTCACAAATCTTTAATGTGATTTGCTTAATTTAAAATATTTTTATGCTAAAATTAACATTGACTTAATAAGCTTTGTATAAGAATAAGATGTAAAATGACGTCGAATCTATTATTGTATTCTTTATGACAAACTTTTTAGATTTTATAACATTCCAGGTCATCATAAATATGTTCGTTAAATTCTTGATAGAATTTAATTATTTTGACGAGTTTGTTAACTTTTTTGGTTGTAATGAATTAATGTATGTATCCATAAATTAATTCTGCCGGGTTTTCGTTTTCGTTAGCTGGACATCATGTTAATTATTTGAAACGAATAGCTGCTTTTTCAAACTTTAAATATTAATCACCAACAGTTTACGGTCTGATGCAGGGTGGAAATTTTATCGTTATGGATTTAGTTTTACCTACGTTATTTTTGAAGCGATTAAACCATGCGCTTTAACTACCAGAAATGCTTTACCTGCTCGCTTCGTAATGGCAAGAAGGATGACTTTTCCTGAATGTTTTTATCGAAACTTCAAATTTAAAAATGGTGCATTCTGTGTCGTGTTACCCTCAAGAAGCTTCTATTCTTATATGTTCAAAATTATTTTAAAAAATATACAATTTATTTTATTAAGATAAAGAACAAAATAAAAAATTATAAATTGAGGAAGAAGAATAATCGCTTTACTTTAAAAATATAATGAAAATACTTTATGTCTCTGCAAATTTGGCTCTGATTCAGATATTATGTATGACGACTTATATTTAAAACGAAAATTGTTGGTACGATATAACAATTTATTAAAAAAATATATTCTATTTAAAAATTAATTAGTATTTTAAAAGCTTATCTCAGCTTTTAAAATAGCGTCTTTAGTAAGCAATTAATATCGCTTATAAATATGCTTATTATTTATTACTTTGTTTTAAATTTGTAGTCATTCTAGTAGTTGGTTATCTACGCATATTTGATCAAACATAATTATTGATTATTTTTTATAGACAAAATATAGTAAGAAAGAGTAATGATCGATCAGGTATTCATTCAATATAAGTTTCAGAGTTGACAGATAGTATTTATCTAATTTAATATCTATTATTTTTTAAACATACAAGCAATCCAACAAATTTAGCATTCATTAATAATATTCGATATATATTTTAGTTAAAGTAATATTAAATTATTGTTATTTTATTACTAGAAAGATATTTAGCTAAAAATTAAAATGACATGTTACGAATTTACAAAGTGGCTTCGAAGCGATTTATTTATTAATAACCGTTAACATAGAGTTCTACAGATCTCATTCTATTACTGTCGAATATTTTAGAATAGTTATTATTGTGCTCAGAATTATCAAAAGATCCCTAAAAGACAGATGCAAATGCTGAAACCATCCTATACATGACTTATCATATACAGAGATATCATATCTGTATGTACATTTAGGAAAGGATCAATATCTTAATAACGATAAGGCTGAGATCAAAGTTATTATATGTAGTCATCATCATCATCAGCCTGCGATAGTCCACTGCGAATTCCCCTAATACACCCCTATCCATTGGAGGGTTTTTGGACCATATCCCACCACGCTGGTCCAATGCGGGTTGATGGGTGGACCGACTTTTAACATGCCCATCCGACGCATGGATCATCTTATATTTCAGGCAATTTGGTGATCGGCCCAAATTGCTCTAACCAACTAGGGAACAGCAACGAAAATTTGTTCCCCACAGGATTCGAACCCACGACCTCCAGTTTCTAAAGCACACGCTATTACCATTAGGCTACGGAGGCAGTTCAGTTATATGTAGTACAATATAATAATACAATAAATTAGTATAAAATGATGCATCGTCATAAAGCGTCCATTATGAGTTTATAATAGGAAGTAAATAACTATGTCATTGAAATGTCATATAGCAAAAGAAGATCATTTAAAATGGAATGGTCGAGTTTAAATTGTGGTTAATTTGTTAAAGTCTGAATCGAAGCTTTTAAAATTATAGACGCAGGTCTGTTGACAGGTAATTAATAACTTAGTTAAACTTAAGAAATACAGAGCGTGAAGGCACCGAAAAGTTTTTTCAATACAGTTCCTTTCATTGATGTGTAAAGCTTTCATTTTGTTTAAAAACATCTTTCGTCTTACATTTTGTTATTTTAATTTCTTCAAATTGAAATTCTTCTTAATCAGTTAATGGATTTTGAAATCACAATGTTTTTATTGAGAGCTGGAAAAGTTCAGTTTCCTTGCGCTCAGTAATGCTGTGCATATACATGTATTTCTAATATTTTTATAGTTAGCTGTAACTCTGGACTTAAAGAATGTATCGTATAATATAAAATTCTTTTGGAAAATTGCCTAAAATTAATGGTTTTTATGTTGGTTTACCTCGCTAGCGTTGTTTACAAAAATATCACATAGTTTCAAGTCGATAAACAATTGAAAAAAAAGGGTGAGAAAATCACCTTTGCACAAGGGAGTTACTGGGCGACATACTGGTTTTTAGTACCTCAGTGGTCTGTAAATAAGTAGTGTAAAATAATACTCTGTTTCGGTTTGTAGAGTTCCACATCCAGTGCAAATGATAGGTAAACGTCACGTTACATTTTGTGTCTCGAAGCCGCTAGTGGACTTGGCATTTATTACGGGCAGGTAGTATCGCATTTAATAGGTTAAGATAATTTAACACTTCTTTCAATAAATATATAAATAACTAAATTTCAAGATGTTGACTTGTATTTTAACTGCTTTATGGACCGTGCTTAGACAATTTTGCACAGGAACAAAGTTTAAAATAAAAATAAATCTGACCTATCAGATTTACTTTTATTTTTTGTTATTTTCACTATTAAAGAATATTTAAAAACAAGAAAAAAGAATTTACAGGAGAAACTATTACTTTCCGTTGTCCGATTAATTTACTTAACCTCTACCAAGACGGTCGTTAAGCACAAACGCGTATTTTGTTGAGTCACTTGACTTTTAGTTACAGTGCTACGGTGCTACAGAAATGTTTATTGAAATAGAACACCAGTGGTACAAAGGCTCCGCAGGTGGCTAGGCGATTAATCACGGCAGGAGCTGGCGGGCGCGGCGGGCGCGGCAGTGCAGCCGCGGTGCGAGCTCGTGCATCACGTTCCCGCCAAACGGAACGCAGCCCGCCAAAACGAACACGTGACAAAGGCCGCGAGTTTTAAGAAAGTTTTCGCAACAGAACAAGGTAAGTAATCATTCAGCTTTACAGACATGTATTCTGTGCTAAATATTTGTGAAATGTATGCAAAATTAAAGTCATCAAGATTAAATTGAAGCAAAAACAGTACACACTTAATGAGCTTTTATAAAATTTTCCGCGTGAAGTTTAATTAAAAGTGGAACTTATGAATATTTTCGCTTCAAAATTGTGATTAAGCAAGTATATTTTGTATTTTTTAATGACTGGCCTCGTTTTTTGTTTATATGTTTAATGAATAAAATAATTCCGATCCATTTATTAATATGTTCAGAATTAAGGATATATATAAAGAGATTGCGATACGTTAAAAATATTACAATGTTTTATATTATTTGTGAATATTATAATGACAAAAGTTTTAAAGTATTTGGTTTTTGGCGGGAACTTTGTCTGCCGTTTGACAACGAGGGTCTGGCAACCGAGACATTAACAAACATTTTTGGCTCTCCGGATAATGACCACCCATAAAATGGAAATTGATTTAAATAAACCGCGATATATAACAATTAAATAATTTATGTAAAATAGTAGCAGTATTACGCGATGTCTAAAAAATATCTTTCCTTAAAACGAATGAGTAGTTTATTCAGAATTATAAGAAAAATACTAATTCTCTTTCTCGTAGTTCGTGATAAAAGTGTGAATAATTTCCTAGAACCACTGTTGTACAAATGCAGCGTGTGTGATAGCAATGTAAATATTTTAATGACTTGCGCTATTTCCAGGTTTTCAATTTAATTTATTTTCTTTTGAAAAACGTGAAAAAAACCGTAATCCGTTGCCGTTGAGTCTACTTTGGCGCGTGTGCTCATTTTTCGTTATTTCTTTGTGAAGTTATGAACACATTCACGGTGTAACTGTTAATGCCTCCTTTTGAAATCATTGTTTTGAAGTATAGATCGATCGATGGATTGAACAGATATCGCTGTGTGTATAGCAGTACTGTATTGTTGTAATCGAGATTGTGTGCGAGCTTTGTATAGGGTTATCAGAATTGTACAATGAGCAACACTAATTTAAATTGAAAATGAGGGCCCAAAAAAGTTAACGGAATGTGTTCTGATACCTATACAGTGTCTGTAGTTTATTTTTATTGTACCTAACCAGTGTAACAAACTATTAATAAAATTAAAATTGGCATAATTTTTTGTTTTACTTCTTATGCGGCATCAATGATCTATAAAAGTCTACAACAAAACATATTTTACATAAAAAATATATGTACCTGTGATGTTTAAAATTCCATTTGAACATATATTTAATCTTAATTCAAACGGTGTATATTTCAAAACCATTTAAGATAAATGCATAAGTATATTAAGTGATTAAATAGCAGTAAAAAATAGAATATTTGAATATCAGATGAAACACGACTTTTAAAGAAGAAACCATTATCAATTAATTTGATAGCAAGAATTATGCAGTGTTCAGACTATTTGGATATAGAATTTACGTAAACAAAGTCTAATGTAAAACTCGTTTGGCGCCAAAAAATCGGAAATTCCTATAGGTTAAACATCGCGTGGGGATTGCAAATGGCCGCCGTGCACCAATAAGGTGGCATTTGCTACTGGTGTTTAGTGTTTGGCATTAGTTTTATTTAAATTTATTATGAGTCTAAAAAAGCCAACTATTTATTAAATATTAATAAAATCGATATAAAAAACAACACTCTATTTGTTAATAAAATAAAGCGTTTATTAAAATATTCCAAAGATATAACAGAAAGCATATAGATATACTTTCTTTAATATGTGGTGCAGATTAAATTTTTTTTTTTAAATAGACTTTAGAAAAACCGCTAAACGATATTTCATCTGCACACCACCGCATCAGTCGCCCCATTAAAATAACGCAATGCTGAAGTTATCAAAATAAATCACGAGAAAGCAATTTGCAGTAACTGGCAACCCGGCCCCAGTTGCATATCGATGTACCGAGTCTCGTCCCGGGCCGGCTAGCCCTGCATCTGCGGTCAAAGTGCGCCCGGGCGGAGTGCACCTCTCGTATGATCCTTGCTTACATTTCGTTGACGAAAAAGCTATCGCTACTCATTATGTATGTAGTAGGGTTTAAATAATAATTTTGAAATTTCGTTAAATAAATCTATCATTCCTCTTTATTTCGTATTGTCGATGATTTTTTTTTTGTTTAAATCTATATCCGGTTTAAATGAGTTATATACATAGACGAGTAAATTTGCACCCGCATTAGACCATCATGGTCCTATACGGTCCAAAAATCCCCCAATGGAGAAGGCGTGCAATAGGGGCGGCCTATGTCCAGCCGACTAACGCCTAATGATGATGATGATGATGACGATCATGATGATGTTGAGTAAATTATCGAGATGACTTGAGATGGAAGATTTACTAGACTACTTTCATGAGTTATATAGGTCAGCAATTCCAAAGGTAAATAGTAATAAAAAAGAAACAAGGCTTTTAAATTTATCTAAAGCTAAGACTTCTTACTTTTCCTTTTCTTTATAATATTATTTTATTTTTACCTTTATTTTATTTTAGTTATATATATTAAAATATTACCAAAATCACGCCAACGCTCGTAAGAGTTAACAGTTTTGAGTCACCGTAACCGTTTTAATAAACGAACAGGTGTTTGTTACTTTAACTGTTGGACTTTTGCCAGCGTAACGTAATGTTTTCATATACCATGTACTTTTAACGCCCTATCATATTTTTATTACATTTCAATCCAAGGAAACGAATTGCAGTGAATTTATAATCTTCTTTATGGTTCGCTCATTTGAACCGCCGAACTCGAATAAAATTAAAAGAGAAATATTCATTCGTTATGTACCTCCAGGTAAGTTAACCGGCAGAAGTAATGAGATCATTAAACCGCAGTCTGAAATAATTTTATTCCGAGTTTGTTAAATAGTGAAGGAGCCTGAGTTATAAATTTTAAAAGAAACAGGATACTTTATCAAACTTAAAAATTGTTGGTGCAAATTACTGATTAATTTGTTTTATACGGATGCGAATATTTATTAAACAGTGATAGTTTGTCTATTCTCTAATTTTTAAATGTATGAACGCCTTAGGATGGTATATTTGCTATATATTTTTATTATTGAATATTGCATGTCACGATAAAGTTATTATTCAATATTAATTACTGTATATTTTAAAGTAAGAAAAATTATTAATTATTAATTTATAATTCAAAAATTTTATGCAATTATAACCTTTTTTTGTAGGCGGATACTACATTATTAAATTGAAATAAACTCCCTATAGTTTAATACTTTATGCATTGAACAACGAAACAGATCGTTAAATACATTAATTATAATACTTAAATAATTGCATTTGCTTGTTTATCAATAATTTAAATATGAATATAATTTCAAACGATAAGGCGGCAGGTTTCTAGCAAAACAATTCATTTAACACTAACGAAGAACGTTAAATCGAAAATTAATTAATATAAAGTTTGAACTAACCGGCGACGTAATAAAGAAAGTCGTCTAATGTTCTCCGTTTTCAGTTATGCTTGGTGTAAAAATCTAGATTATTACTGCCAGATTCGAATTTTAAAGGGATTTCATTTGACATTTTATTGCCATTACCAATATATGTGGATATTATTCATCTAGCTTAATATATCAACTATTGCAATCAGAAATAATGGACTATGGACGTTTTGTCGATGCAAATTTATAAAACGTAATTTTTTTCATTTAACTGCGGTTATCGGGATGAAAAAGTTTTTTAAATAACAAACACTATATAATTTATGTTTATCTCTCTCTTCTGTTTTAATGGTAGTAAACTTATTAATTTGTTATAAATGTTGACATGCGTTTTCAAATAGACTTAATTTTTTTGTGTAATAATCCATATTTTAACGGTTACCGTTACTGTACATGCAGTAGATCAAGAAAAAAGAAAAAATTAAAATTTTCTATTTTCAAGAAGCTGAAAATCAATTCTTTGTGTAGATGTCCCATAAAATTGATGCCGTTTGGCATAGTGGTTACTGGCCCTGACTGTTACGCCAGAGTGTGTGGGTTCAACGGGAAAAAGATTGTACGATGAACATAGCGTTTTTCTCGCGTCTGGTATTTGTATCTAGTCAAGTTATTGGGAGCTTGGTAGAGTTTTTTTAAAAACTAAAAGAAATTGCAATAAAAAAAAACTAATAGCATAATAAAACTAAGAGACATGTATACAGAAGCTCATGTACTTTAGGTATTAATCTCTCCGTTTACAATATTAATTAATTTTCTTACTAAGCGTCAACGCATTAACCACCCATAACTCTTTATGACTTTATGTGGGTCCGAATCCATGGCTATCGATATAATATTTAAAAAAAGTAAGTCTATATATTTATTAGCCATCGCGTTTCCATAGTACAAGCTTTGCTTAATTTGGGACTCGATAATGTTGCGTTATTCGTCCGAATATATTATTACTATATAAGTTTAATTTTATATTTATTTGCTTGATACAGTAATGATCAAAAACCATATATTTTTTTAGAATCGTTATAAAATTTAACTAATTACGTAGTACTAGATTTTAGTTATCATCTTTTTGTCGTGGGTTCAAATTTTTAATTTGATAGTTTTACTTAGTCGAATACTACGTAGCAGTTAACAATTAACTGCCGTGCATATGTGGAAGCAAAAATTAATACAATTAATTTGAAAATATATAAGTATATAAAATGATAAATTGAGAAGCTAGTTCTAAATAGGTAAAAGCTATTTATATTATTTAGATATTGTCTCTGTATAAAATGTATTTGCCTAAAAAGGGTTTTTACCCACCAACCCGCATTGGACCAGCGTGGTGGGATACGGTCCAAAACCCCCTAATGGATAGGGGTGTATTAGGGGAGGCTTATGTCCAGCAGTGGACTATTAAAGGCTGATGATGATGATGATGATGAAAAAGGGTTTTTATATGTTTAGCCAATAATAGTTGAACGTAACAAAGCTACATTTCTACATTTTTGTTCTTTACGGAATTTCCATCCTTAAGTTACATGAAATTTATCGTAAGACTAATTTTTTGCAATCAACTAACAATCAAGGTTGTCGACTACACATATCGTTAAAAATTAAAAAAAAACAATTATATATCATAAAGTACGTAAATCTTAGTAGAAGTATAAAAAATAAAGTATTTGGGATTTTATTAATTTGCGTACTTGGATTAGCGAGCGATAATTAAGACTGAAATACAATAGCTACAGTGCTCTTAACTTATATACAAAGTGTATGTACTTGACAGCTTTACGGCAAAAAAATTGTTGGTCCTCTCTACAAAGGGAACCTACCAACTTTCAGCTGTGTCTTATAATACAAGAATCATAAACAATTTTTGTGGCAAATAATGTGCATTATTAATACAACTGTAAACATAAACCGGAATAAATAAACCACAAGTCAACATCTTGCGGGATACGCAATACATTTGTTAGCTTTGTTGCTTTGTTTCGTACGCCGGCTACACATATTGTCTCCATTAAATATTAACGTCGAGTGTACTCAAAAGCCCGATTTGCGACCTCTTGAAACGTTTTAGTACTATTTGTAATGGAAAAATTGATCTCCGGTGAAACATATTTTATTATTTATTGTTAATAGTTTCAATTACAAATATTTTCCGAAAAAAATTTAAGAAAAAGAATTAATTTATTTTATACAAACAACAAACTTGTCAAAAACGTATGACGACAGATTGACGTAAAATAATAGTGATTTATAAATCCGCCATTAATGAATCTTCAACCAATCGATACGTTAATATTTATGTAATTTGCCGTTGACGCCATATTTTGTACAAGTACAAATTGAAACAATCAATAGAACTGAGTTTAGATTTCCCCATTAATCATCTATTCGAAATCCATTAATCGTTCTAATGTTAGCAAGTTATACAAAGGTTTTGATGTATTGTAAGATAATTTAAATTTAGCCAACTCATTAATATAGCGTTATATTTATGTACACAAAAATTATTGTTTTTGAAGACTGTTATATGAAAAACTATTGTAAAAAACCACTAAGATTGATTACAAAGTCAGCTAATGACAGGATATTATTTGCATTGTTTTAATATAGGGGTAGCAGCTCTATTCATGGTTGATGGAGCACTAGTGATTGGACAGAAGTTTTAATTATGTGCTTCTTGTTTAAAGATATCTCTTATTCTACGCTATTGTAAACTTAAAATGAATGGTAGTTTCAATATATCTATTATTAAAAGTAGATAAGATTAAATAAAGTTAGCGGTGTGTTTAAAATGATCAAAAGATGCGATTTCTGTATAAAAACAATAATTTTGAGTTTAGGTGACCGTAAGGTCTGTAAAGCAGCAGCAGGCACACATCATTGTATATTTATCAGTTATTAATTGGCTGAGGTTTATTGAAAAATTGTTAGATAAAAGAATAAGTTGGTTTTCTTTGATATCATAGTGCTTTTAGGAAATTACAAACGGATTAACCTTCTATTTTTTATTAACGAATGAACCGGTGAGAAGACCGTTAAAAGATACGCAGTAGAAGATCCAAAGTTCTGCTCGCCGCATCATTACATTTCATTTACGCGCGCTTTAAACCGAAAGACAGTAATGTTTATAAGGATTGCTTTGCGGCAGAATCTGGCACCGTAGTGGTACATTTCCCGTCGGCCCCTAGTATAAAGGAGAACTAGCACTTTCATTCCGATTTCTGAGGTGTATATAGCTTGGGTGAAAGTACTTATTATTGCGTTGGTTGGTTTGAGATCCAAAAGACTGTCTATGTGTTTATTTAAGCAAGACTTTAAAAATCAAATTAAGTAATAAAAAATATATTTTCTTTAACTTAAAACATAAAGTAACTTTTTCAACGTAAGAGAACTTTTCGCTTTGCTTGTTTCGGTTTTTATTAGCAATAATGAGAAAATTTAAGGTTCTTTGTGAAAATTTAAAAGGAACTTTTTAATTTCTTATATACATTGAAAAGCGTTTTTCGATGTTTCCAAAATATGAACAATGTATAATAAATTTGTTATTTCAAGAATTCGAAAAATTTGTAGAATATTTAATAATAGTTAGCACTGGCATATTAGCCTAACTGATATCGGCTTTTGCTTTGCAGACGTTGTCTTGGATTCGAATCCTGTGGAGGCAGAAAAACAACAAAAACGTGATACCTTTTTATTTTTTTTTAATTGCATACGTAGGCAGCCGAGCAATCGGGGCCACCTGATGGAAAGTGGTCACCGACGCCCATAAACATTGGCAATACTGGTATCACCAACGCGCTGCCTACCGTGAGACATAGGATGTTAAGCCTCGTTTACCCAGTAAATACGCTGGCTACGGTGCCCTTCAAACCGGAACACGGTAGTGTTTTCACACTACTGCTTTGCGGTAGAAATAGAGACCGCGGTGGTACCCACCCAGACGGTCTCCTGTAAACAGGGGACCTACCACCGGTGTAACCTAACTTGGTGGTATAGTTACAGCTAGTAAGACTAGTTGCCCTGACCTCGACTTTTCTATAAACTTTTCTGAAACTTTTCCATACGCCGTATACTTTTTTCGTTAAACTTAACTTTCAATGATCCTTAAACGAATTCCGACTTTTTTCTGTCAATGAATTAGCGGAGTGCCATGAGTGGTTTTCGTATCTTGTAAAAAAGTGAAATCAATTTTGTTTTCGGGACTGAGTTAGTTTTTGTTATTCGCAAAAAGTAGCTAGATTTAATTTAAATTACGCGGTAATCTTATTAAGTCAAGTCGAGCCAAACAAAAAAGGGTTTTTTGTTTTTTCTTTCTCTTGCTCGACTCCTTTCCTTTTAATTCAGCAAATTTCAGGACATTTTAAGTTCCAAACCTAAGGACTAAAATGTTATAGTTCGACAGCTGGAATTATCACTGATGATGTTTGTGTTTTGCCGCTGATTTTGCTCGAAATTGGTAACGGCAACAGGTAAACGCTTTGCTCTAAGACTTCAACTGTAGAAAATCAGTTTAAAGTTATAACGGACTAGCAAATAATGTTTCATATTCGTACATTCTACGAAAATGAAACATTATTTTGCACTTTAATAAGCGGTTCAGAGTTAAAATACTGATTTATTATAATGTCACTAATATTTGCACATGTTTTGTCATACGATCTTAAAGATAAAAATACCTTTACACTTTGTTTACTTTTAAGATATCTACTTCTTAAATGACCGAGCCATAATAAGTAGACATTATTTTCTGCAGAGAAGTTAAAAAATAAATTTTACGACAATAAAGCAACTGCGTGTTGGTTATTACAGATGCTTATGGGGTAGTTACTGGTATGTCTCAGACATTTTCTGTCAACGCATTATATAGTGTTTACGGCTTATGACTTTGGTCAGGAATGTTACGTTTATTTTTATTTCCTTTTATTCACAGACCTTCCGTAGGCTTTCGACTTCACGTATCTTTTGATTATGGATTATGTCATAATTAATTCCAACTATTAGCTCCTAATTTACAGAAGCAAAGAAAGCTTTGTCCTAACTTATTAGAACTTAGAAAAGATAGGTCAAAGTAAAGCCAGTTTGTAGATATTAAATAACTGTCTTTACCAATTATCTAAGTTACATGTAACATTTAAACGGATCTAATCATAATAAAAAATAGTACCATTTTATGTTTAAACAACTTTTATTGAACTTTTGAGAAATTGTAATAGAACCTAGTATTGTGAAAGAATATTACAATACTAAATTTACTATTTTTACTCAATTATTATAAGTTTACGAATTGAGAATAATTTTAAGAACTTTAATCATACATAAATCAATTTTCTATGATTTTGAAACATTTTATCACTTATTGTTTTAAGGAACTTGCTACGACTTTTAGTTAATTAGCAGATACGTTATAAAAGTTAATCTTGACCTAATAGTTTTAAGTCTCAATATTCATCAAAATTGGTTACCATGAATTAAACTAACAAAAGTTGTAACCTACTGAATTCCTTGTTTCAAAAACTTTGAAACATGTTACACTAGTTTATAAAAGCCAACAATGTCGATATTAAATAAACAGTTACTGTATAATATAGATGTTTATGTATTTATATAGCCATAGCTTAGAGGACTTATACAACCAAGAAAACAAAACATTCTAATAACTTACACAGAATTGTCTAATTGGCGACTTCCTTGTGTTCAAAATTTACTTGTGCTGTATCATGTTAAATTTACAAAATGTTTTGAGTAAAACCGAAATTAATGTTGTACGTGAAACTAGTCATTTTTGTCCAAACGCAAATATTTACCTTTTATTTTATTTATTATTAATAGTAAGTGTTCAGAACATTAATACATAAATATAATAAAAAAACGTTTTGCCATTAACGATACATCAGATATTTCCATATGTATCTGCACACCTATGTTTTGTTATTTACTTGTCTTACTGCTAATTTAAAATTCTAAACAATGGACATTAGTTTATTCAAAAATCTTAATGGTGACTAACTAGTTGATGGACAATTGTTTTAAAGCTTACAGCGATATTTTACCTTCTAATTTAAATCTAAACTAATATAGAGAGTTATGATCAAACATTTAAATACTATAAATAGTTACTTATAAAATATAATTATGATTTTCATTAATCTTATTTTAATGACTGTATCTGAATATTCTCTCATTATTTTTAGTTGATTTTACCTACTAAGATAGAATACATATACAAACCTATAATAGCAGTTTCTAGATACTAGATTCAGGTTAATGGCTACTTATTTAACATCTAATTAATTCTTATATTAAATATAGAGTAAGTCACAGTACCTAATCTTCAAAAGTCTACAACCAATACAAAATAGATAAGCGATTTAGGAGCAATATAGAATCGACAGTACGTATTTGATTGAATTTTGTTTTTATAGTATCAAGAACCTATATTCACGTTTCTTGAAGCAGTGTTATAAATAAATATCTAAAATATTTATTACACAGTTTATAGTTATTGGTTTTATAAGCAAGTTATATAGTTGAATTTAATCATACCAATACTCCTCTATATCATATATAACATAGCTTTTAAGTTTAATAACTTATCATTAGGTTAGATGCCAGCTGGTCGTTAACTGTTTTATTACCACATCCTTATTAAATATATTTCATTTAAAATGGAAACTATGAAACTGCTCTGAGAAGTTCAACCAACTTACTAGAATGGCGCATTTTAAACCAATACTAAGAAAATCTGAAGGTGTACGTGTAGTTGTATTAGATTATTGTTTGTTTAAATTTAATATTTTAAAACTGATCTTTCAAGTTTGAGGTTACTTAAATATACAATTTTAACATTCCGTTAAACACACGCCATTTAATCTAGAAGTTATTATTATTTCATTTAAATATGTTTTCAATAAATCATACCTCTTAATACTGTTGCATAAGCCTTCCTAAACACTATTTCATTGGGGTTGGCCGTATGCACACTTTGCTGGTTCAATACGGGTTGGTGGGTGGACCGACTTTTTACATGCCCCTCCAACGGATCATCTTAATTTTCAGGAAATTCGGTGATCGGTCCAAATTGTCCTAACCAACTAGGAAACAAAAATGAAAATTTGTTGAGTCCCCGCAGGATTCGAACCCACGACCTCCGGTTTCTAAAGCAGACGCTCATGCCACTAGGCTACAGAGGCAGTTAGATTTAATATTTTACAAAAAGTAACTATTTACAGTATTATATAACTTCACATTTGTAAGAAAATAATTTAAAACAAAAATTACTTCCAAAATGGTCAAATGAAATGGTTCTGTAGCTTTTAGTGAATGAGCAACAGTAGGAATACTGTAAAACAACATATTATCATAAAAGTCCTTTGTTATAATAATATGTTAACGCCTATTTAAAAAAATTTAAAAAAAATCTGCTCTACCACAAGATCTTCATATATCAAAGAAAAAAATCAAATATTCATCAGATAAAATAAATTACTTGGAATATCCTCAACAGTGAAACTTTCAGAGTTAATAAGAGCGATTCTAAAATAACTCTAAATATTAATGACAAACAAAAAAGACAAAGATGTTGCTGATTATTGATAAAAATCCTTCTCGGACATTCCAGCTTCTACATCGTCATCAAGTCACTTTTATCTTCTCCAATAATTCAAGTCACTTTCAAAAGAGAATATCATTATATGTACTAAAAATTTTAATTTTACGGATGTTAGTATCAGATATGTTGTTAGTATATTTAAGTCATTACATATTAAAAAAAATCTACAGACCTTTGGGGATCTCTTTAAGGTGATAAGTTCTATTATCGATGTAATATAAATTTTCAATGTAATAATATAATTTTCAAAGTTATACTGGTTCTTAACTTAAGGTGTAATACGGACCCTAACACTTTGTACCAATATCTATACTGCCTACTTTTAATAAATTATTTGAAAAACTCTTATTACACAAATTGCTTAAATATTTCAATGGTAACTGTCGTTTAAATAACAAGCAGTATGGCTTCACTAGGGTCGCTCAACAACTGATGCAGGTATGAGGTTAGTAAAAAGCATTTTTTAAGACTTGAGAAGCATCGCGTGTACTACGTTAGGCATTTTCTGTGACTTTTAATTGTTTACACCATGAGACTCTGCTCAGGAAATTAGGTCACTATGGTATAAGAAATGCCCACCAAACCTTCTGTCTTCGTCTTCTCTTGATCCACTCAACTTGGTCCATCGAATGCGGGGTGACGTGAAGGGTAAAAGATCTCCTGGGGCCCCATAAATATTGGTGTTCCAAATGGATCCATTCTTGAACATTTTATTATTAACTGATGTGATGGAAACAGCTCTTATAGCGTTCTACTGTGGGGAAATGCGGCTGATACTAATAAATACATTCTTTGTCCTCTGTTCTGTCTATAATTTGGGCCTCAAAGAATCACTAAGAAAGTTGTTTCCAGAAACAAAAATATTGACCGTTACTTCTTAATACATATTTGAAAATTTAATGAATGTGTAAAAAATAGACATGATTTTCTAAGAAAATGTGATGCACATGACATAGGTACAGGAACAAACATAATTAAATTTTTCCAGCAACTACAACAAAATCAGTATTTAATTATTTATAAATTTAAAAAGGTTTTCAAGGAACGTTCATGTGTTAAAGGTTATTACAATATTAATGAATTTTTAAATAATAACACATTCTGGCAATGGAGTGCACACTTCAGGTTTCATTTCTATATTGCATAACATGTTATACCTAAAATTCTTTGTTAATTATTTCAAAAGATGACATAAAACTTACCCGCTGAGTTTCTTACTCCTGTTCCTCTCAGGTCTGAGGCGTCCTTTTCCGAAGAGGTGGTAGGTTTTGATAAAAAAAAACTCTTAACGTTTTTATTTAACACATGAATAAAATTTTCGCATATTAAATAGTAAGCAGAATAAAATCAATATACCTTTTATAAATTAACACGTTGCCATTATAAAATAATATAAATACATTTTTAGTAAGTAACATTACTTTGTAGAGAATTTGAATTTTAATTTCATTATATCACGGGTAAATTAAAAACCTTTAATGAACGCTCTTGTTTAACCCCCTCCTTCAATTATATATTATTTTATGCAATTATACAGCTCTGAGAAATGGCCTACAGGAAATTAAGACGGCTATATTTTCTAAAAATCGTTCAGAACCGTGGTCTTCGGGGCAGTTAAATTAATGGAGATGTATTTTCCTCTTCCCATTTGAGAAAGCTTACTGGTTTTATTCGTTTACATCATATAAAAAAGCAAATAAAATCTGTAATAGTTTTTGAATCATTTTATGATGATTGAAATGGTAACGTTAATGATTGATTTGAATATGTTATTTTTGATATTTGAGTTGTAAGTTTTGCGTTTGAAGCATGTGGTAATCAGGGAAACCTTGCACAGATTATCCATCTATAGTAAATTATAAAAAGTTAAATAATTACAGAGAATTCTAAAGAAAAAAATTCTGAAGTGTGTGTCACTTGATCATATAGTTATAATAAGCATCAATTAAAGGTCTAAAAACCGTAACTTTGGGAAGATTATTACTGAAACTTTAATATTGTTTAAAAAATCTCACTTAACCAACACCAAAGGCGAGCTCGAGAGTAAAAAGACTTTAAAACACTGCCATTAAAAGAACAGATTGTGAGTGATGCCATTTGTATGCAGCATTTTTTAAAGAACCTACTAAGACTTGTTTGCAGTAATTTTATCACCAGCATAATTGTGGTAAAATATGGCCGGTTTGTGTTTCTTAGCATTAAAAAGAAATTTTAGCTTACGCGTGGTCGAAGTACACTCGAGGGAAAGGGTCGAATTAACGGTGCTCAATTGACCCAACACTTTTCCTTTCCTAGATGTAAAAATAAAGAATGTCTTAAAAGCATGTGTCGTTTTCCAGGACATTTTCGTGTTTCAAAATTTTGAAGCCCTAATTTCCAATTAAAATAATTTTTTATTTTTCTGTTCTTTTTGCAAAGAATTTACATTTTTTAGGCATCCAAAGGGACGAAACAGTCGAGCCAACTGATGGGGAAGGGTCACCGACGCCCATGGGCTTGGCAAAACCGGTGAGATCGCCAACCGCTCGTCTCCCGTTTACCCAAAAATCGCCGGCTACGGTGCCCTTCAAACCCGGAAACGCAGTGGTTTTCACCTTGCTTGCGGCGAAATAGGCACCGCGGTGGTACCCACCCAGACGGTATCCTGTAAAAAGGGGACCTACCACCGGTAAAATGGTAAATAATACAATTTTTGTGGTTTTATCACGTGTCACATTATAATTAAAAATTAAACCTGACTGTGTTTTTTGACCATAGACCTAGGGACGGTTATAAACGTATACACTGTGTTATTTATTAAGTTATTAACATGTAGTAAACGACTAAGGATTAATATCTATGGTTAAATAGAAATAAGTTAAGAATAACTTAGAGTTTCCATGTAGGACCTATTTCTATAGGGACAATCTTTGCCGTATACAGTATATATCAATTGAAGGATGGATTTGATTATTTTGTTATCACTCAAACAAATATTAATCTATTTACCTAGTTCTATAGCAAAGTAAAAATTCCCTCAACTATTTTTATAAAATAATAAATTGACATGAGACGTCCAACACAGATTGCACGAAACGATCACCCAACTCAGTAAAATAAAATGATCACGAATTGGACCAGCGTGGTGGGATACGGTCCAGATCACCCATATGGACAAGGAGTGCTGGCTGTACTGGCTGATGATGATGAATTTTATATGATAGTGAGTAGTAAACACGTACATAAAAAAGGAAAAATTATCCTTCCATTTGTACTATTTGTTATTTAGCGTATTCAAAAATTTAGGAATAAGAGTAACACTTCATATTTCAGCAAATATGTATATACGCACTTTTAGATACACAAAACATATTTTCATTAAATTATTGGTGATTCTGTGCGTTAAATATGTTTCGTTATATTTATATACATATATAGGTCACCAAAAAGATTTTACGTGGCCTTGAGTATCATAATAAGTTTCGAAATATATGTTATTCGTCCTAAAATAACATTTTTATGGTTTTTGTGTGCATATCTTGCTTACGCTACATTGATCCTTATTTAAAATATTCTAATATAAAACACAGTTAGAAATAGTATTTGATTATTGTTCACTCTAGTTGTTTACTAAACGTATGGAAGTATCCTAGGTAGCAATTGTTCAGAGGACGTTTCTGATATTTCTCTTCATAACTTCAATAAATTTAAACACTCATTAGCCCTGTAGGCAATTTTTGCCAACCATAACAAAGTTTATAGCTTTACAAACTACAAATTTTCAGAAATAAAATATTTACTGAGTTTTGAAATGAACCCCACTCATAGGATTTTAAATTATTATACAATTGCTCAATAATATTATATAAACGTAAGAAAACGAAATTATAACTTTTATTAAGTTAAATTTATTGAAGAATTAATAGCTACTAGAAACAAACCATAACGAATACCAAATTATTTGGTTATTGTACTTACTCATTTTAAAATTTACCATAAAGTTAAAATATCTTTATTCAACATAGTAACATTACTACTACTCGGTTCGGAGAAGGACGCCTCTAATTTGAGGGGAGCCGACGAAAGAAACTCAGCGAAATTATTTTTCTATTATATTATACAATTTGATTATTACAATTAGCAATCAATTCCAAGTATAGAAATGTCAAATTATTCAAAAATAGTGGACTGCGCATTGGTGGGATGCGGTCCAAAAATCCTTTGATGGAAAGGCGTGCATAAAGAGAGGCCTATGTGCAGCAGTGGACTAACACAGGCTGATGATGATCAGCATTATCATTTTATTTCAAGAGCGTGTTATCATTTAAAAAGTATTTAACATTGTAATAACATTTAACACAAATGTTCCATTACAACTATTTTTAATTGACTTGAAATTTACTTAATAGTAACAATAGCTATATCTGAAATAATGTTTAGTATAACGTCTCTTATATTAATGAGTACGCGCGTGTTTATACATATGTTGCTCCATTAAGAAAGTCGGATGGGATTTTTTTCTTTTTATATAACAAAATATATTGCATTTTTATCTTTGAATTACACCAAGTTTTAAGCTAAACAATTGATATCATTTGTAAATTTCTACGTTCTTTCTCGGGTTAACAATGTACATTTTATCTAATTTCTCGTATATATTACAGAAATTTTGTTATGTAATATATTAGTGTATTTCTTTTTAAATTTACGGATTAAGATATAACAACACTCTAAGTATATATAATAGCGCAATATTTACAATATTTAGTATTAGAATAAAATGTGTATAGGATTTATTTCGTCTCATAAGCTTTTGAATTATATAAAACGTTAAAAAGTAATGTTTGTGACATCTGTTACTAAAACATATAAACAAAATAAAAATTTTTGCTCAAAGTAAATATTGAAAATGAAACTTATTAAAAAAAAAAACAAAACGCGTTAATGGCGTCGCTGTCCGAAAGGCAATATAATTTATATTAAAAGGGCTTGTCAAGATACAAACAAAAAGTGTCTTAATTTACACGTCAATTGGTATTTATTATGAAGATAGCCATTAGCTATTGCCTCTTTAATTATAACAACAATTTCAATTATTTTAGTTTATCAGATACAATAAAAAATATTATTTTTGGTCTCCGCTAAATATAAATATAGCTGAGCTTTCATTATTAATATCACTTAATCTTCGGTTGTATTATTGCATACAATGTGAATATTATTTGTTTTCAACTTTCGTAGATCACTTAATTTATAAATTGTTTCTAATCATGGTTCCTCGTGTCCTTTGTTAAAAGTGCGCCAAGCACTTAAATTATATAGCTATTGCGTACCAAATAAGGTTTTAACTTTAGAATAAAATGATTTCACTTTGAATATTTTAAAGTATAATAGTTTTGAACTGTGAAAAAATACTACGATTATTGATTAACTGTATTTAAGGCTGTATTTCTGGTATTTTTTCCTAAAGGCTAGATAGAGAGGCTAAGCTAGACCGAAAGACTTACCGCGTCTTGCCTTGGTGCCTACTTCCGTCTCAAATTTAAAAGTAAGTTGCGAAATAAAAAAAAAACGTCTTTATTTATTACCGTGTCTTTACTCTACTTTCAACAAGAAACCGTTGAAGTTTAAAAGTAATTACTTATTTCACTCTTAAAAATGTATATTTTCGTGAGAAAATTTTTGTTTCACCAACTATGAAGTTAAAAGCCTTTGATTAACACTTTTGTTTTACCTCCTCTTACAATTAATATTAATTTCTACAATGTTACAGCAATATAGCCCGTATAAAATGAGGACAGCAATATTTTCTAAAAATCGTTCGGCATCTGGGTTTCCTTTACGACAGTTAAATTAATGAAGGGCTATTTTCTTTATCACCTTTAGCAGTTACTTATTGGATTTTATAGTTATAAATAAAATAAAACATAAGAAGAGTCATAATATAATTGGTCTTTTGACATAATGATAATTGTATAATATATCTATGCGTAACGCTTTTAATCGCACAATATACTAAACTGTTAACACGTAAGTGACTATGATTTATCTTCGTTCGTAATAGAGTTCTATATACCTAAACCTAATTGCAATAAAGCCTACTAGAATAGGTATAATCAATTGATACGAATTAATCAAAAGAGATATACAAAATCCTGTATATATCAAAGAACTCATTGTAGTAAATTAAAAGTTGTTGAAACTGATCGTTAATTTAACGTTAGTCAGTTTTAAACTTTTGCATTTGTCATTTGTAAAAAAGAAAAATTTCAAAGACCCTTAAATTGTTGTTTATATCAGTACTTATTTACTGAATTATAACAAACTACACTACGAAGTCATTTATACATATTATGTAAAATAATCCTAAGTTTCACAATAAGCGAGCGAACAAATAAAATAAAAAAAATAAGCCTCACAATAATCCTTTGTTTTAATTAAGCGTTTAGTATAAATATAAAAATAACATTTTATGTATTTTTTACGTTCATACTTTATACTTCACTTTCGTCGTTTCGGAATCTCGCAATCGTCCGTGATTACGAGCAGACTAAAGTAAGGTAAAAAGTGGATTTAATCAGTGTCTTAACAAATTAGATGTTGTAATTGAAAAAACGAACAAAATGCTTAGCTTCTCGTTTACGTGTTAACTTTTCTTATTGTATTAAAGTAGCTTGTGCTGTTTAGACAATTACAATGTGGATGATATCCGTAGAGATAAGATCCCACAGAGAGGTAGATTAAAGGCAAACAATGCGTATTAACTATCGTTTACCGGTCCTATAGGCGATGTAAAGTGGTCTGAAGATTGGAATCGAAACTGCAGTACGGTTGTTGTATTGATATTATTGAGACAGGAGATTATTTAACTCTGGTAAATCGGTCTGTTTAAAATATAAAAATTAATGTAAGTATTATTATTATTACTATTATTATTACTTATTGCATGCAAGCATGTTCAAACATGATTTGACAATCAGAATCGAACTTTTTGATAGATGGTAACGCCATGTTTTACGCAGTGCTTGAACTCATAACATCTGGTTGGTAGTGGAGGCTGAATTAGCTCAAATCAGTTCTCTATACAGGTGTTTGTAAGTTTATCACTACGGTCACCTCGAAACTTACGTCTTAAAATCCAGTCCTATTGTTTGTGGCACGCTTTGCACCCATATTCTATATTGGACTAGGCATCACATCATCAGCCTTTGATAGTCCACTGCTGGACATAGGCCTCCCCTAATACACCCCTATCCATTGGGGGGTTTTTGGATCGTATCCCACCACGCTGGTCCAATGAGGGTTGGTGGGTAGGCATATGAAGCTGTTACTGTACACTCATACAGTATTTATCACTTGTATAATTAATATATAATTCATGTTTAAATGAAGATACTATTTTGACGTTACGACTAATCTCTAAACATATTTTTTATGCTTACGCATTCTATGACGTTTAGTAATTTTTCCGTTTGTAAACGTATGTAGATCATACATTATAACAGTTATATCGACATTGATTGCAAAAAAAACAAACAAACAATGGACGTAAAACTTCCGTGATTCAATGCACGGAACGTATTAACGTTGTTTAGTTTATGGAATCGAAATATTTACATTTACGTAGTACAGAAAAGCGGTCCCATGAAAACCTACATAAATTTGAAACAAACAATGCATGTTTGCTTTAAATTTTTTTCTGCTACCTTAATGGTATTTACTGATTGTGCTCTAGTATCATTGCGTACAGTAAATAAAAAAGACAGTTTTATAGGAGCTGTATATATGTTGTATGCAGTTCCTTTAGTGAGATAATAACACACCCGTGCCATTTCACTTTTTGTTAGTGTTACTTTAGGTATTATTGCGTAAAGGGGTTTGATTTTATTTTAGCAAATTCCCAATTACAATAACGCACCAGCACTATAGAACGTGTTTAGAAAGTTGCTTTGACTTTTAATTGTAAGTATAATACAGCAACAATAAATTGTTTGGCTCTAATGTCGACCAAATCCAGCGCAGAATTGAAAAAAGATATTTCATAAACGAAAAAAAAATCAGTCAGTAGGCAAAGAACGGGCTAGTAATGCCCTAGATGTGGACACAATATCTAGAGTTTCAAGAAATAATCAACGCGAGGTGGAAACCTGAAAATTCATAAGTGGTACCAATGATTCATATGAATTGATATTGAATTAGCTCAAATCAATTCTCTATAAGGGTGTTTGTACGATTATCATTAAAGTCATCTCCGAAATTAGATATTAAAATCCTGTCCTATAGTTTGAGGGACGCTTAGTATCCTTATTTTTTTCGAAGAGGTCTAGTTGTAAGCATTTGATAGAGCAGCTTTGACAAAAAGCGACTAGTGAAACGCATATTAGTAGATCCAGCCATCAAGGTGGTGTGGATGTTACTGAACATTCTATAGTGTACGTTAAATGAGCCAACTAGAAGCACTCTCCAATGTTAATAGTTGCAATATATTGACAATCGGGACTATTGGTAAAAACTTGGTAGTTGACAATTCAAATTGATCGATATTGATTGCAGCCACATGGGATCCAGATAGATGAGAAAAGTAATCCACGTGTGGTTGCACTCGCGTGTTGTAAAGTTACTAAGGAAGTTGAAGTCGCCTAGTTTTCTTATAAAATAAATCTCCACGATATGTCTATTCCAAGAACACCGATCGCATTAATAGCACGGACATTAGTGCCGTGAAACAGTGCAAATACAACGAATCGTCACTTTTAGTGGCGATTGCGCTAACTGGTGTCTTTTGAGGCAAAAATTGAAATCTATTGAAAGTTTCAATAGCTTCGAACTTTTCATAATATAGTTGTCAAAAAATATTACATTATAATTTTTTTAAATAAAATTCATGTAAATAAACATAGCATATTACGATCTGATTGAAAAAGAAAACTACTAGACGAGAAATAAATTATATTTTAACAAATTAATGCACACGAGTAAATGAAATAAATAGATTAGTGTTATATTTAAATTCACCTAGAATGATACTACCGACCACCTTTATAGGTTAATGGTACAAAATACTAACGCGTTTTTTAAAGTTGAAAATTTTTCAACATAAATTATACTATTCTTTTGTGATTGTATTTTTTTAAACATTACTTTTTGATTATACATCCTCCTAGTACTTATGTAAAGGGTCGTGAAAATGATTAATTATTTTTCTTTGGATTTTAACATTTGAGTAATTAACTCATGCGTAGGAATAAATTTTTACGTTTTGAAAATTCTACGCTTTTACTTCATACATATATGCTCCTATTATGTGTCAATGAAAACTATGTAAGTATGTAATTTTGTAGCAAGATTTATTTCATATACCTCAAATTTGTTCAGTAAGTAAGCAGTTTCTTATGAGAAATAATTCAAAGGACGATTCTTGGGGCGGTCCTCATAACTTCAATAAACTTAAACACTCATTAGTCCTCCAGGCGCTTTCTGCCAACCGTAACTAAGTTAATTGCCGCCTTACATAAATTACGACTTAACTGATATGCAACTATTATGGAGTTTAAAAATGTTTCATAAAGTTTTTATAAAATAATTTTATAATATAAAAGTAACTTTGTATTTTAAAAATTTCTTATTGTGTCTTAATAAATGTAATAAATATAATGATTGCAGTATCAATTGCAATTGCATACTACTATCTGTATAGGATAGTACCTCTACGGTGCCATTTTCTGCCGCAAATCAGTAGTGTGAAACACTAGTGATGCAAAGAACAGTTGTTTGGCTGGATATTCGGCCTCATCACCGGCCGAATATCCGGTATCCAGCCGCCGAATATTCGGCCATCCAAAAGAAACCTACATTTTAGTTTGGCGGCGGGCGCGTCGTGCAGGTTACGTATGGTAGGTTCATGCAGACCGTTTTCTAGGCAAAAGCGAGTTATATTAGGTCAGTACGTACGAAACTATTTAATATGTAGTACACGTGCACCCGCCGATTTCGCTAAATAGATAAGTTTTTATGAACGTGATTGTGAACTTGTACTCCGTTCTGAGTTTATTTGATTTGTCTAAAATAAAGGCAAATAAACGATGATGCAAAGTACGTAGTGTGTTTAATTTGGAAATTAAAATTATCTCGTGGTGACGAAGGGAAAAAGGCAGGGACTTCTATTAAAAAAAAACCATTTGTAAAGCAAACATCCCGGCAAAATCTTCGAAATTTACGCTGCTTTTATTTTCAACTTCATGCGGCGGAAGCGGAACTTTTCCTTCTACGAGTTCATTTGCAAGTAGGAGCGTTCCCGCTCAGCTGACTTTACGTAAACAATTAGCTTTAGCAGAGACATTAGGAAGAAAACATTATTGGGGTATGAACGACTCAAAATCTACGGAATATCATTATTTAATTGGTGAAATGATTGCGTTAGATAATGATCCACTATCAATGGTGGACAGAATTGGCTTTAGCAGGCTTATGCATAAGACAGTCCCTCGGTACAAGATCCCCATTACATTTATGATTGTAAAAAAACAGTACCCGACATTTATGACGGAATCAACCAAAAAAATTATGTATAATATTACCAAAGCTGCCGTGGTGACTGTTGCGTCTGATATATGGACTTGTCACCACAATAACGAGAGCTTTTTAAGTTTAACAGCCCACTTGATATCTCCGGAATTCAAACTGGAACATGATGTATTGGCAATCTAACCATTTTCAGGATCTCATACCGGGGAGAATATAGCGAACGAACTGAACGTTATTGCCGCACGCTGGAACATTCCTCTGAATAAAAGTGCATCGTTGCCAGTGTAATTACTGGGTAGACGAGACATAACATCTCATGTCAAGGCAATGAGCGGTTTTGTGGCGTCTTAAGCTGCTTTCCTTATGGATATGGAAGATATCCATTTACCACCAGGTAAACGTGCTGTTCGTATCATTGCCGTAACCAAGAAAGAGTATCGAGTAGTCCTCTACCGAGTATTAACTCGGTTGGATTAATTGCCCATACGCCATGCAGCTGATTTACATCATATTGTTTTAAACATTAATCGTTTACCCGTATTTAAGAAGTTATAAATAAATGCACTCCTGAGCGTTCATTAGGATAAGTTTCATTCGGTGGAGTTGGCATCATGTTACCATGTTATATTCATTTGTCCTAGCATTTTATTTACGGGCCCTCTCTGAGCACGACTACACGTATCCTTTGTTTGTAGATTGAACTATAATTGGCTGACACTTTTTTTTTTAGTTCATGAAAGTAAAATACAATGTATTCAAATAAAGTAAAATAAGAGCTTAAAGCTTCTTTGATTTGAACGAATAAAAAACAGCGTGCTAAGAACTAGTGTGTTTCAGTTAAAAAGGGAACCATAACCACTACCATCTTTTATGGCGACAGATTTTTGGCGTCTTACGTTGGATTTCGTGTAGGCAGGGTGTATCATTTGCCATATGGTGTACGTTTCGTTGGTCTGATTACTTTATTAAAAAAATGTACAAAAAATAAAAAATATATAAAGAAAAACATATAACCTTTCATCGCTTATTTTAACCGTTTCGACCATTTTTATTGTAATAATTAGTCCTCGGATAAGTGTTTGTTTATATAAAGCGTCAAACTTTTTTTATAACGACGTAGACCTATTTAACCAAACTCTTGACTGGATAATTGAAAATTAAGTCATAAATAGTTATTTATGACTTCATAGTTATTTATATCTTGTCAGTCAGAAGTGTGGACCAATGTTATATATGTGCAGATTTTCATCTTTAACAACTTTTATGATTTTTAATTTGTGGTAAATAAGTAATTTTCAGTAAAGAACCAAACATTCAACTTTTAAAGTTAAGCTTCCGTGTTTCTAAATAAACACGGCTATTAAGCACAGCGTCTTGTTTATCCATTAACTATTTTTTTTAACTTGGGTAGGTTGCCGTTTAGATAATAACAACGTGGATAATATCCGTTAGGGAAAAGTACAATAAAAAGAAGATTAAAGGCAATCGGCACGTATTGACTGCTATTTACCGGCCCAGTAAGCAATTCATAGGGCCCGAAGATCGAATCAGCTGCAATACGGTAGTTGTATTGATGTCTTGCCAAGTGTTTTTTTACTACTATCTGCTAATAATCTTGGAAAATATATAGTTCACTTATAAATTCTCCGTACGTATATCCTTATTTCTTCTAGGCTACGTACATTTTCGATATCTATATTATAGCAATTAGTCGATTCATTATTGAATGGTGAATGGATATATAAAATGTCTGTGAATATGATGCGACTAAACTCACACTTTCTACCTTCAATATAATATTTTAGGAGTATTTTGATTTAAGTAAATTAGCATGTCTAAAACTATTTTTTAAATAATATCTGTAGAGAATAATCGAGAACAAACTAAATACAGAAAAGACCAGTTATGTAACAGAATATGGCGACGAGACAAGCTGAAATTTCGTCTGTGTTAATCGATTCCTTGTTATTAAGATAACAACAATACATGATAACAACTTAAATCTAACTTCTACTTACCAACTTAAATTATGAAAAGCTAGGTCTTATTTGCACAGTAATTACACGATTTTTGGTGCCTTTCTAACTGGTACACAAAAGCGGTTTAACATTACTATTTTGCGTTATAAATGAGCAAAAAAAAGTTATCGTAACGTATCGTATCCAAAAGAACTTTTGTATTGGTAAGATTATTTTAACTGTAATTTGTTATATAGAATTAGAAACAACGTCTTTTATCTTGATCATTATTATACCAGCTATGTATAAAATTGGAAAATGTCGATCTGTAAAGATAAAAGAAAGTGCGGACAGTTTAAGAGGACCTTAACAAGTTTCAAGGGGCTTAAAAGACTTCAGGGTGCTAAATTTTACACTATAAAGGAAATAAAATGAAAGGGATCTTTAAGATTTAGCATAAAAAGATGAGAATCTTTTTGTGGCCAGATTATTTTAATGTGAAATTATTTTAGAATTTTATATTTTTTATGATTAAATAGCAACCCGCCTTTTCGTGGGTGCAATACTGATATTTGCAATATCTACGGAAATATTCATTTGAATTAAACGCTATTGTGTTTATCTAAGACATCACATAAAAAACCTCTAAATTTACTAATTTTCCTCTTAAATCATCTATAAAAAAAACGCTTCAAAATCTGTTGCGTAGTTTGACACATTAGGGCATTCAGAGGGACGGGCACGCAGCGAAAGCTATTTTTCTCTATGCTATGTAGTGATCATCATCATTAGCCTGTGTTAGTCCACTGCTGGACATAGGCTTCCCCTACTGCACGCCCTCTCCATTAGGGGGTTTTTGGACCGTATCCCACCGCGCTGGTTCAATGCGGGTTAGAGTGTGGACTGACTTTTTACATGCCCATTAGACGCATGGATCATCTTACTTTTTAGGCAATTGGATGATCGGCCCAAATTGCCCTAACAATATTGAAAATTTGTTTCGTCCCCGCAGGATTCGAACCCACGACCTCCGGTTTCTAAACCAAACGCCCTTAACACTAGGCTACGGAGGCAGTATGTAGTGATAGTGATGACGATTTATAAAAAATATATTTTTTCTAATAATTCTTTGTCATGAAATTATCAGAGATTAAATTAAATCCGACTCTACTTATAACACTAGTAATGTGTAGTATTGCGTGTAAAAATAGCTCTGTAAGTATATTTATTTCATTTATTCTTTGCACAAAATTAGTACAAAGGCGGATTATATGTCCATAGTTACAATCCGGACGTACGGTATTAATTATACGTAGTGATATTTTGAAAAAAAAATATTATTGCAATAGACATCAATAAATGTGGTAAAAATATTAAAAAAAAAACTTTTTGGATACACTAAGAACGATGTTTTTACTAATTATTATAGTTTGAAAAATCTACTTAATGAATTCTAAAGAAGGATTGAGGCTTAAAAGACTTTAAAACTCGCTGTTGTTATTCAAGCCGCAGTTTCTGAGTGATGCCATTTGTATTCATCATTTTATTCAAAAGAACCTATTCAGACCGAATAACGGTAGTTATTGCAGTGTTTATCACTGGACTAAATGCAGCATATTCATGAAAATATGTGGTAACATATAGATACATTAGTGACTTAAAAATGAAGTTTATATTTTACCAACTTTTAGCGACAGCAAAGTACGCTCTTATGAAGTAAGGGGCCCATAACATCACGCCTTGATTGACGCTACACAGCATCTTCTCTCTTCAAAGTAAAATGTTTAGACGTCTAAGAAGTCTACGTCATTATCCTGTTTAATTTTTAAATTATAGCTTGAGAAAACTTATATAAAACAAGATTATAAAACGCGTAAATGATTGTTTATATTAATACAACACATGATAAGTAAAACAGTTTAAATGAAAAACAGCCCTTTGTCAGTATCCACGATATCGGGCCACTTTCCATTGCTCTAAAATGTAGGAAATAATATTAAAACAATAAGATGAAATATATCAAGCTATATATTATTTATTATTTCAGCAGGCTGTTAGAAAATTAAAGATGTCAATTTAATTTTTTTTCGATTTCAATTATTATTTTTAAGTAAACCTTTATATTCATTGAAACTTAATTGGTAAGATATGACTTACATTATTATGTATCATTCTATTTATTTCTCGAAATAATCAATTATTGTATACAGGGACGTTTGGAACGAAATGTATGGAAAGATATAAACTACGTCGAGTTTGTATAAACCATTTATTTATATGTGACATTGTCTGTGGCATGGTCACACGGAGAATTGTCAACAAATTTAAACCAAGCAATTTGTTATTTCGATTATAGAGGTGCACGTTTCTTTTAATAAAACGACACATTCAAGTTTACTTAAAAAAGGGCAATATAAAGCGTCGATTATATGACTGTTCTTTATATAGAATTATTATGAACTAGTATATCTGTATACTAGCCAATGATAGGAAGCAGGAGTGTGCATTAGGGAAGACCTATGTCCAGCGGTGGGCTGAGGCAGGCTGATGATGATGATGACTATAATTGTATTTTTGCTAGTATCATAAGAGACTGAAATAAATTGTTTTTTAAAATAAGATTTGTATTTCGTAGCTACAATATTACTTTCCATAATGACATTTTCACTCTAAGTAACGTGGTGCGAGTACAACTTAAATTGTGTAAGTAGCAAGAAAGTGCCTTCTTACTATATATGAAATCGTAAATAGAAATAAAAAAATCTATGCAGTTAACGTGGTGCAGCGTTAGTATAGTTAGTAATAGTAAGATAGATTTTTTAGTAGAAACGTTTAAAATCAAAGATATTTTGTTTTTTCTTTTTACAAACCACAAATAAAAAAATTAGAAGTGTTATTTTGATACCCATAAATTTTGGATCCGTACAGTATATTCTCTGGTAGTTATTAAACAATTTTATTTATCGTAACCTAACGTGACTGTGCTGTAGACTCCTCGAGAAATATTGACAATATTTTGCACAAATTATTTGAAATAATACTGTTATTTATCTGTGTTGTAATGTTAGAAGTTAAAAAAATACGTATAAAGATTAAGAAAGATTACTATGAAATAGTGTTAATAAACTAAGACTCGTTAACTAAAAGGCTAATCTTTAAGAAGGACTAGGCACGTCATTAAGTTTGATAGTTTATGACCAAGCAATTGAAAACGAAAATCATAATTTTCCTACAACCGTTGTAAGAAGATCATTCTTTAATAGGGATTAGGGGCCTAAAGGACAACATGTGAAAATCCATGGCAAAAGTGCCGTGGGCATAAGGCTTCTCCTGCAGGGGATGTGCGAACTAGACAGTGACAAAATAAAGCAACCATTACACTTTAAATAATAATAATAAAAGTGTTTTATTGGAAAACAACTCTTGAAAGAGCAGGCAAAGGTATATAAATAAAAATATAACTATTAAATAAAATTATATGATTAGAATTATATTATTATTAAATTACTGATAGTTTAAATTTTCTAGAAACACATACTTGTTATTAATGGAAATTTTAATATTAATCTAAGAAAACATGCGACAATAGACAAATATTTCATGTTCTAGGATTATCGTAACATAAAAGCACCTTAAAAATGTTCTCCTCTAGAATCTAAAGAGAAAATATTTTTTTAGACGAAATAGGAGAGCAGAACAACATATTGCAAAGTAGCACTGTAATATCCAACAAGACGAGGAAAATTATTATCCTGAACAAAAGGTGGCGTAGATCCCACTCGTTTCAGCTTTTATTCAGCATACATTGTGTTCTTTTTAATTGCAAATAACACCAGTATACAGTAACATATTTATCGTATAATTCCTTTGTAAAAACAATACTTAAATAAAACCGAACATGCAGATAATAAATAATACATTAGTGTTAGTATATTATTAATATTTACGCTCCCTATCCTTTTATAATATATTATTATAAGTATTATTTAATATTTCATATCATTATTCTCATTTTTACAAATTTTAAAAACAGTTCATATACAAAATTGTTATCTATGACTCTTATTTCAACATTGATCAATTATGAATTTGTTGAATATTGAATTTATTTATCTTCTAGCTCAGGCTTAATACAGTAATTACTGCTGTTCTGCTGGATTTTATTATTTTCAGTTAGAAGTACACGAGACACTCGTCAGCCTAGATCGCGTGCCACGAAACAGTTTGTTAGCACAGCATTTACGTTAACCATTTTATAATATCAGCTGGATAGCACCCTATATTAAAAGGACCGAAATGTGTTTGTTAAATAATAAAGAGTCGCTTTTTGGACAGCTGGAAATTTATTTAATCTTGTCTATTGCGTTAAAATAATACTATATTTTAGTTTTATAATATTATTTCGAATACTTCTGTGTTAGATCCAAGTAACGGAATAGAGATTTGTATCTACACTACCAATTAAAGTTACCCTCACATACGAAATTCGTTCTACCGTATTAGATTGTTATTCGGACATTTTACTCTGAGATTGACATCTTGGTGCAAGTTTATAATAAAAACTATAAAGGTATGATTTTTATTTCGCAACAAATAGTTGCACCGTTTACATTAAATCTCTGTATTCTTTGGCTTTGGTATAGCTTAAGCCCCCAAATTGTGACAACATTTTTAACGTAAAAAAATACAAATCACTTGTTTAAAGAAAAAAAAACATTTTCAATGGCATTATTTTAAATGGCCGATTAAACTTTCTTTAGAAGCAACGAATAATATAATAATTCCGATAGAGGAAACTTAAATGCTTTTATTAATTTATACTGTTATTCAAAACATTCATACAGATTAAATCTTCAAACTTCAAAGATACTCATACCTACATAATCTGGATAATTTAAAAGTATTGGATGGGGTGTAACATTTCGTTTATGTACTACACTTAAATAAATAATTTCCCTTATAAGAAATAGAATATGCTTATTAGAGAAGATGTCTTGTCCCAATAAAAATAACACAAAGAATAACAAGTGGCTGTAAAACCTGTTAAAGAAAATATTAAGACTTAAAACCTGAAAAAGCCGTTTCACTTCCGCGTCACGAATTATTAAGCATCATAAATTAACGCCCTTCATTATGAAATAAATACTCCCTTGAAATTAAGTCGTTATACATAGAAAATAATAATAAAGGTACATTCTTATATAATGTATGTAGCTTGATAAAAGCTGTGCAACTTTAAGAAGCATCTCAAAGTCAAACCAGCCCCTTGCATTGCGTTACAAACCAGATGTCTTATCCTGCAAGTAAGTAGTAATAACAAACATTTCTTACAATACGGTGACCGATCCTAATTAGAGATCAGAAATTTACTCAGATGTTAGAGTAATAGTACACAAGTGCACGCGAAAATGTAGGTGCACTTCCTCTTTGTATGCTTTTAGGGTCTGATGGATTGAAAACCGACACGATCGAAGAGAGATCCGGCGCAGGACCGGTACTTCAATAAGTTGGTTCCGTTGGATTTCAACCTGCCTGGTCTGGATATTATACGTCAATTACCCAATGCAATTATTTTGGTTTACATGTCATTAAATGTTAAGAAAATAAATAATAGCACTTGATACCTTCACTATTTCCTCAATATTTTAAGTACATCGTTTAATCCATCAAGTGCAGGTCACACAATTTAAGTGTAGTAAGATTAAATGATATTGCATTTGACGCATAATTCTATTAAAGTGGACGTTACAAAATACTAAATGCACGTGTTAACCTAAAAACTTTCCTACTTGTACGGGTGTCCTGCCTTTCGCGACAAAAGGAGTATCATATTTTATGTAACTTCCCATCACAGGATGCAGGATGCGTTCCCGCGGGCTTATTGCAAAACGAAGAAAAAGCAAATGGACCCGTGAAACATTATCCACCGATGTTCCTGCTTCTATAGAAAAGTACTTACTACAACTACAAATTAACTCGACCGAAAAACAAATTATTTATATGAAATTAAATTTATTTGAAAGTAAAAAGAGGAAATCTAATATCTGCATTTTTAGTTTCTATTTGCTAACCGTTTTGTTTCATGCCGCTAAGAGGATCAATTTAAAAAGATTATAAGTAACTGGCAACTGATTTTAAAATTCTGAGTAAAGATAAATATAGTTTAAATTTATATTCAAAAAGCTGGCTGGACTATAAATGGACCTGTAATGTAGTGTATGTTTAAATTTTTGTTTTGATTTTCTATAAAAAAAGTTTAATTGGGATCTATTGAAAATACAAACGGTATAAGTAACCTAATGTATTCCTGTGACAATATCTAAAAATACGTTTTCCAACATTAGTTGTGCGGAGAAAATGAATGTTTTTTTGTTAACGCTGAATTTATTGCTTCATAGTATAGCCTCGCTTCAAACATTGTTACACAATAACTTAAGCTTTACTTTTCGACACTGTTAAGCGATGTCAGTAAATTTTACTAGTTTTAGGGTATTATTATTTTAATAGAATTGCTTAAAAGTCCATAATAATTACTAGTCAAAAATTAAAAAAAACTCCGCAAGGGCAATACAATTTATATAATAGCCATCTATTGTATATATTGACTGGATGTAATATAAAATAACCTATCTTAAAGTTTTTTTGGATAAATCAAAGAGTTAATTAATACTTAAATTTGTTAGACCTAATAAAAAGGTTTCTTTTACAATCTGTTTTAAATTATAGGAAACATTTATGTACTTTACGCAAATGTTAGTAATTCATTTCAAATATACGCAAATGAGGTTAACGACGGCAACGATAAGCCGGATAGCTATATTTTACTCTATTTCAAGAAAATTTTAGCGATGGGAAATAAAGTAGATAAGGTTTGGGAGAAAGCTAAAAATTTATTGAAAGCTAGAAATTTATTGCTAACTAAATTAGTTCAAAAAATATAAATCATTCCTATTTAAAGTGATATCAATGAAATTAGCCGGATATACATAAAGTATATACATAAAATAATTATTTAACAAAAGGCTAAAATGGAAATTTTCAACTGGAATTAAAAATAAATTAAGTTACAACAGTCTTGAACATTTTAAGCGAGATTCGAAACGCTTACTTGGTGCAGTTTATGAAACGAAAAGCTTTCAGCATCGTGTCATGTCACGTCATAATTTTAAACTGGAATCAATAACTCAGATATAATGGGCCTCTATCTGCGTAACAAAACAGCATTTAGCTTTTATAGGCCTCATAATTCACAAGAGATATTGGAAAATTTTCAGGTACATAAGACACTTTCTTTATTGAAACTACCACAGCTTAAGATAAAATAATTTTTTATCCTGGTAAAAACCTTTGTCGTTTTGTCACATATTCACTTTTTAACATGAATTACTGAAAATTTGGAGTATATTTGACAAATTATTGTATATATCTAAAATTCGTAAGTAAGTTAGTGGAAAATTTAGGATATTTAGCCTATTAGTATTTTCAAGTGGAAATAATTTAAAATGTATATACATTTATTGCTAAAAAGTGATATAGTTAACCGAAAAAATATAAGCCCCTCTAAAACACCTACTCACGCGACTTAGTTTTTTTTGGGAATTAAAGTATAATTATCGGTTTTTCCTAATTTTTTAAATATCTTTTTAGTAATATCTTTTTACTACTACATAATCAGGCTAGAGCTCTTTCAGCACTGATAAGTATCATTTGTACATTCATGTACAAAAAAAAGAACTAAGACATAGCTTAAACGACGCTTATCTTGTGCGAATCAAATACGTTAATGCTAAAAAAAATTGAGACATTAATATAGGTTAATATTATTTATGTGCTATCGACGAACGAATCTGTAACAATAGGCAAAAACCTCAAAATTATTGTATAGATCGTTGAATTCTCGTAAATTTTAAAATTCGCTTTGCTATTGATAAAGTATGGTATTATATGAAGTCTACTACTGACTCTAGAATTGTTTTTTAAATACTCCTCTGAGCCTGAATAAAATTTATTGCGTTTTATTATATGAGGCTTCTACAGTTTAATCAATGTACATTCCTTTTGCCTAACATCAAGAGCTTCCCTAGGTTCCAGGAGGTTTGTTGGACTGAAGGCAAGGGTAGATCACTCGACTTTCATGACCCCTGGGTAATAGACACTGTTGCCAATCTGTATAACTGTATAAATATTTAAAAGCCTATCTTTGTCCCTGCGAATATAAGTATGCGTAGTGCCAACAGATGAAAAATAATTTTCAATAAGTGTTACTGCGATAAAAAACTTAGCAAAAAGTAAGGTTTTCTGAAAAAAGTATTATACAATTATTAAAGGACTGCTTTAGCAAAAGCTACGGAAGCATTAAAATTTTAGTATTGACATAAATGGAATCAACAAATAAAATATATTTAATATATTATATAAATATATATAAAATTATTTTGCTTAGTTAAACAGTTGAGTAATTAATTCATGCGTAGTAATAAATTTTTACGTTTTCGAAATGTTACGTTTTTATTTCATACATATGCTCTTATTATGTATCAATGAAAACTATTTAATATGTAATTTTGTACCAAGATTTATTCCATATACCTCAAATTTGTTCAGTAAGTAAGCAGTTTCTTAGGAGAAATTATTCAAAGGACGATTCTTGGGGCGGTCTTCATAACTTCAATAAACTTAAACACTCATTAGTCCTCCAGGCGCTTTCTGCCAACCGTAACAAAGTTTATTTGCGCCTTACATAAATTACCACTTTACTGATATGCAACTATTACGGAGTTTATCATAATGTTTCTTATCATTTTAAAAGCAATTTCGAATTTTAAAAATATGTTTGTTGCAATATCTAAATACAAATGTTGGTATGTAAGCAATAGTAGAGCGTTATTTTATCATTAGGAAACAATATCACAAATATGGGACCGTCTGGGGTAGTAAATCTACGGTGTGAATCAGTAGTGTTTAAGCACTGCTGTCTTCGGGTTTGAAGGGCACCGTTGCCAGTGTAGTTATTGGGTAGACGAGTAATAACATCTCATGTCTCAGGATGGTAAGCGGTTTTGTGTCGTCTTAAACTGCTTTCCCTAATGGGCATGGAAGGAATCCATTTACCACAAGGTGAACGAACGTCCTGCTCGTATCATTGCTGTCACCAAGAAAAAACATATTTTAGTATGAAAGAGTATCGAGTTAGTACTGGGTAGAGAACTATTCGATACTCTATAGTAGAGTACTTGGTTAGATTAGTAACCCATACACCTTGCAGCTGATTTTTGTCATATAACGTGTCTTTTTTTAAACAATAAACGTATGCATCCGTATGTAAGAAGTTATAAATAAATGCACTCCTGAGCATTAATAAGGATAAGTATTATTCGGTGGTGTTGGCATCCTGTTACGATGTGAATTTTATTTGTCCAAGCATTTTATTTACGGACCCTCTCTGAGCACGACTCCACGTGTCCTTTGTTTATTGCGTGCCTAGCACTTAAATTATCTATCCCATGCGTACAAACTTGTCTTGACTTTGCTATAAAATGTTTTCGCTCTTAGTTTGTTTATTGTACAATATCTTATAAGTGGTATAATAGTTTGTCGCGGGAAAGTGTTAGCAAATATAAAGAACTGAACAAAAACTAAAACTAAAAAATTTATCGAACTGTAATCGCCTGACAACGTTATTTTTAGTTCTTGGTACGTAAAATAGAATGTATACAAATAAAGTAAAATACTAGCTTAAAGCTATTTTGATTTTATCGAATAAAAAACAGCGTGCTAAGAACTAGTATGTTTCATTTAAAAAGGAACCATAACCGCTACTATCTTTTATGGCGACAGATTTTTGGCGTCTTACTTTGGATTTCGTGTAGGCAGGGCGTATCTATAGCCATGAGGTAAACGTCCTGCTGGCCTGTAATTTATTAAATAAAACAATTATAAAGAAAATTTACCCCGACTTCATTCGCGAGGAATAGGAGACATTCGCGAGGAATAGGAGACATGGTTGCGAAGCGTATTGAAAAGTACTGTATATTATAAATCATTAGACACAATGATACATGGATTTTGCTTCTACGATGACGAATTGCCATATTGTCTTTTATCCCCATTTCAACCTCTAGTTCATCTACGCACAGTTGGAAACTAAAAAAATGCTAGAAAAATAACGCTTATGGCACGTTTCGAGTAACTAGATACAAAACTTTATCGTTTTATGTGCAACAGACACGATTTACATATAACCTATCATTCCTTATATATAAACCGTTTCGACCACTTTTATCGTAATAATTAATTGCCTATGTCCTTTCTTGGAACCCTAAGTATGTACTCGATTCCATCGAAATCTAAGGTTCAATGGTATGCACAGCAAAGACGGACAGTCAGACAGTTACTTTCGCAATTTTAATATAAGCATGGATGATTGGTTACGACGATTAATCACAACCTTTTAATCCATCATAACAAACAATACGTTGTTTCTTTTTTCTAAATTATACTAAATGCCCACTACTACTAAACGTTTTTAGGTGCTTTAAAGGGTCTACGACTCAGGCGAGCGCAAGAGGATGATAAGAAATGGATAAGAATTACTTAAGGATTTAAAACCTCCGAACATTAAAAATCGGATGACGGATTTGAAAATCAAGTCATAATACTTTATGAATTTAAAGTTATTTATTCTTCTGTCGAAATGTGGACCAATTTTTTATTATAGTGTTATGAATTTTTATTTATAGTAATATTAATAGTAATTTTCAGTAAACAACCAGACATTCAGCTTTTAAAGTTAAGCCTCCGTGTTTCTAATTAAACACGGCTATTAAGACAGCTCTTGTTTGCCATTACCTATTTTATTAAACTGGGAAAGGTTCTGTTTATAATTAAAACTGGATAATTCCGTAAGGAAAGTAACAATAAAAAGAAGGATTAAAGGCAATCAAGAGATTACTAACATCACCGGTCTATTAAGCTAAACAAAGGCCCAAAGATCGAATCAACTGCAATACGGTAGTTGTATTGATAGTTTGCCAAGTGATCTTTTACTACTATCTGCGAATAATCTTGGAAAATATACAGTTCCCTTATAAATTCTCCGTACGTATATCATTATTTCGTTGTAAAGCACATTTTCGATACCTATATAATAGCAATTGTTTGATTCAATTATTAAAAGGTGAATGGATATGTGAAATGTCCGTGAATATGTTGCGACGAAACTCACATTTTCTACCTCCTATATAATATTTTAGGAGTATTTTGCCTTGAGTAAATTAACATACCTAGAACTATTTTTTTATATTATATCTGCAGGGAAAAAATAAGTAAACAGAAACAAAAGAACAGTAATTATCGTATTAGGCAACAAGACAAGAAGAAATTTCATCGATCAACCATACCTTGTTTCATCAAGATATAGAGCATAAGTCATAATAGTCTACTTCACCCACTTAAGTCATAAAAATTGGTCTGATTTGCACAAGTAATTAACGATTTTTTGTGCCTTTCAACTGGTAACACAAAGTGGTTTAACATACTATTTTGCAGTTTAAATTGAGCAATAATTTATTTAAGTATCGTATCCTAAAGAACTTTGTATTGAAGATTATTTAACTGTAATTTGTTATATGAATTAGAAACAACGTCTTTTATCTTGATCATTATTAAGCATTTATCAGCTATGTATAAAATTGGAAAATGTCGATCTGTAAAGATCAAAAAGTTCAGACAGTTTAAGAGGACCTTAACTAAGTTTCAAGGCTTAAAAGAACTTAAGGTGCTAAATTTTAACACTATAAAGGAAAAATAGAAATAGGGATCTTGTAGACTTAGCATAAAAGTTGAGAATCTTTTGTGCAGATTTTTATAATTTGATAATTATCGTAAGATTTATTTAAGATTTATATTTTTATGATTAATAGAATATCCACTTAATTAACGTGTGTGCATACTAGATATTCAAAATACTCAAATATTTACTTTGAATTAAACCTATATGTGTTAATCTAAGACATCCTAAAAACCTCTAAATTTAAAATTTTCCTTAATCATCTATAAAAAAACGCTTCAAAATCTAGTTGCGTAGTTTGACTACATTAAGGCATTCAGAGGACGGGCACGCACTAAGCTATTTTTCCCATGCTATGTAGTGATCGATCATCATTACCTGTTAGTCCAGCTGGGACAATGGTATGTGTGATAGTGATGACGATTTATAAAAATATATTTTTCTAATTTACTTGTCAGCCAAATTATCAAAATTTAAATAAATTTTTTGTCTACACTAGTAATGTGTAGTATTGTGTGTATAAATAGCTCTGTAAGTATATTTATTTCATTTATTCTTTATGCACAAAATTAGATTATATGTCGGATTATATGTCCTTAGTTACAATCCGGACATACAGTATTAATTATACGGAGTCATATTTTGAAAAAAAAAATGTTATTGCAATAGGCATCAACAAATATGGTAAAAATATTAAAAAAAAAGTTTTTGAATACACTAAGAACGATGTATTTACTAATTATTATAGTTTGAAAAATCTACTTAATGAATTCTAAAGAAGGAATGAGGCTTAAAAGGCTTTAAAACTCTCTGTTGTTATTCAAGCCGCAATTTCTGAGTGATGCCATTTGTATTCATCATTTTATTCAGAACCTATTCAGACCAGCTAACGGTAGTTATTGCAGTGTTTATCACTGTGAAATTATATGGTAGTATATAGAAACAATAGTGACTTAAAAATATAGTTTAATTTTTACCAACATTTAGCGACAGCAAAGGACGCTCTTATGAAGTAAGGGGCCCATAACATCACGCATTTCTTGACGCCTCACAGCATCTTTCCTCTACAAAGTAAAAAGTTTAGTCGTCTAAAAAGCTTGCGTCAGTATCCTGCTTACTTTTTATTACATAAACTAAGAAAACTTATTAAAAATAAGATGATAAAACGGGTAAATATTTGTTTACGTTTATACAACACATGATAAGTAAAACAGTTTTATAGAAAAATAGTCCTTTGTCAGTGTCCACGATAACGGGCCACTTTCCATTGCTCTAAAATGTAGGAAATAATATTAAAGAAACAAGGTGTAATATGTTAAACCATATTATTTTATATTATTTATTATTAAATAATTTTTAATAATAAGTAATCGTGCATTAAGGAAGGGGTTTGACTAGCAATGGGCTGAAAGAGGCTGATGATGATGATGAGTATATTTGTACTTTTTATAGTATCATAAGAAACTGGAATCTGGAGTCTTTTGAAATTTGATTTGTATTTCGTAGCTACAATTACTATCCATTATGACATTTTCACTCTAGAGTAACGTGGCGTGAGTGCAACTTGAATTGTGTGAGTTGCCTTTTTACTATATATGAAAAAGTATATAAAAATTAAAAATTCTGCTATATTGTTAAGCAGTGACATAGTGCAGGGCTAGGACAGAATAGAAGGAGTAAGAGAGATTTCTTTATTTTTTTTTAATTTTTATTATCTTAAAATTAAAGATGCTTTCTTTTTTCCATTAACGTAATAGAAATAAAAATGAGAATTGCTTGATCTTATTCATTTTGAATCTGTACAGTATATTATCTGATGGTTATTATACAATTTTGATTATTCAAATTGAATAGCAAACTTTCGAAATGGATGGACGTTAATTAACTAAAATTCGATAGCTAAAAGGCTAATATTTAAGAAGGACTAGGCACGACCACGATCATTAAGTTTGATTGTTAAAGACCAAGCAAATGAAAAATAAAAGATTAATTTTCATTTCTGCAACCGTTTTTTTTTAAATCATTCTTTTATCCATATAAACGGGCCTAACCAAAGAGTCTCGAATCATAATAACCTTAACAAAAATAATAGGATGCATAGAACACCCTTCCTACTGCTTTATCTCATGCAAGAGATATGCAAACTAGACGCTTTAAACGTTAATAATAAAAAGTGTTATATTGGAAAACAAACACTTGAAAGAGCAAGCAAAGATAAAGGGATATTTATTAAATAAAACGTTAACTATTACATAAGGCATTTTAAATTATTGATCAAATTATCTGCTTTGCTTTAAATTTTCTAGAAAAACATACTCATTATAAATTCAAATTTTAATATTAACCTAAGAAAATACACGAAAATAAAAAAAATATTTCGTATTCTAAGATTATCGTAACATAAAAGCACCTTAAAAATATTCTCCTCTAGAATCTAAACAGTAAATATTTTTTTAGACTAAATAGGAGAGCAGAACAACATATTGCAAAGTAGCACTGTAATATCCAACAAGACAAGGAAAATTATTATCCTGAACAAAAGGTGGCGTAGATCCCACTCGTTTCAGCTTTTATTCAGCAAACATTGTGTTCTTTTTAATTGCAAATCACACCAGTAAACAGTAACATATTCATCGTAATCATAATAACCTTAACAAAATATAGGATGCATAGAACACCTTCCTACTCCTTTATCTCATGCAAGGGATATCAAACCAGACGCTTTAAAGGTTAATAATAAAAAGTGTTATATTGGAAAACAAACACTTGAAAGAGCAAACAAAGATAAAGGGATATTTATTAAATAAAACGTTAACTATTACATAAGGATTTTAAATTATAGATCAAATCATATGCTTTGCTCTAAATTTTCTAGAAAAACATACTCATTATAAATTCAAATTTTAATATTAACCTAAGAAAATACACGAAAATAAAAAAAATATTTCATATTCTAAGATTATCCTAACATAAAAGCACCTTAAAAATATTCTCCTAGAATCTAAACAGTAAATATTTTTAGAATAAATAGGAGAGCAGAACAACATATTGCAAAGTAGCACTGTAATATCCAACAAGACAAGGAAAATTATTATCCTGAACAAAAGGTGGCGTAGATCCCACTCGTTTCAGCTTTTATTCAGCATACATTGTGTTCTTTTTGATTGCAAATAACACCTCTATAACACTTGTCTCTATTATTTTATATTGCACTTATATTCATCGTATAATTATGTACCAATTACTTTCTTAAAATAATTCTTAAATAAAATGTAGCATACTTTCTCGTACATGCTGATATATTAAATAATCCATATGTGTAAGAATATTATTTTCATTTACGTTTCCTTATCGAGCATGCATATCTCAAATTATTAATCGATATTGTTTGATAAATTTTAAAAACAGTTCATAAACAAAATTATGATCTATGAATCTAAGTTTGACATTGATCAATTAGGAATATGTTGGCCATTGAATTTATTTATCTTTTAGCTATTGTTAGGTACAGTAATTACTGTTGTACTGCAGGATTTGATTATTTTCACTTTGAACTAACCTGCACACGAGACACTCGTCAGCCTAGATCGCATGCCACGAAATAGTTTGTTAGCAAAAGTTTTACGTTAACCATTTTGTAACATTTTTAAAAATAACTATTGACTTATGACTTTTATTTTGTTACTATGAATGACACCATTTAAATTATTTCTAACATTTTGGCTTTGGTATAGCTTACGTCCCCAAATTGTGACATAACATTTAACCCTACTGGAAAAAAAATTACAAATCTCTTGTTAACTCACCACGGTTAAAGAATATCTTTACTAAAATGTATTTTTTAAATAGACAATTAAACGGTCTTTTGAAGCAACGAATAATACGCTGATAAAGGAAACTTAAATAATTTTATTAATTTACACTGTTCTTTAAAATATTCAATTTCAATAAATCTTCGATGTTCCAATATACTGAAACTTTTATAATATGGATAATTTAAAAGCATTGTATGGGGTATAACATTGCGTTTATGTAATCCACCAAAATAAATAATTTCCTTATAGGAAATAGAATCTGCTCATTAGAAAAGTCTTGTTTCAAAAAACTACACTAATACCACCAAGTGGCTGCAAAGCCTGTTAAAGAAAATATTTAGACGTGAAACCTGAAAAAGCTGTTTTACTTCCGTGTCAAGAATTATTTAACCCATCACAAATTAACGCTAATCATTGCATTGTATGAAATAAATACTCCCTTTAAATTAAGTTGATTATTTTATACATATAAAATAATAATTAAGAGACATTCATATAACGTAAGTAGCTTGATAAAAGCTGTGCAACTGTCAAGAAGTGGGTTCCGTAGAATTTCTACGGAAGTCAGGGTTTCGAGGGATTTGAACCTGCATGATTTGGTTTTATACGTCAACCACCAAAAGAAATTTACATGTCATTGAATGTTAAGAAAATAAATTATAGCACTCGATACCTTCACCATTTCCTAATTATTTTGTATATCGTTTAATCTAGCAAGTGCAGGTCACACAAATTGAGTATAGTAAGATTAAATAATGTTGTATCTGACGCATAATTATATTAAAGTAGACGTTACAATATACGAAATGCACGTGTGACCTAAAACACTTCCACTTGTGCGGGTGTCCTGTCATTCGCGAACAAAAGGTGTATCATATTTTATGTAACTTTTTAGGCTATTGCAAAACGAAGAAAAAGCAATTGGACCCGTGAGACATTATTCAACGGTGTTCCTGCTACTATAGAAAAGTAGTTACAACTACAAATTAACTCGACCGATAAATAAATTATTTATATTAAAATAAATTAATTTAAAAGTTAAAAAAGAAATGTAATATCTCCATTTTTTAGTTTCTATTTATTCATCATATTGTTTCTTGCCGCAAGCTGGGTCAGTTTAAAAAAGCTTTGGGTAACTGGCAACTGATTTAGAATTCTTAGGAAACATAGATAGTTTAAATATATATTTAAAAAGCTGGCTGGACTGCAAATGGAACTGTAATGTAGTTTATATTCAAACTTTTGTTTTGATTTGCTTTAAAAAAAGTATAATTGGAATCTACTGAAAATACAATCGGTATTAGTAGCTTAATGTAACTATTTCTAAAAATACGTTTTCTAACATTAGTTGTGCGGAGAACATGAATAGGTTTTGTTAACGCTGAATTTATAGGTAAATAGCCTTGCTTAAAATACTGTTACACAATAACTTGAAACATTACCTTTAGACAATGTTATGCAATGTCAGTAAACTTTACTACTTTAAGGGTATTATTATTTTAATAGAATTTCATTAAAGTGCATAATAATTACTAGTCATAAATCATAATAAAACTCTGTAAACATTCTAAGTAAAAATTGTAAATATAACAACGATAAGCTGGCCAGCTATATTTTATTCTTTTTCCAGTAAGTTTTAGCGATGGAAAATAAAGTAGAAAAAGTTTGGGACTAGAAATTTATTGCGTACTAAAAGAGGTAAGTACACCTCAATATATTACTGAAAAAAAATAATTCTTTCCTATTTAAAGTGATGTCCATGAATTTGCCGAATTTACATAAAATATATACATAAAATAAAATATTTAATTATAGTTTAAGAAACAAAATTTATGAAATTTGTAAAACAATGTAAAGTCGTCTGTAACAAATTTTATAAATTTTCAACAAAACCGAAGTCTAAAATAAATTAAGTTACAACAGGCCTGAACATTTTAAGCGCGATTCGAAACGCTTACTTGGTGCAGTTTATGAAATGAAAAGCTTTCAGCATCGAGACACGTCACGTCTGCCGATTTAAACCGGAACCTAATAATAACTCAGATATAATGGGCCTTTATCTGTGTGAAAAAACAGCATTTAGCTTTTAAATGCCTCATAAATCACAAGAGAAATTGGAAATGTTTGTCAGGTACATCACACGCCTCCATTGTTAAAATTACCACATCTTAAAAAATGCAAAATATTGTTTTATCATGTTTAAAAGCTTTATCGTTCTGTCACATGTTCTTTTTGACATGAATTAATGAAATTTGAGAATATATTTGACAAATTATTTAAAAATTCACGCATCGTGAGCAAGTCTATAGTAAAAGGACATTTAGAGTATTAACGTAAAAGAAATGTATTTTGAAGTTGAAACAAATATAAATCTATATACAAATGTCTTTATTAAGTAATGTACTTAAAGGAAAAAAATTAAGTCCCTCTTTTTAGAGGGACTTATATACCTTACCTATATTATATTACCTTACCTTACACGTGATTTAGTTTTTTCTTAATTAAAGTATATTGCAACTGCCTCCGTAGCCTAGTGGTATGGGCGTGTGCTTTAGAAACCGGAGGTCGTGGGTTTGAATCCTGCGGGGACTTAACAAATTTTCATTGGTGTTTCCTAGTTGGTTAGGGCACTTTGGGTCGATCACCCAATTGTCTGAAAAGTAATATGGTCCTTGCGTCGGATGGGCATGTAAGAGTCGGTCCACCCATCAACCCGCATTGGACCAGCGTGGTGGGATACGGTCCAAACCTCCTAATGGATAGGGGTGTATGGCCTATGTCCAGCAGTGGACTATCACAGGCTGATGATGTATGTATGATATAAAGTATATCGAATGGATAATACGTATTGTTTATAAATATTTTATTACAATGTCACAGTTCTGCTACATCATCAGGCTAGAGAAATGGATTTTCCAGCGGTAAAAGTATTCGTTTATTCATGTACAAATAAAAACGCTCGCACTTAGTGTGATCGACGCTAATCTTATTCCAATCAAATATGTAAATGCTAAACAAATAGTTAATTCAAAAATATCAGTTCAGATTATTCATGACGAAAATCGGTAACAAAATGTAGAAAAAACCTTTCAGATAGATCCTAGTATGCTCGTAAATTACACCGACACAAAATTTTTAATTTGCTTCTGCTCTTTTATCCTTCTCAAATTTCAAACTTCGTAACCTAGTAGTAAGGGCTTGTGCTTTAGATACCCGAGGTCGTCGGTTCGATTCCTGCAGGGACTCAACATTTTTTTATTGTTGTTTCCTATTAGGTTAGGGCAATTGTCTGAAAAGTAAAATGATCTATGCGTCGGATGGGTATATAAAAAGTAAAAGAGTCGGTCCACCCATTAGAGTTGTTTCTTAAATAATCATCTGTACCTGAATCAATTTTTTTGTCTATAACCTGAAAGGGTATGGTTCAATCGATATTTTTTCAACTTTTATGATCGAAATAGGGTTAGCAGTAGGGCCTACAATCAAGCCTGAGTGGAGTTTTGTTTCTACAAAGCCTTTCTTTGTAATCTACTGACTTCCATGGGCCCCTGGGCAACAGATACGAGTGACACTGCCAATTTGTATGCCATGCCAAGATGAAAGGCGCACAATTTCCGATAAGTCTTGAGGTGTGACGGGGTAACCTTGGTGGCCCGCGCTAATGAAGATCACAGGAACGAATAACGTGGTGGTTTAGTCGTTGCGAGTCCGAAATAGCCTGCTTCTGTCCCCGAGAGTATGGGTAGGCACTCCTACGTAAAAAAAAGCATTCGAAATACCTTAAAATTATATTATATTGCAAATTGCCACTCAAGAAAAATTCAGCAAAATAAATATTATATCGATTGAATGATTCTTAAAGTTCAATCCAATAAGCGACCTAATAAAAACGCATCAATTATTTTCTACATTTTAGGTTAAAAATATAACTGTAGCAACGGGATTATTATCAAATCAAATTAACTTGAGTGATTGATCTGCCGAATACGCAAATGGAAACGTAATTTGGAACCAGAGATGGTGTGATGATATTTTACCGTGTTTCATAAAATATTAGTGCCAAGAGATCAAAAATATTTTTTCTGTTAGTGTTACTACGATAAAAACTTCTGAAAAAGTATTAATAGACAATTATTTAAGGCCTGTCCTAAAGCTACGAAAGCATTAAAAATTAATATTGACATAAACAAAATCAGTGAAATAATTAAGGTTTATTGCACAATATTAAATTAAAAAAAATAATATTAAAGGTATTGTTAAAACTTGACCACGTTATACTGCTATACGTTGGCGCTTTTTCCTTGCATTATTTAAATAAATATCTTAAAGGAAATATGCAAGACACTTATCGATATTAAAACCGGTGCTGTACCAAAGAATTATTGATTTTAACAGTTCTTAATATCTCTCATAAGTTTTACATGACTACTGTAAATAATGTTTTATCAGTTATTCCGATTTAGAACGGCAATAAACTGTTAACCTTCTGACCCACTTCCCAATAAGAGAATGTACTTAATTCGAAGAATATACAGACATATAATACAGAAGTGTTATATGTATCATGTAAAAACATATTGATTATTAACGTTACTATGATTTATTTAACGTGCTTTCTCAATAAATATTTAAGTAGCCTATGAGCTATAGTATAAGATTACTGTTTGTTGATTATTCACATGATAGAAATATAATGTAATAAGAAATATAAAGTCAGCACTAAAATCTTTACAATGCTAAGCATTGCCGTACTACGATTTTAGAGCGATTACTAATCATTTATATTTCTTTATAATTTTGTGGACATGCAAATTTAAACATAAAATTACTTTTCGCAGTTTTAATTGTAAAAGTTTGTATTATGATAATGTCTATAACATATTTTAGTGACGCGAAACCGAATATTTTTAGTTTTATTGTGCCAAAAGGTGCTCAACGTGGATAAAGATATTTTTACTTAAAAAACTTAGGTATGAGGTCCATATTTTATGTGAAAACGTGCTCAAATTATTGTTTCCACATCACATCTTGAGCCTTTATTATTCCATAATGGCGCCTTTGAGTGCTACACTTGCCCCTTAACCCTAGCCTTTTTGTGACGTAAATTATTATTTCTTTGACAATCGCTGCTTACACATGACAGACGTTTTGTTAGTTGTATTGTTTTGTGATGATATTTAACAACGTATGATGATATTTTAAGCATAGTTAGACTATGTTAGAACAACAATTATGTACCATCATTGCCTATATAATTATCACATTAACAAAAAATAAACAGGTACACATAGAAACTTCATTTAAAAGTTATTTACACGTCTAATAATCAAAAATGTATTCCAATAAACCTGTATGAATATGTATATTTTATATTTTAATCAATACAACTTACATTTTGATATGATGTTCAGGATGCAACGAGCTTACGCAATGACAGCAGATGTCCAACACCAAGTCCATTCTGTCGACGCTGAAATAAAATGCAAACGTCGGGAGTAAAAGTAACATAAACGCGACGGAATTTGTAGAGCTCTGTTTGTTTACTTCTGCTTTTGATACTGACCAGTTCCAAAAAGGTACAGTGAGTAATACCACGAATAGAACGCTAAGCAGTAACGATGACTTTATTATTACTACGCTTCGATTGATAGTAAGTTCTGGTGTATGAACTATATTAATACTTTACATTCTCACTGACGCTAAATATTACTATCCTGTATAATTCAGTTTTAAGTTACATATTACTTTATTTCTGTTATATTTTAATGCGCTTTTCTTTTTAGATACGAGTAAAGAGACCTATGGAATGAAATGGAGAAGAATTTTTAAACAAAAACTTAAAATAATACTGATATTAATTTATTTTCCACTGGTTGTTAAAAGCGTGCTTAAGTAAAAACATAGTTTTTTTCACCTTGTTAAGGGAAAATTTTTTGGACAACTTTTCAAACTTTGGAAACTTTACGATCCACTTCGTAATTAATTAGCAATAATGAGAAAAGTTAGGGTTTTTATTAACAAATAAGAACTCTTTTATCTTTTCAATATTATTTTGTGGAAAAAGTTATTATTTTTTATTTCTGTTGGGTTTTACTATCAAACGACGCTAATTACATCGGCATCAAACACGTAAACGTATACGTGTATGTGAACTCGCATAAACGAATCGGGTTCAAAACGCAGAATAAGAACAGAATTTTCCATATTTCTTTTGTAAGGTATCTTAAAAATGGAAATATGTTTTTTAAAGAAATTAAGTACGGGCAAAAATGATATGAAAATGGTTTACTAAAATAGCAAACGTACAGAAAACAGTTAAGCAATTAAAGTTATCATTGAAAGTGGCATCTTTTGGTTCAATGTCGGGCATTGGTGCTTGTACCTTGAATAAAAACGAAAGAAAGAAAACATTTACTTGGCACATATGTACGATAGTTTAAACAGTCAAGTTAAATATACATAAACAAAAAATTGATTTGTATCAAATTGGTCTTCATTGAGCATAGAGTTACAAAGTTACCTAGAACTTCGAAGATGCTGTTTATCAGTGAAGCTATAGAAAGTAGTAGATGACGTAACTTTGCAATAAAAACAGTTCAAAGCCTCTTATGAGAAAAAAAAAGGTTTAAACAAAAAATTAAATCAGAACAAATAAATAAAGATAACAATCAAAATAATAACAAAAAAGCAAGTCATGTGTGTGTGTATCCCTATTTCGTATCAACATATTTTAACATATATACACATAGTTATTTTATTGTTCATCTTACGAACCTACTATGTTATTATTGAAAAAAATTGTAAAAACGAGACTACATAGTTTGCATGCAAATATACTTAATGAATACCAAGATGTTAGATGGTTTTAAAATCTCAGTTGTCATGTATGCTAAAGATTTTAAGTGATGTTATTCGATTTTTTTTTCTTCACAAGAACCCTTTAAGACATTAAATGGCAGCTATCAAAATTTTTATTATTCGCATAAAGGTAGGAATTTTAAGATAAATATGTTGATATTTCATTACAGTTTTCACACCAAATTTCAAGGCGAAATTTGGTTTGGAAAGTTCATTTTCGCCTACGTCAAGTGATAGCGAAGTAAAACTGACAAAGTAGGGGGCTATTAACGTCACTCCTTTATTGCGGCCACATTTAATATGTTCTTCCTAAATAGTAAAAAGCTAGACCTCTACAAAGCCTACGTTGCTATCCTGCTCCATACTCAGGTTACAATCTTAGAAAGTCTTACTTCAATTACAATAATACTTCTTGTTGTTAACGCGAATAATACACTTTTCTATTGTTCAATAACATATTTTAAATAAATTTTATATTTATAGAAAGGAAAAGGCAAGTAGCTTATCAAATATTAATTTTTAGTCACCGTACTAAACATTTTTCAAATTAAATACACAATTCTTGAAAAAAGGAAGTTAAGATTGCAATAGAATGATTTAAAATAACTGATTCCTTTAAACAATAAACATTGCATAAATCTCGTATTCGCTTTTTAGTCCTGTCCGAATCGGTGATCGGTGTATAAATTATGTTAAGAAATAAATTTCAAATTATATTTAATAGCAAAAGTCCCAACAAAGAAATTATTACTTTCGTTGTGTTCAACATCGATATTGCATTTTTATTTATTTAAATAGTATGCCAAGTGTTTATTTTCTGTCGTTTTATATGGTTTAAACACGCATGTACTTACTTTGTAAAGAGGTTAAATATAATTATGTAAACTATTTCTGTCTCTACCACCAAGATACTTGTTTCTTCTCCAACTGTTGCAGAGTCCTTATTAAAAGAAAATATTAAAGAATGTAAAGATAATTTATATTTTAGTAATAATCGATAAAGATATTTTGTCCGCTTTTAAATCTCTAGACATTAAAAAAACTGTAGATCTGAGGGGGATCTCGGTTAAGGTGATAAATTCTATTATTGATGTTATATCACCTTGCCTGGCCGCTATTTTTAATGATTGTATTACAAGTGGTAAATTTCCTGACCTAATGAAACACAGTAAAGTTATTCCGGTATTTAAATCAGGCAGTACTACAGACCCCAATAACTTTAGACCCATATCTACTGTCTACTACTATCGTAAGTAAAATTTTCGAGAAAATAATTCTTAACCAATTACAAATACATTTTAATTCTCATAATATGCTTAATAACAAACAGTATGGTTTTACACTGGGTCGTTCTACAACCGACGCAGGATCTTGTTAAGACTATATTTAAGGTATGGGAAGGGACACACGATGCTTTAGGTGTCTTCTGTGACTTAACCAAAGCATTTGACTGTGTACAGCATGCTACTTTGTTCAGGAAATTAAGCCTACTATGGTATCAAAAATGCCGCACTCGACCTTCTGATTTCGTACTTGAACCATCGAACTCAGAGAGTTGACGTAAACGTCAAGAGATCTCCCGGGGCGCAGGTAGGTATGGGGGTCCCACAGGGATCTATTTTGGGACCTTTTCTCTTCCTGGTCTATAGTAATAACTACCACACCAGGTTGAGAATAATAACGAGATTGTATTATTTGCTGATGACACTTTTTTAATAATTAGAATAAAACGATGTAACTTGCAAAATGATGATGTAAATAATACCCTCTCAAAAGTAATATACTGGTTTAGTGCAAATAATTTATGGTAAAACAAAAATAAAACTAAATGTATAAGGACTCCTAATTTTGTGATGTGGTCGTAGATGGAGAAGCGCTAGACCACGTAGATTCCACTGTATTTCTTGGCATCACAATAGATTCTAAACTGCAATGGGGCCCTCATATTAATAGACTGGCGAGTAAACTTAGCTCAGCGGCTTATGCAGTCAAATAAATTAGACAACTAACCGATGTTGAGACAGCCCGATTAGTATATTTTAGTTATTTTCACAGTATAAAGTCCTATTCTACTGTGGGGAAACGCGGCAACATTAATACTATTTTCATAATTCAAAAGAGAGCGATTCGAGGAGTAACCTGGGCCCCAAATAATCGCTGAGAAAAATGTTTACAGAAATCAATGTAATAACTGTTTTTTCTTAATACATATGTGAAGATATTCTGTATGTTGATAAACATTATGACACACATAATATAAATATTAGGAATAAGCATAATTATGTTCTTCCAAAAACTAGGCTCCGAAGAACAATGAAATACCGGTTTTATTAAAGGTAGGTCTACAAACACGAACTTAGCTTTGTACGTTGATGATATCATAGAAAGTCTAGACAAAAATAAGCAAGTAGATGCTATCTATACTGATTTTTGTAAAGCTTTTGATCGAGTTCCTTTTGATATCCTTATGAAAAAATTACAATATTATGGATTTATAGGCAATATATTGCAATGGCTGGAATCTTACCTAACAAACCAGACTTTTAGTGTTGTTGTAAATGGTTTTACAACTCGGAAATGTGCCGTTACATCAGGGGTACCCTAGGGCTCTCATTTGGGTCCAATATTATTTAATATCTACATTAATGATCTCCCGGAAGTTTTAAATATTCTTCGATATATATGTATGCAGATGACTTAAAAATAGTGAGACCTGTAAACACTTTTAATGATGTTTTAATGCTACAGAAGGATATTGATGACCTAAATGAGTGGTGTAAGAGAAATGACATGATGCTTAATATTGGTAAATGTGCGCATATAAAATTTACCCGAAAGTCAGATATTATCTTATCTTCATATTATATTCAGGAAAACAAACTACAAGAAGTTGAAAACATTAAAGACTTAGGTGTAATAATAGACAAAAAGCTTACTTTTATTCCTCATATTGACCACATAACTAAAAACGCATCAAAATTGGATTTGTCCTAAGAAACGGTAAGGTATTTAAGAAAATTAAAACGAAAATATTATTATTCAATAGTCACGTACGATCAGTTTTAGAATACGGCAGCATCGTATGGCGTCCTCATTATGCAACGCATTCATTGAAAATAGAGAGAATTTAACAAAAAAGGTTTGTAAGGCATTTAGAATATACTTTAAAACCGTTTCCGTCTTATAAAGTTATTCGTATACCTCTGCGATTAAGTCATTTCAAATAACAACTTTACAAACACGCAGGGATATGTTAGACCTAATTTTCTTATACAAAATAATAAGATACAACCTACGTTCACCTGGTCTTTTACGCAAACTACAATTTAGGGTGCCATTAAGAATGCCTCGTAAGCCTATTCTTCCACTGACGTATCCTATTCGTAAAACGACTTTAGGTGCTAACTCTCCAATACTTAGATTAAGCAAACTGTTTAATATATACAGCGATAAGTTAGATATTAATGGAACATCACTGTCGGAATTTAAAAGGATGGTTAAGAAAGTTTTATGACTATATTTATAAGTTTGAACTGTTGCTCTTTTTTTTAATTTAATTTAATTTTTGTTGTTTTTACGTATTTAGCTAGTATATTCCTTATCTTTTTAATTTGTAATTGTACTTGTATTAAATTTACAATATGTTTTTCTCTTTAGAAATTAATGTAAGGTGTGTAATGTTTTTCTTACCTTGATAATTTTATTTAAGTTGTTTTTGTCAGTTAAATGTATTTTTTTTTTCTTTTCACAAAACAATTTGTCAATGTGCTAAGCCACCATATTTTTGCATGTTATGTTTACCTGTAATTGATTGTGCATTTAAGACTACTAAATTGTATTTCTCTAAATTTATGTGTTTGTATCAAGTGTAACAATTGTTGGTGAACTAAATAAATGAATAAAAAAAAAAAATCTTTCATGGGACAATGTATACTCTTCTACAATAAAATACCAGAAAACGTTCAGCTTTTATCTGTAAATAAATTAAAAAAGTTGTAAAGGAACGTTTGTGTGTTAAAGGATATTATTGTTGTAATGACTACTTGATAGATAACACACCCTGGTAATGAACTGTTCGATCCAGGCTATTTAAAAGATTTTTTTTTGTAAAATTTATTGAAAAAACAAGGAAAAAAAAGGCCCGCTGTGTTTCTTTCGCCGGTTCTTCTCAGGTCAGAGGCTTCCATTTCTGAAGCGGTGGTAGATTATTTGACAATCAATAAGAAAGTGTAATTCTTCCATATTGAATAAAGATATTTGATTTTGACTTTGACTTTGACATTGACTAAGACCATATATATAAAAAAAAAAATTCCGTGTTTCTTTATTATATAAATAGATAAAATATATTTCTGAACAAATAACACAACATGATCTAGTCCCAAAGTAAGCAAAGCTTATATTATGGAAAATAGATGACTGTTGAATACAGGGATTCGAACCTTTGGCGTAATAGCCAGGGTCACTAATCACCACACCAAGCAAAGTCCGAAAAGTCATCTATATATTTTATTCCCGACTTTTCGGACTCTTTCTAGCATCCAAGGTCACAGACAGACTAAGATGGGATGTGCGTGTAATTCAATGTAATTGTCTGAGCTAAAGAACGTCAAGCACATGCTAACCGAAAACAAGCTTTAAATTTTTTTAATATTATAACTAAGGCATCAGGACCCCCTAAATGTACTACCACAATGTCGTTTGTGCCTAAAAGAATTGGGACACCCAGATTGGATTCATTAGGAACGGTCGCTACGGAACGCTGTTAACGCTTAAAGTTGCACAACTTTAAGCGTTAACAACGCCCCTCGACTCCGCCGGGTTGTAGCGGTTAACTCCACCAACGTGAATCATCCGTATAAAAGATAAAAGGAATGTTGTGAGACAATCTTTGGAAAATCAAATTCAAAATAATTTTTATGAAATTTGAATTTTTTATTTATAACGATGGAGCAGACTTGCGTGTTTTTTTTTCTAAATAGGGTAATAATTTTTCGGAAAAAATGCCACGCCCTATGGCTGTATCTGTTTGCAGATAAAAACTAGAGTGCAGAAAATTATATAAAAGAACAAGGGATCTGCAATCTAGTCATTTTTTTTTCAGGAAAATGAGGTGCACAAAAAGTATCATTGTACCACCACGCTCGCATTGAATGAGTAATCCGTAAATGTCTTAACCACTAATAATGTTGTTTGTAAAGTATTAAGATAATTAAAAAATTTGATGTATTTTGAATAAACAATTTTTTTATGATTATACCTTGTATATGAAAATAGAAAATGCCAATAATGAAAATTGAAATAGATAATGCCTGAAGGAAACTCATCAACCTTGATCGCGTGAGAAGAACTAGTTTTAGCACAAGATTTACGACCACCTATTTGTAATATCGGCTAAATAGCACCCTATGCTATGATAACGGACCATGACATATTCTTCAAACGATAATGATTTGCTTTTAGGACAGTTGGAAATATATTTCCTTAAGATGTTTGCCATAAAGTAATGTTTGGTAGTTGTCACGTACCTACATATTATTTTACTATTTTTTAAGTTTCGTACAACTAATAAAATGTGTCCAGTTCATGTCCTCATTTCAACTGCTTATACTACAGTGCTTTATAAATCAGTTATGATGATGTTGTATGTTAAAGGACATCGGGGCTCAGAAGTTACGTGAAGTTTTGGAAAAAGTGCGATTTTTACATTTTGACTTATGTTCGACTGTCTGTTACTTTTTTGTATTCAGAATTTACTAAAATAATGTTTTAAAAGTAATAAAATATTGTTATGATTCATTATTTATCGATAAAATATTAATTAATTCTTTTACTTTATTATAATATGCCTACGAAATAAATATTGATCATAACTACTAAATATTGTACTTTGGTAGATGATTTAAAAATTGTGAATATACTTTTTATTATACGCAAAAATAAATAAATTGTTCATAAAATTAGAATCGTCTTACTCGAAAAATTTTACTCGAAGAATCATTCGGGATTAAAAAATAACTTTAAAGTGAATCGTACACTTAAATCGCGTGCTTGAAACTACTTTACCGTACAAATTTAACGCTTATCACTCTTTTGTATCAGATAAATACAGCCCTTGACCCGATGTCGTGGGGCATTCAGAATAATTATCAAGTCACAATCAACGTTGAAGACGACATAAACGGCTTTATAAGCTGCCCTACATAATTAAGCTTCAAAGAGCTCATACCACTAACCGCCTTCGTATTCTAACTTATTGTAAATAGTTAGTAGCCAAATTCTCAATATTTTTGTGGAAAATATCAGAGTAATAAAAAACAAATTACACTCAAGATTATGACTTTAATAAGTAATGCTTAGTTCTAGGCTAGTGGTATGGGCGTGTGCTTTAGAAACTGCAGATCGGGAGTTCGAATCCTGCGGGGACTAAACAAATTTTCATTGTTGGTTCCTAGTTGGTTGGGGAAGTTTGGGCCAATCACCCAATTGTCTGAGAAGTAAGATGATCCATGCGTCAGATGCGCATGTAAAAGTCGGTACACTCCGGTACGGGGTTTGTGAACCGTATTCCACAACGTTTCAGCATCGCGTTATGTCACGTTTACCGATATAAAGCGATAAAATATCTCTTAATAATTCATACTTAATGGGTATAAACATGCATAACAAAACAGCAGCTAGCTTTAAAAAGCTTCATAAATCACAAGAGATATTGGAATATGCTAAAGTCATTCATTTTCGGTAGACGTAAAGTATTTTGAAAAAGATAAAAACGTCCTAGCTCGTAAAAAATTCAATTTGGCTCTGATTTCCATAGTAATTTAGTATTCATAATGTAACCTTGTTATAAAAGGACCTTTTACTTCTTAAGCCGGGCTCTTAAAACGCCTTTCTAATCCATTTACAAAACAGAAAAGTATTGTATATAATTATTTCTTTTATTTACGCGATTATACATATCAAATCCACTTATTTACGGATAAGGACAGACTGTGATTTGGTAGTCTGCCCGTGATCATGGATGCTGAAAAGAATCCGAAACGTCGGGAATAAATATATTTAAGTAACGCGAAAAATCCGTAAATAAGTGGATTTGATAAGTATTGTATAGTCAGTCTTTTCCGAACGAATAACGCAGTAGTAGCATAATATAGAAAAAATATTTTAAGAACTCTTTATTATGTGGTTAAGTTACAGTTTAGCCAAGTTAGATTAATTATGGATGTAAATAAAGAAACCATAGCCACGAAGCAGCGTCTTACGAATATTGTTGTTTTTAACTTTTAAAGATAGTAAGTCCCCTTTACAGGGAACCATCTGGCTGGGGTGGCGTGGTACTATCGGTCGGTGTATTTACGGAAGGCAGCGCGTTGGTGATACTCCTGGAGTTGCCGATGGCCATGGGCGTCTGACCACTTATCATCAGGTGGCCCGGCAGCTCGACTGCATTCGTAGGCAATAAAAAATGAAAATATGTATTAGTAGACTGTAAGTAACTGTCATATAGGTCTAATTTCATAATTAATAGGCAACAAAAGGGCGTCATGCATCTAGCATTTATGACCCCCTTTGTTCAATATTATAAATAATATAAAATGTGTTATAGTTATATGTTGTAAAAGCTTTATAAGCAAGTCAGTTGCTGCACGGTGAACAAAACATCTCAGCATTTTTCTTGCATACTTCGGAAAAAGTCCTTAACATAACAGTTATTGTCCAAAGCTTGCGTAGGTGTTCATTGCTTTCATACACTATCGTGTTTTCCGTGTATCTCTTTAATATACATAACATACTAAGGCACGTTCTGACGCGAGAAACACTTATTGATATTAGAACCGGCTCAATATCAAATAATTGTGGATTTCAATTACATAAAGTACAATTCGAAAAATCCAACTTATTAATTTCTAGCTGGTAAAATCGCAATCAAGCATGATTATGTGTTTTTGCCGAATTTTCCAAAAGGAGGGGGTTTGTGTTTCTGTGCATATATATTTTTTTAACTATTAACTCAAGTTCTATCCGTATATTGTAATAACTGTCTTATAAAGACTAAATGCACAAATTAATGTAAATTAAGAACTTAAATAAGCCATTAAAGAAAAAATCTTACGTTAAAATATTTTAATAAGAACACTGAAGTTAATGAATAAACTTTGGAATGTTGCGAAAACTATTAATTTAATTATTGTTTCTATATCCTTTGCATATTTTAATAATTTGTATTAGTTTTTTTCAAACTTGATATCATAATATTATGAGCAGTTGGCTACTAACAATAATAACAATATTTAATAAAACTAAAAGTACAGTAACAATACCGACCCGGTAAATTAGTACAATATAAATCAATTAAAATAAATGGGCTGCTGTATTTAATTTAAATAAAGGTGAAGTAATAAATATTAATCGGACTATTCATAACAATGATACTATTCGAAATATTTATTGGAATTGATGTACTATCCCTTTCCGGCCTGTATTAGACATTCTTGCCGTTTGATGTTAAAATTCTGTACGGAATATTTGAATACGAAATACACTTGGCGAAATGTAATTCCAATATACTTTTTGTAAACACGATTAAATAATTTATAATACAAATAGAAATTGTGATTTTCTAAAAGTTAAATCCGTCTTTTTCTTTCTTTTTCATTGTTTTATAAAAATTTAATGCAGTATCATTAATTTTTTATTTGTTAATCGGGCTAAAATCATGCGCATTAAGTGATTACTTCCTCTTAGTCTAAGAATTGACTAAAAGGACATAATGAAATATCTTGATTTAACTAGTAATTAGCCATCTGAGTAGGAAATATAATAGTGCACAAGTATATAGGCGCAGACAAATGTAGGTATAGGTAAGCACTAATTTCTTTCATGTCAACAAGCAATCAAGCTGCCGTCGAATGATTGTTTCTGTCAGACACTTATATGCAAGGATAAATAGAAGCATATTGTAAAAATAATATTTGAAATATCAAAATATACAAAATAGCAAATTACCGATAACATCATTTTAAATCTTACAGTTCTGTAATTTATATTTTATTCTATACACTTTAAATCAGATTACAAAATTGTTTAATAAAATTTAATAAAAATATATGTTAGAAGCTCTCATCTTATCCTAAGTTCTTTTCAGCATGTACGCTTCCTTACAGCAAAGTGAATTTTAAAATAGTTAGTGAACTTTAAATGTTACAATTCTGTAATTTATATTTTATTCCATTCTCTTTAAATCAGATTACAAAAGTTATTTAATAAAAATATACGTCAGGAACTCTGGGTTTACAAAATTCTTTATTGCATCAACGCTTTCTCGAAGCAAAGTGACGCTAGAATTTCGGCCGCCAACAGGCACGGCACCTACCGACAATGGTCCGATAGCTAGGTTTAGTGGTTCTCCACAGTACCGAAGTACTATCCTTCTAGTGGTTGTGGGCTAACACAGTGCCTTGTAGAGGACCATCGATCTTAAGACTCCAGCATAAAAGCACAGCTGTACAGAATTTCTGCTGTTCACGCCACTTAAGGTGTCAAGCACTCGAAGTGAGCGTAAAATAACCATCGGTGGCGCTGGTGATGGGTTATCTCCTCATTTGTTTGACATCCATATGGACGATACAAACAATAATGTGGTCATCTGCAAGTGGCGCATCCTACCATCCCACAAGACCCGTGACTATACAGGACCTCGGATTTATCTAGAGCCACCTATAGTCCTAGACGCTGGATGCACTCAAGAACTTATGTGATGCGGTAGATGTGATTTTTTTTATTAAAAGCAACCAGCTCGAATCAAATACCTATAACAAAAAAAAGTTGATTGCGGAATTCGACCCTATCTTACTTACTTACTTACTATCTTCTTGACCTAAATTTCAAGACCTATGCCATATCCATTAGGTCACAAAAATTGACAATTTCGAGTTTATGATGATATTTTATGATCTGTGGCATAACATTTACGTACTAACCTTGATTAGGTACCAACTAAATACTTGTACGTAATAGTAACTTCGATGCGTGGATATTAATATCCAACTTTTTACATTTGTCTTCGAATATGAAAAAAACTTTGGTGATTGCATCGTTACGTCTTTAGAAAACTTTTGTAATAAGAACTTTATTATTAGGAGGAACTTTTTTAGCTAAAGGTGAGATAGAAGTGATACCACCGCGTTTAATTATTAAATATTTATATTCTGCTTACGAACAGATTACAGAAAAAAAATTATAAATAATTCGCTAAATTATAAAGCAAATCTGTAATTTTCACCAAAATATGTATCTTAATACTTTTCAAGAGGACGCATTTTACAAAAGATTAGAATCCAAATAAAAAATAGTTTGGCAACATTCGGGAGAAACTTTGTGTTCGGTCGATAAAAGGGAAATAAATGTGTTTTCCGCTCATACGTGAAATAACAGGTAATAATAATAAAGCTTACATTCTAATTAATAATTAAAAAAAAGGTAACGACTTTCGGAGTCCCAGTTCGCAAATGCACTGACAGTTTGTAGTGGAAGCTATGTATGTTATGATTACTAGCAAATATGTTACAGTAACTTAGGTACTTTTAATAAAACCAAAAAATATGTTCCAAGGTTTTGTAACATCAAACAAAATGAGAAAAGTTTTTATCTTTAATATTACATATAATATTAATACATAATCTGTGTACTTTAATTAAATTAATCATTTCATTAACTCCCCCCGGAAAAAGGGGAGTGTAATAACTTTGACGTATCTGTCCTCGTGTCTGTGTTTTCGTAGACTTTAGAGGTTCAATGTGCGGACCGTATCGTCTTATGATCTACAGGTAACAATGCTTTTCTAAGTTAATAAATACTAGACTTGGAGTTATTGCAAGTAATATACGTATTAGGAGTAATAATTACCAATATTAAGAACGCACTGAATTCTTGGCGATGCAAGAACTTTAATTTCAAGGTGGCGCCAGGCTCCTCTTTCACATGGGACCGACTAGGTCAGGACGGAAAGAAAAGCAGTAGTGTGAAAATACTATTTTAATCAGGTTAAAGGGCACCATAGCTACTGTATTTGGTCTGCAAATACGACATGTTGCGCATAATCAAATATTCAATATTTTTAGAGTATCGCTTACAATGAATGCCATGCTCTTCTTGTCACTTTGTTCGATTGGTAAATATTTTATATTTTGTATGATGTATACTATATTTACTATTTTTCCATCAATAGTATAAATTGCCACAACATGAGGCACCAGTAATATTCTGCCCTGGTTGCGTGCTTAGCACTAGTTTGTTGGCACAAGATTTACGTTAATCATTTTATAATACCGGCTGAATAGCACCCTACGTTTTGATAACGGAGCATAACACGTTTGTTAAACGATAAAGAGCCGCTTTTTAGACTGCACAAAATTTATGTGTAGTTTGTTAGATGCGTTGAAGTAAATGTGTATTTAATAGCCACAAATTTTTCTTTTTACCAATTTATTCCTTGACTAACTACATACATAGAATTATGTAGGCACTAGTATCAATTTACGACGGATTTTGTAATGCATAATTTTTTGTTATTTACCGTTAACTTAATTGTTTTTTATCGAGTTTTAAATGAACTAAAATAATCACATGTCAGTTGTACTTTACCTTTACTTTTTTTGTCTATGTACATTAAACATGACATTTAAAACTTATTTTACATATGTGTCACATAAATGTTTTCTTTCTTTCTTTCTAATGTAAATTTCTATAACGGTAGAAGAAAATTAGTTCTATTAGCCCAACAATTGGAACAAATTAACTTCACCACGGCTGGATTCAATTCTCTCTCGATTTTCAACCAATAGTGATCCAGCATTTTGGCAACCAAGTTTAGCATTAGTCTTTAGTAACATAGTTTCCATATTGTATTTATTTTTATTAATTTAATCTTAGCCTTTGGTATTGTCTTTCTAACTAAGAGCTAACTTAAGATATTTATCTGATAGATTGGGTTCTGCGATTTATAATTGTACAGCACACCGTTTGTTTGCAGCGGGATGCTGTAAGATTCGCTAAATTGCTAGATTTTCTCTACTAGTGCTTTATAGGCAGTTCTAAATAAGAAACTGTCAAAAAATTAAATAATGAAACAACTATTTGAAAAATTAACGTACTGAATTTAAGTTTTTCGTAATTGATAGGTTATACTTGGGATTACTCTATCCAATAATTTCTGGACATTATTTCCAGCTATAATATGAGTAGTTCATTATATGCATAAAAATTTTTAAATATGTAGTAAATTCAACTTCATGTTTATAATTTGTTCACAATACTAAAATTTTTAAAAATGCCGAAAAACTTTTAGTTTTTATTATTATTTTAAACACCTAATAAAAATAAGTAAAATTGAGTTCTTTTTAAAAATGCTAAATCACATTTGAATAAGTTAGCCATTTACTCAATGCCTTAGATGGGTAGATAAACAGATAAACACTTTTACCGCACATTAAAATGCTAAATTACAGTCATTAGAACTAAAGTAAAACCTAAATATGGGCAATGGCGGCCTTATAGCTATAAGAGTGAATATAAGGGGTTATTTAAACTGTAACATTTTCGCCAAAACAACACATTACTAAATAAAACCCTTTTGACATGACAGACTGTCTGTCCAATGTACCAGCCGCTGGAAAGTATTCGAAATGTCGGAAGTTAAAATGTAAATAAGCGCGATAAAATCCATAATTTTTTTTATTCAAAAACGTAAAAGTTTATTTAGTAAATTCTTATGAGTTTTTTTAATATTTTTTTTTGCCTCTTTGCAAAGTAATTTGCTTATCCTTGCCCTATATTTCACTTTTCTAAAACAAACTTTCAAAAAGGTTTCGAAATTCAATTTACAAAATAGACAATACTAAAACTCCAAAGGCTGAAAGCGAAGCCACTGTGATCGCGTGCTGTTTTAATTTTATATGTCCAAAATTAACGCTTATCATTCTACTATATCAAATAAATGCAGGCCTTGACCCGATGTCGTGAAGCATTTAGAATAATTATCACGTCACCGTTGATAAGGACTCCCAACATTTGAGAAATTAAGTAGCTTTAGAAAACTTAGGCCTCAGAAACAAAAGCTTTTAGCATACTTGCACAAATGGCTGTAGAATATTTTCACGATATATGATTAATTACAACACGTAAAACTTGCTTCGTAAACGTAATTACATAGCTTTTTTAAGCTTAAACCGAAGGCAGTGAGTACGAGTCCTAGGGTTTAGAAATTTTGTAGTTGTTTTAATTAATTTATTTTATTTTGTTTACATTGAGACTCCTTTCATTTTAAATAAGTCTTTCATGACTTTTTTTATCTATTTTATTCGCCTAAAAGTTAGTAACAAAACGTTTGATATATCCAAAAAGTAGACCAACCACATTTAAGTTGTTACACATTTTCGTAGTACTTTTACAAGAAAAAATTTGTCCCGTTCAGTCTAAACCTCGATATCTCTAAGTATTCAATTTGCCTTCCGCGCGGCTAATTTTTTGGTAAACAAGTGAATATTTGGCGCGCGGCCTGCATAATATTATAAAAAAATTATATAGCAAGGGCTTAGTATTATTGAAAACATAACGTAAAGCTTTCCGTGAATCCAGAGTAAAGATTGCCCTGAACCACCCATTAATAGAACTATTATTTATAAGAACCTTATAACAATAATCCTTGAAACATAGTTCCGTGAAAGTATGTGAATAAACATTTTTTATTTTTATATAATTGCTATTTTATACAGAATGAAATAGCTGCAATAAACTATTTTTCATTTTTAATTCAACAATTATATTTTCTAAAAATACAATAACTTTTGTGGCTCATTACGTGATAAAGTCAACTGTGTGGCCTTTTAGGCTACAATGTTCGGCTTATGCAAATTAACTCTACATGATGAAATTAAAACATAGAAATTATTTAAAGCACATTATCATATAAAGGTAATTGATTCAATAACGTGAAAAAGGCGGTTTGACAGAAACCTTTGCTATTCGTGTGGGTGTTCACTAACTAAAGAAGTACTATATTTTATGTATATTCCTATTAAAGGATGCGTTTCCGTGGGTTTATCGTTAAAAGGAAGAAGAATGTAAATGAACCATGATGTTATGCGGATTCATTGATTACTTTATCCCTCGGTGTTTCTTCTGGCTACGAACATACAACTGCAAACTAATCTACACTAATATTATAAAGAGTAAAGATTGTGTGTATTGTCATGAATAAACTCAAAAACTACTGTGCCAAGTCCACTATTAGGAGGCTACAGTCACTATGAGTAATATATAATCCAAACAAAAAATTAATTAAACAGGGACAGAGCCGTGGACTGACTGCTAGTTGTTTATAAAAAAAATGTTTATCCGAAATAAAAAAAATGTGTGCGTGTACTAGCGTACACTCGTAAGAAGTGAATTTTCTCTATGACGTTATTTAAAAAAAATGTTTCACTAAATTTTTTTCTAACCCCGATAAACAAGTTTCACTTCAATTAGTACCAATAAAACGACAATAGAGGACTCCACCATACTTTTGTAAATTGTAACATGTCAAGAAGCCGAATTAAGCAGAAATATTGATATTAAAATATAGACTAGTTTATCTTATAAACCCAAGTTCACATAAACATTAATTCAGCCCAATAATTTGAAGATAAATAAATATTCAAATATACGTTATTATTGTAAGAATTTTAGTATGCCACTTTAGCAATGTTCGTTAAATTCAATGCTAGATGGCGCATAACATGAATGCCCTTGAGGCGTAAAAATGGCGCGTAACGGAAAAATGTGACGCGTAACGAAAAGCGTAACAATTTTTTTTACCACCCCGATAAAGAAGTTTCAGTTTAATAAAAATTTACATATTATTTTATAGCTTTTTCAAAGTTTACGTGTAATCCAGCCAGTATTAGTGCAATTGGTATCTGACTTAATAAATGGTTTAGACGTACGTTGCGTATATGAGAATGTTATATAAAGGCTGTGAAAAATGGTTATGTCAATTGGTTATTGGTTAATTTCTTGACAAGTCCATGCGATAGCATTAAAAATCGGCATTGCATATTTTAAGTCAATGAGGTAACTTTCACGTAGGTACTCATTTCAAAATAACATTTATTAGTAATTCAACATTTACAGTATTCGAATCAACAACCTCCAGTTTGTACTAGTTCACATATATAGCTGTAAAGCTACAGAATGTCTACAGTAATGAAAAACTATTTTGCGGTTCTTGTTGCCAAATTGATTTTTTTTAAAAACGCTTTTAATTTTGAGAAAAAAAAATGAACGACTTCATCCATAAAAGGTAGTCATTAAAATAAAATGTATACGTTTTATGCACATACCCGTCGAGTGAACAATTTTTAAACGCACTAACCTTTATGTAACTCACTATATAGATAGTTTAAACGAGCTTTGAACATGCCTCATTGCAATTTTTAACAATTTTTACACTAAAATGGTTATTGTGGGTTATTGTGAAAACAAAGATAGATGCTTATGCAGATTTTATTACAGTCATATTACCGAAGTAAAATTATCTAGGACATAGTTTTAATGTGTCTGTTAAGGTTTGCAATGTAATAATAATAATCGCACAAGGTTTTAATTTGTAGGTCTGTATTTTTTCTTTATTTCTCAAATATCTAATAAAGTACTTATCACAAAGGTAATTAAAATGGGACCAAGTGACAGCTAATATCTACCATCTAAAAAAGAATAAACAAAATCAGATCACTAGGAGTGGAGCATCGAGGTAACATATAAAAAATGCAAAGCTATGCGTACCTCATTCTTTTGGGAGTCGGTCAAAAACAGAAGTAGGAATACACATGAATAACTTGATGCTGTTAACACGAATCCTTCTTTTTTATGTGCATAATGTTTTTAAATTGCTATCGGTGAAGTGAGACATAAACCCCCATGCTTCGATTTTCTCTTTGGTCCCGAATGTTTACATCATAACGCCGTAATAATTTTTTATATATGCGTGTATTAAATTAGTGTGTATAAACAATTTTTTTTTTTAAGTTTTTGACCCATAACCATAAATGCAAATGTAATTTTAAGGATCTGCGGCTAGTGCAGAACATAAACTAGATTCTAGAGCCTACACCGACGTAGCTCGCAAAATTAGCCAGCTGAAGTGGCCGTAGGCCGCCACATAAATATCTCACTTAAGGGTTTTTGAGTTGCAGCCTCGTAATGGTGGCACAGGATCGTGCCTCTTGGTGACTTACGGGAGAGGCCTATGCTTAGCAGTTGGCTTTAACAGGCTAACACGACGCCGTCAGTGACACATAGGATTTAGCACAAGATTAATTTTATATTTTTTTTGTACGAATGGTTATCTGTTTGTAATTTTTATCTATATTAAAAAAACATATTCTATTCATTCTTCGTTCGATATTTTACTTAAGGATTTTAAACTTGTTAACAGGTAAAGTAAATTAAAAGAAGATAAGCAACGATGCACATTTCAAACGGATTTTCCTTTACAGATTTACTAACACTTCACGGCCTAATAATGGTAATTTCTTTTTGGTTACACGAAATACAAATCTAAACAAAAAGGTTTCTACGATGCATGCTGGAATAACCGCAGAAAATTGCAGATTTTTCTACATGTATGACACTTTTTAATATTTCACACAAATTTAAAAATTATACCTTTTAAGATAAACTGAAATAAACTTACATAAAAATCCATCGAAAAGTTTTTTCGTGTAAAAGTATCAAACATATATCCAGTAACTTACTTTCTTTGGTTTAAATGACAGGTTTGGGTATTACGAACAGAAACGAATGAACTACATTTAGATAAAAACAATAATTATTTTTTTATATATCCTAACAGTATAGACATGTTGGACACATGAAAATAATTATTATTGACTAGACAAATAGTTGCCTACTGTCTATTAACTAAATAAATAGAATAAATATTCTTTTAAAATTGAATGCAATTATATAATTTTCAATGCTATGTATATAAAAACTGAAATTAATAGCACGCAACAAAAGTTTATTTCTTAGAAGCTAAAGCTAATTTAAATAATGAGGACAGTTTACTAAATGTATTATTTCGCACAGTAAGTATGCATTTTTTTAAAGTGTACTCTGTATGGTAGCGAAGATTTTTGATGCACCTTCCCTCACCATCGTTACTTGTTTAGAATTTATTTTAAATACAGCATAATTAAAGCTCTTTATTTCTTTCAAAGTATGAGTTTTCTCACTTGGGTCAGTCAATCGGAAAGAGGCAGAAAGTTTTTAAACAACTACTAGAAATTTGAACATTGATGAGTAATATTACTTATCACAAAATATTCACAAAGATACAGACTGGACCCGCAACCAGAATAAAAAAAGAAAATTTTTAGCATAACGATTTATTAAACTATAACAAATATCTTATTTGACGATAAATTTGGAAGATTAGAATTGTGAAATACTGAATACTTGAGTTACACTGAAAAAAACTTTATAAGTATATGTGTATTGGTAAGGTAAACCTTAATTGGAAACCTCAGTAAGAGCCTTATTTTCATTGTATTGAATAACTTAAGAAAAATACCAGTACGCTGAAACGATCGTATTGTGCAAAGCTTTCGTACTTTGTTATCATTTCCTTGCAACGCTGATAATGCTCTTGCTATTTATGTGTTGATTGCCTACGGAATTTTATTTAACATTGTAATTTTACATAGTTAAATAAAGTCTGTTTTTGAAATTAAGCCTAAAAAATGTATCGGCTCTCAATAAATAATTAATAGTTATTATTATTTATATAGAACACGTTATAAAACAATCCACAACGATTCATCATCATCATCATCATCCTGTGTTAGTCCACTGCTGGAATAGGCCTCCCCTAATGCACGCCTTCTCACGCTTGTCCAATGCACGTTGGTAGGTGGACAAACTTTTTACATGCCCATCCGACGCACAGATCATTTAAATTCACAGACACTTGGCTGATCGGTCCAAATTGAGCTTACCAAGCTGAAAACAACGATACCACAAAGTTTTTTTCCCAACGGGATTCGAACCGACCGGTCGACGTTCGACTTCCGGTTTTTAAATAAAGGGCCAATACCGCTAGCCCACGGAGGCGGTTTCGTAACTAATATTCAAACATTGGCTTTATCAATTTTTGAATGTCTTCCTAAATGACGGACGTAAAACGTAACGTAAGTTTTTTTATATGTTACCTATCTCGCTATTAAGCTCCCTGTGCTTCAAGTTTCTTATTTTTTTTTATTCAGAATGTTGTATTCGTCATGTGTCTCATTTAAAAGTAAAAATATTATTGATAAATAGTTTATGAAACATTTATATTTTAGTATTTACTTATCATGGAATCAACAGAATAAAGATAATTATTAGACTTATAGTTATGGTTTTCAATACCCAATTACAGATTCCTATTTTTTTGAGAACGCAGTGTTTATATTAGTGGTTTATATTAATCGGTACAAAAAGCACGTTGTTATATCAAAATTTTTGTAATATATTACTAGATTTCTAAGTTGTTATATTTTTTATTAAAGTTTTGCTCGTAAAAGTGTGTATATTTATATCGTTTTCAAAATCTATCAGAAAAGACAAATAAAAGCGTTCAATGGTTTTAAGTGGATTATCGACGCTACTAATTAAATATATACATTTATAGTACTAAATGTAAATCGGAGATATTTAACAAGTTTAGTTAATTAAAAAAAAACTCGAAGTGCTTAAGGCAAAATAACTCGATTCAATAATAGTGTAGAGTCAGTAGCGGAGAGGCTCTCAGAATTTAATATCATGGAATATAGTAGTAGAAGTCGAATTCCCAAGTGAATATATATATACGCCTACCAATATTACCCCATAGCTCACGTTTTATTTATTCACTATCCGCCCGCGAGTAAGCCTTATCGGAAACTACGACGTAATAGATCGCGCTTATAGAGCAGTATACTTTCATTATCTAAAGCAGTTTCCTTTGTAACCCTTCTCTTTGTGATATCATATCAAGAGTTCAATACAGTTTTAATATTAATAATAGCAAGCTTTTATTGATATCAATCAGTATTATTTATTTATACATCTTCTTAATCAACAAGTAATCGGGTAAATTTAATTAGAACAAATTAAGAAATACAGATCTACTTTAATTTTTATAAATTGATTTGTCTGATTTTAAAAGTTGAACGCTTTAGGAAAATAAATTAATAGTATCCGAACCCGTCACGAGTCGTTGTGGCTAAGATTTTTATATATAAGATTGCAGTAAAATTCAATGGTTATGGTAGAGAACATCAGTCAGAGGGACCTTTTACATGCTATATGTGAAAATCGTAGCAGCCTTTATAACACATTTTCTACTACCATTGTCCCTTAATACGATCAAACTATTATTTACAAAACAAACAAAAGAACATTAATGATGGTTTAAAAATCCACTCGATTAGGATTTTAAGAGAAAACATTTTTAAACGCAATTAATATATGAAGAAGAAATCAGTACAAAAGAATTAATTTGAAATATTTTATTCTTTTTATTAAAATTTGTAAGAAATAGATGTATTACAAAGTTAGTACAGTAGTACATGTACATGTATCGTAACAATTAAACTTCTTCTAAAAGTCTTTACTGGTGGCAGGTCTGGGTTGGTACCACCGCGGTACCTATTTCTGCCGCAAAGCAGTAGTGTGAAAACACTACTGTGTTCCGGTTCGAAGGGCACCGTAGCCAGCGTATTTACTGGGTAAACGAGATTTAACATCCTATGTCTCGCTGTAGGCAGCGCGTTGGTGATACCAGTATTGCCGATGATGGTGGGCGTTGGTGACCACTTCTCATCCGGTGGCTCAACTGCTCGTCTGCCTGCGAAGGCAAAAAAAAGTTATGAATAAAGATAGGTGGGGCAGATATTTTAAAATATTGAACCATTTTAAACTTACTACCCTACCTACCCGTAGCACTAATCAGTGCATATTATTTTAGTTAAACCTGTCATTAGTTAAATCAAATAGAATTCACGTGATTACTATTAAGAATAAATTAAAACTTTACGGTTTTATAGTGTTAATTGCATATTTTTTGTTCCCGATGTTTCAGACGCTTTGAGCGTCCATGTTAACAGGGCAGACTATGATGGCCCATTCTGCATCTCATTGTATTCCAAATAACTTTTATAATTGTAATTTGCTAACTATATTGAATATGTAAAACATTTACTATGCTGCTGCTTTACGCCAATAATAAACAACAAGAAACTACCTATAAACAACTATAAACAGGAGTACAATCGCCTTCTAAAATGGCTATGTCTTGTCTTTACTTTTGAGATAAATCTCACTATTTTCTGAAAATAATCTCTTTGATTATATCAATACCTACTCATTAGAGTAGTTTTATGAAAGCTTAATTTAATAAAATTGTCTGTTTTCTCGTAACTCTGAGTAGAAGCATTAATTGCTGTGTCTTAATATACCTCTGGTATAATTTAAAGCAAAATAAAACTTTTTACATATTTTAGGCCTAGGCTCCAAAAGAATTAATATTATTAATAATAGAATTAATCTGTTGCAGAAAAGAAGTTAGCAAGGTAATACATCATCAGCGTGTGTTAGTCCACTGCATAGGCATAGACATAGGCCTCCCTAATGCACGCCTCCTCCATAAGAGTGTTCATGGACCGTATCCCACCACGTTGGTCCTATGCGGGTCGGTGGTGGACTGACTTTAACATGCCTATCAGACGCATGGATCATCTTACTTTTCAGACAATTGGGTGATCGGCCCTAATCGCCCTAACCAACTAGGAAACTACAATGAAAATTTGTTCAGTCCCCGCAGGATTCGAACCTACGACCTCCGGTTTCTAAAGCACACGCCCATACCACTAGGCTACGGAGGCAGTAAAGCCCAACTACTAAAAGGTAATTAGAAATTTAGTTCATTAATGTGCAGTAGACAGGAAAATCCATATCGGAAAGCGGAATCATCGATCAAGAAAGATTTAGCTCCTCGCGTACAGTTATGCTCGTAAATTACACGGTCGCTGGAAATTCAATCTTACCCTGAACTTCTCGGAAAATTCGTCTTCAGAATGTAACCTTATTATGTAACGACTTTTATTTCTTACACCGGGCGTTTTTATCGCCTTCTTGTATAATTTAAGAAACATGGATAAGAGCGCTCTAACTAATACGATTATTTGGTAAGATAACTAAAATGAAGCTTAAAAACTCTTTATTATGAGATGATGTTAAACTTAATGATGAAAGTGGATACATATGTCGAAGATAATATTATTTTGTTTGTTCTCATTAAGATTAATCGGTATTTATAATAGAAGAAACGCCTTTTAAATTCATATGGGCAATCTTATGATAATGTTAATGTTAAAAATAAAGTTTTGCAACTTGCAAGAGGTTTCAAGTTTTTACGATTTGCCAGAACATTTTTGATTGACAAAGGTGAGTTTTAATTTGTATTACTTTTATATCGTGTTATATTATCTGTAAATATTATACATAAAGTAATTAAATGTTATTAACTGTTAATTTAAATACTGAAATTTAACGCAAGATTCAAATTGTTGTAAAGATTTGTTAAACTCTACTTAAAAAGGTCCCTTAGGAATCAAACATATTACAGGTTTGCATAAATTCATTGGCTTTTGTCACTTCTACATACTTTTTAGTTGTATTAAAGGCCTATATGAACACCATTAGTTGTACTAGATAGAAAAGAGTTCCATAAATATTGCCACTTACGAATTTGTAATTTTCAATCTTAACAGTGAATTAATCTTACTTGTGATAAAAGAGATAATGAACCATTATATTTAATAGAACCCAATGAAAATATTTTTATGCACATTATTATTTAAGCAGTTGCATGTCCCCAGATGGTAAAATGTATAAAATGTGCTCCGCGTAAAAACTTTTATCAGGTAAACCTGCATAGATTAGAAGCCAACCCCATGGTTATTCGGGAAAATGGCTAGGATCTAGAAGATCGTAAAATGCGAAATTTTGATCGCACTATAAAGAATAAGAGCCCTGCTTATTTTATGTTGTGTATGCCGTATGTGATGGCGTGTATACCTATAAAATTCATGCGTGATGAAAATCAGCTTTAGTCTTATTTGAGATTTTGAGCAATTTTGTACTTATAATGAAAATTTTAAACATATAACACATAGTGAGCTACGTTGTCTATATATACTTAGATTTTTTTTCCAAAACTTTTCAATTAAAGACAAAATGTTTTCAAAATATTACTTTATCCTGTTCATCACGGCATAAAGTATCGTTAAAAAGACGATTTTTTTGTGTAAACTGTCATTCAGGCGCTAGCTTAATGTTAGAAATAGTTGTTTAAAATAAAATATAAAAAAACTCAGTTGTCAATTCATAAAAACGTCTACATATCCACCTTTGGTTACCTTTGTTGCGTCGGCTTAGGAGATATTAAACCACATAATAGATTACTTAAAACCAGATTATTACGTATTCATCATCATCATCACCATCATCATCAGCCTCTGATAGTCCACTGCTGGACATAGGCCTCCCCTAATACACCTATCCATTAGGGGGTTTGGACCGTACCCCACCACGCTGGTCCAATAGGGGTTGGTGGGTGGACCGACTTTTTACATGCCCGTCCGACGCATGGATCATCTTACTTTTCAAACAATTGGGTGATCAGCCCAAATTGCCCTAACCGACTAGGAAACAACAATGAAAATTTGTTGAGTCCCCGCAGGATTCGAGCCCACGACCTCCGGTTTCTAAAGCACACGCCCATACCACTAGGCTACGGAGGCAGGCAACATATAAAACATTAATATAATACAACATAAAAGTTACTAAGCTATATAACAGCGATTAGCTATTATTGGTGTGTTTTACACATTATAATAATAATTTTAAAAATAAAAAAATGGACCAAACGCTTTTACCCTTTAAATCTGTAAGGTCATATTGATACAGTATAATGTTTAAAATACAATACGATTAACTTTAAAATCTATAGCAGCTACTTCAAAAAACTGGCATTTTACGCGCAGACCTCACGCATTCGTTTTTTATAAAGTATTTATTTTTGCAGTAAAGAGAATGTAATAGTTCTGGGTATGTCTGGGTATCGTATATGATCAATGGATATTAATGAGCGGAAAATTGTTTTCCAGTTAAAAAAAAAACCAAAGTAGATACCGGTATATAAACATTTTCATCATAATCTTGATCTTGATCTTAATTCATAAATAATTGTTATAAATTGCTACGTTACTGAACGAATAAAGAAAGAATTTCTAGTAAGTTCGGCAAAAGCATAGTGTACCTTAGTAATGCTTCTCGTTTACCGTCATTTCATTATTCAATAAATAAAAATTAATGAACATACAACGCAGAAGTAAACATAAATTTACCGAAAAAAATATTAGTTCGTACCGTTTCGTAATGTTTTTATTTATTTATTAACTGTTTCAGACATCTTATATCCAGTTTAAAGCATTCTTATTTATGCTTTATATAAGACCTCTATTTTTTATACATCTTCTACTATTTTTATATATGTAGGTTAACAGGACTTAATTAATATCAATAGAAAATAGGGTAAACGTTGGCAATAAAATTGTAATGGTGTTGGAAATAAGCACCCGAAAACATTAAAGTAAACGAAATTATAATAACAATTTCCAAGCGACCTTCACTAATTAAGTCTTGGATGTTCGTTATTACTTTTGTGATGAAAATAAAACGTGAAATATTAAATTATCTCTCTAATTTTACTAAACGGTTACGGAAAACAAGTACGAAAAATATTTCCGTAATATTAACTGATCAAAAATTTTATTTCTTCATGAAAATATTCTTTTGACTTAGTTTACAAAATGTTAGTTAAGCAAGATCAAAGAAATTGAAATACGTAAAACTATCTGCTAACAACAAATGGATAATATTGATAGCATTTCCAGGCAGATATATTATCTAAGCCTACGAGACATTTCATTAACTCGCCTATCCGACCGTAGAAAAGACTTATCGAAAGCTATGACGTTATAGAGTGCACGTACACAAAACTAAAACGCGTATTAGAAATATTGTATGACATCACTTTTTCCACATGGTTTTTATTAAAACTGGCTGCTTTTTCTAATATTTCTTTTTATTTATTAATATTAATATTTCTTTTTTATTACCACGCAGACCAAGTGCGCGACTTGGTAATATAAAAAAAAAACATTATTTGTTAGTTTCTTTTGTAATAAAAATATAGCCAAGTTACGCAGCTATCTTCCAATGAAAATCCTGTTAAAATCAGGCCAGCCATTCCAGAGATTGCCTAAAACAAACAGACGAATATTAGTATTTTTTTTTGTAATATGCATCCGTTATATCTAATAATTTAACAAAATTTACAATCTAATAATGTAAAAACGGCTATTTCAAATTTACAAACAGACACTCACACACACTATTTATTTTCAAAGATTTCATTAGAGCAAGGAACAAAGATGAAATTGATGAAAATTACGGACTTTTATCTTAGAACAAAACCTTACAAAGGAAACGCTTACTATTCAAGAATTTAAGTACAAATTAAATAGTGCGGACCAAGTTGCTATCATAAATATTATTTTATTTGTAACAACACAACTCAAGGCAAAAAGGATAGAATCAATATTTAATTGTGTTATAACTTATTTCATCTCAAAGTGTTCAACTAGTGTCATTTTACTTATCCTCAAACGCATGGAGCATCCTTATCCATCCAAAAACATATATAAAACAACAATGACACAAATTAGTTCTCAGCAGATTTCAAATGCACACCCTGTACAATTATATTATTACATGCTTTACAAAGCTATCAAATATCAAATTACATTGATACCATATTTACCTTTGTTTAATATGTAAACATAGCATACCATGTAAAGCAAAAGTATATCTTAACATTGCTTTAAATAAAAAAAATCCATTAATCACTAGAAAGGAAGTGTAATGGGAGGCTTTGTTTATTTCTCGTTACTCCCAAAAATCAGCACAAAGCAATGCGGCATTGTCTTTCTGACTGTGCTTTGAGCACGCAGATTCTTATATTTTGGTGAGATTTTTAATACTACATTCTTAACAGTCGACTACAAAATAATTTAGAATAGGAGGTCAATAAATTCATATATATTATACATAAAAAGACGAAAAACTTTTAAAATATGAAAAACAATCAATTTTAACGAGTCTTTAAAAAAGAAATTAAAAAAAAGTTTATTAAAACTAGCCAAAATTTGTCATTATAACGTATTAAGCGAAAATATTGCTTTCCAGGCATAACATGCGCGTAGACGAGATTTTAGTTGGTTAACATGGAAAACATTAGTTTGGCGGTCCTAATTCCATCAAATATTCTAATCATAGAGTACACTTAAGGCTTACGTCATACCCGTTGAAGCAAGACTATTAATAATAACAATATTTTAACAAAAAAACATTACGAAAAGATAATATTTACTAAAAGAGTTACATGTTAAATTGGTGCAGACGTGAACTAAACATAAATAAACAACATTATAGTAGGGGAGCCCACGATGCTAAATGGGGATTTATTCGGGCGTCGTAGAGACCTATTGGGTTGCATGATAAGAAGAAAAAAATGTTATATTGTATATACCTTTACATCGGTGGAGGAAGCGGCTATAGATTTTTAAACATATAAAAAAAAGGTTGCATGGACATCCTCGAGCGCGTCAGGTATTGATAGCATCAACGCCCTACGTGTTTTTAATAATGTGCGTATGTTAATCTGATCGTTTGCATGATGCGGGTGGTTGTAGGTAAGGGTTGAAAATGAAAAAAAATATCCAGCGCGTCATCCAGATTTTCCAAAGGAGTGTTAGATGCAGCAAAAAAAGGTCTCATTCATAATCTGACGATTTAGATGGGACGAAAACTCGCAGCCTTTTTTATAATGTTCAAAAAAAATTCGGCATTTTAAAATACTCAAGCCCGTCAGATTAAGATAAATATGGTTCATTTTTATGTTTAAAACGTACTGTCTCATAATCTGACGATTATCTAGAGCGATTCGCCTAATCAGAAAAAAGACCTTCCCTGCAACTTCCCGCTAATTCCATTCCTGGGCGCTTGAAAATGTACTTTTGAGCTCAAAATATAATTTATATGCTATTTTGAGCTCAGTGAGTTCAAAGAAATAATATTTCTATGCATTTGAGCTTTTCTAGATCGAAAGTCTGATAGAAGTTTCAGAGAACACTAATTTTGGAATTTTCAAACCGCAATAACTTTTGAATGGGTCAAGCAATTTTCACGTAGTTGGCGGCATTCTACGCAGTTTTATCATCCTCAATTCTCAATAGCAATTTTAATTGATCGAACCACACATTTCGGAGTACTCCCAAAAAACACTTTATTGGGTTTCTTTCGTTCACGTTATCTCTCGAACTAATAAACCGATTTTGACCAGCTTGGTGGCGATCAACGTGGTTTTTCAAGTTCAAAGGCGGTTTTTTCGAAGTTAATCGATAAGGCTGGTTAAACCTTGGAAACACGTTGTAAACAGTATGCCATGAACGAGTCTTTATGGTCAGCTGTGATAGCGTCCTGGCAGCAGAAACCAGAGTGGGGACGGAGTTAGAGAGTAATAGACAGAGAAAGAGTGAGAGAGAAATAGAAACGCGGAGAAGGCATCACGCAGCTGTACGCATTTAACTTCATTGATGAATTTTTGTTGTTTCGGCTTGTGGAAATCATCAGATTATATATATTTCATTATTCTTGAATTATTTCCTTCAAAATAAAAAAAAATTTGCTACGCTCGAGAATGTCGAGGTGACGTTTTTATGACAACTTTGTTGCCCTCCCCTTTTTTACGTCGGATTAGCGGAATATACACTTCTTCGGATGTATTTCACTCACCCTACCATAATCTGGCGCGCTCGAGAATTTCTGATGGTCAATTTTTTTTTACTAATCTGATCCTGTATCCTTCAAGGGTGGCCTTATATATGGGCCTCATGTTTATGGAGGTACTTACCCGGGTACAAGGTTTAGTAAATCCCAAAATCCCCGCTTGGGCTCCCCTACTATTACAAAATAACGAACTACAGTTCAGTACTTTATGAACACGCAGATTATTATTTCGAGTTTTTTTTATAATGTTCTAATAATTGTTCTTGAATTCGGAGTTCTTTTCTATTTGGGATAGTATGCACTTGTATAAATAATTCAGATTTGACTAGTGCTTTACTACAGTAGTGCCTACGTCTGCTATACAGGATTTGAGTGTACCATGACTGGAGACTACCCACTATATTAACGACATATTAACGGAATTTCCATTCGAATTGCAGTTAAAGAACATGAAACTTTGTGTTGAACTAAATAATGGCTTTCCAGCATAGTAGACACATGGACAAGACTTTAGTTAGGAAAAATTAAAACAGTGCATCACTACCATAGTGCCTATTTCTACTACTAGAAACTTCTCTAATTAGATTAACGTTTGTTAAATCCTATTTTTCATAATAAACGCAATCGTAATTCGGATTACAGTTATAAAACATGATTTTCTAAAGCCCCCGGGCTGAAAACCCGTTTCGACTTTATTAAAATAAAGTGTTGTCAATGCATGATAACTAATGATAGTTGAGTTTTGAGAAGCCTAATTTTATATTTTAATATTTGTATTAGAAAGACAAACAAATTTTAAACAGTTAAGAGTACAAAGCTACATAAATCACCATTTTTAAATGGTAATTTCTGCTATTATATGTGGACATGCAACAATTTATCTTTTGTAAATACTTGAATCCTGTAGAATGTGTTATCGTGATGAATGATGTACGTAAATCTTTCATACGTTTCCTACAAAGTTTGCAATAATTTAACCGTTTGAGGTCAGCGATAAAACCAAAAGAAAATAGTAAAGCTTTTTATGTGACAAAAAAAATATAAATAAAGCAATTTGGGAAGTTACATATTGCGAAGTTAAGGGTAAACGACTTCATTAATTATTAATGATTAATAAATTTAATTAAATTTCGGGACTACATTTTTTGCTAAAGTAATAAATCCAAACATATAACGAACTATAAACTCTTTTTTTACTTTTGATGAAATAGTTTAATACAATATCGCTTTACTTACAGCAAATTTCTAGAAAATAATGAACATCATTAAAATATTAAAAGACCACGAGAACTTTTAACCATTTTTTGTTAAATTTTTCTAAACATTGATATGGACATACAGTTACTACAAATTTATTACTTCTTTATTTCATTAAATGTTGCTATTTAAGCTATAATTTAAAATCATAGCTGGCACTTTATCCATCCTCAATTTATTCCGTTGCTTTTAAATTTAACGCGCCGTAAAACCACACTTATGTACCGTGGAGAATGGGCGCCTGGAGATCGACGCTGTTTACTCTCATATCGCCCTTTATGATGAAAATTTAAGTGGTATGTAACGAAGTACGCTTGCATTAACGGTAAACCGCGCTACGACTTGTTTAACTTACTCTGTTCTTCGCTATATGACGTCATTTCAACCTAAAATAAAACAAACAATGAATAAAAAACAATGTTATTGAATTTTGTATTCTTCCATAACTCTATAGAGTCTGATTAAAATTTTTGTACTTTCGATATCACACATCACATCACATCATCAGCCTTTGTTAGTCCACGGCTGGACATAGTCCTCCCCTAATAATCCCACCACGCTGGTCCAATGCGGGTTGGTGGGTGGACCTACTTTTTGCATGCCATTCCGACGCATAGATCATCTTACTTTTCAGACAATTGGGTGATCGGCCCAAATTGCCCTAACCAACTAGGAAACAACAATGAAAATTTGTTGCGTCCCCGCAGGATTCGAACCCACGACCTCCGGTTTCTAAAGCACACGCCCATACCACTGGGCTACGGAGGCAGTTACCTTCGATATGATACGATTAAATACGTTCTTAATTTTATGTATGTCCGTACTTCAATACCAATGGACGTTACCATTGATTTTACCGATATAGTTGTGATGGAAGATATCTGTGCCGCGTGACTTGTAGCGTGACATGAGCCCACAGTTGAGTGCCGCGTGACTTGTAGCGTGACATGAGCCCACAGTTGAGCGCCACCACTTTGGCATATGTTCCAAAAAGACGGCACAGCATGTGCTTGACAATTGCGGAATTGCGACGTGGCGTATAGAACGCATTGTCACTTACCGCCGTCATTCGATGCTTGGTGAGCAGTCGTAGGGTGCTGTGCTTGCTTTCTTCGAACAACGTGTCAGGGCTCTGGCTACCCGCAGGCGTAATACAGGGCGCAGAAGAGTTGACTACTCACGCAACTTTTCTTTTCTGACACTTAGCCCCTGAACTACCAGCAAAGGGGTGCCCACCGATCAGAGCATAGCTTCAAATGAATTGAAGTGCTGTTTGCTCTGCAACTACACCAAAAATGATTAGTAGTTAGGGTAGCCTAACGCACCCGGTGAGATGAGGTCTTTGTAGGCGAAGTTTTACCAGTGTCGTCAAAGAAATCTTGTGGCATCGCTGAAAATAACAAAAAAACCAACGAAACTACTTTTATTTTTAGTGAGTGTACCGTTCCATCTTGGTCGAAGAGTTCCACATAATTAAGCCCATTCTTCTGTCTGGTGGTAGGTCCCCATTTTTACAAGGGACCGTCTGGGTGGGTACCACCGCGGTGCCTGTTTCTACCGCAAAGCAGTAGTGTGAGAACACTCCTGTGTTTCGGTTTGAAGGGCACCGAAGCCAGCGTATTTACTGAGTATACGAGACTTAACACCCTATGTCTCACGGTAGGCAGCGCGTTGATCATGCGAGTATTGCCAATGTCTATGGGCGTCGGTGACCACTTTCCATCAGGTGGCTTGACTGCTCGTCTGCCTGCGCGTGCAATGAAAAAAAGGTTAATTGAATTTTTCCCAAAAGAAAATTACAGTAACAATTACGGTGCGTAACACTGAATAGAATATGTCCAGAATATGGATTTTATTCTACTGGGATAGTTGCATAGAAAAAATACATTACAACAACAATATATCGCAGCATGCAGATAGTATTAAGTAAAATAGACGACTAACCTATTGTCTTCTACGAAGTAATTGAGTACCGCATGGTTAGTTTAAATACAATTCAATTATTATAATTTTAATCGACCTACAGCTCTATGAAACGGCTTGTATAGCAATTGTGTTAAATACATAGATAGTTATTGCGTTTACTAATTTCCGTTGTCTACACACATCTTTTTAATAATGGTTATTTTTTGTGAGTTTTATTATCTTGTGAGTTTTTACAATATGTTGTTACAGATGTTGTTAGAATTACATGGTTTTAAGTCTTTTATTTAAAAAAAAATTGTTTACAAATAGCAGGCTTAATATAAAAAATGAAAGCCCTGGGAGTTGAGCTTCATGTAACATAATATGCATATATATATTAAAAAACATGCGGTCCGATTGAATAAATCCCTCAATTGGGATGTTGGTTTAAACATCAATTATAATCAGCTTAGGACGAAAACCGATATGAAGCCGTTCCAGCTAAGAAATATTTTTAAAGACCGAAATATTATTACGAAATTTAATGGATTTTCGGTTACGTGCAAAATCGTAAAACGAAATTAATGGTAGTCGTAAAGTACCGCAGTGCCCATTTTTGCCGCAAAGCAGTAGTGTGAAAACACTACCGTTTCTGTTTCTGTTTCAAATTCAAATTGCTAGAGACTTAACAACCGATTCCTAATCGCGCTTGTCATTGCTTATGGCATGCCACCGCACAATATGTCACTATTACGTCCGTTTACTTAGAATATATAATATTATTGTTATAAAAAGTTTTACACAAGTATCTGCCACATACCACAATAAGTTTGCTTGTTGGTATCTTATTGACTGTAATAATGAATATTGTTCCTTTGTATTATGGAATTGTACTAGCCATTACGTAGGCAAACAATATTATATTAGCAAAATGAATTATGACCCGTTTCAGAAATTGCCACCTTAAGCTTTCTTGTGAATATAAACAGTTAATGTTCGTCATCAATCAACGGTGAAGCGTTAGCAACATCTTGAAACGAAATTGGGTTAGAAATTAACACTCTTGGAACATTGTAATGTAAGAACTTTAACCAACAATAATTAGTTATTGTATTAATTTTTATTATTATTACTAGAAAGGATAATTGTAATTTATAGTAATAATAAATTATAATACGTTAAGAAACAATTTTGCTAATTGTTACAATAAATATTAATAATTCTTCCTCTAGTTCAACATAAAAACGTAATTAATAGCGAATGAATTACATTCGCTATTAATTATATTCTCATTCTGAAACCTTGAGTAAGATGATTATTCTTTTCTCATGATCTGTCCGGATACCGAATAACAAATAAAATGGCTGAATTAGCCGAATACTGAATAGTAGCTGAATATTCGTGGCATCTTTATTAATTATCTATATAAATTGCCTAACTACGCCATTAGAAAAACTTTATGAACAGCTTAATATCAATATCATTTCCATTGTTTTTTTTATTGCATACGCAGGCTGACGAGCAGTCGGGGCCACCTGATGGAAAGTGGTCACCGACGCCCATAGACATTGGCAAAACAGGTATTACCAATGCGCTGCCTTCCGTGAGACATAGGATGTTAAGTCCTCGTTTACCCAGTAACAGCTGGCATGGTGCCCTTCAGACTGGAACACAGTACTGCTTTCACACTACTGCTTTGCGGTAGAAATAGGCACCGCGGTGGTACCTACCCAGACGGTCCCCTATGCAAAGGGGACCTACCGCCGGTAAAATGTTTGTATTACTGAACCGCTTACACGACACGTTTTATTCTAGTGACAACTTCTTGTATTACATCCATGAAGATAAGTTACATGTACATATTTAAAACAATCAATACCGAAACATAATGCTAAAATAAAAAAATATAAAAGGTTAAAAGAGTTATAATATTATATCAAAGAATAATGATTTACCATGAATTTAATTTTATTTCATAATTATAGACAAAACATTAAAAAGGTTTTATATGCTTTAATTATGTACTGATTTTTTAACAACGGCATAGCATAACGGGAAAAATGTAATTCCATCATTCATCATTCATCCATGTAATTACATAATATGAATAGGAAAAACTTTTCATATAATTAACAGGTCATTTCTATACTTGGATTAAACGAAATGGAATGGATCTTTGAAGTTATTAATATTTCTTCTTATTATTTATTATACTTTTTGGGGCGTTTTTTCTTCAAACGTAGAATAAGGTGAAAGACCAAATTTTTTTTATTTTTATATTTTTACACCGAAATAATAAATTTTCTTACTCATGCACATAAATAGTTTTTAATATCTCTTACATGTTGTAATAAAGAGGTATGCAAATACTACAAGTATCCATTATAAATTTAATTATATAAAGTGTTCTAAAACTAAACGTCAAAACGAAACGGGGTGATTGAAGTGATCGTAACCATCATGATAAAAATCAGAAAAAAATCTATCGTATCTAGAAATTTGGTTAAACTGTGACTATTTTTCGGTTTTTGTGGTTGCCCCAAGTTTCCTAGAACTCAGCGTATTTAATCGGGAATCTGAAATGGTAGAATATTTGTTAATTTCATAATAATTTATATAAAACGAGTTAAAAATAAAATCCTCAAGTTACCCGATTTATGCTTACCAATTTTAGTTCAGTTTAAATAATTTTGATTAACGCAAGTTCTTGGTAGGTTCTTAATTTTACGAGAAAATGACGAGAGAAATTTGAACTTGCTGTCTCGAATGTACAGTGCTATAGCAAGGAAATATTTTATTTCTATGAGTGATCAATAGTAAATTTAAGTGAACTTTGTAGCTGACCAAAAAAAATTGAAGAAGAACGTAAAAAATATATAAGTATATATTATATATATTTTTAATAATTTTGATGTTGTTGAAATGGATTTTCAATAACTTTTTAAAGTTGTTGCTGCATGTTTAGTAAATATAAAATTATAATAACAATTATCTGTGTATGTAAAAATATACTAATAGCTTGAAAAAATACAATTCTAATTTCCCCTATTACTTTTATTTCGATACCTAGTATTTTTTGTATTTAATTAAATATTATACTAATAAGAATCAAATGTGTAAAAAAGTACTTGGTATTGAATCGAGTTAAAGTAAAAGAATAATATCACTTTTTATTTTTAATTACATTTTTTTCCGAAAAAAAGCTCTCTTAATATAAATTTAAAAAGAGTTACATTCAGTATAGTTGTAAAATGGTTTATAGTTTACACAATTTGGTTAATATATAGAGTATGTTTTAAGGAAACATTTCATCAGTCTATGACCTGTAAGCCAACGGGCATTCCAGAGGACATTAATCTTTGAGATATTACACGGGTAATTATTATCATTATTGACCAATATATGCCAGCTAAAGGCAGATTACATACTTCGGTCTTTTGTATGTTTGCAAAAGTTTGTACGTGCTTTTTTGTATGACTTTCTAAAAGACGGAGATACGTGGATGGAAATTGTATAGTGTATTGTATAGTTATATAATTGTTTAGTGCAATCGGCATAATCGTGCACATTTTTTTTCTTATTATTGGCTTATTTTGCAGAAGGTGGCCTAACCTTAGAAGATCCAGAATCTAATGTAAAAAATGTTGTATAGAAGCGTAATTTTTTCAAAGATCGTCAAAAATGTGCAGGATAAAAGAGGACAATTGTATATAATTTGTGTATGCACGGAAGTCAAAAAGCTGATACGATCTTTACGAAGAAAGATAAATAAAAATAACTTATTGAATAGAAGGACTTTAACGGATTTTATTGCATTAATTTACATTTGTAAATTCTGATGCTTAGATTTTGTCAAGACGTATTTTTTTAGAAGAGATAAAAAAAAAGTTAATAAGTCGCTAGAATAATTCTACGGCCGTTTAAAAGTTTTGTAAAAAATACTTCTAAATAGTGTAAAATATTATATATACTGCCTCCGTAACCTAGTGGTATGGGCGTGTGCTTTAGAAACCGGAGGTCGGGATCGAATCCTGCGGACTCAAATAAATTTTCATTGTTGTTCAGTTGGTTAGCAATTTGGGCTGATCACCCAATTGTCTAAAAAGAAAGATGATCCATGCATTGGACCAGATGGTGGGATACGGTCCATAACCCTCTAATGGATAGGGGTGTATTAGGGGAGGCCTATGTCTTGCAGTGGACTATCACAGATTGATGATGAGTGTAAAATATGGCCCAACATGCTATAGATTTTATGAATATAAATAAAAAACCAAAAAAGTTTAAGATCGCGTGAGTATTTCGCTAGATAAATCTTCTTAGTAATTACTAAAAATATTCATAATTTTATGTAACAAACAGTTTAAATACACTTACATGTAAAAAAATTAACTATGACAATACAGTAAAGCAATCACTGAATTTGCTTTGTTAATGATATATGTTCAATGTACCTGTTTAAAAATGAATTAATTTTATTGACTTTAATTTGCACTGTAACAGGATTTCAATAATCATTTTTCAAAATTATTATTCAAAGTATATCATAATTCAAAAAGGTTTATTAACAATAAAAAGAGAAATTCAAACACTTCCCGAGTTCATGTTCAATCATGAAATACAAGTTAAGAGCAAGTATCAAAATAAGTACGAAAATATTATTCACAGGAACATTTATCATTGTCGCTAAAGTTAAAAGTTTTCCAATCGCTTAATAGCAAGACTCTTTATAATATACAACTGAGCGTTTATTATGATGAGTGTATTTTGGCTGTTTCTACGTTCTGCCTTACAATGCTTATGCATATATTATATATATATATATATATATTATATTCTTGAGATAAATAACAACGTAAATAGACTAAGTTGTCGACACTAATTAAGACGAAGAACAACTGGTGTTTATAACAGAGATCCCCTGTTTATGTTATGTTGATATTATGTTACAAGAAAGTGAAGACCCACAAGTTTATTATTGTTTCACTCAAAGAATCTTTTCTGATTAATGTAAAAAATCGTAACGTAATTCCAATTCATAATAAACAATTTGAATGGTTTATATATGTTTATAACCATAATGAACATCACCTTTCTAACGTGTTGGCGTAACATTTAGAGTATTTACCAACTATAATCTTATCATCGTCATCATCATCATCAGCTTGTGTTAGTCCACTGATGTACATAGGCCTCCCCTAAACCACGCCTTCTCCATGAGGGAGTTTTTGGACCATATCCCACCACGCTGGTCCAATGCGGGTTGGTGGGTGGACTGACTTTTTACATGCCTATTCGACGCATGGGTCATTTTACTTTTCAGACAGACCTGGCCAACTAGGAAACAACGTCGAAAATTTGTTGAATCACCGCCGGTTATGTGTGCTTTAGAAATCGAAGGTCAATGGTTTGAACCCTTACCATTACGCTACGAAGGTAGTCATCTTATAGACACATATTATAGTATAACCTAAATGGAGACTATTTTACATTCGTATTGTTTTGACAATGAAACAATGAAAAATTTGGGCTCTTGAAAAGTAACAAATTTGCGAACAAATTAAATTACACGAAAGCCTGGACTTGAAACAAAGATTTTGAGATTTTTGAAAAAACAGTATAAAAAGATGAATTGTTTAAAAAAATATTGTGCATTTATGACGAGAGTTATTACGTTACAAATAATATACTCTACTGTATGTAATCTTTCGTGGGGCACATTCGTGCATTATTTCTCCGCTATTGTTAAATATTCCGCAATGAGCAGCAACAAAAATTATATAGATCTTTGAGATCCAACTTTGAATAACAAAAAATAAAATAATAATTAATTATGTTGAAACGTATAGTTTTATTGCGCATTTTTCTTCGATATCGGTAAAATAAAAACCACAAATGGATTCTTTTACTTTAATTCCTTTTTCTATTCATATTACTTTACAAAATTATACAGTCAAGATAGCCTTTAAGTGATTAAGACCACTGTATTTTCTGAAAATTGTTTAGAACCGTGGTCTTCTTTGAGGCAGTAAATTTAATGGATGGCTATTTTCCCCTTTGTCGTTACAGATAGCTTATCGGCTTTCTGTTATCAGAATTTATTCATTTACACTATTTAAACCAGAGCACTTGATAACGTTTTAAAATGTTATGGATGCTTTATTCAAAAATTATTTATTATCTAGTGAGTCAAATGAGCTTTTTTATTTTATTTTAAATTTATCTATTTTAATTAAGATTTTATAATTTTTGATCTTTTTTTACCGACTTCTCAAAAGAACTCTACTCGGAACATATGGTTTTCTTTTTATAAATGTTATTTCTTTGCCCCGCTCCTAGTGCTTAAGTAATAATCAATCATTCTTGAAATATGGGGAAATAGCTGCCAGTTCGATTGGTTTTATTTTTTAAGGATATTTAAGAAATAAACAAATTACGCATTGTATCCTTTCTATATAAAGTCCAAGAGCGCGTATATCTCTATGTTACATATTCCACACAATAAGCATTTAAATGTAAATATTTAAAAATTTGATAAAATAAATACCATTAAAGACATCAGCGAATTAAAATGCGGTGGCAGAAATCGCTAGGCAGTTTCTTACAGAGAGCAGGTAGTAATCGCATATTTTGCGCAAGATACACTGTTAGAAAATCGTTTATAGTTTTGTTGAAATTTAATTGTAGATTTAAATAAATATAAAATAGAAGTACATTTATGTACAACTTGTCCTATCTAGGTTGTGACTTTTGACGACGTAATTTTTTTGTATTTCCTAAATAATCAATTAAGCTACTCATCACAAAATTATATGAAAAATTGACCATATGACATATACTACCTGCCAAATAAAAAAGAATGATCAAAATCGGAGCTCTAAATTAAGTAACTCCTTGTTTTTGGAAATCGATCAAAAAATAAAACGCAATTCAAAAAAAGATAATGGAGCGTCGTCATCGTTTCTAGAGGTTACACGAAAGAAAAAAATTCTTAGCATATTCCTCTTTATTTTTCTTATCTTACCTGATTGTCGCTCATCCCGGGGTCGCCGAAGGCTGTCAACAGCAACCGCAGCCCCGGCTACAGCGACATGAGAAACAAGTAATTGTTGGTTTTTTATGACGGCGGAGAATCCGTAAGCTCGATTTTTCCAACGGCAACAAACAAGTCGTTAGCGCTGTAAATTAATACGCTAAAATATTTGCGTTGCTCAACTAAAGCGCCAGGAAATATGGTGGTTTTAGGAAGTACAAGGTCATTTGTAGATTGACGATTTTTTTGCACGTAACTGATTTAGGACATTTGTAAATAACACTGCTGTGATACAAACGTTGACTTTCATAAAAATAATAATAAAACCTCCACTAAAATATTAAGACAGGTAAGTAATTAATAAAAAAATGCCATAGTAAACAGGGTATTCTCATTATTGTTAGAGCTCCGACTATAATTATAACATAAGCAAAGCTAATGCTAATACTAACAGTTTAAATTTTTTACCGGTGGTAGGTCCCCTATACCGGTGGTAGGTCCCCTGTTTACAGGAGACCGGTGGCAGTAGTGTAAAAACAGTGCTGTGTTCCGGTTTGAAGGGCACCGTAGCCAGCGTATTTCCTGGGTAAACGAGACTTAACACCTTATGTCTCACGGTAGGCAGCGCGTTGGCGATACCACTGGTATTGCTAATGTCTTTGGGCGTCGGTGACCACTTCCCATCAGGTGGCCCGACTGCTCGTCTGCCTGCGTATGCCATAAAAAAAAAACAGAAAAAAAATATAACAAAAATTCCTATTCTAATCTGAACCAAAGATAATTGTTATTTATTATTGCCATTAATACACTCCACCGGCACTTGATGACGCAATCTTAGCCGCGTGTTAAGTACTAGTTTATCCACTCAATATTTACAGTAATCATTTTGTAAAATTTGCAGTTCTGTGTCCTATGTATTGATCACGGGGACATAGCGTTGTTGTCAAAATATATAAAGTCGCTTTTTAGACTACAAAAATACATATCCGTTTCCTTAGTTACGTCAAAGTTATGGTATTCGCTATGCATTTCATAATTTCTGAACTAAAGTAATCTATTTATAGGTAATAACGAGTAAACCATCACCTTTATCATAAACTAGCAATTTACTTTCCTTTTTTAGCTAGTTGTTGATAAATTACCCTTAACAATGTGTCGATTGTGTTTTAATTTGCTGTCAAAAACATGGCTAGTAGCGCGATGTCGCAAATGTTGTTACTAGGCATGTTTCGATTCTTATAAGACATCGCTACCTACTCAAATAAGCAATACTGAAATCATTTTACTATAGTGTTTATACATACGTACCCTCTTTATATATTTTTTTGATTGACTTGACTAGAGTCACTGACATAGCCTGCCGGATTAGTAAGCTGAAGTGGCAGTGAGCCGGTCACATAAGCCGCAGAACTGACGACCGCTGGAGTTAGAAAGTTCTGGGAAAGTTGACCGAGGCTCGGAAAACGTAGTGAGGGGCGCCCTGCGGCAAGATGGAGTGACGACATTCACAAAGTGGCCGGCGAGGGCTGAATGAGAATAGCCGAAGATCGGAGGCGACACAGTAAATAGTATACGACACAATAATTTAGTATACTGCATGCGCTTAGTAAAATTTTCGAGAAAATAATTCTTAACCAATTACTAATACATTTTAATTCTCATAATATGCTTAATAACAAACAGTATGGTTTTACACGGGGTCGTTCTACAACCGATGCAGGTGTCCATCTTATTAAGACTATATTTGAGGCATGGGAAGGGTCACACGATGCTTTAGGTGTCTTCTGTGACTTAACCAAAGCATTTGACTGTGTACAGCATGATACTTTGGTCAGGAAATTAAGCCACTATGGTATCAAAAATGCCGCACTCGACCTTCTGACTTCTGCTTGAGCCATCGACTCAGAGAGTTGACGTGAACGGCAAGAGATCTCCCAGGGCGTAGGTAGGTATGGGAGTCCCACAGGATCTATTTTGGGGCCTTTTCTTCCTGGTCTATATTAATGACCTACCACACCAGGTTGAGAACAATAACGAGATTCTATTATTTGTGATGATACTCTTTAATATTTTGAATAAAACGACGTAATTTGCAAAATGACGATGTAAATAATACCTCTCAAAAGTAAAATACTGGTTTAGTGCAAATAATTTATTGTTAAACAAAAATAAAACTAAATGTATAAGGTTTATAACTCCTAATGTTCATCAAGCTGGTGAAGAGTCGTAGATGGAGAAGCGCTAGACCACGTACATTGCACTGTATTTCTCGGCATCACAATAGATTTAAACTGCAATGGGGCCCTCATATTCATAGACTGGCGAGTAAACTTAGCTCAGCGGCTTATGCAGTCAAAAAAATTAGACAATTAACCGATGTTTGAGACAGCCCGTTTAGTATATTTTAGTTATTTTCACAGTATAATGTCTTATGGCATTCTACGTAGGGGAAAACGGTGATATTAATCTATTTTATAATTCAAAAAGAGCGAATCGAGCAGTCTTATAACCTGGCCCCAAAGAATCGCTGAGAAAAATGTTTACATAAATTAATGTAATGACTGTTTTTCTCAATACATATTTGAAAAATACATCATATGTTCATAAAAATAAAAATGATTTTGTAAAAATTGTGACACACATAATATAAATGCTAGGAATAAGCATAATTATGTTCTTCCAAAAACTAGGCTCCGAAGAACAATGAAATCCTTCATGGGACAATGTATACTCTTCTACAATAAAATACCAGAAAACGTTCAGCTTTTTATCTGTAAATAAATTTAAAAAAAGTTGTAAAGGAAGTTGTGTGTTAAAGGATATTATTGTTGTAATGACTACTTGATAGATAACACACCCTGTAATGAACTGTTCGCTCCAGGCTATTTCAAAGTAGTAAAATGTAAGGTTTTATGTAAAAGTTTTGTAAAATTTATTGAAGAAAAGGAAAAGAAAAAGTCCTGTTGAGTTCATTACGCGGTTCTTCTCAGGTCAGAGGCTTCCACTTCCGAACGGTGGTAGATTATTTGACAATCAATAAGAAAGTGTAATGCTTCCATATTGAATAAAGATATTTGACTTTGACTTTGAAAAACATAGGCTGGCTATGTCTCTTTAAATCAGATCAAGGCCCTGTTTTCACACTACTACTTTGCGGGAGAAATATTCTCCGCGAAGATAGAGAAGAGAAGCGGAGAGAAGAGAAGCTTTGCGTTTGGCTCGTTTATGGTAACTTGAAATCTAAATAACAATATACCACATAACTTTGTCGTTAGGTGTATACTATACTTATAACAATTTTAGCGTATTTATTTATAATTCTATATCTAATTATCCATGGTTTACTATCATAAGCACTTCGATCTTATTACATTAACATTCAGCATTCATTCATTGAAGTTACAAACAAGAGTAAGAAATACCTTGGTTGCCTTCCACTTACAAAGCCAGTATCATATTCTATGTACGGTGCAGGATGCATTCCCGCAGGCTATTCGTTAAAATGAAAGAGAAGTAAATGGACCCATGCAACGTTAATCATTGGCGTTACTTCTACGTGAAGAAGTGTGAAAATGATTTAAGAACAATCTGTTTATTCTAAAAAAATTACAAAAAAAATTAAAAGAAAACAGCCAAGATAAACCTTTTTTTTTAAGATTTAATTAAACTAATTAGTTTATTTTATAGATTTAATTACATGGGAATTAAGGTCTTGGGCATAATTATTTTACAAGTTATAATGTAAAATAGTTGATAACAACAGTTTAAAAGCGCAATCGATATTTCTAAAGAATATACTAAAACTGTAGAATATTGATAAATATGTGACTTCTTCGATGACGATACGATACGATTTCTGACGGCAATGTCACACCTTTTAATGCTGAGAGACAAAGTCTTATTTACTTGTTAATGTGAATCGTAGTAATTAGATTAATTGGATTAGATTAACTCATATTCACCAAAAAATATAAGTAAATTATTTCAAATTAAATTTTTATGTACCCAGTATATATTCTAATACAAGTATGTAATAGTTAATAAATTTGAAATTTTTAATAATATACTATTGTGGAAATTGATATATATTTTTATTACTTGCATAGGCACACGAGCAATCGGCACATCGGACATCGGCAAACAGAAATAGGCGCATAAACATATTTACGCAACAAATCTGAAATACAAAAATAATATAATAAAGTCTATATATGTTTAGTGTAGATTACTGAAAGCTGCAACGCAAATGATATATTCTAAGCAAATCCTCCCAACTGATTAAACGTGATTGCGATTGCATAAACAATATAAGCTCACAAAGCTATGAACTTAAACTGTGCGGTATTGTGAAGTAGTAAATTTCAGTATTAATTATTAACAAACAACTAGCTAAAGTACAAATCTATCTTTGTAATAAATTTCGATTAGAAGTAACGTTAATCTGATGGTAGGCGAAATTTGCTGCCATGCAATGCACAATACAAAACTACTCCGAATTAGTGATGCAACGGAAGTGTCTTAGCGGAACCGGAAACGGATGCGGAAACGGAAGTGTAAATAAATATGAAAAAAAAACAAGTTTACAAACATAATTCTTTATTAAGTATCAAATACACCAAATCTATATTAAAATAGATATATAAGAAATCTACTATAGAAAACAATATTGCAGTTTGCAACTAAATATTTAGTTAATATTCAAAGCTTAGTAGTGACAAATTATATTTTATAAAAAGTAATTTGGCCGCTTTTAGACCTAACAATCTGTTTCGGTGTTCTTCATATATAAGACCACCTCCGCTAAATAATTGTTCACTGGCGACGCTGCTGGGGAGGAATGACAAATATTGGCGTACTAACAGTGGCAACAGATTACAGGTATTTGTGTAAACTTAATTTCCACCTTTTTCCCTTAGAGGCTTTAAGTAATCTTCTTGACTCTGAAAATGTGATATCTCAAGGAATTTCTTCTTATTGTAGTCAGATTTTGGTCTTCTTGAATGAACATGATTCTAACTAGAAAGGAATTCATCATGAAGTGACTCGTCTAACTTCTCTCAATTCTCAGAATTGGCGCCTTTTCGTTTGCTACACTCAAGATACATGATCATCTAAGTGATTAGTAACTTGATGATCTTCACTGATGAAGAGTGAGATATTCGCGCTAAATTTCGAAGAACATAAACAACAATGTCAGTGCTGCGTCGGCGCTCGGCTGAACCTCCCCAGCTGACCGTCCGCGCTTACCCGCCATATCCGTTATAAAAGTTGTGAAACAGAAACAGAAACGGATGTTGAAAAGCGCGCGGAACTTCCGTATTTGCGGAAACAGAAACAGGCATCCGTTGCATCACTACTCCGTATACAACTTCATGATATGTCACGTCTCGTTTATAAGGTTATTAAGGTACGCCATGTTTCCCGAGCCATTCAACTTAGTTGGTTTCAGTTAATTAGGAAATATAGTCAGTAATTTTAACAAAGTAGACTTCCTAAACGAAACTTCAAGGTATCCTTTATAAATTAAACAAATCCAATTGGTAGTATAAACTTAAAATTAATAATCCTTTTAAAAACTAGTAGCTTTTCATAGCAACTTGATCGCTAAGTTTAAATTAATTACCATACAAGTTTTACGCTTAATCATTCTATTAAATCAGTTATTTAACAGCTCTTGACCTATGTGGATACTTCAGATAATTATAAGTCCTCACGTCAAGGTTCTATGTTCACAGAAATAATAGTTTTTAAAACAGTTTAGCCAAGGTACTCGAAATTAACAGAAACTACTAAGGAAATGTTTATTCCTCTTACAATTATATGCTGACTAAGTGTTCGTAATATGCAATTAAAGATTACTACAACTAAGAATTTTGACAAAAAAAAATGACGACTTTTAAACACGTATATAAGAACAGTTTTTATGCAATATAACAGGAGTAACAACAGTCTGTACTGTAAGAAATTCTAAATTTTGTCTTTTAAATCTTGATATCTTTAAATGTTCAAATTATTATTCAAAACGTCATTTTTAGTACACTTTTTAATTAAAACTGTCTAATTAAAAAAGTCTGAATATCCAGAATGCGTTTTTAACATGTTACGTTAAATCTTATTCTTATTCTTAAAGACGAATAGATGTTTGAGTATTTAATGTAGGCCAATTATATGTAAAATTACCTAAGACTAGCTTTAACCTATGTCTCAAGGTTTGTAAGTTTGCAATTTAATCCAATAACATTGTGATTTTGACTAATAATTTCTAAATTTCTAAATATCTATTAGACTACTAATTAGAAAATATTGGACTTTTTAAACTTTGTTTACATTATTATTTTTAAGTAAAGTTATGTTTTTAAAAGTTTACTTAATCTTAGCTGTACTTTATGACTATCGTAATTGTTGTATTCGAATGTCGTTCAATTAATTAACATTTTATGTAAAAAAGAGAAAATTAATAATTAACCTAACCAAAATTTCAAATAAATTCAATACGGTAAATTCAGACAATGTGACATGAGTAAATTCAAGTTTTATTCAAATAATTATTTTAGCTCTTAATACTATAACCTCACAAAAAAGTTCTTATGCTAGATATAAAATTCTATGAAATAAATCAGATTTGTAGTTGGCTCATCGATTATTTATGAGGTAATTTATTCAAAAATTTAATTTAAACTTTCTTAATATTTTGTTAATTGATTTAAACTGAAGCAAATTACATAAGCTCTTGCAATAAACAATAATAATAAATACACATTTTAAAAACAATGGAAAGCTTTTAAAGTTATTAGTCCACTTATTAACTAAATTTTTTATGATTTTAAATTTAAATGTCTCAAAAAAGACATAATATTTTTCTGTACTTCCACTCAGCTCAAATGTAAACAAATTTCAACTGCAAGTAGTGGCATTGTACACGTTACTGTACTTGAGATTAAGCGACAATCACAATGTTGAGTGATGCTTCGAGCTATGGATTACTGGTTTAAATCAATGCCTGTTACTCAACTATAGGTCTTAATTTTACAAAAGTTATCACCTAAAACTTTACGATGACTAGGAATTTATAAAAACTATTCCAACTCTAAATTTAGAAGCTCAAATTAAATTCGGTTGATTAATACGCGTTCAGGCAAGTGCTTAGTCAAGTCTGTTTTAACTTTTAAAAATTTAAAGCTCTGTCTAGAAAGTGCCTTCCCTTGCCTTCGTTGTTATTTTAATTTAAACTTCAGTCAATTTTCATCGATTGCAAATACATTAAGAAAGTTAAATTGTTGTTCATTAAAATAAAAATCACATAGATACTTGAGCAATTCAATTTTTTGTCACGGTAAAGAAAGCAAAGTAGATCCGACCGACTTTCGTTTGCCGGTTTCGGTTTCCGACACCGATTTCGCCAAAAATCAAGTTTCGGCAGAGTTTCGGTTTCGGCCTAATGTGAAACTTTGCCGAAACCGAAACTGGTTTTTTCAAATGTTTCAATTTCAAAATGTGCGAAAGTTAAATTATCAATTGAATCGAGCTCAGATCAGTCGATTTTAGTTCAGACAAACATTTCCAAGTTTGACAAAAGAAATTGAGAGGAACAAATGTTAGTGAGATCAAAATATATTCAAATTCAAATATCTTTATTCAATATTGAAGTTTACCTTTATTGATTGTCTAACTACACTACCACGGTTCGGAAAGGACGCCTCAGACCTTGAGAAGAACGGTCGAAATTGAAACAGCGGCTATTTTTTATTCATCTTTTAAAATAACATAACGAATTTGATAATTCAATTTATATAATGCAATTTTGGAAACAAGACCTTGAGCGAGCATTCCATTACTCAGTCTGTGATATATGTAAAAATTATTAATATCGTAATAACCTTTAAACATAAACGTTTTTCCTTGACTACCTTTTTAAATTTATTAATGTTCAAGATTCTGAACGTTTACTGGATTTGTAACGTAAATACGTATACATTGTCCCATAAAAGACATTATATTCTTCCAGTCTAGTTGTTGGAAAATTAAATTATGTTATACTCCTTGGTGAGCAAAATAAATCAAATAATACTGAAGTGTAGCTACAGATATTTGTTGTGTTAAAAAATAAAAATATTCTAGTTCTCTTTCATTTTTTCTGAAATGTTCTCAAAAATAAAGACTGACCACTGTTCATAAAAAGTTAACAAGCTAAGATTTATTTCGGCTTCAAAGTGCAAATCGAAGAGGACTGCTCTAATATAATCAATTGTCGACTAAAGTGGAGCTTATTAATTTCAAGTAGCGAGAACGTACACGGAAGACGACACATGGTTGCAAGACGTCCATCGAAGCCAGTAATCAACTAGACACAATAAGAATTGCTGTCATATTCGAAAAACTGTTTAAAGGTTTAAAAATTCTATCTGATACCTAATCCAAGAAACAAGCATTTCATATAGAGGTACTCAACGATATTCACACAAATTTTGAATATGAGAAAGGTCTCACCAAGATGGGTACCGAGAATCAGAAACAAAATCGACTTCGAAGATATCGTTGGACATGTTTAAGAAGTATTCTAAAAACTTTAAATCTAGGTTTTAGGCGATGGACGAAACGCAGGGTTTATCGAAGGATCTTCATGCCGTGGCTGGTAATATGGCCTGGTCGGGATATGACGCTAATATTTATGCGATCAGAAGTGATACTTGTTGTTTGATTACCTGGAGCATGGAACCATCATTACAGATTAAGCGGCTTTAATACCGAGGTTGAGAAATACCGTCAATGATATTAAAAGAGGCAAACTATGAATGGGCGAGCTGTTTCCATCTTGACAACGTACCAGCACAATAGGTTGGCATTAGAGATGGCCACCGTTCAGCATGCTAGCGTACAAATGGTTTGACATCCACTCTGCATCAGATCTGGCACCTAGCTATTTTTCATCTTCTCTCCAAATTGATACAATACTTAAGAGGAAACATGTGTTAAAACTATATATAACAAGTAAACGATGCCGTGGCGATCTTTTGCAGGACCAAGACAATCCTTTTTTAAAGGAATTGAAGCATTGGAAACTTGGAACGCTGGACTTGGTGTGTGGTGGACTCGGAGATTATGTATAAAAATAAATAATTAAGCTATCATAGTCATTATATTCTATCTCATTTTACTTTTGATCCGCCCTCGGAACTTCAAATACAAACCAAAGTATAAATTAGTACGATTTTAAAATACCAATACTTAGTCTTTAATGCAACAGTTACAATTATTAATTTATTTATTAATAACTCATATTGCTATAAGAAATTTATTTGAAAAGAAATTAATATATTTTTAATATTTTGTTACATAAAATATTATTAGCAACTGAAATAAACGATTAACCCCTAAAATAAAGCAAAATAATAGGCATAAAAGCTCCATATTTTAGTATTTTAAGAATTTTATACTTGATCACGTGAGTTTCGGTTTCGGTTTCGGTTTCGGCCGAAACTGAAGCCAACGCTGAACTTTCGGTTTCGGTTTCGGTTTCGGCCGGAAAACAGTTTCGGTCGGACTCTAACAATAAGTAAAGGAGGAACATGTTTTTTTATCAATAAGAAACCGTTTGTTGTGTGAAACTAAAAACAAAAAATTACATTTACTTTATGTCAGTCTTACTAAATGTATCTAATTGCATTGTACTTAATTTTAAATAAACATATTATTTATTACATTAATGTTAATCAAACATTTCAAAATTTGAAAACTACATGCTATTAATCATTGAATTACAAATATTGAACTCAAAGAAAACATTAATACGACTAAATTTTAAAACAACTAAAAGCAAAAACGAAAAAATAATTGTTGACAGCTATTTTTTGTTATTGCCACTTTTATTTATGTGCAATCAAAAATATTACTAAGATTTTTGATTTATTTTTATTTTATAACATTCTATTAAAGTCGACGTCTTAGAATTCTAAATGCACGCGTTGACCTAAAAACTTTTTCTCTAACGCGGTGTCTGCCTTCCGGTAACAAAAGGAAGTATGATATTCCATGTAAGTCCGCATCGCAGGCTGCAGGATGCATTCCCGCGAGCTTATTGCAATATGAAGAAAATGAAAATGAACTCGTTAAACATTACTTACTAATGTTTCTTACACTTAGAAATTACTCTACGGTCTGAACCTACTGGGACAGTAATATTTATTAATAAAGATATTAACTCGCTTTCATAATTTAGAAGCATATATGTACCGCTTGGATTGCATTATCGCTTCTGGCAATTATTTAGCACGTCTTGCCTTTATTGATTGTTAAAATTTTTAAAAATCCTGCCTAACTTGCTTCACTAACATTAAGTTTAAGTTTAATTATGTTTAAGACTATCCAGTCAAGATGTACCGACAAATATACTAACAAAAAATCATCTGTTGCTCTTTACGTGCTTCTAACCTTTTCGGATCATCCTTCTGCATATGCGTTGAGCTACGCATCTCGTCATTTAAGGTGCTGTGCTAGAACTAATAGCGACATCTCTTGAGCCCTTTAGTGACCGACCACCGATGCGATCAGCGCCAGGAGGGAATGGCCGCCCGTAGGCTCTTATACTAGCTGAGTGTAATAGCCAGATTAGGTTTTCTCTAAATTGTTATGTTATAATATTTCTTTTTTCGCTACAACTTTAATAAGCGATGTATATCATCTGTGGCTTTACGATTAGCGATGGAGTTTTCCAACTTTAGCGTACACTTCACTATTACCATGCCTTTACGTTAAAGCGCACACACACACGGAGCGATTAAATACCCGACACAATGCCTGGCTTTTTTTTAGCGTGATCTCTAGCTTTAGACGACGAACGCGCTGAATTAATGTAGGGACCACGGCGGAGACTAAAATCTTACATATTTTGAAATCAGGGTCTGATTTGCGAAAATGATATAATTTTTCAAATTAATTTTTATTATCCTTTACGGATTATCTAATTCAATGTTATTCATTAATGTCTAGTTAAGGTTTAAATGATTTATCACATTTTCTATATTTATCTTAGAAAGAAGATACGCATGAATTAAATGTTAAGAGCCATAGAACTCTAAATAAGGGCTTCTTAGAATTTTTTCTCATGTTTATGAGCAATTAGTCACGTATATATAACGCTTATTTTGAATTATCATTTTGTTTAAAAGTTTGCCTTACGTGCAACTTCTGAATTAATTTATAATAGATATTTGTAGCATTTAGACAACTTGTTAGTTGTTTTTTTAAATTAATTATTATTATTTTGCTTACAGGTAAAGTAGAAAAAAGGTTGGTAATAAAATATTTCTTCAGTTCCTTTCCTTATAGATTGATTTAAAGGGATTTTGTAAAATTTGCATTTGGATTTTTACACCTAATGATAAAAATTAATTAACAAAACATTCTTTTATTATAAAGCTGCTTATCATTATTTTTATAAGTTGGTATTGGAAAATGTACATTCATTACGCCTGGCAAAACTTATTACAACATAGCAACACAAAAAAAATGTTTGTAAAGATGCTGACAACGTATCGACGATAATGAAACAATTTGGTAGATCAAGGCATTAACATAATATATGTTATGCATGCCAATTTATTCATCATCAGCATGTGATGGTCCACTACTGAACACAGGCCTCCTCTAATGCACGCTTTCTCCAATAGAGGGTTCTTGGACGGTATTCCACTACGCTGGTCCAATGCGGGGTTAGGGTGGACCGACTTTTTTACATTACCATCCGACACATGTATTATCTTACTTTTCAGATAATTAGCTGATCAGCCCAGATTGCCCTAACCAACTATAGGACACAACAACGAAAATTTGTTAAGTCCCGCAGGATTAGAACCCACGACCTCCGGTTTCTAAAGCGCACGCCCATACCACTAGGCTACGGAGGCAGTGTGTAAGCCCATTTGTTACTGATAAGATTTAGGTGATTTTAATTCTTTTTGATCATGTCTATTTCTGCCGCGAAGCAGTGATGTGAAAACAGTGATGTGTTCCAGTTTGAAGGGCACCGTAGCCAGCGTATTTACTGGGTAAACGAGACTTAACACCGTATGTCTCTTGGTTGGCAGCGCGTTGGCGAGACCACTCGTATTGCCAATGTCTATGGGCGTCGGTGACCACTTCTCATCAGGTGGCCCAACTGCTCGTCTGCCTACGTATGCTACTAAAAAAAAGAAACTAGGTACTAAACATAACTTAGAGAAATAAGACGGAAGTTATTACAGAAGCTTTGAGATTTGAAATAACTTACTTTTACATAAAAGCTTTTATATGTACAAGTAAGATAATTCCACCATATCCCTTGGAATATTCAGAAATAACAATCTTATTTTCTTACGCATTTCTTAGACTTTAAGCTTTTCTTTGATGACATCTTGATTTTATAGTTGATATTGATATTTTGAACAAAATATACTTTGTTACATTTTAGGTAGTTAGTAGATATGTGGTTATTAATTTCGTCTGGGATTTAAACCATTTTGTGGTGAAATATTTAACTTTAAATGCCATACTTAGATATTATTACTCATTATTTTGCTACCGTTACGAACAATATTTATCATGTTTGATTTGTGGAAAAGATTCAAATGTGTGGTTAAGATGCATCATACTCGATGAAAAGCTATTTACATAAGAAAAACACTATTATATTTTAATAAACAATTGAAACTTTACTTGGTTTCTATTTTCACGCCAGCAAAGCTCCGCAAGAAAAAACCTGTTTTTTCTTAACTATAAGCATTAAAATATAAACATTATTTTATGTGCACTTTATTTATATAAGTCAGTGGAAAATAAGAAACAGTAATAATATATCTTGAATAATAATATATTGTTAATTATGAATTTAATCTCTGTTACAGATGCACGTTAGTTTTCCAATCTCTGAATATTAAATCCTAAACTATATTCCTTACTAATTTCATATACTTAATTGTATTTTTTAAGATTAAAATGTTCTTAAGTATTCTACTTCCATTTTATTTATCGGAATATTAAAGGCACAGGAGGTGTGTTTCGAGAATCACTGATTATTAAATTGCCGCATGTCCATCTAACGTAATTACGAGTATAATTAAGACGTTATGTAATTCAATAATATTATTAGAATTAGGAACATAAACTTATACGCTGCGATATCATATCCAGATTACCTTAATAACCTTCGATAACACATAGTCTAATTTGTAAAGCAAAGGCCACCATTAAGTCAGAAATTAGAATTAAAGGAGAATTATAGCATGAACATATGTGATCGGTTAAAATAGTCTACTGAGCCAAGTTAGTTAAAGGAAGGCAAGTGCTATTTATTACGAAAATTAATGCACAATGACGTGCAATTAATTTTGTACAATATATTTTTACCATTTAGTATTCTTAAACAAAAAGAATATAGGTCAGTGCTAAGTGAAAAATAAAGTTTCTACAATTTAAAAATAACTAAAACCAGTTACTATTGTCCAAATTCTTATCTGCTGTAATTTCCTGACCTTATCCGCAACGGAATACATTCCCGTTTACATAGTATTTAGGCAAGCGGATGCAAGCTATAGATTTCCAGCTTTAAATACTTACAATTTGAATAACAGACTGATGTAGATAATTTGCGATGTTAGTAAGGAGGTTTTTTTCAGATATGAAATTTATTTTTGGATAAATTTAAAACATTCGTATTCTTAAAAATATGTCGGAAGCGCCAACAGATACCAAATCCATGATTTTTTTTTAAACTTTAATATCATCTGGAAAAGTAAAACATAGAAACCTAATTAAGTTTCTATATAAATTTGTAGAATAAAATATTTCATAACAAAAATTACCGTAAGCCGCCAAGGGAAGTTTACGTCTCAAAGTCACATAAAAGCTTTACTAGCATTTCAGGCTTAAAGTGACTAATGGGCTTACTATTAGTTGCTAAAAATTTATGAATTTATTTAAGAAGCCGCCCTCTCGGTCTCTTTCCTTCCACACAACCAATGATAATCAACCTTTCAATACCGTCCGGGTATCGCCTGGCCGTGTGTCCGAAGAACTTGAGGCCTCCCTGCCTACAAATTGTTAAGAGCCATGTTGTTATTCTATTCTATTATATATTTAACTGTTTGAGGATTGACTCGTTTGTGTTAAACTTTTCTTTGAGCGTTCACACCACCATCCTGCTAGATAACAAAAGCGCCTGTGCGGTGTTGAAGGGGCGCAAAGCTTTCAGCATTGCGTTTAGTCACAAGTGCCGCGCACTTTAGGCGGGCTCTAATAGTATCTTAGACTTAACGGACCTATATCAGTGGAACAAAACAGCAAATAGCTTTTGATAGCCGTATAAATGAAACAACATATTGGAAATATTTTTTAGTTACGATAAATTTCAGGTTTTCATTTAATTTATTAGAGACTAATATTTGTTGGTGTTAGCGCTTTGATAGACAGTATTTCTGCGTGAAATTTGGTTGTATAAATTGGTGCATTTTGAATGTGATAATTTTCTACAAAATGAAAGTAATTAAACCTAACAGGTTAAATTACTCCTCTTCTGTTCTCTATTTATTAAACTAAATAAAACTTAGCAAGCAAAGTCTTAGTTGTGCACAAAGGAAAAAAAAGCAATGTCATATTTACGAAAAGTAATTCGGTTTGGGCTCTGCCTAATTTTGCCTTTACGTCCCTATTCAACGTTCCCCAGTTGTCAATATCCAAACGAAGCTTTCTTAATCTGTGGAAATTTGTATAAAAATGTTATTTAAATTTGAAATGCCTTAATTTTTATTTAAAAACGAAATACATATTTAATGTAACAAGTCGGTATAAACATAAAAATTTTACTCTATTACTGTATCTTTTTATCCTTTTGAGCAACTTTACATTCATTGGTAATTAAACCCTAAAGGGTTTCGTTCGTACTGGTAATAAGAATAATAAAACGAAAGAAAAGATATAAAAAAACAATGTTATTAATAGTTCATATAATTAACTAAAAGTAAAAATAAATTAACAAGTCAATAAAGAACAGTCCAGTAATATTGTTACATGTTTTCTTACTTTTATCATTTCGGAAAATTATATTGGTCTTTCCGCTATAGTTTTCCTACAATGTGGCAATAGTTAAAAAATTTAAAAATGCGTACGCTTAAGCATTAAGTCCAGTATTAATTATTTTTTCGTAATATTTTATATGACGTGTTGCATGGAAGTGATAAGGATATTAAACAAAAGCAAGAAATGAAAGTTATAGTCGATTCCGCAGTTAACTTGCGGTTTACATAAATAACTTAGATATAGAGTGCAGTGCCATCTGCTGTATTAATTCTAATTTCAACCTTCCGCGAAATCAATTGAACACGCACATAAAAAACATTTTAATGGGTGCAGCGGATTAGATTTAGCTCACTGTCAACATACGTAAATACAGAAGAATTATAAATATTACATAATATGACAATTATTGCAATATAAACTGTTAAAATATTTGATGATTGTAATAGTATACTATACTTACACTCATTTGAAAACATTGTTGAATATTTTATTTTTCATTTATGTGCGCAAGTATGTATAATAATTATCTCAATTTGTTGAGATGTCACTGAATGATGCTCCCCTCTGAGGTGAAGAATTGTACTTGCCATTTCGTAGGTGAATAATATTATGTAAGTAAAATGATTTATGAAGTGCCTCATAAATTACCACCTGAAAGCATTCTTATGAAAATAAACAGTTAATATAAGCCATCAGTCAACGCTAATAAGACGGCAACACCTTCAAATGAAATTGAGTTAGATAAGAGCACACTGAAAAGATTGATTTAATCAAATATATTTTAATAACAATACAACTACTTACATTAAGCACCAAGTCTTGTTAATTAATACAATTCTCACATAAATATTAATATACTCTTGATATGCTTGATATCCAAAATTCAGTACTTTCTCATTCTGGCCTTTGCCAGTATATGTTTGGTTATTTAATTTCTTTCCGTAAATGTTTCTAGTAAATCTGAAGCAATTTAAGCATTTTGAAATAGTATTTAAGACGGACTATTCCATAATGATTAAGTAGGTCTATAAAAACATGCCTAAATAATTGTCTATTTACTGTGTAACTATAAATGTCATATGCAAATTTCAGATCAACACCAAAAACCCTGACCTAACTAAAGCAAAATAAAATAAAAACGTATATTTTTTTTTACCAAAAAATGTGAAAAGAGCAGGAGACAAAGTTTCAATAAGCCCTCCAATTTTATATAAAAAACTTTCAGTGGCCCTTGTACGAATCCACTTGCTCTCCTATTGTTTTTGACATTTTTCGTCCAGCAAACAGACAGATTCACTGCAATATTTTTTTTTGTTATTTTAACTATTTAATATATTATTATTTCCGCTTACCAAGGATAATCGTAGAGATCTTTTTTATAGGTCATATGTTCTTTATACGTTTCTTCGTTTGTGATTGAATAGCGTGGTATTCCTGCCCTTACATAGGTGTTCAGTAATATAAAAACCAAATAGGAAAAATGTAGGCACTGGGATATATGTGGAGGCGTCATTACATCTGAGTAATTATGCTATCATATGCTCATCATGCTTTTTTCTATTCAAACTGTCTAACACTTTGAATAGCAAAAATCATCTGATTCTAGAATATGACTGATTTGACATCTGAATGGGTTGTTTTTGATGAGGGCATTATCTTTTACATACACCACTTTCGAGATTAACAAAATAGAAATATTTGGGTCACAGGGTCAGTGAGAAATTAAAGGATGATAGTTATATAGAAAGAGAACTTATAGCGCTGTTTTTAGAAGCTAACATGCTTATCCTCAACGGACATATAGTTATATACGAGTGCAGTATAATAACACATTTACGGCGTCACTGGGTTACTGTGGAGCTAATTACTAATCTAGCACTTCTTGAATGTTTGCAGCTTGACAAAGTGACGGTTTCGATGACAAATTCAATACAGAGATTTTTTACACGGTCTTTTAAGTAATAATACTACTTAGCCTAAGCCTAAAACCACAGAATTAATGTAATCTAAAGCAAATAATTTGCATTAAACGTGTAGAGTGTAGCTATGCATTAGGCGTGAGCGGTATTTCACGTCATCAGTTACAATAACTGGTTACGCGATATGAAACACAATAACCGTTTCGTGTCATATTAAAAGTAGTTATTTTTGTAAACACGTTATTCGGGCGAACTCGGCCGTCGTCGTCTTCGTTCTTTGGATGAGTGAGCGTAAAGTGCCTATTTCTTTCGCATTTTGCCTACCGACGGGCCATGCGAGATAGATGCCAGATCGAGACTTGCCGAATAAGCGAGAGCCGACTAAATACGTCACTCGCTGTGGATGAACCATTTCGTTTTCATAGGTATGGCTAATACGCATAGATACCACATTCGAGTGACCCCTGTTGGCAAATATTGTTTTGCGATTCCGGGAAAGCAGCAGTTATTTAAATCAAAAGTAAAATAAAACAAAATTAAGATTTTTTATTTAAGTAGCTGAACAAACAAAGTAACTGAACGGTGTATATAAGAGTGAAAGATTGTTATAATAAAATCGTTTAAAAGTGTAATCACAACAAAAGTGAAAATAAACAGTAAATATTAATCATCGTCATTGTAACAATAAAACTTAATTTTAAATACGCCAGTAGTAATATTTTTATTGAAAACATAGTTACGTAGTGAACAATAATCAATCAACAAAACAATTTATAATTGAAAACCGGAGTAAAGTATACAGAAAAGTAAATATATTGATTTAACTATTGGGCATCAAACACGAAAACGTTATTTTCGTTTCGTATGTAACCGTATAGTTGAGAAACGAAAGCAACCGATAGTTGAGAACTTATGAGCACAGTAGCTGGATGAAAGTAGCTAAACAGCTACTTTATCCAGCTACTGTGCTTAAAATAACTAGTTTTTAAACAAGCGACGCCGTCCACGTAACCGGTTACGTTTCGTTTCTTAAAAGTGACGTAACGACCCACGTCTACTATGCATACAACGCCATGTTGGGGTTGACTGTTTCCATTGCTTAAGGGTTACATTGTTTCCTATAATTTAACTTTTTCCTTGACTAAGATATAATAAAAATACTTTAAATTTTATCGAACTGCCATAAATCTTTCTTAAGTACAGTTCTTGTGAGGAATTATTGCAATGTTATTTCTTATAGCGAATGGTTTTATAAATTTGAACACTCATTATACCTACCGTTAATCAACACATTTCTGGTATATTTACTGACCGTTATCGAAAAAAGTTGCTAAAATATTTTTCCAAATAGAATTTTTAGTTTCCAATGTATGAAATTAGGTAAAAAATTATAAAATATCATTTTGTATACTATTTTTGTATATTTTGTGCCAGTGTCATCTAACATCATTGGAAGGTTTAGTAATTTTTTTTTTTATAACGCCATAATTAGAGCTTTATTTTTATTACAAGAAACACCTTATACCAAAAAGTGATCTAAGACTGGGTGTTACGTTTGAATACCCAATTATTAGGACAATATACAGTGCCCTTAACAACAGAAAAAGAGTATACCTTAATCAATCATGATAAAATGTTATTTCAGAGCGTTAGTGTGTATCCCTATTTAGTTATTGTAAACCTTCAGTTATCTTATCTTAGCTGGTACCTTAAAGAATTATAATTTTATTGCCAAGTAGAAAACTTTTACAATTTACTAGCGAGGCCCTGCATAAATGTACAGCAGAGCGTTCATTATGATAAGTGCCGTACGACGGTGTCAGCGCGCTCTCTTACAATGTGAATTTTATTTGTTTTCCCATTTTATTTACCGACACTTGCTGGGAAGGAGTCCGTAACCATTTGTTGTTAACGCGTAGCACTTAAATTATACTTACATACGAGCTTTTAATTTGTTTTCTATTGTAATATAACAATATACTACAACATTTTATAACATGTGTCAAAACGTCAAAGAAACTTTATTAATTTTTAAAATATAATCTCCCAATAAAAGTAAATTAAACAAATTATTAATTACGCATTTTGATACATGTGTTCTGTTAGTTTGTATTTTCAGTTGTGTTTTGTTAAGGAAATCTTTCGAACTTGAACCGAATAAAACCACCACGTTGTTCCTCCCTTTTAGTAGTTCACCACACGGACGCTTTCACACTTTAGAGCAACCCCACCAGCCTATCTACCGCCTTCTCTCCGTCTGCTGCACTATTTACTAAAATTTATAGGTTCAGAAAGCGAAAGAAGGGTGTCTGAATAATAATCGGATTCACTTTTGACGTTTTCTCGATATTGATAATAAAACATCGTTAATTTGAAAAAATATACCCAGAAAAACTATCAAGAACTTCAAACGCAGAGACACTTATGATAGAATGTATGGCCGATCAATGCATTGTGTTAAGTCCATTTGAATTGGGCGCACAAAATACCATCGTAAACGAACATACATATGAACAAATGTAAAGCGGTCACCAGGTCGATGCTTTATAAATTCGATTCAAACATTGGTATCTAAATTACATCTAACACGAATCATGTAATAATAAAGGAAGCACTTAAATGTCCATCAGTGGGGTTACCATTCAATCCACACTAGTATTATAAATGCGAAAGTAACTCGGTCTGCATAGATATACACACACAGACAGATGTCTGTCTGTCTGTCCGTCTTTACCGGCTAAAGTACTGAACGGATGCTAATAAAAATTGAAACATTCTCGTCAACAGGCCGTGTTAGCCCACTGCTGGTTATAATAGTTATAATATGGGGATTTTTGGACCGTATGCCACCATGCTGGTCCAAGTGGGTTGGTGGGTAGACCGACTTTTTTTCACGCTCATCCGTCGCATGGACCATCTTACTTTTCAGACTATCGGTTGATCGGACCAATTTATCCTAACCACACAGAAAATAACGATAAAACAATATTATTTATCCACGGGATTCGATCCCACGACCTCTGGTTTATAAAGCAAGGACCAATCCGGTTATACCACGGAGATGGTTATATATATTTATATTTGCATATGTTAACCGTCTTCCCGCTCCAGAAATATCGATTTCCTTTTGTTTTTAAATCGTTATTTGCCATATTAAAAACGAAGTTTCTAAGAAGAATATAAAATAAAAATACTAATTTCGGTTAGGTAGTCGTGAATAGAGAAACAAAAGAATGACTGGAATTTGACTATTATTACATTTTGAGTTACTAAAAAACTATTAAATATTAAAGATAAACTATACTACTTGTAAACTTATCATGAATTCTAAATATACGGATATAGTACATTTAAATTTAATCAACGAAAAAGTGTTTATCATTACTTTCTATGTACTAAGAATATTTTACAGTCACGATTATAATTTGAAAAATCACATAACAATTAAATAATTTGATAACAAAACTAATAAAATAAGTACACAGATACTTATCATGATTAATACCATGAACACATTATCCATTTTATTCATATTATAAATGCAAAAGTAAACCACGCTGTCTGTCTATTTTTACCGTCTAAAGCACTGAACCGATTTTGATGAATTTGGTATATTCGTAAAAAAGGTTGAGAAAATAGGTTGAAAATGTTAAAAGGGGAAATGAAAGTTTATATGGAAATTCAACTTCAACTTTATTATAAACCTGATTGACACTTACAATAGATGGACTTTTATTGACAATAATCAGATTTAAAATTGAATCTACCAGCACACCAACTATTTTCGTCTGCCTAATTCGCATGCTACAAAGTAGCCTGTTTCTACAAAGTGTACTTTAATTAGTCTTAATACAAGGCTGAATAGCACTAGCTGCGTTCTGAAAATAGACGACGACGTTTATAATCAAATTATAATAAAACAGCTTTATAATTATATTTATTTTAAGAAAATATTTAAAAAAAAGAATTTTTGTTTTGTGTAATGATTCATCACACAAATCTTAATATATATAAAGCTCGAGTTACGATGTTTGTCCTGGATGAACTCCTATAATACATAACCGATTTTTAAAATATAGTTTGTGTGTGCAGTTCAATCCAACTTAAAAGATAGAATAGCTTACATCTTAATTTATAATCAAACTAACAACATTTATTTTATAACAACAATTTATTTTTCTATTATTATTTGATGCAAAATGTTTGCTACAAAACGATTGTGACAGTTGGCGATATCTATTGATTGTTGCATTGTGTGTGTCAATAGATGGCGCGGTTTAATAGTATAAACGTTTCGTTGATAATTGGAGAATTGGGACAATAAAAAGTAATTACTGAAAATAAATTAATTTTGGTCAGTTAATTTTATAATAATTTTTATCTATTGTTAAAAACAAAAATGCAATTTCATAATGCCGTTATTTTATACCGTTACATTATATAAAAAAAGTAATAAATAATATAATAATAGTAGCGTCCTAACTTGCGCCAACAAAATTAAATGTAAAAATTAGAAAAGAATTTTTACAGAGCAAAATTAATAAAAGCGATGTTGTATCCTATATAAAGGAAATATTTTTATGACATATTCAATAATACGGCGGATACGATTGAACGTACTATATATTCTTTATTTATTATTTCATACGATAGTTGTTTCCTTACGCTTGCGACGAATGTAATCAACTTTTGTTCTTTGTTTTTTAATAACCATGCAACTAAAACATTAAAATTATGTTTTTGGTGGTAGTGCTCCATATCCATTCCAATTATAACATTTTTAATAGAAAAGTAAGAATTAAATAAACAATAATAATTTTTAAAACGAACTCTTGTGTAGAATTTTGCAAGACATCAACAGAAGGAACATTTTGATTAATCGTCTTTAGTCAAATTTTTATACCACTGCTATTTTTCATTGTATTCAGGTATAACGGTAGCCTGACTGGTAGTATGACTGATATTTTCTTTTCGTTTATTTTAAGCCTTTAAATTGTTTATTACAATGTAAAATAAGTAAAACCTAGCCGCAGCAACACGTGACAGGGTCTGCTAGTATTTTATAAATTTACCATCCTTACTAAATTACAACCTTATTAAACATTACAATAAGTACACAAAATATTTAATTATTTTATGGTATAATTTACTTAAAACCATACTGTTCATGAACGATAATCAATGAATAAAGTTTACGGACAGTGATAAAATAATTATGATTATTAATCACTATAAGTGTTTATTACCAACTTAGTCTGCCCGTGATCATAGATGTTGGAAAAAATCCGAAACGTCGGGAATAAATATATATAACTAACGCGAAAAATCCGTAAATTAATGGATTTGATATGTATAATAATCGGGAAAATAAAAACAATAATTATGTTTTGTGTACTTCAAATAAATCTAAATTTTCTAAGAAGGTTTTCTACTACATTAGTATATTATAAGATACATATTCATCATCACATCAGTTTGCGTCGACTTCTATAACATATTTTATTTATTAGCCTTTCTTCAGAAAAGTATAAACAATTACATAATCTAATCTACAAATCATATAAAATCTATCTAATTCAACTTTATCTAATTTAACTACAGCTTATTTATTTATTTTTTCTTTTCCACTGGCATAGGCCTCCTCCATTTCCTTCCATTCTTCTCTACTCTGTGCTTTGTTATCCACGTTTTGCCTGATGTTTCCACTAATATCATCCTCTCATCTTCTCTTTTGTCTTCCCTTTTTCCTCTTTCCTTCACTGGGATAGCCATGATACTTTTACTCCACCTCTTGCAGTATGTCCAGTCCATCTCCATTTTAACAATTTTATTTTTAGTGTGACATCTTGTGTTTGAACCACATATAACATATACAATTATTTATTGAATTACCTTAATATAGTTGACTATTACTAAATAAATAAACTTTTAACAGATCAAAGTAAAGGAAGCTGATATAGGTAATTATTGTAATCGTTTTCTGTTTTTAATTAAGTTCCTCATTAAAATGCCACAGCTTAATTAAAGAATTTTTTTAGTTAAATTACTGTAACAGCTTAATTTTATTTGTGAGACGATGATGAGAAATATTATTATAAAAATCATGTAATTTTTTTTAAATTTACAATTCTATATAGTAGCTGCGCTATAAAATTAGTTACCAGGTTAGTAATTACTAGAACTTCTATTTCAAAACAATAACTTGGCCAAACTTAAGTTTCTAATCAAGTTGGAGAATGACAATCGAAAACTTTATGATCCAAAATAGACCTGATGATAATCCGTACACTTTAGGCGCGTCCCGATAACTATTAAACCCGTCCAAAATTTACGCTAATCATTCTAACATATCAAATGATGGCAGTCCTTGGCCTGATGTCATACACAATTTAGAATACTAAGTCACCAGCATTTAGAGAAACCCAACATTTAAGTAAATAAACAGCTCTGCATAAGTGAATGGGCAACAGTGGCAATACATAAGAACAGACAAAGATTATATGAACTATATAGTGAAAAGACTCACAATAACATATGTTAATGTATACTCCAAAACATTCAGAAAAGTGTGCTGGACAGCGAAGTCACTATACATAAAAAACAAAATTAAAGGTGCATCGGACAAAATAAAAATGACTTGGAAAATAATTACTGGTGAAACAGGATTAGAACTTTAAAATTCGGCTAAATGTTAATAATAGTAAAATAAATTGTAATCAAGATGTTGCATCCTATTTTGAAAAATTTTTTTCAGACATTCCAGTCTTTACCACCAAGTCACTTGTTTCTTCTCCAACTGTTGCCGAGTTCTTATTAAAAGAAAATATCAAAGAATGTAAAGATAATTTCTATTTTAGTAACGTAAGCGATAACGATATTGTGTCCCTTTTAAATCTCTGGACATTATAAAAACTGTAGATCTGTGGGGGATCTTGGTTAAGGTGATAAATTCTATAATTGATGTTATATCACCTTGCCTTGCCACTTTTTTTAATGATTGTATTACATGTGGTAAATTTCCTGACCTAATAAAACACAGTAAAGTTATTCCGGTATATAAATCAGCCAGTATTACAGACCCCAATAACTTTAGACCTATTTCTATACTGCCTGCGCTTAGTAAAATTTTTGAGAGAATAATTCTTAACCAATTACTAATACATTTTAATTCTCATAACATACTTAATAACAAACAGTATGGTTTTACACGGGGTCGTTCTACAGCCGATGCAGGTTCCCATCTTGTTAAAACTATACTTGAGGCATGGGAAGGGTCACGCGATGCTTTAGATGTCTTTTGGGACCTAACCAAAGCTTTTGACTGTGTACAGCATGATACTTTGGTCAGGAAATTAAGCCACTACGGTATCAAAAATGCCGCACTCGACCTTCTGACTTCGTACTTGAGCCATCGAACTCAGAGAGATGACGTGAACAGCAAGAGATCCCCCGGGGAGCAGGTAGGTATGGGGGTCCCACAGGGATTTATTTTGGAGCCTTTTCTCTTCCGGGTCTTTATTAATGACCTACCACACCAGGTTGAGAACAATAACGAGATTGTATTATTTGCTGATGAGACTTCTTTAATATTTAGAATAAAACGACGTAGCTTGCAAAATGCCGATGTAAATAATACCCTCTCAAAAGTAAAATACTGGTTTAGTCCAAATAATTTAATGTTAAACAAAAATAAAACTAAATGTATAAGGTTTATTACTCCTTATGTTCCTCAAGCTGGGTGTGATGTGGTCGTAGATGGAGAAGCGCTAGACCACGTAGATTCCACTGTATTTCTCGGCATCACAATAGATTCTAAACTGCAATGGGAACCTAATATTATTAGACTGGCGAGTAAACTTAGCTCAGCGGCTTATGCAGTCAAAGAATTAAACAACTAACCGATGTTGAGACTGCCCATTTAGTATATTTTAGTTATTTTCACAGTTTAATGTCTTATGGCATTCTATTGTGGGGAAACGCGGCTGATATTGATACTATTTTCATAATTCAAAAGAGAGCGATTCGAGCATTATGTAACCTGGGCCCCAAAGAATCGCTGAGAAAAATGTTTACAGAAATTAATGACTGTTTATTCTCAATACATATTTGAAAATATTATGTATGTTCATAAACATAAAAACATTGTGACACACATAATATAAATACTAGGAATAAGCATAATTATGTTCTTCCAAAAACTAGGCTCCGAAGAACAATGAAATCTTTCATGGGACAATGTATACTCTTCTACAATAAAATCCCAGAAAATGTTTAGCTTTTATCTGTAAATAAATTTTAAAAAGTTGTACAGGAACGGTTGTGTGTTAAAGGATATTATTGTTGTAATGACTACTTAATAGATAACACACCCTTGTATTGAACTGTTCGCTCCAGGCTATTTCAAAGTAGTAAAATGCAAGGTATTAGGTAAAAATTTTGTAAAATTTATTAAAAATAAAAGGAAAAAAAAAGTCCTACTGAGTTTCTTACGCCGGTTCATCTCAGGTCAGAGGCTTCCATTTCCGAACCGATTATTTATTATTTGACAATCAATAAGAAGGTGTAATGCTTCTATATTTAATTAACTATAATGACTTTGAGTAAGATAAGAAAAAGGCAATCTACATACATGAAATGTATATAATTTTCGACCACATACACGTAGTTATATATATATATATATATATATACATCATCATCATCATCATCAGCCTGTGTTAGTCAACTGCTGGACATAGGCCTCCACTAATGCACACCACCGCTTCCGATCTTCGGCTATTCTCATCCTGCCCACCCAGCCACTTTGCGAATGTCGTCACTCCATCTTGCCGCAGGGCGTCACTACCTACGTTTGCCGAGCCTCGGTCTCCACTTCAGAACTTTTCGACTCCAGCGGTCGTCAGTTCTGCGAGCTTATATGACCGGCCCATGCCACTTCAGCTTACTAATCCGGTGGGCTATGTCGGTGATTTTGGTTCTCTGTCGGATCACGTCATTTTTGATGCGGTCCTTCAGAGATACTCCGAGCATAGCCCACTCCATAGCTCGCTGAGCGACTTTAAATTTGTGAACCAGTCGAACCGTAAGTGTCCAAGTCTTGGCACCGTAGGTCAAAACGGTAGGACGCACTGATCGAAGACTTTGATTTGAGGCTTTGTGGGATGGGTGACGAGAAAACTCGACGAAGCTTTGAAAGCTGCCCAGCCCAGCCGAATCCTTCTGTTGGCCTCCCCTCAAAGTTGTTTTACCTAGTTGGAGCGTTTGCCCTAGGTAAACGTACTCGAAACAACTTCGAGGGAGGTGCGTCAATTGTGATCGGTCCCGGATCAACGTGCTCGTTAAACATGACCTTGGTTTTACCTAAGTTCATCCGGAGACCGATGCGTGCAGAAGACTCAGCCAGGCTTTGCACATTTTTGCAGGTCCTTAGCGGTCTCAGCCATGATGACGATATCGTCCGCAAATCGAAGATGTGAGATGTACTGCCGTTCACATTTATGCCGTGTCCTTCCCAGTTGAGCGTCCTGAACATGTCCTCAAGCGCGGCGGAGAACAATTTCGGAGACATGACGTCTCCTTGTCTCACACCGCGGTGCAGGGGAATAGGCTCAGTCTGCCCACTTTGACTTGACTTTGACTACGACAGACATAGTGGCGGCGTTGTACAGACATCTCAGCATCTCGATATATTGCCAATCAATTTGGCACCGCTGTAAGGACTCGAGGAAAGACCAGTATATATATATATATATATATATATATATAATTACAAAAATGCACACAACAATATACTAATAGCATCACATATATAGAATGAAATTAAATTATTTTATGTACGGATCGTTAAATTTCTCCATCTAATTCGTCCACTGAATGAAGGTTCCAGTTTCGGTAACTAGCTATTGAGTAGCCTTTAATATATTTCGCTTAACTTGAAGAGGATTATTCGTGTGATTAAAAAAGTTCGAAAGTTTTTATTTCAGTTAAGTCTATACACAAGCCTTACCCGTGCTAATGTAAAATAAAATTTGTATTCTATAGTCTATCTACTTGCCATTCTAAAAGTTTCTCTGTATTCAAGGAATGAATATTCAATGCATGGTTGTACTAGCCTGATTGGACATAAGCCTCCCCTAATACAGCCCTATCTATTAGGAGGTTTTTTAACCGTATCCTACCCAGCTGGTCGAATGGGGCTTGGTGGGTGGACCGATTTTTACATGCCCATCCGACACATGGATCATCTTACTTTCCAGACAATTGGGTGATCGGCCCAAATTACCCTAACCAACTAGGAAACAACAATGAAAATTAGTTGAGTCCCCACAGGATTCGAACCCTGGACCTCCGGTTTCTAAAGCATACCACTAGGCTACGGATGATTAAAAATTTATAATATATTTAAGCAATGGCATATAGTAGCAGCTGTAAAAATAATTCATATATTTGATAGCTAATTAATAAATCTCACATATATCGATTTATTTAATCTTAAAGTTTGCGAACAAAATTAATTACTGACCAATATTCATTTCAAATTTAATAATGTCAAAAACATAATTTTCATGAACCAAATAACAAAAACTTCCTACCATTATTGCGAGTTTAAAACTATAGCATCATAATAAATTAAATTTATATGACGCTGAACTAGCGAGGGCTAACTTTTGTCACGCCGTAGAGCATACGAGTATACAATAGAGTAAAAAAGGGGAATTCGTAAGAGAAAATATGTCCTACGCATACCGAAAGCATCCCATATCTCACGTTTTATTTATTCACTATCCGACCGTGGGAATGGCTTTTCAAAAACTACCAAGTTAAAGATCGTATTTAAAGAGTAAGGCATTTCCATTATTTATTTCGGTCTATTTTGTGATGCTTCATTTGATGTTACAATAAAAGTGCTCTACCGTTTTGTGATTCATTGTTTAATCTGTAATAATACTTAATAAAGCCTATACAAAACGATTTTTGCGTAGTTTTATTGTTAAACGCTGAAGAAATAGAACTGAGTGTACCATTATTTCATAAGATATTTATTAAATTTTAAATAGATTTTAGTAGCGTTACTTCTTATTGCATAATTTTATATAAAAAGACGTGTTAACATGTTTTATTTACAAAATTTCATCTAGAACGCTCTCTTTTGCATAAGCTCAATTTTCCGTCGTAACACCAATCTTGATATAACATTCTTGTACATGTAGGATGCGATAATGGATTTAAATCCTCCCAACTGATGGAACATGATTGCGATCGCATGATCAATATAAGCTCACAAAGCTGATTGCTATATTGTGAGGTAGTAAATTTCAGTACTAATTATATACAAGCAACTAGCTAAATTACAAATCTATCCTTGTTAATGGTAAGCGAAATGTACTGCTATATCAAAGTCTAGCTCAAAACATAACTACTCCGTTAACAACTTTTTGATATGCCACGTGTAATTTATAAGGTAATTACGTTACCAATGGGCCATTCTGACTTCTTTCTCTGGTTTTCAGTTAATTAGGATAATATGGGCCTATCACCTACTCATTATATAGTATAAAGCAAAGTTGATTTCTCTGTCCGTATATCCCTATGTATGCATAGATCTTTAAAAGTACGCAACGGATTTTGGTAAGAGAAACGATGAAAAATTTATATATTTTACTTCAATTTTACAAATATCAGTATTGCACCCGTGCAGAGCCGGCGCGGGTCTCTAGAATTCTATAAAGTAAAATGTTTCAAGCGTCAGATGGGCGTAAAGGGTAAAAAGTCAGTCCTGGTTGTCCATACTATCTTTGGCAGCCGTTATAGTTAATTTACTGATAACTAATTCATACATAGAATGCAGTTTACCCGTTAGGTTGTTGAGGTTAGATGTCAATCACTCTGCGGAAAAACTGTCATTCAGGTAAATTCAAGTAGATTTAAATTCAAGTAGATTTAGTTAGGGTCAAGCAATTTTATTACCAACTATCTAACTAATTGATCTTAAAACAAACATTCATGGTAGTATAAACGAAACTATATAACAAATCCCAAAAAAGCCGAAAGCGCATCGTACACTTTGATCGCGTGCAGTTAACAATTTTACCCGTCCAAGTTTTACGCTAATCATTCTATTAAATCAGATAAACTCTACCCTTGACCCCATGTCGTGGATAATTTAGAATAAATATCAAGTCGCCAACGTCTAAGCGTTTCTACATTCTAGCGAAATAAGTAGTTTTTTAAAAGTTAAGCCAAACGCACAAAAGAAAATTACACACAAGGAAATGAGTGTAGGTACTTTTTTCTCTTTTTTGTAATTCAATTACAATGCATGACTAAGTGTTCGCGTAATTGCGACTAAAAAGAATCATTCTGATAGATAGTCCACTGCTGGACATAGGCTCCCCTAATACATCACCATCCATTAAGGGTTTTGGACCGTATCCCACCAATTATTCTAAGTGAACTTTATTGATATAAGTCAGTGGAAAATAGGAAACAGTAATAATATCTTGTTAATTAGAAATTTTATCTCGCTTACAGATGCTCGTTAGTTTTCCAAGCGCTGAATATTAAATCATAAACTGTTTTCCTTGCTAATTTAATATACAAAGTATTTTTAAGATAAAAAAATTATCAGAATAGTAAAGGCACAGGATGTATGTTTCGAGGATCACTGAATATTAAATTGCCGCTTGTCCATCTAACGTAATTACGAGTATAATGAAGACGTTATGAAATTTATTAATTAGAATTAGGAACACAAACTTATATGCTGCAATATCATATCCAGATTACCTTAATAATAGTCTTTATGCTAAGCGACTGCCACCTGACCTCCTAAACCAAAAGTGTATACTGTATTTGGTGGATAAATTTTATAGAATTATTATTGGACGTCAGTGCCTTCAGGCACTGACGTCCAATAATGACCAATGTCAAATATAATCATGACAAGCGGACCGACATGTACTTAAGACTTACCCGTCTGATGTATGGCTTAAGTTTACTTTTCAGGCAATTTGAAGATGGACCCAAATTACCTTAACTGTCTAGATGACCAGGATCACACAGTCTGATTTGTAAAGCAAACGTCAATACTACTAAATCATGATGGCAGTATTATAGCATGTGCATTCGTTTCCTGTTCCACCGAGCCATGTTAGTGATAGAAAGGTAAGTGATCTATAATACTAAATTTATTGTTTTCTAACAAAAAGGAATGTAAGTCAATTCTGCGTGAAGAAGAAAATTTCTATATAACTTACAAATGACTAAAAGAAGCTTCTGTTGTTTAATTCTTTATCTATTGTACATTTCCTCACCGTATCCGCTAAGGAAAACATTTCCGTTTGCAAAGAATTTGGGCAAGCGATGGATTTATAGCTTTAACAGACTGATGTAGATAATTTGCGATGTGAGTAGTAAGGATTTTTAAGATATATAATTTATTTTGAGATAAATTTAAAAAATTGTATTCTGACGTGAAATAATTTAAAAGTATGTTGGCGGGCCTACAGATACCAAATCCGGGACTAGAATTTTTTCAACACGGGAAAAAATATTTAAAATTATTATGATATTGTAACTCTAGAAAGGACCTTTTTCGGTTTTCGTTAATTTTTATGTTCACTAAAAATAGTATAATTTTTGGAAATTAAACCATGTATATATATATATTTATGGTTAAATTTCCAAAAAACGGAAATTACCATGCGCTGCCGTGTAAACTTATCCTATTGTTTGCGATTTTCGTCTGAAAGTCACATAAAAGCTTAAATGACATTTAAGGTTTAAAGCGACTAATCGGCTTAGTATTAGTTGCTTCAAAAATTTACGAATTTACAAAGTTATAAAATACTTAATGATTATATCTAACCAACTTTATGCGTGTAAATATTAAGGATCGTTTTTTTTTTCATTTCTTTCAAACTACCAAAGTGCAAAAAAAAGGTAAAAACTCAAGTTTATGTATTTGTGAAAGGTACAGAACTTTATGTTTCATTAGCATTACACTTCCCGAAAACTTAACTGATCTATTGATGACAGAAATAAGGAATAGTACTCATAAATTTTAAATTAATGAGTAAAACTGAATTGAACTAAAAATTCAAAAATATAGCAGAAAAGATATACTTTAATTCTATAATATAAGTATAAAGCTTACGCAAAACGTTAGTAGTAGTAAGTAACCTTTAAATATGGGGATTGGTAAGAAAAATACTAGGCTGCCTGAATTATAGTTGCCTAAAAATACTAGGCCTATTCCTGAATCACAATATTATTGTGAAAACAATACTGTGCTCCTATTTCTTGGAAACCTTATAATTGTATTGTGTAGTTACTAGATTATGTGTAATGATTAGAACGAGATTTAAAATGCCACATCTCATAGATAAAAACGGACTTGTGGCTTCTTATGGGCAGGGTGTATTATTTACTATTAAGTTAAAAGCGAAATCTTGTTGTCCCTTTATGCAAAAAATTAAAGTTCTCTATATAGCAGTTAAAGTAATTTTACATCTATATAAAATGCACCAATTAAAGTAAAGCTACTTTTTTGTGTAATTCAATCACAATTACGTCTTTTAAGATCACAACATTAACATTTTTCTTTGAGGATTCACACCACCGTCCTGCGAGATAACAAAAGCGTCTGTGCGGTGTTGCAGGGCCGCAAAGCTTTCAGCATTGCGTTGAGTCACAAGTGCCGGGGCACTTTATGCGGGCTCTAATAGTAACTTAGACTTAACAGGCAACTTAGACATATCAGCGGAACAAAACAGCAAATAGCTTTTGATAGCCATATAAATGAAACGACATATTGGAAACATTTTTCTGCAACGATGAACGTTTACATTAAATTTGTTGAGAGTAATACATATTGGTTTTAGCGGTATGATAGACAGTATTTCTGCGTGAAATTTGGTCTCATAAATTTGTGAATTTTGAATGAAATTATTTTATACAAAATTAAAGTAATTAAATCTGACTGGTTAAATTACTTGTCTCCTGTTCTCTATTTATTATACTTAATAAAATTTAGCCAGCAAAGTCTTAGTTGTGCACAAAAGAAAAAAAGCAATGTCATATTTAGTAAAAGTAATTCGGTTTAGGCTCTGCCCAATGTTACGTCCCTATTCAACGTTCCCCAGTTGTCAATATCCAGTCCATCCAATATATTTTCATTCGAAATGCCTTAATTTTTATTTGAAAACGATGTACATATTTAATTTAACAACTCGGTACAAGCATAAAAATTTTACTCCATTGTGGTTTCTTTTCATCCTTTTATGATACTTTACATTCATTTGTAATTATTACCTAAAGGGTTTCGTTCGTTCTGGTTACAAGAATAATAAAACGAAAGAAAAGAAATAAAAAACAATGTTATTAATAGTTCATAAAATTAAGTAAAAAGTAAAAAATAAATTTGCAAGTCAATAAATGAACAGTCCAGTAATATTGTTACATGTTTTCTTACTTTTATCATTTCGGAAAATTATATTGGTCTTTCCGCTATAGTTTTCCTACAATGTGGCAATAGTTAAATAATTAAACAAATGCGTACGCTTAGCATTAAGTCCAGTATCAATTATTTTTTCGTAATATTTTATATGACGTTGTGTTGCATGGAAGTGATAAGGATATTAAACAAAAGCAAGAAATGAAAGTTATAGTCGATTCCGCAGTTAACTTGCGGTTTACATAAATAACTTAGATACCGAGTGCAGTGCCATCTGCTGTGTTAATTCTAATTTCAACCTTCCGCGAAATCAATGGAACACGCACAAAAAAAACATTTTAATGGGTGCAGCGGATTAGATTTACCTCACTGTCAACATACGTAGGTACAGAAAAATTATAAATATAAAGATTACATAATTTGACAATTATAGCAATAAAAACTATTACAATATTTATTGATTGTAATAGGATACTATACATACACTAATTTTCATTTTGATTTTGTTTAATGTTTTATTTTACATATACGAGGGTGGTTTGAAAAGTTTCCGATCTAACAATGATAAAAGATTTTTTTTATTTATTTTTCTACATAGTCTCCTTGTAACTCTACACACTTCTCTCAGCGATGCTCCCATCTTTGTAACCCGTCCAAATAGTACTTGGCGTTTTTCTCTGCAAAATAACACAAAGGATTGCCTCTTCATTTGACGAAAATCTTTGTCCTCCGAGCGCAGTTTTTAGATGAGGGAACAAAAAGAAGTCACTCGGGGCCAGATCTGGTGAGTAAGGCGGATGGTCAAGCAGTTGAAACCGTAACTCGTGGATTTTTGCCATGGCAACCGCTGAGGTGTGAGACGGCGCGTTGTCCTGGTGAAACAGGATTTTCTTTTTCTGCAAATGAGGCCGTTTTTCCGCAACTTGTTGCCTTCAGCTCGTCAAGTAATAATGCGTAGTATGCTCCTGTAATGGATTTTTCTTTTTGAAGATAATCGATAAAGATAACTCCATGGCCATCCCAAAAACCAGTCACTATCACTTTCCCAGCCGAAAAAACAGTTTTTGGTTTTGAGCTGGTTCCCCCTTTGTAGTCCATAATTTTGACTGTAGTTTTGTTTTGGGCGTATAATGGTGTATCCAAGTTTCATCTACAGTAATAAGTCGGCGGCAAAACTCGGATTTATTGCGCCTTAACTGCGCCAACAGAGCTTTGGAAATGTTCATTCGAACATGTTTTTGGTCTAATGTGAGCAAACACGGCACCCAACACGCGGACAGCTTTCTCATGTCTAAATCTTGATTTAATATGTGACAAACACGTTCTTTGGACATTTTCATAACCTCTGCTATCTCTCTCACTTTAATTCGGCGGTCGTTTAACACCATTTTGTGAACTTTAGCAATGTTATCGTCAGTAGTTGCAGTTTTTGGACGTCGCGACCGTTCATCGTCTCCTAAGCTCTTACGGCCACGTTTAAATTCAGCTGCCCAAAATTTCACTGTGGTTAATGATGATGCAGAGTCCCCATACATAGAGTCCATCTCATCTTTGATTTGCGTAGGCATATTGCCTTTCAAAAACAAAAATTTAATAACAGCTCGATGCTCAATTTTTTCCATTTTCACAAAAACACTCACTCAAACGACTGTCAACTGAAAACTACGCGTCCAAATTGGCCGAAACTTTGGTGTGTAACTGTTAAAAAATGTACAACATTCACTAGCTTTTATTAACGAGTGGCGCCATCTTTGAGTTAAGGTCGGAAATTTTTCAGACCACCCTCGTATGTGCACATTTTGTATAATAGTTATCTCAATTTGTTGAGATGTCACTGACTGATGTTCCCCTCTGGGGTGAAGAATTGTACTTGCAATTTCGTAGATGAATAATATTATATAAGTAAAATGATTAATGAAGTGCTTCATAAATTACCACCTGAAAGCTTTTTTATGAAAATAAACAGTTAATGTAAGTCATCAATCAACGCTAATAAGACGGCAACACCTTCAAATGAATTTGTTAGAAACAAGCTCTCCGAAAATATTGTAATAAACGAAATTATAATAACAATAACCACCAGATGCTGTTAATTTTTAAGTTAATTATTAGAGAAATAAATTTTAATCCATAAATATTTTAGAAAAGCTTAAGCAATTTAAAAATTTTGAAATAGTTTTTAGAATTAATCCAGTAAAGAATTAATGTTACTTAGACTTATTTGTTAGATTAGCTCATTGAAGTGGGCCGGTCACTTGGTCTACAGAACCTATGGTCGATGGGCCAATAAGGTTCTGGAGTGGAGGCCGCGTTCGGGAAGACGAAGCGTTTGTCGACCCCCGACCAAGAGGGATGCCGATCTCCGTGTAATATCCGGTTGAAATTGGCGGCGAGTAGCAAGGGATCGGCCGTCTTGGCATTCATTGAAAAAGGCCTATGTCAGTACGTTGACAATAGGAGCTGCTAATGGTCTATAACATTAAAAAGCTAATTTAAGTCGACGACACAAAAACTCTAATATCAATCAAATAAAAACTAAATTAATAATTTTGAAGAAATTTTCTCAAGTAATATGTCGCACAAAAGATCAGATAAGTAATAATTTTGTCTAATTGAAAAACTCTTTAATAAGCCCTCCAATTCAAAACAAAAAACTTTAAGTGGCTCTTGCACGAACCCTCTTTTTACCCGCATGTTGTTTTTTGACATTTTTCGTCCACCGAAAGCGTTAGTGTTATTTTTCTTTATTTAATCTTTTAATATATAGTATTCTGCAAACCAAGGATATCTATTAGTGATCTTTGTTATTGATCAATCGGTTAAGGTGAAATGGGTGGTAGTAGTGGAAGCATAACGGTGTTTAACAATGGAGAAGATGGTTGTTAGAAACATCCATTTAGCAGTATGCGTGACATATTATCTTAATGGCCAAAATAGATGAATTAAACCTAAAACAAACATGTTATATGTAAGTCGCCATTCATCTGTAATTAAGGATCTCATATGCTCATCATGCTTTTTTCTATTCAAACTGTCTAACATTTTAAATAGAAAAAATCAGAATGAAGAATATGAACATCTGAATAGGTATTGTTTTTGGTGACGGCATTATCCATGCTCAAATTTCAAATGTACTGCTACATAAATGTCATGTTAAATAGCACGTATAGATTTAAATAAATAAAATTTGGGTCCCAGGTCCGTGAGATCTTCAGGATGACAGCATATTAGAAAGAAAACTTATATCGCTGTCTATAGAAGGTAACTTGCTTATTCGCAGTTTACACGTTCTTAAATATAAGTAAAAAAACATTTTTGAAAAGCCCTTGTCCAGCGATTTACACATTCAGTCTGTGGTTATCGTAAACTCAACGAACAAACAGTGACATACGTTTACGGCACTGGAGCACTTCTGTAATGTTCACAGAATGACAAAGTGACGGTTTTTACGAATAATTCAACACAGAGATTTTTTTAACACGGTCTTCAAGACAATACTTGGCTGGTAAATGTCTATGCTAAGCCTTAAAACTGCAGAATTAATAAAACCCAAAATTAAAGTACTTGTATTAACCGTTTAGCATGTAGTTATGCATACGACGCCATGTTGATGTTAACTGTTTCCATTAATTAAGGGTTACATTGTTTCCTATAATTTAACTTTTTCCTTGACTAAGATATAATAAAAACTTTAACCTTTATCAAACAGCCATAAATAATTCTTAACTGTATTTCTTGATAGGAATTACTTTAATTCTGTTTCTTATAGCGAACGGTTCAATAAACTTAGACACTCATTAGTCCTTGATGCACCTTTCAAAAGACTTAAAGTTTTGCAAACTACCGTTAACCGACACGTTACTGGTATACTTACTGACCGTTATCGTAGAACGTTGCTGAAATATTTTTCCAAATAGAATTTTTAGTTTCCAATGTATGAAATTAGGTAAAAAAATTTAAAATATCATTTTGTATACAATTTTAGTACATTTTTGTGTCAGAGCCATCTATCACTAATATAAAACGGCTAGGAAGGTTTAATAATCGTTTTTTTTAATAACGATATAATTAGGGTTTTAGTTTTATTACAAGAAATACTTTATACCAACAAGTGATCTAAGACTAAGTGTTACGTTTAGACTACCCAAATTTAAAGACAAAACACAGTCTTTTTTATTTATAGAAAGAGAATATACCTTAATCAATCATGATAAAATGTTATTTTATAGCGTTAATGTGTATCCCTATTTAGTTATTGAAACTTATTATCTTATCTTATCTTAGTGGACTTTCAAGAAATTTAATTTTACCGCCGGTGGAAAACTTTTAAATCATTTACTTAGAGCCTTGAATACATATACAACAAGAGCGTCATTATATAAGTGCTAGGCGTGTCAGCCTTTATACAATGTGAATTTTATTTGTTTTCCCATTTTATTTACGGACACTTGCTGAGAAGGATTCCACGTAACCTTTGTTGTTAACGTGTAGCATTTAAATTATACTTTCACTCCGTGCAATACTTCAAAACAAATATTTCGCTTTTAATTTGTTTTCTACTCTAATAAAAAATATATTGTAACATTTCCCAACATGTGTTAAAACCTCAAAGAAACTTTATTTATTTTTAAAATATAATCTCCTAATACAAAGTATAGAGAATCAAAACAACATAAAAGTTCGATTATAATACATGTTTTTGTTAGTTTTTATTCAGTTTTTTGAAATGCCAATGAATTTCATTGAATAATAAGAACCACCATCATTATTCGCCTTTGTTGTTCATCCACGGACTACTCATACCACCCACCCAAGTCCCATTACACCTTCTCGATGCCATTCACAAAGTTTATAGGTCAGAAAGCAAAAGAAAGGTGTCTGAATAGTAATCGGAATTTCACTTTTGTCGTTGTGTTGATATTGATAATAGACATCTTCTCATCATCATACATCACAGCCTGTAATAGTCCACCACTGGAAACAGACCCCAATAATACCTATCCTTAGGTTTTGGACGATCCCCCAGTCTGGTCCAATGCGGTTGGTGGATGACCGATACCCATACCAACAATGGATCATCTTACTTTTCAGACAATTGCCCAAATTGCCCTAACCAATAGGAAACAACATATAAAATTTTTGAGTCCCAGAGATTCGGACCCACGGTCCAGTTCAAAGTACGCCCATACCACTAGGTACGAGGCAGTTCATTTGAAGCATTTGAAATATAACATGAAAACTATTAAGAATTCTTTATTGCAGAGATGTATACAATGATTGACAAATGCATTCGTTAATCCATTTGAATTAGGCAGAAATACAGCTTGAAAAATATTAAGCTTAAAAATTCGAATCAAACATGCACCGTTGGTATCTAAATTACATCTAACATGAATCATGTAATAATAAAAGGAAGCATTTAAATGTCCATCAGCGGGGTAACAATTCAATCCACACTAGTATTATAAATGCGAAAATAACTCTGTCTGAATGTCTGGCTGTCTGTCTGTCTGTCCGTCTTGACATTATAGCTTGAAGCTGCAATGAAGTTTCTAAGAAGAATATAAAATTAAATACTAATTTCGGTAAGGAAGTCGTGAATAGAACAACAAAACAATGACTGTAATTTAACTACTAATATAGTTAATAAAAAACTAGCTAATAATAAAGTTAAAATGTACTACTTGTAAACTTAAAATGAATTCTAAATATACAGGCATGGTACGTTTTAATTTAATCAACGAAAAAGTGTTTATCATTACTTTGTATGTACTTAGAATATTTTACAGTAACGATTCTAATTTTAAATCGCACAACAATTAAATAGTTTGTTAGCAAAACTAACTAAATTAGCTCAGTATACAGATTCTTATCATGGTTAATACAATAAGCACGTTGTCCATTTTATTCATACTGGTATAATGAGCGCAAAAGTAACTCTGTCTTTCTGTCTGTCCATCTTTACCGTCTAAACCACTAAACCTATTTTGATGAAATTTGGTATATTCGTAGAATAGCTTCCAAGGTCACTTATCATTGCGAGAAAAGTGGTTGAAAATGTTGGAACGGGTATGAAAGTTTAATAGAAATTCATCTAACTTTACAAAAAATAAATTCTATTTATGTTGCTGTTCCACATAGACGAAATCACGTATACCAAATCGAGTAGAATAAAACAATAATTTACAGCTCATGATTAACATATCTCACATAATTAGAAGGGCTTTCGTTAACGAATTATTGGAACAGTTATACGCTGCACAATTTTGAAAATCGGTCAGTCATAACTTTTGTTCTACTTATAAGTTTTGACTTTATTATAAACCTAACTGACACTTAAAACAGATGGACTATTTACGAGCATCGATGTAAAGAAATTTTATTATCAATAATCAAATTTAAAATTATATCTACTGGCGCACAAAGTACTTTCATCTGCTTAAATCGCGTGCTACGGACTAATTTGGTTCTATAAGATTTACTTTAATTAGTCTTTAATACGAGGCTGAATAACGAAGCTGTGTTTTGAAAATAGATGTCTTATGAAATGATCATAAAACAGTTTTATGTTGGCTTTTTTTAGAAACTTTTTTTAAGAAAAATATTTTTTCTTTCATGTAATGACTCTCTGTTGCGTAAACTAGATCTTAATGTAAAAATTCTTACACGAATACTGTATAAATTTACGAAAACCAATCTAACAAATCTGTACATAAAAATATTGGATTATTTTGTGGTTTAGTAATAACGATTAATTTATAATTTACCTACAAGCTATGCATAATCAACGAATAAATTTTACAAAAATTTAGGATAATTATGATCATTCATCAGCACAGGCGAATTTTATTTATGTATTTCAAGTACCTGTATCTAATTTTTCTAAGAAGGTTTTCTATTCCATTTAATCAGTATTTTATGAGATACACATTCATCATCACATTAATTCACACCGTCCTTAATAACATGTTACTCATAATTAAACAAATTAAGTTTTCGGGTCGAACAAAACCATCTTGTCACAAACTAAAGAAAGCTGATAAAGGTTTAAATTATGAATTTACCTCCTCCTCTTTTAACTTAGTTCCACATTATAAAGACACAATTTTATTGAAGTAATAACATTAAACGTGTCATATTTTATTTGTGAGATCTTGATGAGCAATATCGAATAGAACTTCTATTTTAAAACAATAACTTGGCCAAATTTAAGTTTCTAATCAAGTTAGTGATTAGACAATCGAAAACTTTATGATCCAAAATACACCTGATGGTAATCCGTACACTTTAGCCGCGTGCCGTTAACTATTAAACCCGTCCAAGATTTACGGTAATCATTCTATTATATCAAATGATGGCAGTCCCTGGCCTCATGTCATACGTAATTTAGAACATCAAGTCACCAGCATTAGGGAAACCCAACATTTAATTAAAAAAGCAGCTCTACATAAGATAAAACAAAGGCAATCTTCAAACATGGAATGTCTATTAGTTTCGACACCATTTATGTACTAGCTCATTTATTAATATAATTACAAGAAATTCACACAACAACAGCATTACATGAAATTAAATTATTTCTGCGTACGGATCGTTAATTTTTTTACATCTTATTCCTCCTCGAATGAAGGTACCAGTTTTGGTAGTCACCTATTAAGTAGCTTTTAATATATTTCGCTTAACTTGGAGAGGATTATTCGTGTGATAAAAAAAATCGTAAGTTTAATTTCATTTAAGTCGTGACACAAGCCTAAAGAGATATTAAACATCTAAATTTTTTCTGTAATAGAATAAGCAGTTTTAAATTTTTGCGCTCTAAAGATAAAAGTAATATACAAAGTACGTAGTAAATAGAGACCTTTCTCCGTGCTAATGTAAAATAAAATTTGTATTCTATAGTCTATCTACTTGCCATTCTAAAAGTTTCACTGTATTCAAGGAATGAATATTCAATGCATGGTTGTACTAGTACGTGCCTGAAACCTTTTGAACGACGAATAGGATATAACCGTTTCGACGAAAAATGTAAACTCCAATGAATGAAAGCACATATCGCATAACTCTACGGACCTGACAGAATGTAGGCCAAGCTACGAGTACTAATGAAAAGCGGGATTGTAATTTACTTTTTAAAAAGTAATTTTACATTGGAGATATTATTTATAGATTTAGATAATAAGGTTGCGAGATAAACCTTCTTTCAAAATCTTTTGTCTTTATCACAATATATATTCAAAAACTTACAAATACGCCTTATTTTTCTAACGTTTCTTCTTAAGTGTTACTGTCTGCTGATTTAAAGGCTCGTCATCAGCCTGTGATAGTCCACAGCTGGACATAGGCCCCCCCTAATATACCCCTATCTATTAGGGGGTTTTGGACCGTATCCCACCACGCTGGTCTAATGCAGGTTGGTGATCATAGATCATCTTACTTTTCAGACAATTGGGTGATCGGCCCAAATTGTCTTAACCAACTAGGAAACAACAATGAAAAAATTTTGAGTCCCCGCAGGATTCGAAACCACGACCTCCGGTTTCTAAAGCAAACGCCTATGCCACTAGGCTACGGAGGTAGTCATTTAAAGGCTGTTAAAAAAATCCGTAAAGTAAAAAACTGTAATTGTGATAAGTTCTCATAGTGCGTTTCCATTTGCTGGTAGCTTTCCATACTAGCCCGCTTTGTTACAACTAAAATAACTTCTCATTTCAATTATAATTTTTTTGCCCGTGCATAATAAAAAAACTTAACAAAAATTGGAATTTAATATATTGGAAATTTAGACTATTGAAATTTGGATTTTGAACTAAAATTTGACTCAATAGCCTCACGGATCCTTGTTAGGAATTTAGCGAGGATTTGTGGCCGATCAAATCTGATGTAATGGTTTGGGTGATTTAAAGCCTGGTCACACACTGTCTGGAAACCCCGCTTCAGCACTAGCAACAAGACGCATGACATCTCAGTCTACCCCGTGGACCACGGCCGCTGGAAAGTGTTCGAAACGTCGGGAATTTAAAAATGTAAAATAAACGCGATAAAATCCGTTAAGTCATTTTATTAAATAAAATTAAAGGTACCTGTTATTCTATACTTTCAACAACGCAGTGCTATTTATAATAGTTTACCATGTAATCTTAAGTAATTTTATTTCTTATGACACACGCTTATTGCTGTATCCTGTTATCCCATAAAGTAATTGAATGTAGGCAAATTTACTTTTATTCGCGTAAGAATGAGCAGCTACTATATTTAAAATGTAAATATTAATGATTTCAGAATAAACTCCGTCCTTCCTTTATTTGTGTCTCTAATGTGATGTTCTTTATATTGAACAAACATAACTAGAAAAATATAATTTTGAGACTTAACGAACGCAAGTGACTTCTTAATTAAAATATTGTTGGCATATTTGTTTAAATAATTAAGGTGTATTTAATATATTTATAAAATACCACTGTAAAATTCTTTTCACTTTTTTATCTAATCCCTTTACAGAGCTTTTGTACCGTCTGATGTAATTATAAATGTAGGCCTTAAATTTAAGAGCACGTCGATCAAGGAGTGATCATTAATAAAGTTCCTGTTTTATGACTATAATTGCTCCGGCGTGCTGAAATTTTAAATATTTTTTAGTTGATAACTGGTGACAATATACATAAAACTTTCCTTTTTTTTAATTGTACAATGAATTTTTCACCGAAAGATACCCGTTGCAGATAGTTAGTAAATTAAAATATCACCGCAGTGCCTATTGCTTACAAATCAGTAAATTAAAACAAGAATTGTCTTCCGATTTCAAGTGCACCGTAACTAGCGTAATTACATAGGAAACGAGATATATCATTTCACGTCTTATGGCGACGAGCGGACCTGTAGCGTCTTACGCATTTCTTATAATGAGGATTTATCTCTTACCATCAGGTGAATTATCTGCTCGTGCCGTTGCTTAATTCAGTTAAAAAAATATATTTTTGCCATTTCATATAGAAGAAGCTGTAAAAAATAAATCATAGATTTGCTTGAAAATTAATAAATCTTACATATATCGATTTATTTAATCATAAAGTTTGCGAACAAAATTAATTACTAACCATAACGTAATGTTCATTTCGAATTTAATATTGTCAAAAACATAATTTTCATGAACCAAATAACGAAAAAATCCTACCATTATTGCGAGTTTAAAACTATAGCATCATAATAAAATTAATTTATATAGCGTTGAACGAGCGAGGGCTAACTTTAGTCGTGATCCCTTTTGAATGCCATGCCGTAGAGCATACGAGCATACTGAATTCCCAAGCGAAAATATATCCCGCACATACCGAAAGCATCCCATATCTCACGTTTTATTTATTCACTATTCGACCGTGAGAATGGCTTATCGAAAACTACCCAGTTATAGATCGTATTTAAAGGTATTTTCATTATTTATTACGGTCTACTTTGTGACGTTCTTTTGATAATACGTTAAAAGTGATCTACTGTTTTGAAATTCATTGTTTAATCTGTAATAATACTCAATAAAGCTTACAGAAAATATTTTTTACGGAGTATGTACATATTAACTGCCTCCGTAGCCTAGTGGTATGAGCGTGTGCTTTAGAAACCGGAGGTCATGGGTTCGAATCCTGCGGGGACTCAACAAATTTTCATTGTTGTTTCCTAGTTGGTTAGGCAATTTGGGCCGATCACCCAATTGTCTGAAAACTAAGATGATCCATGCGTCGGATGGGAATGTAAACAGTCGGTCCACCCACCAACACGCATTGGGCCAGCGTGGTGGGATACGGTCCAAAAACCCCCTAATGGATAGGGTAGTATTAGGGGAGGCCTATGTCCAGCAGTGGACTATCACAGACTTATGATGTATGTATGTGTATGTACCTATTGATTTAAATATTTATTTTTAAAAAGGTGAATAATTTAGTGAGATGTCATTTCATAAGCCGTGAGGTATATTTCTTAATATTTAGCTATATTTTATGAGATTTAGAGATTGGAGAATCTAAACTCGATATGTTGTATTTACATATTTTCGTAATTAATTATAGAAGTAGTAAACATACACATATATATAGTAGAGGTAACTATAACAATCTCTTTTCACATAAGCTCAATTTATCTTCATGTCACCACACTTACATGTACGTTTAAGAAACGTTTTTATACGGAATTATTTAAATTAACTTAGAAAAAAAATATCTTAACAATAAAATACTTCAAATTTTTGCAAAGTAACTTTTTTAAGAAATATATATATTTTTAATTTTAGTTAATATTGATTGTTTTTTTTGTTATTTATTTGTTTTATTGATCTGTTATTTATTAGCCACTATTAATTATGTAACTTTTATAGCACGAGGTGAAAAAATAAAGAAATAAAAAATTCCAAATAAAAATATGATCGACACAAAAATAAGTTGTGATGAGAACCAATATAAATATTTGACTATTCATTACTCAAGTTCAAGTTTTAATGAATAATAACTACCTAACAGTTCGTTATGTTAAATGTTCAGTTCTAACCGAATAGAACGTGCCGTAAAGCTTTAGGACGACAAACACGATCCAACTGGTTCGATGAAAATGTAAACTCCAATGAGTGGAATCTCATGTCACGTAACATTCACAGGAGCACGATTTAAAATAGGCAAAATTTCGTTCAAATAAATATAGCAAAACTAAACAAATTTTTGACCTAATAAAGTATAATTTTGTTATAGGTAATTTGTTTCTTTCTTTTCATTGAAAGCTTCAGTCGTGTATACTCGTTGATCCCTCAGCATGTTCTATAATAAAAGTGTAGAAAATCTTTTTTCCTATCCTTTATCGCTATATATTACCGTAGAAAACTTGGAACTTTATGAGAAACGTTCCTGTGAGTTAAACTGCTGTTATTATGCTAAACTACTGTACCATGTATTAATTTGCCAGCAGGCATTCCATGAAAACATTTGCTTTGCTTTTAACTGAAACAACTTTACATGTCAACTTCAAATTTGTTCGTCTTGTGGTACATATTTCAAGAAATGTAAACTTGAATTAACACGAGCTTACGATTAATTTAAACGTTTTTTATAATACGTAAGTAACGCAGTACCTACGGCTAAAAATTTGCATTGCAATTATGATAGTGGAAGTTAAATCTCGTCTCGTATAAAATTTTTATACTAATAATACAAGACAGTGCCAGTCAGTTATGATTTATATCAAAGGATGTCATTTTAAGGAACCGTTATTGTTACCGCTGTTCGTAACGCGAAAAGATATATACTTCTGAAAGGCCAAATAAAGTGGGATATAGTTATTAGCGATATATTAAATACGTACAGTCACTTATATGGTTTCTTAATCTGCTAGTTTTTGTAATTCGTTCTAATATATGACTAAATGCATAAAATGCATAAAATATATGAATAAAGGATGTAGGGGGCAAAATATAATTTTAAGACCCTGTATACTTCTAAATCAAAATTACTTTAGCATACTTAAATATATTTACTTACAATATTTAATTATGCTTACATCATGGAAAGATTTTAACTTTTTTTAAACTATCACACCCTTTTTTCATTCATTCAGAAGTATTTGTATTGTCCGATTTATATATCAATATTATTCTTTAAATAGAGGCCACGTTGATCAAAGAGCGATCATTAATCAGGCTTATATTGTACAAAATATTAATGGTTTGTCACAATGAAATTTCAATAAATTCTTTATTTATATTACATTTTTATAATATTGTTTCTTGGTATGTGAAGTCAAAAATTACTTGTACGTGTAAATAATTCTGATTACAGTAGCTTGTAGGTAGTTTAATTAATTTCAGCTGTCAATTTGATCTATTAATTTGTTTGTGTTTGTTGTATATATATACACAGCATAAATTTTTGATCTATTTCATCTGCAGTGTAGAAAAATACTACTGAACAGTACTTATTCCCAATGTAATGACAGTTAAAATAATATATTTCTTATCACTACATAGTATAAAACAAAGTCACTTTCTCTGACCCTTTGTCCCTATGTATGTGTTTTATTTTAATAGATAGAGTGATTGAAGAGGAAGGTTTATATGTATAATACATAATATTTTACAGATCCGCACCCGTGCGGAGCCGTGGCGAGTGGCTAGTAAAAATATAAAAGAGATTATAGCAACTATACGATACGTCGTCTGATCCAATGTCATATCCACCGTTCTGATCTCATACATTCTTCTTTTTTCGTTTAACCTGTCCTCTTGTGGAATGCCTTACCTATCAAAATCAAGATGGCCGAAAGTATCATAACTTTTAAACAAAAACTCAAGGAACACTTTCTTAAAAAAATGTCGGCAGGATAATAAAAATATCGGTCATATATATTTTATATTATAAATATATAAAATATATAATATATATTTTTAAATTATTTTCTTTTCGGGTCTAGCTTGCCGTTAAGGATTGCAGCAGAACAATTCACTCACTACGCACTATGAACTCGATTCTATCAGTGAACCCCAGCTGATTAAATAGAATTACGTTAAGAAAGTTTCATGACTATTATATGAAGGCGATCACTATTAGTGTTTTGGTTTACGTTAATTCTCTATCTCTTTTGACTCTTATATGGAGGCCGATATGGTTCGTGTCAAACTGAATTAAAAATATCAACACAAATATACAGTTAATAACTTTTTTAACACACTAGTATTAGTAAACTCGAGTCATAAGGCTCGCTGATTGCTCGCTTGTTTGACGTTGATAAACTTTCAGCATCCTTTCATTGCATCTTCCGATTTCGGGCGGGCTCCATCAATCATTCTGACAAAAGAGCCATTATCTGCAGAGCAAAACAGGAGTTACCCTTGAAGCCGTAAACATGAATATCAATAAAAAGTTACAGTCATGTATAATGAAATAAAATAATAAATGTTATTAAGTAAATAAAAAAATAGTAAAACCATTATTTTATTGAAAAATGTGCCCCATTAATTTATTTCATATGCAGCTCAGTGACAAATGACAAACGAATTTGTTTTTATAATCCTTCCAGCGAAAAGAGACGGCAATATTGTATAGAACATGCAATTAGGTTAATGTTTCATAAATGAAATTGAGTCAAGTCTACTTGATAGTTATACAGGCTTGATAAAGAATACTTCGGTATTTGCTCTGATAACCTCAAATGTATTCACAAATGCACGTGATTGTGTATGTATAAAAGGTAAAAAAATATCTTAATGCTAAAAATAGTTTTAAATATTTTTTTTTATTAATTACGGAAGGTTATTATGTTATATGATAAAAACTAAACTGCTTCTCTGTAGGTATGCTCATAAATTACCCGAGCGCTGAAAATTCAATTTCACACTGATTCAACCTTAAATTACATATTCATAAAGTAACCTAATTATGTCACGACTTTTTATTATTAATGTCTGGTGCTTGAAATGGCCACTTAAACGATGTAACGACAAATTAGCTAAGTAGACAAAAACGTAATAGCATGTTTGTATATAACTACATAGTATAAAACAAAGTCGCTTTTTCTGTCCCTATATCCCTATGTACGCTTAAAATTTACAAACTACGCAACGGATTTTGATGCGGTTTTAATAGATTGAGTGATTGAAGGAAGGATTATACGTACAGCACATGCTTAATATAGTAGGTGCGTTTATTATCAGCACAGCACCCGTGCGTAACAGGGGTGGGTCGCTAGTTGTATATATAACATACACATTGGTCATATTGTAAGTATGAGTAGTAGTTGACGACATATGTACATATTCCATAATTATTGATGATACAGTTTGTGTTTTAATCTTCCTTAAAATAGTTTTTTGTCCATTATACGCAACGTGTAAAAGCTCTAATGTTAACCAATTTAATTTAATACCAACATCCTAACCTCAATAATTTACTACTGACTAATTTATGTTTTTAAATTTTCTCTAAAATTTGTTTATTACTATGTAGTGATACGATTCATGGATGTTATTATTGTAATATAAAATCACAGTTTTGAAGCCAATAAAGTGCCAAGGCTTGCTTTGTAAAATATTGTTTATAGGATATTAGTTCATCATGCAACATTATTAGGTCCTTATATATGAAATTGCCGAATCTAAATACTGGCAACTTCAGAGAGCGATTCGAGCAGTATAATCTGGGCTCCAAAGAATCGCTGACACGAATATTTACTAAAACCAATCAAATGACGGTTTTTTTCTAAATACATATTTGAAAATATGACGTATGTTCGTAAATATAAAAATTAATTTGAATAATATAGTGATAAAAATAATATAAATACTAAAATATAAATAAGAAAACGTTCAGCTATTATTTGTCAACAAATAAAAAGTGTAAGTATAACATTTGTGTGACAAAAGATATAATTGCTGTAATGACTACTTGATAGATAAAACAACCTGGTCATGAACCAGGCTTAAACCATTCAAATTTTACCCAAAAAATATAACTTCTAACGCATTTCTATTTTGATCAAGCAATGCAATTTTGACAGGTACGCACTGTTACGCTCTGTAAAATTGTGTCGCGATTTCTGCCACCGGATTTTAAATCTCCGATAACTTTTAAGGTAATCGTTTAATTAAAATGTCGTGTATGACACGTTTATGTACATGGAATGAAGATAATTTTTATGCAATACCTTTTATGTGCTTCATTTCCGACCCATGATAAGAAAGTGTAATGATTCCATATTGAATACAGATGCTTAACTTTGACTTTAAAATTGAACAGTCTGCGTTCGATTAGAAATTTTAAATACAAAATTATTTTGAAATAAAGCCATAAGAATCACATTTTGTTTTTTTTTTCGACGTTGTTAGTTCTAGCATCAACATTGCCATAACCACAGCAATGGGGAAATTTAAAAAAATCGGTATATACGATCATGAGTTCCACCGTTGCACCAGTTCTTTAGAAACGGTTGGAAAGATTGGGGATGTGTAAAGGCACCGCTGACGATCGAACAGTGCGTTTTTGATTCACAAAATTCGCCTCGTGAATGACTTGATAGTTAAATGAATGTCAAAAAATCAAAGGCGAAAGTGGAAAAGATCCTTCTCAAACCACTTTTATTAACAGAGGCCTATAGCTTGATAGATGCATATCGATACTTATCCAAATCGAAGAAGTTAAAAACCTCACAAACAGGGTACCGCTTTTTTTAGTGTTATTTTGTAAGAAAATAACGTTTTGCTTTTTTATTCCGAAAGCCTAATTTCATTCGTTCGTTCGTTTTTCGTTCGTTCGTTTCGTGGTAATCTGAAATAGGATAATATAATAACTTAACAATTATATTAATAAAGTCATTAAAAAAACTAAATGTCAATATTTTAGTATACTTTTTCGTAAACATGTACAACAATTTCACTTACTCAATAAAATTATACTCAACAAACTTTTCACATTATCGTAACGGACGGCAGATATGCGCGACATGAATACAGATCTTTTTGTTGAGAAAATTGCAAAAAGCTAATTTTAATAAAAAGTAGGTATTAAGAATGATAATAATAATCCATTTTAAATTTTCAGAGGGCTTTAACGTGATATAACATGAAAGTTTAAATAGACAATATATATTTTTTAATTGACTAATTACTTTTAATCCTCTGTAATATTTCAACAATCTTTTATTTGCAGTAGTACTGACCAATAAATTAAGAATGATGCATTACCAGTAACATTTATATTGAACTCCATTTGCTTTAATAAATTACAATGTATTGTTAATATTGAGTGATGACCCGTTTCAGAAATTATCGCCCAAGGCTTTCGCGTCAAAACTAGCTGCTTTAGTAAATCAATCAATCAACATTTAAACACTGGCAACAAATTTAAATGAAATTGTTATAGTTAGAAGGGCACTGAACATTCAATAGACTAAATTATGAAGTTCCATACATATTACAAATCAATATAATTAATGATAACTTCAAATGATACTCGCAAATAAAACAAAAAACATAAAGTAAGTATTTTATAAACTAATAGGCTTGTCGTTATCTCTCAAATATTTACATTGCAATCAGTAATAAAACGATAGAAAATATTTTCCTTACTATTCAAATTATTGGTAGTAATTTCCAAAGATCTTATAAAATTTTATTTAAGACAAAATGAAAATTGTGAAAGCCCTAAATTCATAGTCACGTTACCATCGTCGTTTCAAAGCAGCTATACCCATTACCTCAGACTTAACTGAGTCTTTATCATGTAAACACTAAACTTTATAGTGTCCCTTTAAAAGCTTTATTAATTAAGAGACTCAAAATACAGGCAAAACATTAATGATATATTAAATTGATTATGAATAACAGGATCCATAGGAACCTCACTAGAAAATTCTTTAGTGTATAATATGTTCTTTTTTCATTAAATATTGAATAAGCTTCATACTAACTAATAAACTTTGAAATTATTTTTTACTGTATTTTTAAATAATTTAGTTCAACTGAAAACTTAGAATTTCATAAATATTTTATTGTATGAAAAATATTAGCTTACGCCTATAATACTTTATCTTCATTACATTGCTCGAAAAATTAAAAGATTATATAATTCTCGTACTTCTAAAAACTAAGTACATTTTCGTTAATAAAACGTTATCCAAATAACCCTTTAAAAGTTTATTAAAATACTAAGTAATAGAATTGATTATTTACACTGTTGAGATTCGTTTTCATCTGAAAAGTAACTCACTTAGGATATTACATTAGTTCTAGAGGATAAAACAGCCCAGATGAGGTATCTCTCTGTTTTTGAATAAAAGAAAATTTGTCATTAATCAGACAATTTTAATTTATTTCAAATATTATTAACTGTTACCATATATGGCCCATTTGTCTGTTTTATTTATTGGAAGACATATACTTGATTTAACTTCTAAGCGTGTAGCTCAAATAATCGATAATCGAACATATAAGATAAGAAAAATAGTTTGTATAAGTTATTCATATTTCGGTGTGCTATTTGGAACTACAATATTTAAAGATAATTTAGAGTTGAAAATCTTTTAATGTTAGAAGTTTAATGAGCACGTAAGTTTGTGCATTTAACAACCAAACGTAACTTACGTAGCGTCTACTAATCTATATCTGCATACGTAGCATTTTATTTCTCTAATTACCCAACCCCGATGGAACTTATGGGGCATTAGCTTGCTGTTACTTAATGTATTTGCTTTTCCTACTTACCTTTCTTCGTTACTCTTAATTGTATCTTAAATTTACAAACACAATAGAGCAATTAATAAACGTAGTACTCGTTTTTAGTTTAAAGAGTAAAAAAAAGGAAAGACTGAAAGCACCGTTTCACTAAACAACTTTTTGCAACAAGTTTTTCCTAAAAAAGAAAATTAGTAGTGTCCGACCGAACTTTCGGTTTCGGTTTCGGTTTCGGCCGAGTTTCGGCCAAAATCAAGTTTCGGTCAGAGTTTCGGTTTCTGACAAATTTGGTGAAATCTTTTGTCGAAACCGAAACTGGTTTCAGAAATGTTTTCAATTTCAAAATAGTAAGCGAAAGGTTACACGTTATATTGCTACAATCGAGCTCAGGATCAGTCGATTTTAGTTCAGACAAACATTCCAAGTTTGACAAAAAGAAATTGATGATTCTTAGAAAGACGAGGAGGGAACAAATAGTAGGAGAACTAATATATACCCTTGGTAACCAAAAAATAAATACGAATAATACTGGAAAGTGTAGCTCAGATATTTGTTGTGTTAATAAAAATCTTTTAGTCTCTTACTTTTTTCTGAATGTAGTCATTTGTTTGCTAGTGTGGTGAAATGTTCTCGAAAAAAGAGAAACCGCAAGGACCTTGTCATTAAAAACCACTGTTATAAAAAAGTTAACAACGCATGAGATTTACTGCGGCATAAAGCAATATGAGAAGAGACTGCTCTGTCATAATCAATTGTCGCAAAGTGGGCTTCTAATTTCGAGTACGGAAAACGTACACGGAAGACGAACATAGTTGCAGACTTGCATCGAGGCCAGTAATCAACAAGAAACAAGTTTGGCGTGAGGTGGCGCCTTATAGAATACTCGCCTCCCCATCTCTTCCCGTGGGTGTCGTAAGAGACGACTAAGAATTAAGAAACCAACGAACCACTGCATCTTTAGCTCTACGTCAATCTTACTGTCTAGGCGGTCCATTGGCTCAGCTAAGACAGAGAGTGGGCTTGCGGTTTGCGCAGCTTGTCCACTTTAATCAAAATCACGCGCCGATGACCTTTGCTATCTTGTTTATTTGGATTCCAAAGATTCAAAAGCCCGATCGAGTTCTGGTGGTGGAGTTTCCAATTTAGTGATACTGGTCTCTAGTTGGCACTCGGCACGTAGGCGGCTAGACGAGAGTGGTCGCTCTATGACTGATTCGAGGCGGAGTACGGGTCTCGGCAGGACGTCTAGTGACAAAGCAGACCATTTAGGAACGATATGCTTCCGAATCCTGGTGTCTTTATAGAAGAGATATTAGAAGGCTGGACTCCTTCCACCTTAAATGCTTGCGGTCTATCCTTCAGATCAAATGGCAGGACCATATATCCAACGCAGAGGTTCTGCGGCGCACTGGCATGCTTGGCATGGAAGCTATACTAATGAAATGCCAACTTAGAGGGTCTGGGCACGTCCTGCGGCATGGATGATCGCCGTTGCACAAAAGCAGTGTTTTATTCTGAACTTAGTGTTGGAAAAAGGAAACCGAGAGGTCAATTTCTAAGATATGAAGACGTTTTGAAACGCCACTTGAGTCATTGCAAGATCGCACCAGAGAAATGAGAAGAGTCTTGCCTATGCGAAGCCGGAAATGGCGTGTTAATACTCAGACTGGACTTAAGTAAGTTTGAAGAGTCTCGTCTTAAAGATCTGGAAACGAAGCGTGTGCTTCGGAAAACCCGCCCAAAGGTCACCTTTACATACACTACTTCAGGAGTCCTTTATTGTACGCAGTGTGATCGCACTTTAAGACCAAAATCGGATTTGCAAGTCGTTCGGGCTCATCAAAGAAATAAATAGCAGACGTCGCTTGTCGGATACGACAAGGAGGCCATCATATGGCTGGCGGGTATGCCTCAATATTTTCGGACTCAAGTGATATTGTTGTTTGATTACCTGGAGCATGGAACCATCATTACAGATTATGCAGCTTTTAATACCGAGGTTGAGAAATACCGTCATGATAAAAAGCGGCAAACTTTGACTCAGGCGAGCTGTTTCATCTTGCCAACGCACCGGTACATAGGTTGGCGATGGCTACCGTTCAGCATGCTAGCGTACAATTTGTTGAGCATCCCTCTTCACCAGATCTGGCACCTAGCAATTTTTCATCTTTTTCCAAATTGATAAATACTTAAGAGAAACATGTGTTAAAATTATTTATAACAAGTAAACGATCCGTGGTGACCTTTTGAGGACCAAGACAACTTTTTTAAAGGAATTGAAGCATTGGAAACTTGGAACGCTGGACTTGTGTGAAGGTGGACTCGAGATTATGTAGAAAGATAAATAATTGTTTATCATGAATCATTATATTCTATCTCATTTTTACTTTTAATTCCCCTCGAACTACAAATACAACCTCAAAGTATTAATTAGTAAGATTTCAAAATACCAATACTTAGTTTTTAATATTACTAATTTATTTATTAATATCTCATATTGCTATAAGAAATTTACTTGAAAAAATGTATTATATTTTAATATTTTATTACACAAAATATTATTAGCAACTAAAATAAACAATTACACATCACGTTTAATATACTGTCTCCATTCCATGACTAAAATAAAGCAAAATAATAGGTATAAAAGCTCCATATTTTAGTATTTTAAGAATTTTCATACTTGATCACGTGAGTTTCGGTTTCGGTTTCGGTTTCGTAAACTGAAGCCAGGCCGAACTTCGTTTCGGTTTCTGGTTTGGGCCGGAAAACAGTTTCGTCGGACTCCTAAAAATTATAGTAATTAAAATATTTAAACTGGATTTTCTTAATTAATTAGAAGAATTATTTAAGAGTTATGATTTATAAACATACTGCAATTCCTTTGAAAAATAACCGATTTTTAAATATTACCCCTGGCTGTTCGTTGTTTAAACGTAACTCGTTAAAGATATTGTACAATACTTTAGCCTAAACGTAAATCATATAACAGATCTAATACCCAACTGATATTGTTATTTTTTATTACTTTGCTACAACTTTACTTTTATATCACATTATTAGCAGATTCAATGGCTGCAAAGGGCTTTGTACAAAGTAATTTTAAGTTAAACTTAATTGAAAATTCGGTATTATTTTTAAAAATCTCTGACATGATATTTTGTAATCTGCACATAAATACCGCCAGCAAGACTTTAAGGCTTAAAACATATGTACCCGATATATTAGTAAGAGCAATTACTTTAAACGAATGATGCAAAGCGCTTTTGATAAGCCTTATATAGTGGATGCTATTCAAGCCATCCGGGACTATTGCTCGACTACCGTAGCGACGTGCTTGCTCTCTTGCTCTCGAAATTCTACCCAATCTTGCATACTAAATATCAGTGCTCAAGCCATAAGTCCCTGTCCATGAGTCCACCACTGAGTAATTAATGCATAACTGAGTGGCATCAATTCATTAATGCTTTTTGTCACTGTGTAGGTGAATAAATGATTTGAGAATATGCATTTAAGTTACATGATAAACTAAAAGGTTCATGATTACTTGATCTGATTTGATTTTAACGCGATTTATAATATAGAACAATAATTAGCTGCTAAAACAAAGGCAACTACAATAATTAAGATAATCATTTACTCGTATTCCATTGCGTTAAATATTTAGTGATCCTTTATTTTTTCAATCACAGCAATAAGTATTTACCATGTTGGTCCAAAATAGTACATGTTAATATGAATGATGACCTGTTTCGGAAATTACCACCTGAAGCTTGTAAACATTTGCTGTGCAATCAATCAACGCTGGCTACACCTTCAAATGCAATATTGTTATAGTTCGGTATAAGCCTGATAAATTTCGAATATCTAAATAATGACTCATGAAAGAAGCTAATATTTCTTTATTTATTCTTCAATTATTTGGGTGATAACTTTCATACATTTACTATAAATTATATGAATTTTTATACAATAATAATAATGTCGAATGGCACTGCGAGCTAGTGCTGTCATTACAAACAATGTCATGGGTTAAAATTTTAGTGTAATACTTTTTGTTATTGCTATTTTTTGGTTGGATAGGACAATACTATGCCATAACCCTTTTGCTGGCAAACTTGTTTTCGGCTTTCTGTCGCTTGTTGTAAGCAGTACTACAGACCCCAATAACTTTAGACCTATTTCTATACTGCCTGCGCTTAGCAAAAATTTTGAGAATATAATTCTTAACCAATTACTTGTACAGTTTAATTCTCATAATATACTTAATAACAAGCAATACGGGATTACACGGAGTCGTTCTACAACCGATACTGGTTCCCATCTTGTTAAAACTGTATTTAGGCATGGGAAGGATCATAAACATAAAAATGAATCATAATATAAATACTGGGAATAAGCTTAATTTTGTTCTTCCAAAAACTAGGCTCCGAAGAATAATGAAATATTTTATGGGACAATGTATACTCTTCTACAATAAAATCCCAGAAAACGTTCAGCTATTATCTGTAAATAAATTTAAAAAAGTTGTATAGGAACGTTTGTGTGTAAAGGATATTATCGCTGTTAGGACTACTTAATAGGTAACACACCCTGGTAATGAACTGTTCGCTCCAGGCTATTTCAAACTTTTAAAATGTGATGTTTATGGTAAAAATTTTGTAAAACTTAATGAAATAAGGAAGAAAATACCGCTGAGTTTCTTACGCCGGTGCTTCTCAGGTCAGAGGCTTCCATTTTCGAACCGGTGGTAGTTTATTTGACAATCAATAAGAAAGTGTAATGCTTCCATATTGAATAAAGATATTTCACTTTGACTTTGACGTGTTAAGACGTCAGTTTCTTAAATTTCTGATAAGTAATCCTTCCATTGACTAAACTTTACCCTAAGGGTCGTGGAGATCAGATGCCAGTCGACCTCCATAAAAACTGTTACAAGCCGTTTATTAGAAGGTCCCTTTTTAGCAATCATTAAAACAAAGTACTAGATATCCTTATTGTTGATTGTCATATTATTATTATTATACTGATATTTCATATGTATATAATAATATTGTATTAATGTTAAGAAACTGCTTATTCCTGACCTAACTTCTTCTCTAAGTGCAGTCAGCGTTTCCATGTTTTTGATGAAATACCTTTTTTTTATCGTGGGGTAAATGCCTACGCATACCCTTCCTCGCGGGGGCAAAGAGTGGTGTGTCGGACTCGCAACGACTAAAACCACCACGTTGTTTCTTCCTGGTGCCTTAGAGTTGGTGTCTCAGGGACTGTTTGGCAATCTTCTGCGACTCTCCAGCGCTGGCCGCCAAAGCAGCCCCGTCTCGGCCCTACGGCCAACAACACCTCTGGGCGCGTTGGAACTCACGAGCCCTCCATCTCTGTCCCCACGTCTGGACAGTCGACTCCTCCAAATCTACCACCCAGGAGCCATGGAAGCCTCCCAGCCCCCAGCGGCGGCCTAGAGGTTGGGCTCCACCGCTGGTACAATTTCGCCAAAGAAGGGACGAGAGATCAATGACTCCATGCCGAATGTCCTCTCTTCCCACGATCACACCATACCGCATATGGACCAAGCCGCAGTACTGAGCCCCACCGCTGCAACGTTCGAGGGGATTGATGACATACTGTAGGTATATCTAACTGTTCATACTTGTAAAAACAATCAAATGGTAAACCAAATGTTTGATACAAACTCGTCATAATTTATTCTAACAATATATGTTATCTACTTACGCAATAGCAAGTAACATTCTGCACCTAAGTTTCCCAGGTCGGTTTCTATATGATAAACTTACCAAATGTAAGTCAGGAATTTTGCAAGTAAGCGTTTTAAGTAACAGAAATTATAATGAGTAGCCTGAAGATAGCTTGACACTTGATTATTATAATTAATATTTTTTTTAATTTTCTCGTCTAGCCAAGATAAATCTTTACAAAATAAATAAAATGTTACATATACAGAAATATTAAAATAAAAAACTATAATATTATAATAATCACTAAACTACGGAGATGGTTTAAATTTACAATATTTGTTGCAAAGAAATATAAATATAAAATTATCTGTGACTGATGACATACTTTTTCTCCTTTTATTCACAAAATACCTCGCTCGAAATATTCATCACGGATGTTTATTCGTGCCTATTAGGACTTTACGTAATTTACCAAAATTACTTTTGAGATGAAAACGAACCTTGACAAGGTAAAACTCGAGTTAATTATAATGTAACTCTGATCTACGTAATAATATTTAATAGTCAAATTTACATTTTGTTATACGATTCTTATGTTTGGGCCTTTTAATAAGCTCGCAGGAAATTTGTAAAGACTTTTGATAATAAGCTTTATAGGCGAACACTGAGTATAAGTCGCGAAAACACAGAATTTTAAGGACACAAATTAAATTGGACAAGATATTATGCTTGCTATTTATGTTTTATCATTTGATGGTAATGAAACACCTCAGTCAAAAAAAAGGTTACACATGTTGGTCGTGTTTTTCAATAGGGCAAGTACAAATTGCTGCAGCCGTAAACAATATAGTATGTATAAAAAATTATATATAACTACTATTTTTCCATCGTTCGTGTATTAGGAAAATTTTGGTAAGGTAATATAAACGCATGTACCGGAGGCACGAGCGCTTCTTATTTGTTGTTACTGACGTCAGACAAAAAGTACTACTCAGAATTTAACTCCAGTAAATACAGAAACACCCAAACAATAAAGAATTATTGTAAAAAGTTATGTACAAAAACTTTTTAAGTGAATTTTCATCATTTTGTATTAACTACTAGCGACCGCCCCGACTTCGCATGGGTGCAATGTTAATACCCAATAACCTCGCACCTCTTTGTCCCTTAAATCATTATTTAAAATATTTGTTTAAATTACATAACGTACGGAGCCATATTGATTTATACCAAATTAATAATGTTTTTTATGCACTTAATTGGTTAATGATTACTGCTGTAATACCTAAAACTTCTTCGTACATGAGCCATTTTTTCTCGTAAAATGAAAAAGGATGTAAATGATTACGGTTGGTTATTCTTATGGGCACAACGCATTGGACCAGCAGTGGTGGTACGTGTCAAAACTAATGGATAGGTGTATTACGATGGATCATCAAAGGCTGATCATATGATGATAGATTCTTATGATTCTTATGGGATGATTTTATGGAGATATATACCATCGCAGACTTTTTTTTACCTTTTTAAAGTGTTAAATACTGTAGTATTTAAATAAACGATATCACATTAGAAACATCAAATTCTATCAGAGTTGCTTATAAATTATTGTGCATATTTTATACAAATAAACCTTCTTCTTGAAGCGGCATTGTTTTATACTTTGTAGTCATATAAAAAACATATCTTAAAATATGTGTATGTACAGCGCTAAAATAACAAATGTTCGATACGCAATATGCTCAATTGCAATAAAGTTAAAGTTCTGATATCTTATGTTACCGAATAATAAAGCTTAGGAATAATACATTTCAACACGTTGTGCTTCGTGTACATTAAGGTAAATGACGTCATTACGTGAGTTAATTCCCAGCTGACAATGTTATGCAGATTTAACAGCTGCCGAATGACCAGCATACTCAACGATCAGTGCTATAAAAATGTTCATGACCTTTATCATTCATGTATAAAAAGTGTATTATAATAATGTATATCATCAATCTATGGATAACTTCTAACAAAGTGGATTAACCACTGTTGGACATAGGCCTATCCTAATGCACGCCTTCTCCATTAAGGGTTCCTTTGGACCGTATCCCACTACGCTGGTCCAATGCGGGTTAGTGCGTGGGCTGACTTTTAACATGCCAACGCATGGATCATCTTACTTTTAATGAAAATTTAGACGGTACGATTAAAAAATGACTGTGTGCATTCTTAAGTGATTGTGTAGCTCTATAGATTAATATTTAGTATCATATCCCCATGTATTAATTATAAATAGTTAAAGACTTAAAGTTAAGCTGCTTTTAATTTTAAACATGGACGCTGGATTCTTCGCGGAAAACTACGGTATTTTTAATAGCATTATTTAAGAGATTCTTTGAATAGTTTCTGGGCTCATTGTGTATTCTTAATTATCTGAGGGTTCAAAGAAACTTGACATTTTAATCAAGTAACTCTCACAAGGTACTGTGTTTTTGCACATTTACCCCCAAATTGCACAGAAAATATTCTTATTATGAAGCTTTATGACTACAAACTGAAGCTCATAGACTTGTTGAAATTTTGATCAATGTAAGTTTTTCGATTCAAACTGCCTCCGTAGCCTAGTGGCAAAAGCGTGTGCTTTAGAAATTGGAGGTCGTCGGTTCGAATTTTTCGGGGACTCAACCAATTTTCATTGTTGTTTAGGGCAAATTGGGCAGATCACCCAAATGTCTAAAAAGTGAGATGATCCATGCGTTGGATGGGCATGAAGTAATAGTCGGTCAAACCACAAACAAGCATTGGGCCAGCGTGGTGGGATACGGTCTGAAAAGAAATGGAGAAGGGGAGGCCTATGTCCAGCAGTGGACTTACACAGGCTGATGACCATGAAGTATTTCTACACCAAAGTGATCTTATAAAATACAGTCCAAAATATCCCATAATTTATTATTATTTTGTTCTTATCTGTTGCTAATGATTTTAGTGAGTCCCGCAAAAACGTAGCTTTAAAATTCATTTTCGAAGTGTTACGGTTACAAGATGTTTATTAAACAAGTTTGAAAAAAATTCAATTTTTAATGCTGACATGTAGCCAATTTGGCTAATTATGAAAATAAAAGCTTTAAAATTTTTAGGTCTAACGCTGTTTGCATTTAACGTCTTTATACGTTTACATCAAATATAAATTTGATGCAGATTATCAAGAATCTAGAAGTTTGATCGATTTAAATGAGTTTTTAATAAAAATACAAGTAATCTTAACAAGAACCCGTTGCTTTACAAATTTAATGATTAAATATTGCTGCGTTTATTCAAATGTCCATATAATAAATTATAAAATATATATAGTAAATAAATAAATCTTAACTTACTTCCCAAATATCAATAAAGCGTTTTATCGTGTAATAGCTTTTTCCACTTTACCTAACTTTAGTATACGTAAGTTAAAGACTTTGGTCTTCAACTTTTACGACTTCAATGTCGTTTCACGCTCATAACTTTTTTCCTTTATTTCGAGCTTGAGGCGCTTCACTAAAACCTTGATCTCTTGCTTCAACGTGTTTTTCGTTTAAAATTTATTGATTAAATAGAGTAAGAATGGCTTATAAGAGATCTTACGATTATAACTTCGGTACAAGTCAGAAAGAATAATTAATAGCATTCATTGACAATTCATGAAACTTTCAATTAGTTAATACACATTAGAGTTATGATATTAGGGATCCTAATAATCCATTTATAATAAAAGGATTAATAATTTTAGACACATAAGAGCCACTGAGTAAAACAATAACACTTGAGAAAACATCATGTTAAAAATAATAACTATTACATAGGAATTAAATGCAATTGCCAGTACGAAGTACACTTAGAATCATGTGTGCACATCTATATAATTATATAGAAGAGGTATGTATGTACTATATAATTGGTTATAAGACTATTGTAAACTACAAAGCTGTCTACCATAACCTCACCAGCCGCCAAAACGGGTTACGCCTACTTTGTAGCACGTTTATCGGCAGCTACCCCTTGTCAGGATAGCTGGTGTATAATGGTGGACCCAAGCTTCACTTATAGTAAAAATCGTCAAAAAGTTCTGAGCATTTTACGCTACATCATATGCAAATGTGTTTGTAAAGAAATATTTCAGACAAATTAATGTCTAACTCTAAGTAGTTTGCATTATTTTCAATTTCTTAGCGATTTCGAGGAGATAAAGAAAATAGACAGTTACAGCAATAAAAGTTTAGTTAGCCCTTTAAAGAGACTATGTTGAAACATAGGTGTATATATTCATACTCAAACTCTCGTATATATACATATGGGTAAAATAATAATCGGCATCATGTTAGGTGAAGATGTACCTATTTTGAATAAATTTACCTTCAGGTTATTACGAAAAAACAAACTATTTTTAAATGTTTTTACGTAAAAGTCTCGTTCAAAATTTACTTTCCTTTAAAAATGTTGTATTTTGAAAAAGAAACAATATATGATACAAAAACATGAATTATGTACATAATTTTTTAAATGTTTACTGTTCTTTTAGTCAAACGATATTATTAAAAACAATTGCACACCTTATTATTTTATTTAAAGAGTAATTTTATCAACGACGTTTGTAACTTGCTGACAAAGAATTCTAAATATCCGAGACTCTCTTGTAATTAATCAACGCTATGAGTCCCAATGGACCTATTTTTAAATCAAATTATTTCGCAATTCGTTATAGGGCAAGGTAGGTAAGCCTTACTTTTATATTAACAAATAAAGGTCACAAATATTATTCAAATAATTTGTAATAGCTGTTGACAACTTTATATTAAAATAAAATTGGGTAAATGATACAAGCGTTACACAGTAGAGGCTATAATTACTTCTATTTTTTATGACTTATCATTGCTGTAAAAGTTCGGTGATCATTCTGTCATTGCACTGACCGAAAAGGAAATATTAAAAAAAAGTATCATAGTCCTCGCAGGGCACATTTTTTAAAATTTATGGTTTTATAGTTTAATGTAGTGGCAAAAGGTCAATTCTTTTATTTATACGAATATTATTACATAAAACAACTTTATAACTTAATTAACCTATTGTTGTTCTGAATTGATCTAATTTTTTTTATGTTATAAACTGCTACGCTCAATAAAGTGATGAATACCCCAAAAATTCCACATTAAATTTGTTTTGCGACTAAACTCTGCGTTTTGACAAACTTTTTTTGTCGACATCGACATTGGTTTCGGAACCTAGACAATTAAACTTTCACTCCGCAAGTGTGATATTGATGAAAGAAACATAAGTAATTTTCGTGTTCATGTGTTTATTCTCAGGTCTAGTTGGGAAGGTTTTTCATGGCTGAAAATTAATATTTGTAATAAAATATATACCGACGCCTATTTATTTTGGCTTTATATTATACTAGCTTTGATCCGCGATTTTACCCGCTTAATTATTGTAATTTGATATTATTCGTTACACATAATACATTTGTAAGCCCATAAGGTTGTTGTAGTTCATGTCTTGCCGGAGACAATGTTTTTGTATATACATTACGATTTTACTATATCTTGACTATACTTATTTGTTATAAATTATCCTGATATATAAACTATGTTATTGTAAAGTTTTATTAAAATTCATCAAATACATTCTCAGTGAAATAATAACAAATATCCATACATACAAACTTTCGCTTTTGTATTAAGTATTAGCAGGATTATTTAACGTTTTATTTTGCTATTTTCTACAGAAATAAGTTATAACAGTACTTCAGATAATGAAAAAGGCACTTACCATCACTAGAACAGTAGTCACAGGGCGTAGGCCCTTTGTTTCTTTCCAGATACTCCTAAAAATTACCTCGAAAGCGTACTGCCTTTTTTCATTCATCACATTCCATTTTATAACTGAAAATCTAAATGCAGAATACGTTTATTCACTAAGAATGTAATAAGGAAATTGTAATATTAGTATGTACAGAATTGTAATATTTATTTTTATGAAATATAAAACTAATAACTATCAGTTTACAAATATTATTAACAATTTAAAATGTAACAGTTTCTCTAAAGTAATTGTCTCGTCCAAAATAATTTACACGTACAATACATAAAATGCATTTTAAATAATACCCATAAAATTTTCAAAACAACCATCCATAAATCTATTAAATTTACATTAACATTCAAAATAGGCATCTTTGAAGCTTGATGTTATTAAAGGACAAAAATTCTTATAAAACAAATTTATGGAACAAAATTAACAAAGTTTTATTATCTGCTGCCAATATTAGTATCGAACCGCAGAGTTGTTGTGAATAATAATGCCCCCAAGTTTAGCTAGCACGTGTAACTCTACATTCAATCTTCTAAATGTAGATATACCATTGATACCCCAGCGAGAATATTGTGCTATTTGCAGTTTAGGTACTTTGCGTTGCCTTATAGACGAAAGCGCTGAAAAGTTTGTTGTGGTATTAATTTTATGAACATTATGTTCGAAAATTTTAACCGGTTAAAAGAAGAATTGGTCAAAAATTTTTATAGAGTTTACATTCATAATATTCTAATATTCAAATTGAATAAAATTATATTGACTATGATTTTGATTTCAGCAAAATTATAAAACGATAAAAAAATTCAAATTGGATTGATGTTTATGACATAACTACGCGAATCAGTTGTGGCAACTTAAAAGAGAAACTACAACTACTTAATACATCAAACATAGATTTTGAAGAACATTTGCTAGTGTCGTGAAGGGTGAAAGACATTCATCAATCTTTCCGCGACAGTTTAGCGGAAATTCTACCGTTTCAGTTCTACGATAAAAGAAAATGAACAAAATGTAGGTTCATCGACTGGTGAAAAAAGCTAATAAAAACAAATGTTAACGAAAGTTAGGGTTCACAAAAATTTTAAATTTTTATTCGTTTCATCTTAACATCGCAACAAGCATTTATTTACATTTTATTTTTAAAGTTATAATGGTTAATAATAGATTAAAACCGCCTACCTCCGGTTTCTAAAGCAAAAACCAAAAGGCTACGAGAGAGTTTATAAGTTATTTAACATATACATATGCTAGCACACTAGTAATGTTTACGTAACTCCATCGTCAAGGGAATTATATTACCGCGGCAGTTACAATTTCAATTAACAATTTCATTGCCAGTACTGTATCTGTACTCAATTTATTCGGGTGCTGTAAAATTTAATGCGCCGTAAAACCGTCGTTATTTACTGTGGAGAATGGCCGCCAAGAGATTGACGTTGTTTACTCTTATATTGCTCTTTATGTTCAAAATTGAGAGGTATATAAGGAAATAACTGTCATCATTAATTAATGGCAAACCCTGCAGCGATTTTTTCACTTAACAAGTTTTCCACAATGACTGGATAGTACAAGCCTAAATTGTTTCTTTTGTTTTTGTGATGCCTTCCCCGCGTGGATAAAAACTGCTTCTGTCGGGCACGTACCGATTAAAACGATCACATTTTATTCCCGCTCAATATTGGCTTTCCGATTCCACTTTGGCTTTAGGGAAAATTTCTTCCGCCGTCCCCCGCAACTTTTTGAGAGCGTCCAAAATGGACATTTTCAAAGCTTTGGGGTGCCAGCGGTATGCTTCAGGCAGACTAAGTTCCTCATGGCTTCATAGAACAGATTGATGGATTCGGAATATATGACGTGAGGACTTGAAGACTCTGCTCGCAAACCTTGGCTTATCTGACTGAATGGTTTACGGTTGGCAATGTAAAGGCTCGTCCAGCAATATAAAAATAGCGAAATAAGTTAACAAATTTAAACCCGTGAGATTCTCTTTTACAAAATTTTTGACCTTACCAAACTTTTCCAAAATTGTTGTTTTTGGTAGAAGGTAAGCATCATATTTGTTGGACTAGTAGATGATAAATAACATGTTCTATAAGCTCTACTGGCAGTTTAGTTCATACTCTCATTTTAGATCAGATTCTTTCAGACAGCCTGTTTTCTGATCCCCATAGAAACACTCCATGTAACATGATGCTTTGGAAATAAGCAAAATAAATCAATTTTACCAATTATTATATATAGTACCTTGCCAGTGAGCTGCCCAATGTTGCGTATGGCAAAGATTGCAGAACGTAATCTTTTTGATAGGCCATCAATATGACTTTTAACCCAACTGTAATGTACCTTAATTTAAAGCTGATTTACTTAATAAAACATATATATTTCTGTGCAACTCATCAAGTGCTGGGCTAAATTTACTTATAACGTTCAACCAAAACGTTAAACAAAAATATGTTTAACAATATAAGAAATTAATGCAACACATAAAAAGTTAACTTATAAGACAAAGTTTGCATTGGTGCCGTTATTTAACACAAGAAAATTCGTATAATAATTTCATTTAATAAGTTAATAGTACTTTGGAATTTCAGTTTTCAAAAAATGATAGCCCATTAAGATATCGTATTGTGCTTGTTTACGAATTTCAATTTAAGTTTATTTTTTGTTTTTTTTCGTCTGTGATACCTTGTCTCCAGCAATCATTTAATTTTATGTTCCACATTTTTTTACTCATCGTCGTTAACTTAGATGAGAAACATAATTTGGGGTTTATATATTTTAAAGACAACTTTTCTTTAACTTCCCGTTATATATTATTTAGTTAACTTCCCGTGTTAACTATATCGAACTAAAATAGATATTGTACAGGTGGATGATGAATTAATATTAACAGATGTAATGTAAACACAAGCATAACTTATGTGGTGGCAATATGCAAATTAGATTCGTAACTATAATTCATTGAACGTAAAGCTAAAACACATTTTTATTCCAAAACCACTGTCGCCGTACCGCAAATCGTCGCTACCAATTAAATAGCAATTAATGTCCACAGATTAATTAAGGCCTTTGACCCAACTACGTGAGATCTGAACTCAGGTAGCGGCAATTTCGTGGCAATGTAATTACCGGCCCTATGAATAATTAATTATTTCGAGAATATTTGCAAGTTTATAGAAGAAGTAAAGGGAATTTATTAATATCTGTAATGGTCAAATTTTAATTAGAAATTATTTTCACCCTAATAACTAACCTTAATGTAGGCATTAGCGGCGGAGCCTTATCGCTATGAGCAATCTATTTCAGGGTGGCCTGATCAAAAGATATAGTATGTGTGTATACATAAAATTTGAAACGACAGAATGAAAAGAAAAATCTATAAGGTATATTCCTATAAATTAGCATTACTGTTATAAATAACAAAAGAGTGATTAAACAAATCGATTACATTGAATACTTAGATTTTAGTAATCTAATTTTTTTTAAGAAGATCTACAAAAATATTTTAGTGAGTAAATTTAACAAAGCCGATAGAAACATAATCTTTAAAACAGAGTAATATTTTCTGATTTTAAGAAATAATAAAATTTTTATGTTCTAATGGGGTAGAGCAAACATAGAGAAAGAAAGAGTTTAGTACCGTACACCATTTGAGTATTTGCGGATATGTTTCGGTAAAACGTAAAAAAAATAAAAAAGTAACGCTACATTCTTATGTGGAAAGAAATAATGCGTTCCTGGTAGACTAATCGTGAAATATTGATTAAAAAATGCTAAATGTAATTAATCATTTTGCTTACGCGAATACTAAACATAATTTAATAAAAGGACTTCTTACGGATTACATTTTTATTTCCCGACGTTTTGAACATTTTTTTAAATACAATGAACATATTATTTTTTTTTTACTTAATTGTATTTATTAAAAAGACAAATGACGTAAGATTCTTTATTATTTAAAATGTGCTACCTTTATAACAAGGGCTAAATTGACTAAAAATTAATTTAAATTAAGAATATGACCCAGACATAAATTGATGGCGGCCAGTTTAAATTAAATTATATTTTATAATTTTTATTTACCAACACTAACTGTTACAATTCGATGTATTCGCGGTGATTTGTGAAAAATTTGCATGTGTAATTAGAATGAGTTACAAATATCTTTTGTTATTAGAGTGGTATCGAGAATGGGAAAATATTAATGAATGTATATGGGTAAGTTGTTATCGACATATATAATATATATATTGCCCTTTATTAATTGTATCGAATACTTTCATAGCCGATATTTTAGCTGTTATAATATAAAATATTATTATAATATAAGCAGTTTCTATAAAGTTTTGATTGGAAATACTTGATTAATTACTAATAAAAAAAAATTCATCCGACGTAATTAATAGGCATTGTTTTACGAGGTATTGTACTACTAAAATATGAAAACATAAGTTTTCAATACGATTGGAAGGCTAGACTGAAATATGCAATTAAAATATTTTGCTAACAAACAATTATAGTTAAAAAGACTAAGAAGGTCGTCCGTCGTATTATTAAATTTTGTATTATTTGTATGTAAGTTTATTAAACATGTTTTGAAACATTGGTTAATTACCAAAAAACTACTATTATTGTTGGAAGATAACACTTGACATAGATTACTATAAAATGCTAATGCCAAAATTATTTCATCCAAAATGCCATAAATACAAATGCTAATGCCACAATTAAATCTACAAAGTGATCAAGCTAAACATTTTTGCAATTTGTAACACAACTTATCGATAACCTAATTGAAAGAACATTAAAACTTGTAAAATAACTGATAATTTTAAAATACTATTAATGAAGGAAGAAAGTTTGCTGTGTTTATCTGAAATGAACCCTCTAGCGATCGTAACTAGCAACTTGCAATAAATTTTAATTGTATAATGCGTTTTATTAGTTTTTAGATCTAGATGGCGCTTACATATAATTTGTATTAAGTTTCCATAGTAAAAAAATATCTTTAATGATCTGTATTTATATTATATGTTTTTAAACATAATTTCGGTAGGATTAACCATTGAAGTAATTATAATAAAAATTCATGATGATATCGTTAACCTTCAATAGACAACAACTCGGTTTCAATTTAAAAATAAATTATTCTTTGGATTGAAATAAATCTATAGATACCTGATAAATAATACTTTAATAAACACTACACGCGTGAAGTGGAGGAGTATGTTCTCATAATTAAATTATTTAGGTACGTTACCCTATGTGGGTAATCTACCTAAATAATTTTACCTAAAAAGCGACTAGCATGGCTATCTCAGTATTTTGCCAACATTATCTTAAATTTTTGCGATCAATGTTTTTACTTTTACCATTATTGTTACCTTTCGCTATATTTTGCACTAATATCCATAACCTAAAATACCAAATAACTATGTCTGGAATTATAAGCTATGAACGCCATTAAATACACCAATTCTGTAATAGCCCTTTTTTTTACACAATATATTACCGTGTAGGTAATATTTTTTGTCTTTGAGTTTTTAATGTTGTTGTATAAGGATCTACCTACCTATATTAAACTTTATCTTTTATGCGATAATATTCATAGCTTAATAAACCACCGGTTATCCCTTAACATATATATATTTTTTTAATTTCTTTAATATATACCATTTAAAAAAATTTACGCCTATGTTTTTATAAAACTTACTTTTAAAATAACTACTGCGACTTGGTCTACGATATAATTCGTACAGTTGTAATCGTAGCATACATAATAATAAATACGATTACTGTAACGTAAGAATAGAATGGGAATATAAAAGCAAGCTGAGAGGAGAAGAGCCCCGACTGAATGCTTGGGATGACGCCGGGTCGGAACCGGGGGGCCCGGGAACGATTCATTGATCCGAACGTTTTCGGTAACTAGAAAGAGATAAAAATAGAGGGTTCCTTCCGATACCTCTCAGTTGCTTTTCGTTCATAATTTTTTAAATAGTACATTACAGGTTTTGAGAGCAGTCATTGCTAAAAATGCGAAAAAAACATAAAACAAATTGAGATATTTATTATGCCTTACTTCGACGCACAGATAAGAAAGACCGTACAGTATAATAATAAAATATAGTATTAATAATAAAATGGTTATTTTTTACAAGATTTTAATATGTAGTTTCCAAAAAAAAACTACTATCACTCACTAAAACTTAAGACAAGTCTGTCGTTGCAGCTGGGATTATAAATGAGCACAAAAGGGATGGCATGATCCCCTTTTAAATGCCGAAGCCGTTCGCTGTGTTTTCTATCTCTGTCACACAGCCGCGAAGCGCACGTCTCGTTGAGTCGCCACGCGTGCCCGTCCGTTGTTGCACATCGACGTCAACCGCTTTCAGTGCCATAGCGCGTTCCTCCGCGCTATATCTACATAACCTAAAATTTACTCTTGAAATACTATTTAATATTCCGCATTATTTACTAAATCCAATACTCATGAATACTATAAATTTATAAGATTAGTGAAGTGGAGTTGACGCCCAAACAAGGGCGATTCGTGGAGTGTATTTTTGTGCAACACAAAGTAAATACAAACGGCAAGCTGTGGGGATCAGGGGCCTTTTTTTTGCCGCCGCAGGGGATGTACTATCCTGTGAGTATAAATACCTCGTTATGTTACACAAACTAAAATCCGTACATAAAATATTATTATCATAATCGGCGTGATTCGAATTTTATATGGAATTCGACAATATCATTGCGCATGGCGTTATTCTTCTTAATTTAGTACATATGATGGTTTTTATGGTTATACCTTTATAGTTTATTTGTCACAAGAGATATTATTAGCCGTATTAGAAAAGTTATTCGTATAGCGCCACAAAAGACAATAGCATAAGATGCGACGTGAAGTTGTCTGTAGGTAGGTGTTATTAGCATCACAATACAAAGGTCTGTCTGTATCTAAATAAAACTACGCGGTGTTAATGAACTTATTTAATTTACTGTACTTAATTTCTATATTTATTTCAACAGTATTTAACATTTTTAATTTCAAACATGTAATTGTTTTCACTATCCGTCTTAATTTGATCAAATTTTGCGTTTATTTACAGCAACAATGTCGTACAGTTGTGACATTGAACTGCAAGTTTTCATTGTCACTATTTATTGGTTATTGTTAAATATTCTAGAGATTATAATAATCGAACGATGTTAATAATTCTTGAAGGTATGATCGTTTTTTCAACAAATACTACATAGAAATATAAAGTTACTCATATGTACTATTTTCAAAGTTGTTCACCCGCACAAAATTATACCTAACTAAACTAATATGATTTGTTACTTGTTTATATCCGCGATGATTCCGATTCGAAAAGCAGTTTGCGATTAAATGTTATTTAGGGCGTTTGATTGTATTTTTAGCTTATTCGCCCCTCGCAATTCAGATTCCAGTTCCAAATAAGCACACGAACAGCGAGTCGGGCTATGATTTTAATGTTATTATGGCTTAAAATCATTCCATAATATGTTTACAAAATATCTATTTATATTCTGATTGTGAAATAATTTAAAAAACATTGATCGTGAAAAACAAGTCATTGAACGAATGAAGTGTATTTTCACGGATAAAAATGTAATCATTTTTATTCGTTGTTGTATTTAATTATTTTCTTATTATTGTTTATAAATATGTGACAGAAAAACGTTTGTTTATCGTACGGTTTAATTGTGTTTGCTGTAAAAATAAATTACTAATATCTAGGTAGAATTCTGTTAATTTTTGAATATAGACTACCTTCTTTTTTACCATTCCCAAAATTTATTATGTAATAACGCATTTGTTTTTCTTGTCTTATGGGTTTTACCTACATAGACAACGTTATAACATAAACATTAATATATGTTTATTATACATTATTAATTTTCTTGTTACCTATAACAACATTCACACACTCGAAATTTGCACATTCAAAACTGATGGCTTAATATTATTCGATGAACAAAAAGTTCCGTAAATCCTTTTCCATTCGAACCTTGTTTCAAGTAATGACTGAAGACATTTTAAAGAGCATACCTACTCGCATATAAAACCAGTTCGCTTAATTTTAAATGGTGCTTCATATGTACATGTAAACAATTCTCGTCGACAACTTTTATAACCGAATGTGAGATTAAGTAAACCTGCCCAGGGACCAAGGTGAACGACGCCACCAGTCTGTTATAAACAAATTATTCGCATACCACCCTTTGTCGACGAATGGAAGATGTTTATTCCAGTAGGGTCGACTACCTGACGTTCGGACATTTTGTGGCGAACGCTACCTGGCCTGTCTTTACAAACGTTCACAATTGCATATTTCTCGGAAGATGCACTTTCGTATTTGGCAAAATAAATAACGTTATTACTCTAAATGAAAAAAAAATATCGATTTGTTTGTTCACAGATTTGTATTAAGTTTATTAGCGCGAGTTAAAAGGAAAAGTTTTTAAATAACCTCAGTATTCTACCAGTTAGAAATGTTAGTGGACAATAACGCGACAGTAGAGTGCACACACACAGCACGTCGGGCTCAACAAAGTCTTCAATTACACCGTTGAACAGATGCCCGGCTCGTGTGTATGCACTTTCCACATATACATAGCTAAGTAACCGTTTCACGGTTTTATTTACGGATCGCACCCGCGAATATGATTGCATTTCCATCAAACATATCGTGTCTAGTGTCTACTCGTTCTATCATCACAGGCCGTAAAGTGACATTTAAACTATAATAGACGTATCTTTCGTAAAATGTAGTGTGTAGTCAACTACGACTGTTACCTACCTACTAAATAAGTCCAAACTTGTTATGGCGCTGATTGCTTATGAATCGAAATTGTTTTGCATTTATATATCAATAGCCAATTGTTACTCTTATTTTTGTGTGGTAAAAATTCTTGCTTGCATCTATTTATTTAGAATTTGGGTACTTGACCAATCGCAAAAGTCAATTATGTTATTATTTGAATACAATTAAAAAACTGTTGGTATTAACACGTCAATACACTGGCTGGCAGTCCTAATACTTTCTGTCAAACGTTTTCTTTAATTATAAGATAACATTCCAATTTATGCAATAAAAATATTTCACTTTCATAGTCAGGACGTCCACAAATTTTTCCAGGTCATGGCTAACATTACTTTAGACTTAATATTTATAGTTTGCTCAGTTCAATACGGTGTCTTTTCTAAAGATAAAAAGCTTTTAATTTTAATAAAAAAAATATCTAAAAGGTCACAGTAGACTAACAACTTCGTTGATGTTTTAACTAAATTACTAACTAGGGCAAATTTATAACAAATTTGTAGTTATACAGTTTATTTCTTTTATGTTAGAAGTTCATGAAAAAATAATATTATAAAAACACTGTCCTTCTCGATGTGGCCCCATGCCTGACCTTCTATCAGCTATAAGATCGGGCATAGAAAGCACCAAGGTTACAGTTTTGGTTCGTTTAGATTTTAGAACGTCTTTAGTACCATTAGTTGTGATATCTTCCTTTTGTACTGCTGTGTTGAATAGTTTGGAAAAGGTATTTGAAGTGTTTTCTTTATCGTTAAGGACGTAAACCGTCTGTTAAGGTTGTTATAACGTCATCGCCTCCTTCCTCAAGGCGATATGCTTTTTCCCTTTTTAATATCAATGTATATATTTTGAAGTTCAAAAGGCGCATCATTTATGCGCTTGACTTACAATTGTACCTCAAGAATACTCCCAGAAGTTTTTAAGATAAATAACGGTTTGACTGGTATTAAATGTTAGAGTAAGGCCCGGTCCAATCCTAGGAATGCTCAAAGAAACGCTTGCCTGAGAAGTGAGACATGCTGTGGGCAAAGACGAGACTGTATAGGGTAATCGACCTCTCTTTCTTCTGCGGCTGAACCAGAGTTAGCGGCAGAGCTAAAGGATGGTAATTATTTGCCTGCATGGATCCTCGGCCGTGAACTCCACTTCAACGTTTTTTCAGAAAATAGTAGACCACAGGTATAAGACGGAACTGTCTCGTTTTGCAGAAGTGTGGAAATACGTTGCAAGAAGTAACATCGGTTTTAGTCGGTGCGAGTCCGGCATAAACCGTTCTAACCCGTATTCATCGGGGATGGGTTTATGTAGGCATTTTCCCACAAAGAGGGTACTTCACTCTTACAAATGAGTTTGTCGGTAACAACAATGATAGTCCACTGTGTAAACAATGACTATAATATTTCACACGTGTAGATAGTCTTTCCAGACAATAAAAGTCCAGCAAGTGACGTTCAAAAAGTAACAGACATAATCTTAGTCATAAATGGTTATGTGATCTAATTTCAACAGATACAGATAACCTTGTAAAACTACCAATTTCTGAATAACTACTTCAGTTTTCTTTTCTTTTACTCTCAGTTGACTTTCAGTCTTTTATTATCCCCCTCATAGGATGACGATTCTGCCAACTGTTCTCCATTTGTAGGACCTATTTGCTTGCGACTCTTCTTTCGTGTTCAGGCCATACTTTATCTCTTCGTTGATTAAGCTTCTACGTCCTCTTAGTTATGGTGTTATATGTACCGCCTTAAGTTGACTGGGAAAAATGGATATTACAATTAATGCTACTATTTGGGCAAAGTGACTACGTCACAGAGTCTGACCAAAATATGTGCCTAGTTGTACTACCTATAATAATATAACCGATAAAAACTGTAGAGTACATCTATTTATATTTTGTATATTCTTATTTGTCCTTGGGTGCGTTGTAAATGATTAAAGACTGGAACAGCGGCTTAGCGCTGGCCACTTTCCCGTAAAAATACACTTCATCGCGAAGAAAGTAAAAACAAACAGAGCTTATTCCATCTTCGCTTAAAATACCTTCCAGTTTACATTTAAAATTATTGCTGATAGCAATGTCTTTCAGGCAACCTTTCGTTTTTCTTACTCAAACATTTTAACCTCAATTTATTTACGAATAATTTTCAAAGGTCAGACTTGTGATTGATCAAATTTATTATTATATTAAAGTAGGGTGGATCAAAGAGAGCTACAATTTATTTTCGACTCCCACGTATTTTCACTAATGGTTCAATTATCGTAGTTGTTAAATAATAGTAACTTATATAACGATGTTTATTTCAAAACGTTTGAGATGAATTTTAAATAAATTTGATATTGAATAACAAATTTACAAATGGTAAATATTAACAAATTGTTGAAAGTTTTAACGTCGCCAAATAAAGTAATGACATGGTTAATCATCTGCGACTCTATGGTCTCTCGGGTTATCATGGGGTCAGCTTCTAATGCATCCAGATTTACCTTACTAACAGGCTAAAGGGTTTACTGCATTCGATGGATAGATAAATCAGTTGTCAGTAAATTCGAAGGCACTGACATCCTATTACGATTGACAAGCGAGACCGACATTTTTACCTCGCCATCCGATGCGTGGATGAATTTATCTACTTTTCAGACAATTGGGCAATGGGCCCATATGTTACTAACTGGATTTGAACCCAAGACCCATTCGTAGAGCAAGGTCCAATACCACTACGGCACGCGGCGGGTTCTTCTCTTGACCGCTATAACTTTTAATTTTGAATATCATTATACACGAAATATGCACGAATGTTTTGATTAAATTTCCCTACCCTCCGTTTCGAACTTATCCCGAACGCCTCCAGGTTCCACCCGTAATTCGTTTGTTGGTTCCCGACCGTTTTTAATGGCCGACTCCATTGTTGTGCACGCTTCTAGAAAGTTTCGAATTAATTTAATGCTCGTAACGCAACCATTCTCGTTGGTTCGTTAACGACTTTCTTGATCCTTTTATTTAACAGTTGTTTCGTAAAAACAAAAGTTAACTTGATACTTAAATAAATCTTTTTTATTCAATTATTGTTGGTAGAAGTAGAAGCGGTATTCTGTACCATTGCTCGTCGTCGTATCGAACTAATTGGGTCGTCACACAATGCGAGCGTTAAACGCTGTGCCTAATTTAAATCATTTATAGAGGGTCCTGAACTGCTGCTTAATAGGAGAATGTTGAGTCAGCGTCGACCGTACGCTGCGGGTCGAACGAGTAATTTTACTAATATTCCCGTTAATTTTACATGAACCGGGATGGGTTGTACGGATATTAAAATAAATTGGCTTATACGATATTATACACACTTCCATTAATTTTAAGTCTTACAGTTTATGTCTTGGTTCCGTACTTTATATATGTAACAGTTTTAGGTAAATTTGTGTATTCACTGGACAAAAGTAAATTAAATAAGCAAAGCACAATTGTTTGGGTCTTTACAAAAGCACTTGAACACAGTAGAGTATATTAAACAATATTTAGGGAGCAAGTTGAAAACGAAACGGGCGTTAAACGCGGGATTATCTTTTTGTGTTTATGAACGGCGACCGCACCGGTGTGGCGAGTGGCGGCCGCACCGGATCCGGTTGCGGGCGAGCTTCTCATTTTTGAGACTTATTAACTTCGCCGCTGTTTATTCGCTTAGTTAAATGGCGTGCTATGGCAACACGAAAACTTTAACGACTACTAGAACGGCTTTTTTTCTGCTCTTTTTGACTTCATCATGCAGTCGTCATAATTTTAAAGCAAGCCTGTTACTGTGTCCTGGTGTAGTAGAAGCCTCCCTACACCCAATCGTTAATCGTGACTTTAAATCCGTGTAGAAATAACTTTGTGTTGTTGATACTCAGGGGATAAGAGAAATATAGATCACCTGGTCGTTAAAAAGTTAAAATGATCCATGAGTCTCACGGATATCTGTAAAACATCAGTGTTTGTCGAGAACACCTGTGGCAATCGCTATACGTAGGTCTACTAATATTTTGATCTCTTGTCACAAATCGATATCAACAACAACATCAACTTGTTTACTCCATCTGAGTTGTCAAGCTCTGATGCTTCTCGGTTCGGTTAAGACGTGTTTATTTGTGATCTATCTTAAATAGGAGACGACAACATAACGAATTGGTAGGAAAAGTCCGTTAGGTTAAGTGAGATTCGCCTCGTAATTGAGGGTGTTAATTTTTAAACTAAGGAGTAGTGCAATTTAGTTATCACGTTGAATTTAGAAAGTGAAAGTTTGCAGCGTGCAGCGCAAGTGTTGAAATGCGAATTATCCTTTATATTCCGCAATATGGCATAATCGTTCGCACTATGGGTTATGACTAATTATGAGTAAATTATCTTATATCATATTTATATACGATTGTTCAAAAACACATTACAGATAAAGTTAATGTGTTATTAATGTATTAAAGTCAAGCAAAAAAGCAATAAAATTTAAAGCAAAAGGTCGTTCTTAATAATAACTTATTTGCAATCAGTCTTAGTCGTCGTCATAATACAGGTTTCTTTAAATATATATAAAGCTCAAAATTATATCGCTTTTAGTGATTCGTCTATAAAATTCTTCTTGGTACCTGCGTAGAACACGGATTCAATAAATAAAGCTGATTGGTGAACCGCCCCCGAGCGTCAATCAATATGCGATGTTCAACCAATAAAAAACTTCTGACGTTTTCAATTTCTTTGCTACGGGTTGCGCTTCTTACATTGGGTTTATATAAATGAAACCAAGTTTCAACATTATTAAAATTGTACATTCAATATATTTAATTAATGTTCGCATAAAATTAAGTTTAATGATGTTGATAAAGTGTTTTTGCTCTAGGTGCGATATAATTTGCCTGCAGATAGAGGACATAACCATTTATACCGGAGCCAAAAAAAACTCTGCGTGTAATAGACAAAATCTAATGATTGTTTATTATTGGCAAAATTCAACCATCATACTGTATAGATTTTTTAAGTGAGCTTTAGATTTAACTGTGCTAATGTGTACGGTGACAGAATAGCTTAAAAAATGCATTATTGTATGTCAAAAATCATTGAACAAATCCATCATCGTCTATGCTGACGCGACGAATAATACACGCATATCGTTCATCATAATGTTTTACTTACACAATCATCTCGATATAAACCACACCCACCTTCACCATTACTGCACAACGTTTATGCAACGGTCCTTAATTTACGATTACAACACGGCAAATCGGTTTTAAACGCTGCATACAACTAATGCGGCTTCGAGTCACCTCTCAATCTCTGCTGCGTTGGAAATTTTAAATTGATCGCGACTGTTCACGGTATGTACCGTATAGAGGTGCGTATACACGGAGCTAGTTGAGATTGTAATCTAACTATTGTTTGATATCGTATATGTTGTTACGAACTTTTTAGATCGACGTAGAACTTTTGAGTCATTCTAAAAAAGTTGCTCGATTCTATACTTGTGCAATATGTGTTAACTGTTAATTATTAGTGTGTTAAGTTCAAAATAGATATGGAATGTATAAGAACGATGTTATTGTAAAACTGCTGCCAAAATATAAAGTACTGTTATTGATTCAAGTGTCAATCAGCAAGAGACTGTCGACCAATGAGGGCCATACTTCCGGATCTTACAACGCCATATTGCTACCAATATATACCACACCTCATACTAAGCGAGCGATGTCAGATATAGATAATCTATTGACGAGAGGTATACTTGTGTTACCGAGTTTCCCTATAGTCTTTCTAATCTAGATGAGATTAGGAAATACCAAATGTAACGTTCCATGTTCTACACAAATAACGTGTACGCACTTTCACACACCGTATAGAACACGGCACTCGACAGAATCACAGGCGTTTTACAATGGAGTCGCGATTTAATTTGCCCACAGTTGTCTTTTGTGTTACGTCGCCCGCGGTTCTTATTAAGCGGATTGCGAAATTTCATCGGAAAATGAAACGGCTGCCACTTTAATCAGTCGACGTTCGGTCGTTGGGAGTTTTCTCGAACTTTTTTCCACGTTATTATCTACTTATTAGTCGGTTGTACAGTCGTAGTACTGTTTTACTTTTTACATTTATGAATTATACGTTTAATGTGGTTTTGTTTGGCGAAACTTGCAAAATGCTGGTTGTTATTTTCCCAATTTATATGCAAATTTTAATCGTTTTATTATCAGTGACAGATTACGTGTTACGATCAAAATTGCTCTGTTCAAATGGCTCGCAAATGACTATTCCTAACGTTTGTTTAGTGTCGTAGTCCTGCATTAATATAAAATGAATATTATTTCGTATCTTTTACATTAAACCCACGCAATTACATATTTTTGTAATTAATCAGCTGTAATATCCATATAAAAACGCTTCATGTAATAGTTTTGTATGTTCTTTAACGCATATGGGCTTATCTAAAGCGTGTAAACGCTATGTACGACATTTGTCGTGAATTGCTTCTTTATTTACTCAAAAGATTTAGAAGAATTACTAAACTTTCTATTTGAATCCCAAAAAGAATGCGTAACTTTTTTTTTTATAATTCATTAAAAGCCAATTTCTATATGATGCAGCTCAAATTTTTAAAACGGAAAGGATAACCGCCCATTAATAACACTAGTCGAAAATTTTCTAAACGCAATTTGCGTAAAATTATTATATTCCCGACAAGATGAAGTAGCTGCATATATTATCTTTGTATTGCAAGTTTTTCCAGAATAACATTACGTAACATAAATTGCCTACTAGTCGTTGTAATAAGCCGCGTGCAACCATGAAGCACAATTGAGAGCTACACTCGATCGCATCGTACGTTCGTCCATACCATATATGTTGATCCTACGAATTTCGGTTATTGATTCTATGAGATATGACCTGTACATTTGCCCGTACTATCTTTATACGTAGATTGACTTTTTATGACCCAATTGGATGACTGATCACTGGTAGTGCTCAGTGAATCCGGTTCTTGCTTCGATTCTATTCCACTACTATACCAAAGCCAAGTAACGTCATTACATTCATGAAATTTGGATTGGTGGTTGACTTTTCGTGGCAAATGACGATATGAGCAGTAAGTTTTTGCGCCTGTTAGGATATGTTATTTTACTTTTTGTTTTGAATTTCAAGTCTTATTTGGCCTTTATATAGAATTATGCTTATTTATTAACATAGTTGTTCCAGTGTATATTTGTTCGCATCTGTTTTGTTCTTTTATATATATTCACAAACAAAGCATATATATATATATATATATATGTAGGTATCAGGCAACTAGTCACCACTGTACAAGCGTTGCTTAGTTTCGCTCGAGGCCACGTGGTGTACTGTCGCGAGGTATTTATTCATTATTGTACCTTTAATAATGTTTTTGTGTTATCGTAACAAGTACACGTCACATGTACAGACATAACATCAACGTTATTTATCAAAATCCTCACGGACAATTTGGCCCGCGGCCAGCAACATTCGTAGATATCCAGTTAAACGCCGTATCACAACGAATGTCACCGGCACAGACGTCGTTACACGTGATTTACATTTCCCACTGTCAATCTGTGTAATAATACAAAAATCGCTGCGACTTCCACGTCATGCTCGTTATATACATTCAATACACGTATATTACAAGTCGTAATTTAGGTATATTATTTCGCAACGTTTGTGTTTATAGATATTTGTTACTCTATATAGCTAAATAGATGGGATACGGTTCAAAAATCCCCTAATCGAGAAGGGGAGGCCTATGTCCAGCAGTGGACTTACACAGGCTGATGATGATAAAGCTAAAACTAATTAACAGATTATTCGTTAAATGTGTTATGGAGCTTCTCAGTATTATAGCTCATACATCAGAATTAACTCTTGATGAATAATTCAATTTTAGTTTGTCCCGTGGAATGGACACTAGAGAGTATAATTTTAAAGTTATCTTAAAGTTGTTGTAAACTTCGTAAAAAAATATTATTTATCTTGTACAGTATGTATTGCGTATGTAACAAAGAATAATTCTTTTACTTAGGAATTTTCCTAAGTTATCGACCCGTCCTATTAAACTGAAAAACAACTTTTATACAAAGCTACTAACATCTGACCTCTGTATCCGCAAAAGTAAACTAGCATTCGGTAGAAGAATTATCAGAAAAATTTAAGGCGTGTTATTGGCCTCGATGACGACCAATGAAAGTTTAAACCACCGAATCCTACGGTTTACATGTCTATCCAAAGCATGGATCATCTTTCTTTGTAGACAATAAGGGAACGGCTCATCTTGTTATCCAACAAGCTTACAGCAATAACACAATGTCGTTTCCCCGCAGGATTCGAACCACCGATCGTCGACCTACCAATAGGCCGCTGAGGTGGTAATACCAGAATAACATATGATTTATAATTTGTACGAATTTTTCAAGCGCAGCCGCAGGCATATTATAGTCTATTATAAATATATATTCATTATATCTAAGCTCATTTTAACAGTGTTTTCATACCGTCATTAGTGGAATATGTTTATAAGAGAGCGGCATTTAATCTTTAATGAGCTCCATAGTAGAATAAAAACAGGATGATTAAGAAATGTGGACGTTGCCGTCATGTTTGTGTTTATACAAGATAAGTAGGTCATTACTGCCCTCTAAATTAGCTTTTCGAATGATAAGTTTCCCGTTGTAGAATGCTAAGTACGCATTAATTATCGTGTCAATGTTTGCGTACCAGTTAAAGTATAATAACAAAAGTGGTAATTATTCGTTGTTTGATATAATATCTATTTAAATATTGATTTGTACTATTTATTATTATATCTGCTAATATATTATTCTACGGTCATCATTGTTAATAAAAGCCTATAACTATAATAAGCCATAATAAATCTCAGACATTACTTGGCTCTCGTGAATCTGCAGTTGGCGCTTATATTTACACCTATTTTTTTAATTATACTGGATATTATATAAATATATGTAAAATAACATGTTTATTGATTGACCACCGAGTGGTATTGGCCTTTGCCTTAGAAACCGAGAGGTTCGATCGGGGCTTGACAATTCTGTGCCGTGGGACTCGATCACCCAATTGTCTGAAAAGCAAGATGATCCATGCGTGGATGGGCATGTAAAAGGCGGTCCACCCACCAACCCGCATTGGACCAGCGGGGTGGGTACTGGTCCAAAACCCCCTAATGGATAGGGGTGTATTAGGGGAGGCCTATGTCCAGCAGTGGACTATCAAAGGCTGATGATGATGATGATGATGATGATTGTTAAAATTAAACAAAAGAATAAATTATAAATTCAAGGTTAACAACATTAGAGATAAGTATTAAATAAATAACGTTTAAAGTATGACACTTGAAAGTATAAATACAAAATAGAAACGTTTCATCTTATTGTTCATTCTCTGTTTTGTACTCTAAGCATTATTATGGGATTTTTGATAATTAACTTTATTTTTTATTCATCATTCGGTATGACAAATGAATTCGGTAAATCCTATCAATATTATATAACTATACGAGTTGGGCAATTTTGTAGTCACAACAAATGTAAATTACCCTCAAAATCAGAACTTACATTTCTGGCCCACTTCTGTACTCAATGTAAATTTACGCATAATATAAGTATAGATTACAAATTTAAATTAGCTATAAAACCGCCTAATGCTAGTTTGAAACGTATTTATTGTATCTGGGCATTGTTAAATCGCTGATTTCTCTAATACAGGATAATATTTTTATATATTTTCTATATTCGGTTAGCGAAAAATAAGTATAATTACGACAAGACTTGTCCATATCGTCGCGTAGGTATGTGTTTTAGCCACGGGCGTCGTTTGTCTCTCCAACATGTCGTATTGGAAATAGTAAACCAATAATGTGGAATGAAATGCGATTAATTATAGTATTGAACCTTTTAGCCTTGTAGTTTCACCTCGATTGTGACTTACGTGTCGACGCCCCTATAATCTAATGTATTTTGTTTATCTCGTCAATTGTTATTGCTGCTATTGCTTGAACAATCATAAATAATGCGTTTTTTAACCAGTGTTTAAAGCGACCATTTATATTTGATGCGCTATTTTCTCTTTTATAGTTTTCTGTAATATTAATTTCTATTAATGGACTTTTTATAGTGAATGCTGCATATAAATTAAAAATTATAGCCTATACGGTGTGTTTTGAACAAAACGTCTTTTGCATGATTCACCAATTATACATTGTTATTGCGACAATTCTATTTGGATAACATGCCGTAGTATACCTTAAATTCGAATGGCCGTTGTTTTAAAACTATTCTTGTTTGTAGTGTCACGTATCTTTTCTTTATTCACATGAGTACGTGTTAAATACCATGAACAAATAAAAAAATAGCGTATATTGTTAAAACGAAGGCGCATTGATCGACTATTTGAGAATCATAAGAATATATTCAAATGGCATTACAATATTATTTGATCAAATGTTATTTTGAAAACATCGAGTCTCATTAGTTGTTAATTACGAATATAAACAACGGAAAAGGAAGCAATTAACAATCTGTGTAACGGCTCATTTCAATTATATTAAAATATCACACTTTCACCAACTGACATTTTATTTTATGCATCCTATTTGCTATATTATTATACATAAACATATTATTGATATAATCGCGACGTTTTCAACGGTCAACTCACCGTTAATTAAGGAAAACGTGGCAATTATAACTTTGCCCTATTACTTTGATCTCGTAATAGCAACCGTTCAAACGTTAAACAGCACATTTTAATGTGTCCGTAACAAATAATTCCATAAAGTTGTTCTGGTAATATCGTTCGGCGTTAGAAGGCAAACTTGTTTGTTGTGAATACCTGTCAGCGAAATATTCGTGCCGCGAGCTCGGGCAGCCATTGCTCCCGTACGCTACTAAATATAAGTATCTCCTGATCTCCGATGGCCTGTGCTCGTTGCTGTTTACTCCTTATTTTCCCGGCAACGGTTCTCTCGAGTGCGACGCAAATACCACTTGTGATTCACGGTGTCGAAATCTCACGGATTCGCGCATCGCTTCCACCGTACGTCTAATCGATATAGGAAAATAATTCAACCTGCCATTTATCGAATCGCCGAAAAACAATTAAGATGCTTTTTTTTATTCTTCTTTCTCTACATACGAATTCACGAAAACCGGCCAAGCAGTTGTCAGTAAAAAAATGCTTGAACTAAAAACGGCCGTACTAAATTTTTAGCACTCCTCCCGTATAACGAATTCACTTGAACTCGTGCCGCTGTCTGGTCTGTGGATCTCAAACTGGGTTGTTTATATTCATCTTTCAAGAGGCCGCGTCTGCTACCTGTATTAATGTTCGCCGTTGAGAGATTATTATGAACAAAATTTTATGGGGAGCTTTAAATTTTCGTTTTTTGTCTTACCGCGACGTAATTACCCTCAAAGCGATGCCCGCTGAAAGTTTACGACCGCTTTGATATAATACACTGACGAACAAAAGCCGCGACTAATACCTTTGAACAACAAACAATACTATTCTGGCTAGAATTGAAAGTCTCATTCAAGTAGCTGCCTTTAACAAAATACGCAGACCGATATAACTTTATTCTGTAGCCGTACTTCAAACGTCTTTTGGCGCCTTTGAAAATCGTTCGGTCTTCCAAAACAATTATAAATGAAACCTTTAAAATGGTTTATATATTTTTATTTTTAAAACTGGAGCCGTTCAGTTTCGTCTACCACTTAAATTAGTGTACCGTGCGGTTCGTTACATTTATTTCATACGTTACGTTGCAGCAATAGTGAAGAGGCCATTATTGAAATACAGTTTCCGTGTGGCCACGCATTGATCGCCGCTCTAATAACTATCGGCTATTTCACATGCGCCGCCGTCACGGCTAATTAAAATCGCTGTTACAAACGGACAATCGATGCGTTCGTTGCGTCGCTTTCTTGGTGTCGTGAATTAAACTATACAGTCGGGCCAATCGTCCGCCGTTATGGAGATGTAAATGTATACGGATTCAGGTGAATAGGGCGAGTTATCCCGGCCCCCGGGCGAGGCGCATGAAAAATAATTTGGATCGACGCCAACGATGCTCGGTTCTCGGCCGTCGCGACGCGCTTGCCGGGGCGGCGGGCGGCGGCCGTCGTAATGCAACACCTCACGCCAAAGTGCATCTCGTGTACGCGTTATACGCTCGTGACGCGACTAATTGTGTTTCTGCACTCTGACCATAATTACTAATGAATAAACGATAGTGGAATTATGACAAACAAAATCTAATGTCAAACTAAAACATAGCGTCTTCTTATTGGTGGCCCGCCGCTATAAATTTTAAACATTAAACTATTCTGGATTTGTTTATGTAAACTCTATATCATATTTGACTCGGCATCGTATACTAAATTCTTATTTAGGAATTTATGATAAAATTGTGTTGTATACGTGTTTAAACGGTCCTTGTCGTAATAGGGAATGCGTCTATCCCTTCGCAGTTTTTTTAATAACAGCACCATTAAAGAAAAATGTTATTAATATAAAATTTCGGCCTATTATTTATTCCATATATTCTCTTTTTTGGAGAGACAGGATAGATAACAGTTGGTCCAGACCAACAATGATTTAGTTTAGTTACCACACAGTACGAATGAATCTACATACGTAATTAGCCCGCTGTTTTCCACCGCTCGGCAGTATGTGCTTTGCAATTTCTTCACGCATGAAAAACTGTATTGTTTTCGAATTGAATGATGGTATATCACATTTTCGTATTTCCCAATGATATTTCACTTCTTCTGGTTATCTTTGATGGTACATATGTTTACGTAGACTGAAAATTTGCGATCGGATTTTACCCGTATATCTTGAAATATTATTAAAATAAAATTTTCCTTAATTCGATTGTGATAATTTAGATATTTATGATTGTTTCTTTTTAATTTCAGGTGAGTAACGGCAATGTCATCGATACCGGAACACCAACCCTGCTGGTATTTACCATTTTTATACTTACTAAGCTAAGCAAGCATGCGAGCGGACTAATCATCTAACATTTTTTTATTTTATTAACCATGAGGAATAATTTACGTTCTAACCGTTACGTATTCATATATCATTCAGAGCTAAAGCCCGTTGATCGATATTAATCTAATCAAAATCAAGTTACAATAATTTATTGACACATTTATGACATAATTAATATATATCGCTATAACTGTATGCGTGTATCATTTTAGTTGACTAGACATTTTTTTAACTTGCTTCAAACATTTCAAATATTATAAAGTAGCGTGGCCTTAGCCCGTTTCATTGGCAAATAATTACTTTTACTTAATATTTTCATTTTAAATTAACTCTGCTCCTTGGGGGCTGGGTCTCTTAGATATCTCTTATTTTTTTTTGCTTATAGCTAAACTTGTAGTTCTTAGATGCTGTTTCATCTTATATACATTATTCACTAATAAATTAATGCAAATAAAGATTAATTTAATTACATAAAATATCGGAATATTTTTACGTCTAATGAAGTCAATCAATCACCCCAACATCCGTATAGGTCTTACTTTTTCACCTCCATCAACGCAGGTTAAATTAAAAACGTCATATCTCTGTTCAATTTACGTGTAATTTGGCTTGCAACTCATTCGCTCAGTTCATGTGCTACGCAACCATTTACTTATTCACAAAAACTTTGTAATAGCCAATGATATGGTCAAACTAAATCATTTAGCGCATAAAACTAGCCGTGTTTCGAAATAATTTTTACGACCCACCTTATCAGATATCCGATGAATGAATATCGTGTTAGATCGAATTGTCAGATACGTTACATAAAGGTGGCATTAGAGAATATATACATATAGAGTGGTGGATGTGTTTGTGTATGGCAGGCGCGGCGCTGAGTACATCCCGGGCGGAGTCTGCCTCGCATGCAAACGATTTCTCATCGATTCATGGCTATAGGCTATTTTCGACTCTCGCTGATATAGTAACAAAGGTGTTCCCTACTCCATGCCTCGAGCAATATTCTAAATTGCGATTGCCGTACGCACAAGAAGTTTTTGGTTGCGTACTTCTGATGTAGATATCGCTTAACAATAGTCAAGTTAGGTTAGAAGGCCTTTGACTTTGATTGCGTGATTAGGATGATTTTTTGTCACTAAATATAGTCTTTTTTAGAATTCTCCATGTGTTGTAGCTCCTTTATGCAAGATTAATGACAAATATAAGTTTATGATATTCGTTTGCCCATTATTGATTATGCAAGCAGTTCTGGATAATCATATTTCTTAAAATATCACGTAAACTTTTGTTGTTTCTATATACATTTTTGTTCTAACTACATATATCTACAAACAAATAAAATTGGATTGTCTTTTTGATCTAAATGAGTATATTGTGATATTAACCAATACATATAACAAAACAATATTTTCTAGAAATAATTTCTAGAATGGCCGGCTCACTTTTTCCAAGGACTTACGCTAAAATATAGCATATATAGTTGGGAGTAACTTAGCTACTTTTTTTTAGAAATAAATGTAAAAGATATTTTTTTTGTTTATATTAAGTACCACGTGAACGATGTCGCAGAAAAAAGCTTATTACATAAGTATTTGCTGACTTCTTCAACTTTACAACGATCTTTTCTATGAACATGTTTACGTAAGAAACGTATGCAAACAATTAGACTTTTTACTTATTTATCTTCGCGATATATTAATATGACAGTATAATGTTTGCCATGTTAGGTACAACAATTACATAATGCAAAATCACTCATATTAAAATACTTACTAGAATTATAGATTTTATACGTGTCGCATTCAGTCAGTCCGATCGTATGGACGTTTTAACAGAACACACATCCACTCGTCGTGATGTCCATCGGAAATCATAGAACATGCATGGAATATTTAACAAGTATTTGTAGACGCCGGCTAAGGGCACTATGACTAAGCGTTGGCAGTGCGAGCGCTGTCAAGTTTAATGCAACCACCCGCTCACCTAGCCACAGATACGGCGAGGTCGGTGGCTGTTTTTTTTTCCTTTTTTTTGATTAATTGATGGCATTAATTTGACGAACGTAGAACTAATCTAGCGGTGTAGTTAATGGATTTGGTTATTATTAATACGGATATTTAAAATATTTGTAATGGGGTGGGAAGGGGATATAATACATTTCATGAATATTGCATGTGATGCTTCGAAGGAGTGTGACTCAAACACCATGACGATATTTGAATTCAAGACTTGTCTCACACGGTGCTTTGCTTGCCTGCATGTATTAATTGTTTTCTATTTTGAGGATTTTTGCGTAAAAGAAGATTGAAAAAAACAATCTCATTCGCATTAAAGATACATTGAAATTAAATATCCCGTGATAAGAAAACTTCACGCCACTTTGATAAGTGTATCCAATATTGCTTTCTCATAAACTTTCCATTCAGTATTTTTGTTAGAAGTTCCTCCACTTTGAGACTTGAATTGCAAACGTCTTTTATGATTCCGTGTGTTGAAATGAGTTCCGGATGGTGGCAGTGGGTCGACTCGATACCGTGTGTACGCCACTTAAATGGTGTGCAGGCGACATGTTTTTCTACGTCGTGTGAGATTACAAGAACTCTCGCGATGCGATCTTCTATGTAGGTCAATTAGCACGTTAGGTTTAATCTTTTATCTAATAAGGTGCGGGTACACTCGCTAGCGGTGCTTGTAATGTAGTGTTCGTCGAATGTTTATACATCTGCAACGAACATTTGATCGCATTACTACTAACTCCGATCAAGTGTGATGTATGTTAGAAACAGTTCAACATAGTGAATGTTGATTATAAAATCTTCGTTACGTCACTTAGTAATCGACAGTGCAATCAATTAGGGGAGGCATGTTTCCAAATTTGATTTAGGCTATGATAATCTTAAATAAATTGTATTCTATTTTGTTTAAGTAAATATAAATGTAAAAATATACCCGCACCTACCTATAGTACTGCCTATTAAGCGTTACTAATTGCAGACTGTAATCGATTTCGTAGTTATTTGATGGTACGTTTTGTTGGGCTTGAAATTAGACATATTTTTGGTGTACATGTAATGGTTTTAGACGCACAATTAATAAAATCGTGCTATCCTGTTGAGCCGACTTCATTATTAAGTCATGTTTAATTGTATTCTTTCCCTGAAAATACTTTGTAGGCAATTTTTGTTCAAACAAATTGTGTTTAAATTGCTCAATTAATTGTTTCTATTATACCTTATCTTTAACGAGCTTTTGATATACGTTTTCAGATTTCTTTTTAATTTAGCCACTTTTGTATGACAGTCGTACAGTTATATTTATTGAAAAAACATTGCTTGCTTTTTTGAATATGATAAAGGTTTGTTTTGATTGCTGTTATCCTTGTATAATTATAAACGTATTCTTTATGTAACGTTTATTATAATACATATTTTATGCCGCTGTTTTCGAGTATAATTCACACGAACAATCAACGCTTCATGTTAACGCAATTGACAACAAAATAATTGTAGTGCCTTCGTTTAGTTTCCTACTTTTTTTAATAAATCAAGTACTACATAATGTATTCCCAACTTTTAATGTCAACTTTCGTTTTGTTTACCAGAAGCTTTTATCTTGTCATCCTAACTACATTAAGTGTCGCGTCCCTCATCAAAGTTTTACGCAAACAAGCAACGATAGATGTTTAATAATATGGTTTGCTTTTTATTTTTACCTTCATCTGGTAGAGTATTCAAATATTCCTTAAAGGTATCTATATATAACACAACGTTTGTTAAAACAATAAAAGTGTATCGAGAAATTGTATTGTCTCTATTGAAGACGAATAACGTTCATCAGAAACTTTGTAGCGAGTTCGACATAATTTGTTTTATGAACGGAGATATAAAAATGTTTCAAATAAATGCCGAAAGGAAATTTACTCAAATGGGATCGTATACCGAGATACAAAGACTTTATGTGCTACGGTTTTTACCAAATTGTTTTTTTTTTTAAGAGTCCATCATTATCATTAAATATTGTTGACTCAAAGCAAATACACTCGAAAGTTAATTGCTAAATTAAACAGTTAAGCAAATATTTTACATGTATTTTAAAAGTATTACGCAATAATGTTTATTTAGATACTTTCCCCGTTCCACTAGCAAATATCGCGTCCAACAATCAGACAGTTGTATCAATCCGATCTTGCGACATCGATCCGAGGCCCACGAGTGTGTAACCTTTGAAATTTGTCGCGATCCGAAGTACCATTAAGACCTCTCCTGGAGCGTTGCCAGAGCGGGGGATATTATTAGCACGCCGCCAACGTCCGAGTTAATCAAGCTCAAATAAGATCAATATTTCCCGTGTGTCGCTCCCCGTCGGCCGGTATTAAACCCCGTGAAGCGCTGACGGCGACCAGCGACGGTGACTAATTGCCGTGATACATTATTAACCCGTCTCTGTCGTTTCGGCGCTTACGTGAACGCGTAAACAAACCGCACCAGACGTTAACCACCTTCAGACGGTTGGATTATTGCGTGTATGCGTACAGAAGGACACCCAGACGCTGTACATGAACTAAAACTAAGATGGAATTGATGTTAACAATGTAACTAATAGCAACGAATTGACGTACCAATGACGTTGTTATTGTGTACACAGTGGTTAGCATCTTGATCATCAAAAAGAATGCTATCGGTTACATTTATTCTACTCGTTCTTTGGCTAAGGTACAGTCGGACGATGCGTTTCGTAATTCGCAACGCAGAAAGCTCCGTCTAGGACCAGTTCTACGCGAGAGTAATTTTCCTAGAACCGTGTACACCGCACTATGCGCACGGGGCGAATCACAATATCGCAAAAAGCCGCCTGACCCGAATTTAAACGGCGACGCTCCCTGCGCTTTTACCCGGTTGGCGCGCTGACAAAGCAATCGTGCGACATCTCGGCATCCATTAAATATTTATGAGGCAATTGCTGTTATTACCATAATAAGCGTGAAAGTAATAAATTGGTTTATTGTTAGTTGATTAGTTAGTTTTTTGTGTACTTCATGCCGCGCTCATTCCACTTGGATGGGCGGCATGCAAACTAGAGAATTTGTTCTCTCAGTACCGCCGATAATAGCAGCCAGGTGGGTAGTTGTGAAAGTGTTCTATTGTGCAATGTCTCAGCTATCGGATGCTGCGAAATATATATTTTTTAATTAAAATAGTAATTTAGTACATAAATTATTCTATTTATACATAAATTTTAAGTAAAAAGATTGAATTATTACGCCACGATGACATCGGTAAAATTATCATTTCCGAAGAGATATTAATATTTTTTATGAAATTTAGGTCTACGTGACCTTCCTTCGGCGTTCGGATCGGAATAATTTTTCACGTGCCCATTATTGAGTTTACGGATTACGATCCAAGTGTATTTAAGCCGAGAGAGCTGATTTATTACGTTATGTAATCATACTTTATTGAATCCATAAGTGAGAACGATATTGTTATACCATAGAGAGTTAAGAGAAATGTTGTTTCTTTTTACGATAATTTCAACTACACTATTTTTTTTTATTAAACCGCTTTATTGCTGAAAGCGTACATTCACTCGTATCATGAAAAGAAATCCACGTATTTGAAAGTTTTCATAGCATAAGCTTTTGTAGAGATTTCACGTTACATTCCCCAACGTAAAGACCACCGTATATGTATTTTATGTGAGCATTTCGCACGCAAATGAGCCTAAAGCGTACGTGCAGTTTGCGATGCTAGCAGCGTGGGTGCTAGTCCCGAATACATCAGATTTGCATTATATCCTGCTCTGCGATATTCCAGTACCTACTGTCTCCCGCCTAGTTACTTTGTGCGGACCAAGCGCCTCGTTAGCATAATGTTAATTTTATTAATATGCATTTTACACTCCTCAATTTATATGAGCTTATCCAATTCGAGCGAAATTCTCATTACCAACTAAATCTGTCATTTTCGAAACAAAGGTTATATTATTTCATGAAAAATTTAAGCTTTTAACTTTCCATACATTTATAAAGTTTTAGCACTTTCTTGAAAGAAAAATTCTATTTAAAGGGCTCCTTAGCTAATGTAGCAAGGCAAATGAGGCTTAGCATCACAGGGCGTAAAGCGGATAAATGCGTATCACGCTGCATTTAATATAGGTAGGGCATATACCTCACCATCAGGTGAATATCTTGCTTTTCACTTCGCTGTATGTAATAAGAAAAATAGTTTTATCTATCTATCTTATATGTCTATCTATTATTACACAACGAGTTATATTAATTATTGGCCTTTGCAATCGATGACCGATTCAAACGGACGGATTGAGCTTGTTAATTAACCCGTTCGGCGACCTATAAAACAGGGCCGGTGTGTGGTTCACTTGTAGTGTAAAATACACTCACTCAAAGGGACATCGGCCGACTGCGGTGCGAAACTGTTTGCACCCGCCTAATGCCGCTATCAATTAAACGCCACGGCTAACGGTTCATTGTGACAGTAATGGTGTTCTGCATTTACTGTAGTGGAAGAGTGTGCCTCGTTCATTTGAATTCAAATCTTACAAGTATCCGTACATGAAATTCCTTCTTTGATCCTGTAAAGTATGATACTAGAATAAATGGCAAGCCATGACGAATAATTAGACACCTTATACTATGATTACCATGCAGTATTTCACAGGCCGTCTAGAGCAGTAACACCGCGGTGCCTTTTTCTGCCGCAAAGCATTAGTGTGAAATCAGCATCGTGTTCCGGTTTGAAGGCCACCGTTGCCAGTGTATTTACTGAGTAATCGAGACGTAACATCCCATACCTCAGGTAGGCAGCGCATTGGTGATAGCCCTTGAATTACTGATGACTGAGCGTCGGTGACTACTTTCCATCGAGTGGCTTGACTGCTCGTCTGCCTTCGTTGGCAATAAAAAAAACTTTGAAAATAGTATATTTAAGCTAAACCGGAGATCTAAAATCTTTTTAAATAAATGTTGGCGCCTTCACGAATGCCACTCCCATGGGAACATCGGGAACTGATTGAAACATATGCCGTGGTCCATTATTGAAAGAGCTTTATGTACCTTTGTGTCTTCATTCATACGAGAAAATAAAGGTTTTTTTGTGCGTTATGAAAAAGTAAGAAAATACAAAATTCGAAAAATAAATCAATAATGTATTCGTGAATGAGCTCATGATTTCCATCCGTGATAATTCTGTTCAAAATGTATGCTTTTTTATGGCATACGCAGGCAGACGAGCAGTCAGGGCCACCTGATGGGAAGTGGTCACCGACGCCCATAGACATTGGCAATACCAGTGGTATCGCCAACGCGCTGCCTACCGAGAGACATAGGATGTTAAGTCTCGTTTACCCAGAAAATACGCTGGCTACGGTGCCCTTCAAACCGGAACACAGCAGTGTTTTCACAACTGCTTCGGCAAAAACAGGCACCGCGGTGGTACTCCCGAGACGGTCTCCTGTAAACAGGGGACCTACCACCGGTGCAAAATTCTCATTACCAACCATGCCCATGTAGGTGTATTGCATGATGTTATTATTTAACCGATATTAAGTTTGAATCTATAAAGCGTAATCTCAAAATCTTCACCGTTCCAACTTTCATAGCTGTCGTGTTTCTACGTTATGCCTTTAGGTGATCTTAACTTAAGAAAAACACCAGTCATCTCAATGTCCAAGTTACTCTATAACGGTTATTTCTTTCACTTTATTTAGAATAGCGTGACAAACATTGAACTGACGGTAATATTGAATAATGTTGTAGGTATAGTTAGGCTGAACTAAAATCGAAATAGATACAAACTTATTAACTCATAGCAACAAAGTGGCTGGTATTCCGACTCTGGTGTGGCTGACCTCTACCTCTATGAACACGCTATAAGATGAACTGAACTTATCCAGCCACTTGATACGTTGTGGCGGATCAAAACATTCAGCAATATCCTAGACGTCTCTTATAGCAGTACGTACTTTAATTCGCAAAGTTTATCGTCAATAATGATTCACTCCTAACTTCTAGTATTTTTTTTAAATGAAAGTTAAAGATGTTTTTTATTACGTTCTATTTTACCTTTGTTGATAATAATAAATTAATGGTTATTGGCATCCTTTCTGGTTTATAAAGACTTATTAATGCATTAAAAACCGTATGCAATAGGTAATGATGCTTCTGTAGGTTACACGGTTAAACACATAGACCTATTTGTTGTATATAGGCCAAGTTTTCTATATTACTGAATTATTGACTGAAACTAACTGTATGAAAATGGTCTCGCTCTATTAATTTAAAATTTAAGTACTATCATTATTATAATTGAATAATTTCTAAATCGGGCCTGTGTCTTACCATAATTACGTTATGTCACGGAACTCTAACACACTGAGTTGCACTTGACCGCTTTTTTTATATTCTACACTCGATGAATTCTTTATTCGGATTCGACAGAGCAACGCGCGGCTTTGACCTCGAATGTGAGAATTTGCATGTTCGTATGTCAAATTCATTCTCTCGAGCGAATGAAATGATTACCTTTTAAGAGATGGACCTAGTTTGTTTCGGTTTAGTTTTTTTACTTATATTATAGCTTCTGTCTTGTGTAAGTAAATGTTTTAAGCCTTTTTTCGACGTAAATTTAGTATGCAATCACTATTGTGTATTTTTTTTAAATAGCGTCGTTTAATGTTGAGAATTTAATAGTAGCTCATTAGTGCTTCTGACCAAGTAAACTTTCCGTTTTAATATTTTGATTCCTAAAAAAATCTATGTATGCCAATATTAGTGATTACCATTAAGTTAGCGCATTAAGTTTATTTTAACAGTATTTAAGAACCAGTCAATTTTTTTATTATTCCTTAACATTTAAATGCATTAACTAGTCGCGGTGAAGTTTTAATTGTATGACGCCAGATATGCACGACGCAAATAAAAGAGCGGGAAATGAGCGTATTGTACGGAAAATAAACGGAGACGTATGGCTCCAACTTTATTGTAAACTATAAACTGTGTTTGTTTTGTTTTTTTTTGTCTGTGCTTCCTTCTCCGAACCAGGCCAGCTTCGCGCCATATTAAGATTTGTTTTTGTTAAAAATGGTGGACGAATGGATTAAAAAAAATAGAGTATTGGCTGCAATATAAAATGTTATTTTTTTATTCATATTCGTTTGCACGTAAAGGGGTAGATAGAAGTTATGTAAAAGTGGTAATGAAATATATTGTATGAAATAAAAAAACACAAATGTACTGAAAAGCAAGTTTTGTTAATTTTTAAATAGAACTGAACGTAACATGAAAATTATCGCCATCGGAGAATGGTCGTCATTCGACGCAGACTTAAGCATTAAAATAACTAGAAAAGTTGTCTCAGAAGTTTTTAACGACATCTTCTTCTTTTTGCCTTATTATTTAGAGTAATATAGATGGATCCGTGTCAATGTTCCTGTATTTCGGTTTCAATTACAACCATAACCAAACAGATAAACTAGACCTGACGTCGTGTTTGAGAGTTGAAGCTGAATTGGCTCATCAGTGTCTACAATTAACTTACTTTATATTAAATTATTAATGTCTTTAACGCTTTTGTCTTACTATTAACCATAACCATTGCATCTTGCGCCAAAACAACTAAGCATATTTTAAAGGTATCTTTTATGCGGAGAAATTGATAACGACACATACATTAAAATTTATGCACATATTTTAAAAGCTCTAAGTTATTTTAATTTAGTGCACAATTATAACAACATCGTTCTTTTAATACACAATTACAAAACAAATAAATTTTAATAACATCCATCTAATACTAAAACATAATATAAACAATAATACAGTATCTAATCTTGTAATTATTTTTGTATATTATAACTTTCGTTATAAAGCGCGAGAAATGCTGATATCCCCCGGATTTATTGTCTAATAACTTTCCTGTTACGCCATCCTGTTTCATAAGTAATTGATCCCTTTACTTTGCGTTATTTCGCTAGTAACAAAGCAGCGTCTTTATTTGAATTTCAATATCTACGCAATGCCCCGTAATCCCTTGCGCGATACAGCCCCGCGGCTCCGGTAATACTCCGCCGCTCAGGTAATTGAAATAATTTTATCCTGTTTCATTAGTTTCTTTCCCTTTTTTGTAATTTATGCAAAGCGTAAAGTTTACGCTCCGCTTGCAAACTAGTCGGTAACTGCGACAGGCCGCGCCCCGGCTGTACATGCCCGCCCATCCATATAAAATAAGTGCTAATAACTCATGCATGTAATTGTGCGTCGCAATTCTTAACGCATTCATTAAACAAACCTCTCATTGGGTCGTATTGCTTTCGGGTTACATATAATTTTACATTTATTCATTAATGATATAGTTGTTAATAAACAACGTTTAAAATTAATAACAGTGCACGTATTATCCTTTCACTTTAGTATGATAGTAATGATTAGTATAATCTTATAGTAGTTATTACTTTTATCGCATCGTGTAATTTAATTTTATAAACACATTAAAAGTAGTAATTCCGCATTCATATAGTTCATTTTATTGAAGATTACTTGCTAAACAAGGCTGAAATGACCGTCGCATAGTCAATTTATGTCGTTGACATATTTTAATGATTTTTCTATGATTAATACGAATGCCATGGTGATATAAGGTGTTTCAACAAATTTACTTTTCATTCGAATTAAACACGTAATTTATCCTTTATCACGACACATATTCGTCCTCTATTATTCTAGACTCACAACAACACTCGATGCGTGTTTAAATCTTAATCGTTACCCGTCCGTTTCGGACGGCACTCTGTCGGAAAGGAAATTTCTTGAGCCAACGCCACACCGCAGAGCGTTAACCCGGCGTTTAAATTCGCCTCGCCATTATGTGTGATGCGTAGAACGTCCGCCATCGGGACCCGGAAGACGGCCATTCCAGCCATTTACGAGTGCTCAATGCCTCTCTGTACTATTGTCCGACGTTTATTGGCCGCACTGTGTCGCCCTCGTGTACGGCCTTGTCGGAGTAATCGAAACGCTATTGGAGTCGTTTGTCGACGCATCAAATGCTATCGTTATTGTTACGTTGCCTGATTTTTAGTATTTGTTGATTTTTTTTTCACTGCTTACTGACCCTATATGTGAGCTACATACGTTCTGGATTTAAACGGGTTATGGCATCAAAGCTTATGTTGTTTGTATTGGTTGATAACGTGGTGATTGATGTGACGAGTCAACTAATATAATTTTGGCGCCGATAATTGCTTAGTTTACATAACGTTCAGTTGTAATTCAGCTAGGATATACACAAACTTATCTTAATTGTGGGCAGTTTGTGTTTTTCGAGGAATTGCCCTGAGTATCTAAAAATTGTCGATTATCCGGGCCGGGCTACATTTTGTGTACACGTATGGAAGACACATGATTTTCACCAGTATCGCGTTTTTGTGTAATTAAAAAGGTGGTTTTAGCGGGCAAGATCATTCATATGCATGACGCGGGGGCGTGCTACGGAGCAGAGGAGAGGAGGCCGCGGCTAGGCATATCCCGTGCGGCCCGCTAAGCACTGCTAATACAACCCCGGTCACGTAACGCCTACGCTTCATACTGTTTAATATTAATAACCGAAATGGCGAACCTCGAAAAATCTCCGAAATGTCAGCACTTGTGAGCGTAATCGCCGCAAAGCAGTGTGTAATTCCGCCGAGAATTATAAATGATTAAAACACTGTGCTTGTACCTTGAAACATTTCGCCTCGTTCAACGCTTTCGGCTTTCATTCGTTCGTAATGTACTCTCGATGGATCGCCTGAAGCGTTTTCATTATTCCTTTCAAAATTAAATTCGTGCTAAAAACCGTCTAAAGTATTTTGTCTGCGTTAATTTTAGTACACCCGTCGTTGCGGGAACAATAACATTCACGGTCACGAGGCGGTTCGCGGTTTTTCTGATTTTAATGTTTTTGTTATCCCTCGCTACTCGTACTTTCTTTGTTATATGCTACATTATTTGGGATATTATTCTGGTCTTTAGTAATGTATCGTGAGAAAGGTGTTGGGAAGTTGTGACTAATATCAGTTTAATAAAACATTGCTTATTTATTAAGTGGAATAAATTATAATCTGCTGGCTTATGCCAGCGGCTAATATCATTATAAGTTGTAAACCCCATGTTATTGTTGAGTATAAGTTTTAATACTGTAAAGTTTCATTCTAATCCGTTATTAGTTTTAGTTTAATGGACAACTAAAATTGTACATTTTATATGTTACGATAACATAGCGTTACCTGCGACTGCGTCCGCGTGGTAATATTTTTCATTTACATCAGTTGTCAAGAAGTCAAGTCTCATTAAAATCGGACCAGCCTTACACAGATGACCCAGAACAAACGGACGGACAGGCAAAATTAAAAAAAATGTTCTTTTGTTATATGTATCGTTTATATATAAAAAATACTCATTTTGAAATGGCTATTTTCATATCACAAGCAGACGCTCCAATTTTATTTAATTTTATAGTATAGATAAAATACACTATTGTTTCCAAACGAATCGACGTATAAACTCGTCTATCAAAATAAACCGAGCAACGGTCCGAACTAAAAACACGAGCGGATGCAGTCTCAAGTTGTTCACCATAATTTAAACAAAACCGAAACTATGGGCCGTTTCTGGCGGCCTCTGCTCTTTCTCATCTCGGACGGTCGCGTAAATAAACATACCATGTGTTAACTAACCAACGCGTTCGGATTCCTCCCCCTCGCACCCTCCTTGGGGCATCTATTTATATTTAACTACACCCATATGGTAGCCGTGGCAACACATTGAACCGCAGGCAGCACCGCGTGCTAAGTGATACGAATTTATTGAACGCTGCGTGTAAAAGTTTTTAGGTTGTTATTTTGTTAGCGAAAGTAAATATTAACTATATTATAGCCATATATAGACTTGGAATAAAGAAAAAATAAAGTAATAAATGTTGCTATTAGTCAATGATTGTAATTCGCTGACAGGTCATTAATAAAAACGCTATACCTATTACGTTATTTAGTTAACGCGGGTTACTTTGTTTACATATATTCCGCATCTAAATAAGCTATAGTATACTTTCGAATATATCGAATATCTATAATGTACATAATAATAAAAGTTTGTACTGATTTTTGTTGTGTGTTACAAAAACGTATTCACTTGAGCTTTATAGGTTCAACGCTTATTTGGGTGTACTGATTTGGGTTGTATAAAATTCTTGTTTAATTGTAAACGGGAGCGAGCGCTGTAAAATACATATTTTTCATTCGTCACAAGTTGTCGTTGAACTTGCTCGTTATCGCGTCAACAACGGGGCGGCGCGCATGTGAACCGTGATGAGCTCCTTGGCCGGGCTTATCTGCTGGCGTTACGACAAGGCGAGATTTATTTGTGCTCCGAACAAATATTGGCATCGGAACATCGATCGTTTGTTAAATAGAAAACACGTTTCCTATCTTATCGACCGTAAGCGAGTGTCCGTCGGTGTGAATCGCTTTATTTTAATTTTTATGTTTCATAGCATTCGTTGAGTAATCGCTTTTGTTAAGTTTATGACGTTTTAAATTTTATATATACACAGCAATTGTAGTCCGTAACCGATCTATAATCTAATCCAATAGAAAAAGCTTAAGAGTTTATCAAAAGTTTTGCTTGTTAAAGTTTGCTTTTTAAATACTCGCTGTTTGAATATGAAATAAAAAGTTATAGTCGAGAAAGCCTTTAGGGTTATATTACAATATGCCGTATTCGAGAGGATAAGCAATTGAATATGTGTTAGATTGGAGGCACCCAATTGCGTGACGCATGAAAAGCTTACCAAGCCAGCGGGATTGAAACAATTGTTTCTACGAATACTCGTCAACGTAAGCAGTATTAGTATTGTTTTATTAAATACAAAAATACACGTCGGCCCGCGTAGGAATTGGCTCATTTCAATCGAGATCACGGTGTCGTGACGTGTCCAACGCTTTGTCTCGCTCCTGCGCCGGACGTCGGTCGAGTTGTGATCAATTGCGTTTAATTGTTCTTTATATAATTACTTAATTGAAAGCGGCTCGCATCGCGCAATGTCTAATATGTCGTCATCGCGACCCTAGGAATTTTAAATGCCATCGTCATATCCAATTTATTCACATGTATTCTCTCGCTTAGTCACTTGTTACTAAAAGTACTATGTACGCTGTAAATGGTCTATTTATTTAGTGGCTTCTTTGGCTTTCTTTTCCCTTTTATGAAATGCGTTTAAAGCTGAACTTCACTTTACTTTAAAATATTGATAAAAAAATTCAAATACTTATCGTGATTAGTCAGTACATAGTTTGAAATCTCTTTACCACACGCGTTTGAGCTAACCAAACAAGGGTTTTTGTCGATAATCGCTTTCTTCAGCTTCGTACGCTATGCGTCTATCATTATTTAGATGTAAAGTTTTATTTTAATCACATTCTTTTACCGATTATAATTTTAAGTTATCCAATAGAACAAGTCTCCAAATTTTACGAACAATTTTTAAAGGTTTTTTTTAGAATTTTAGTTTTTCTACTGAAATTTTACATTACGATAAGCATTAAGATGTACGCTTTATTTTTGTGTACGCATCAAACTTTTAAGTGTTCGCTAGCATCAAAAACGAGCGCGCGGGCGTTGAGTTGACCCGTCTCTCCAGATCGTAATCAGCATTATATTATTTCTGTTAGTTCTAAAATACTATAATCGCATATACACCTGATTCGGAATCTGAAAGTTCTGGCAGTCAGCAGGAACACGCAAAAGGTGAATAATAAGATTGAATTAGCTATACGGACAGTACAAGAAAAAATATAACAATTTCTTAAATATAGTAAGTCAATAATTGCAAGTTACTCCATAGTGTAGAAAGAGAATAACTCTACATTTTTGTTCTCTTTAAGTTCTTCGAATACATTATTATTTAAGAATGCAACATATATGGTTTAAACTTAGCAAAATCATGTTGTTTGAAGCTATAAAAACACTTCATCTGTCAACTCAATTTATTATATAAATTTTGATTTACTGAAAACCGCATAAACTTTTAAACATTCACAGATATAACTTTTTAAGGTTCCATTCAAACGTTGTATCATGAAAATATATTTTATATGACCACATTTTCATAAACAGGGCGATGCAACATATAAAAAAAAACACTTTTGTTTACACTGTTGCCATATTTCACCGGATATGAGTGAACTGCGGCACAACTCATGTGTAATAATCATTCGCACTTTTTACCAGCGGTGCAAATGTTTTATATAGCTTTTCCTCTTTTAACGTCTCGAACCGATGCGGTCTTAATAGCCCAAGTCTATAAGGCAATAGTACGATCGGTATAAAGATTGGTTTATCATCGCTTCGATCGGTTCGCAACACTGTTTACTGCGGAGCTTTTACTTTTACAGCTCCTAATGGGCGAAAAGAAAAGTACAATTACGTAGAGACGTTGTTTTTATCGTAGACCTTTTTTGTGTGTATAGTTAATTGAAAAAATACATTTGGTTTTCAACTCAGTTGAATTAATGTAGCTCTTTTGTACCGCGATCGTTGTACGTCCCGTAACGCAACAAAAAGATAATTAAAGGCATGTGAACTGGTGTGCTCTGGTGGTCAATATAAAATGAGCGGGAGATTCGGTCAGACCCACATTCGGTTATGGGTCGTTGCGTTCTCCCTAATTTTGGGGGGAGGAGCGCGTTTCGTCGTGTGTTTCTTTTACGAAATCAATATTGAGATAATTGCTTGACTGAACATTGATATGTAAAAGCAATCTGTTTTCTGTATATAAATGTTTAAAGGTTGAAATGTTTAATTAGACTATATTATATAATTTTACTCTTCGCGGCATTTTGTATTTTGTACATTGCATTTGTTGAATAAGAATTGAACTTAATTAACATAAGATTTAAGCATTTTTAGATCAAAAGTAAAATGATCGTATAACGATAAAAAATAAAAACAATATGACTACTTTACTGAATTTAGCGACGACACGAACAAAACGTTCACCTGACGGTAAGCGCTACCTTACCCATAAGAAATGCAGCGAATGACGCCTCAAGTCCACCGCCGCCTTAAAACATGTTACGTTAATTCTCGTTTACCCAACCAGCGTAAGACTACGGCGTCCTTCAAACCAGAATACAACAGAAGGCAGTAGTTTTCGTGCTGCTGCTGTCCGCCAGCAGAAAAAAGGCACCACAATAGGTCCAGGGTGTATCTGTTAAATACCGCACATAAAATACAATCTCGTAACACATCATTTATTCTATCATTTCTTCTGATACATAAAATATACGGTGCGGTAAGTCAACATTGGGCAAGATTAATAATGTGTTTAGGACACCCTCCGTTTCCCGGTTTCCTATTGACAGCCGGTATCAGCGGGCAACGGTTCCACCCAAAACGGGCCCACGTGAACAAGGGAGCCTCAGAACTCATTTTTCACGGGGGCCCAATCCATTGTAAATCGACACAATACGAGTGAAATTGTATTATTCACGAAAACGTACCTAACTCACCTTGTGTACGTGGAGATTATTACTTTTTAAGGCTCCAAAGCATTTTATCCACTCGCCCAATTTACCTTTAGCGAAGTTTGATGGGTATCGCAATTATGTTCGTTTCCATTCAGCGGACGATGACGGAAACGGTTTTTGGTATAAACAATTTTGCCTTTATATTACTACGCCTTTTGACGTTCCGTTTTTGATGATGGTAATTTGTTTAGTACATTTATAGGGTCTATTTTTTATGAAAATGCAAGTAATCTTTTCTAATGTCAGTAATTGGTGTGGAAAATCACAAAGAGTCGATATTATTAAAAAGTCTAGAAACCAACCTTCCACGAATTCTCATGCTGACCTTTTAATGCAGTTAAATCTATCTATGCTTATATTTTTTATTTAACCTTGAATGGTAGGTATATGTTTTGAACACATATAAAAGGTAATTTTTGTTTTATAATCTGACCCTTTTGCGTGACATAAATTTAAACTTATATAAAAGAGGCATTAATATTTTAAAATGACATTTAATGAACCTTACAGATGTTTTAATTATCGCCGTTTGAGCTAGTTTTATCATCAAAATGTAAAAGACTGGTTTTAACAAACACACCCATTTAAAATTATGAGCAAATCTGAACACACGTTTTGTTGCTATTGCGATAAGATATTTTTATTAATATTTTATGGAGAAAAGTTTATATCAATTAAATACATTAGTTGAAATATTGGTAGATATGTCGAACTTAACGAATAATAGCGACTTTTGGTATGTTTTATTAATGTTCTAAAGCATTTATCGACAGTACTATTTGGGTTTTATAACATTTTGAATGCTTCTCCTTAGCACGGGCTCGTATCCGCTTATATGGTATTCAGAGTTTAATGTCATTACGAAGAATAAAAAAGTATCCCATAAAATTTCATATATTTAACGTTTTTTAAAAGGGCATCAATTCTCTAAAATGTAACCCTAGACAGTCTATGTTTTTATTTGATATAAAGAACAGAGAACAAAGCTTATTTATGAATCTTAATGGAGAATATTAAAAATCTTCTAGAAAATTTGTTGCGTATAAAGATAATGTCTGTCGCTTTTGACATCAATTACCACAAATTGTGTATGCGTGACATACACCGCCAATCACGCGTAATTTTGAAGCGACTTCTAAGCTTGTTTTATTTTACGAGTTCTTTTTATATAAATTTTATAACAATCTCAGTTAAATATTATATTAATCAGTTTATATTTTAAGACGTGAAAACGTAGTACCCTATATTTTTATATTTTTCGAGTAAAACCTATATTATTAATAAATATTTGCATGTCAACTTAGAAAAAAAAACACATGAAACGTTCTAGTCTTAGTCAAAGGAAAAGCGAAGCAGGAAAAGCAATCGGAGCGGTGCAGGAAAACAAGAAATGTGGAGGTATATCAAGTGTACGGGGGTAAAGAGGGGTGTTGGTTGTATAGGCCAGGGGGCTCGGGTTCGTATACCGGACGTAACGTGGCGCAAGCTACCTATGTAAGAAGCGTTTCACTTTTTAAAACGCTACGCCGCCGCGCACTTAACCGTCTATTGAAATTATATGCATAAATTATTGGGTTCCTGCCCTGATCGTGATTAAAATAACAACAATACCTACATTGTTCAATGTGCTCGTGGTAGGTTTACAACTGTCGTGTAGGATCGGCCTAATGTGTATAATGAATATGGCATTTCGGTACTCTAAAAGTTTTTGTGGTCTTATCATATGAACAAAATCTTTTCTTTTATTTTGGTCCGAATTTTTAACGAGTTTTCAGTATCTATCTATACTAAAACGTTTTATTACTTTTCGCAAATTAATATTAACTTCTTTATATACCAACCGATTTGGATTTACAAAATAATTATTATGGCATAACAACGTGTGCCGACTTTGTGTATACGTTTACAAAATTAACACAGTACAATACTAGCATCGGCTAATCCCATTCGCGTTACACAAACGGGATAGTTAATGCGACTTCGTTTAGGGCGGGAAATAGCAGCTTCCTGTTGACGCCAGATAACGGATTCATTTGGGGGTGTCGGGCGTGTTGTGAAAATTCAATAGGCAAGGGAAACTATAATCTGTCGCCGTGGCAGACACGAGACGCCGCCTCGAGTGTACGACCCGGCCCGACTATCTCGCCCGAGTGGCTGTTTTGTTCCACTAAGCGACTAGTTAGCTACGTATAGTTATCCGTAATGAACCGCTGACAAACTATTCTAGCCCCGAACTTAGCTCTAAGTTTGTCTGGAATGCCGGTAATGCGATATTGAGTAGTCTATTTAGATCGTCTACTTACATATACCATACACCTATATAAGCGAATATGTATGATCATTATAACCAATTACCATCATCAAGCTAGGTTCAATCGTAAGGCGACGCTGATATGATTAATAGTGAAGAAATTATATAACTTGATATGTTAAATTTTATACGTAAGCAGTTTCTATATTGCGCCGTCAAATTATGGCTTTGTTGAGTTGTTGTTTAAAATATAACAATACAAACAACAATATTCAAATTCGCATCGTGCCGTAGCTAATCGTACATGCGTTAGCTTTGCGGCTGAACCAATTGCTCTCAATAGTCACATCCTAATATTCTCGTTTCCTGGCCACAACCGCTGCAGGCGCGTCACACGTGTAGACATATTTACTTGTAACATGTTTAAATAATGTTCCCGCGAACATAAACACCTTGATCCAGTGATTGGCGTTCAACATATTCAGATAATATTTGCACCCGTTTAGACGCGTGTCGGAAAGCGATGTTAAATTGTGTAAATATAATGTTTAGCTAAATCAGCGTACCTTGGTTGGTGGGAATTTTGTCTTTATGGTGCTGTAGTATTTAAAAAACAACCAAAGATTTTTTTTGTCTCTACACTTAGCTAAAGTCCATTTTTAGCGCTTTTCTTAAGTTATCATATCATACGTTTTGTACGGAGAAGGACCACTACCAAGCGAACTACTATACAGATAAAATAACATAACGGCATTATAGTTATTAATTATCAGTAATAAATCAAATACAATAGTTTCAATATTATTACCATAAAGTACCTGCGCATGAATAGCCCTTTCTTAATCACAAAACCCTCGCAACAATGACTTCCAATCTAAGCCTATATTAGTGTGAGGCGGCCAACGATGTCGGGCGGAGGATGGCACTAGGCTTTTGCAATTCAATTTCACCCCCTGACTACTTTTAACTGAAATAATGGCTTTTCACTTTTATGTAAATTTAGTTTACGACGTATAGCACGAATAGGATTTTATCGTAAGCCATTCCATCCACGTTCATTCGCCTGTATTTTTACTTCATTGGTTCATTTGACAACAAAATTCTATTTAAGAGGTATCCATTGGACATGAAATTAAGTAACAATTGAAAATGCACTTACTTTTTCGGGAATGATGTAATGTTGTTGCTATTTGTGCGTCGCGAATTTCCGACAGAACCGAACAGTTTAATTATCCCATTGTTACCATTTGAGAACGTATACAAGTAATTCAAAAATATTACTTGCACTATTGAACTTTCGAGTCCATTGTATGTATTGGTATAAATAGGGATACATAAACTTAAGTGTCTGACATCTCTATATTGAGGACATAGATTGAATTGCAATTAGTTTTCAACCCGCAAAGTGACCAGTATGGGCTGGATGAATGTAGCTGAAAATCGGAAGCGGTGGCGGGCATTAGGAGGCCTATGTCAAGCAGTGTACTGACAATGGCTTATGATGTTGGTGATAAATTTTCCACTATTATAAATACTTCAGGGGTTGTAAGATTTGTAAAGTAATAATGCAGCTTCCGGTGGTAGGTCCCCGTTTTACAGGAGACCATCTGGCTGGGTAGTACCGCTGGGTAGCGCCTATTTCTACCGCGAAGCAGTAGTGTGAAAACACTGCTGTGTTCCGGTTTGAAGGGCCCCGTAGCCAGCGTATTTTCTGGGTAAACGAGACCTCTCGGTAGGCAGCGCGTTGGCGATACCACTGGCATTGCTAATGTCTATGGGCGTTGGTGACCACTTCCCATCAGGTGGCCCGACTGCTCGTCTGCCTGCGTATGCCATAAAAAAAATGCAAATAATAATATATTTTTGACCCGATTCCTCTACTTTGGTTACCAGAGGATTGATAAAAAAGTACATTATAACCTTTCGTAATACATAACAAAACAAAACCACATACTCTAGAAAAATATTTGTTCATCAAGCAATATTTACTCGCAGCGGGAATCAAACCAACATCCCGTCGCAAAATACTCTGTTAAATTGGGAAATGAAACATAATAAATACGTTTGCCTCGAATGCTTCAATAACGCAATTATTGTTTCTCACCTATAAAAAGTTAAGGTCAGTATTAATTTATAGGTCAAAAGGTTAAGATTACTTCTAACAGTTATTTCTACTAACGAAACCTGTTTGTTTATGCTGTGTAAATTCTATTTGATGTATTCATATTTAACCTTTGTATGCATGAATCACGCCTAAGCGATCACGTAAATATCAATAATTCTGCTAACATTTCAAAAGTCAATATTTGTCAGACTCAATAGTCTAAAAAGTGATTTAGGTAATTTAGTTGAAAATCAATACACGATTATGGAATTTTAATGGTAGATAGCCAATAACGTACGTAGGACTCTTTTGTAGCGCTAATAATGTTTTCACTATTCAAGTATTTGACATTAACGTATGCTTATAATATGATTAACATGAAATGTACACTATAACAAAGTAAATAATAAATTCTGTAGAAAATATGTTCGTCAAAATTCCTATTACATTTCTTGCCCACACGAAATAAATAGTATAATCACTTGATGCTCAACACAAGCTAAGCTCCTTTGAAGTCAACCTGAAATGAGCAAACATAATTAAGGTGGGCATGTAGAGAATGCCGTCTTTCAGACCGTAATCCCGGGAAGATTTAACGGAACAAAAACTTCAAAATATTTGTGCAACCCTCATAAAGCAAGATTAGTTCCGCCGAGCCCATTCATGGCTTAGTTTCCCATTGTTCCCGCGAAAACAGACCTTTTTTTTTCACTTTCCGATTTTTAGGCCACACTTCCACTCACGTTTTTTTCCCCCGATATACCTACTCTTTTAGTGTAAAAGCGCTGTTTTGTTGTTACGCGTTTCATTCTGAAGTAGAACTTTTTTTAATTACACAAGTTTCGTTTTTAAAGTATTATTTTTTATTATAATTAAAAAAATTGTAGAAATCAGAGTAACTATTACAACATAAAAATTTGCAATAGTCTGCTCTAAAAGTTCCTTTAAAAATAATCATCATCATCATCATCAGCCTGTGATAGCCACTGCTGGACATAGGCCTCCGCTAATACACCCTATCCATTAGGGGTTTTGGACCGACCCACCACGCTGGTCCAATGCGGGTTGGTGGGTGGACCGACTTTACATGCCCATCCGACGCATGGATCATCTTACTTTTCAGGCAATTGGTGATTAGCCCAAATTGCCCTAACCAAGCAGGAAACAACAATGAAAATTTGTTGAGTCCCCGCAGGATTCGAACCCACGACCTCCGGTTTCTAAAGCACACGCCTATACCACTAGGCTACGGAGGCAGTTAAAAATAATAATTGCCCTAAATAAAAACAGCTTAATTATGAACATCTTATTTCTGAATTTCCGTTGCAAAAATATAATAGACCGCACCGACTGACTGAAATATAAACGACTACCGAATTCTGTTAATAAATTGAAAAATTTTAAACATTTTTGCTTTAAGTATCCGGTCTGAAAGAACTTTGAAATTTGCTGCATATCAATAAAATTCAAAACAAAAAGATATTTAATATGGTGCCTATTGTAATTAAACAGATCCAAAAACCTTGCAATGATAATGCGCTTTATCGCAATTGTGTGTAATTACGTCGACTGTAGGTGCACTATGTTCCTTGTCTACATTTTTATCTGTGTAAGTATTTGAAAATAAAAAGCTGTACTTTAAATTTTAGTATTTTCAATACATGTTAATTTCAATATGAATAACAGTATTCGTCTTTGTCCGAATAACCCTTGTGAATTATACATGCATTACATCACCATTGCGTACAATCGGTAAGAGTTTTTTAATTTCATTTATACTTGTGTAAGTATATAACAACAGTAAGCTATACTTTTTATGTCTATGCTGTACATAATTTTAAAGTTCAAAATGAAATCTTCAAATAACAATATTCATCTCTGTCCGAATAAACCTTGCGGATTATAAATGCATTATCGCCATTGCGTATAATCACGTCGGCCGTAGGTGCAGTCAGAGTTTTGGCACACTCCCCCGATGTCAATATACCGAACGGTAGCCCAGAAGTGTCAACCGGCGGTGCTGGTATTTATTATCGCAGAATTAGTTTAACGCCGCGGCCCCGAAACGGAATGCAAGCATGTGTTACTTGTCTAATTAAATTGGAATAACTATATAATTAATGACGCCGATATATCTGAAGGCAAACATTCGTTACGATTGTGGACGTGCTATTTGTTTGTGTGCCATTAAGTGACGCTATCACGGGCACACATTTTCTGCTTTACCAATAAACTGTCCGCTCATTTATAATGTACATAATCACTTACGCATGACAACATCCGCTCGCTTCTGTTATTGTGCTATCGCGGCCAAGTTATAATTGGTTGAAGATGATTTTCTTTCATCTTACACGTATGTAGGTATGTAAGACTCGAATAAATAATTTACTCATATTTAATATTGATGCGACATTCTGTTTGATATAGAGTATCACATATCAACTGGTATATAACTCTGTATCAAACAGTAGATAGGTCGGCGAAATATTTTTTGCGTTTTAACAATTTTATCTACGCATTTCTTCTTATGCTTGCGTAGTAAATTTAATTTTGCATATTTTGAAAGCTTTTTAAACAACATAACCTATAATCATGGCGTCGTACATGTGACGTTTTAGTGGTGAATCATTGTTAAATGAATGACAGCTTGTTGTTGTTTACAAGTTATGCCTGAGCTGTATAATATCTAGAAACTCTTTAAATAAAATCGATAACATCTTATGAAAAGTGTAAAAACGTGTTTCATATTTTTGTAACATGAACCGTTTCTTTTTGACTTTACGTTTCTTTCGGATGACATATATAACGTCAAGGGCTTGAGGTCATGATGGTTTATAGGTTACCCCTTATAGGCGTTCTGAAACAACTTGTGAAAAATAGATATCAGCAGTCAAATATATTCCTACTGTTTACATTACTCGCTAATGGATAACATTCTCCACCTTATCAGCTTCAATAGAGTTACGAGCTGTTATACAAAACGTGATCTCAATGTCTCCAGCACATGGTGGGTACGGGCATGGCGGCCCCGTTCCCTGCGGCGGCGGCGGCTGCGGCCGCGGCGGCCCAGTACGCGGCCAACGGAGACGCGCTCGCCGGGGTAAAGGCAGAGGCGGCCGGCCAAGCGGCGCAGGCGCAGGCGCAGCTGGTGAAGGCCGACGGCCAGCCGCCGCCGGCGCCCCTGCCCCCGGCCAACTTCTCGCCGCAACCATCGCAGCAGGGGCACGCACAGAACTCGATAGAGAACCAGAACAATAACTCGGTAAGGTTCTTTTTTTTTTAAATTAAGTTGTGAGACGACAGTACGATCACCGGAAGGAAGGGGATATACATACTGTATTAAAATAAACGCAAGATATTCAAAAGCGTTGCTCGTGAAAGCGCAGGAACAGATTATTTGCGTCACTTATAGACACCTCTGTAAAATGTTAATAGAAAACGTACTATCTATACATTGAGGGACAATGACACACACAAGCAATAATTAATATAGATTCCTAGCTTTATGCTGAAACTGGTATAAATTTATGTATAGTTTTGTCCTAAAAAAAAAAACAAAAATAAAAACTTAATTTTGCGCCATCACTATATTATGCCCTACAAATTTTATGTAGTAGTCTGGAAAATAAGACACGCCGATTCTACCGCGAACTTAGTAGTCGCTTCTTCCTGCGACCACCAATGGCGTTTTTGAAGTTATTTAAATCAAAATAGAACGCCGTTTTCCGTGAATACCGGACGACGAAGTAGTTTCTCTCTATCCCTTGATTCCGTTTACGTCATCTATAAAAGTAAAAAGTAGATTAATAGCTGTTTTGGCTACGATCAAATATTTTGAAACGCTAATGGTGTTTGACAAATTTGTGAGGCTTAAAAAATTGTTATATTTTAAAAGTACTTACCGAAATAAAATTAAAAAGCGGATACAGAAGCATTGACCTGATTAAAATAGTCTGTTCGTATAGCATTTTAAATACGAAATGTTTTATCCCACATATTTCTCGCGCATATTATTTATTGCGCTTGTCTGGTTGCGCACATGCCTTTACGTATGTATAATATTAATAGGTTACGCCGACCATCGCTTAAAAAATAGAGGAACGCTAAACACATTATATTGAATCATCAGTTAAGTGTTTTAAAATAGAGAGCGTAGTATCTGTCATTATGTAGAAAAAAATATTATTATATGTTTACTAAGATATCGGGCCACTAACTCAAAAATCTCTTCCGAACTTCTTTTATTTTTATTTACAATAATGTTCAATTAAAAATTTTTACCATAAAAATGAATACATTGATTAATGTTAATTTTACACTATTATTTATGTCACACTGAAGTAAAGGTACCTTTAAAATAAAAAGCCCCAAACTTTTTGTTATACATGACTCTTTGTTATGCAGTACTCATTTTTATATAAAACTATGACGTAGCAAGCAAATGTGTTACAAAATCTTAACGTAGGCAAGACTTCTAGTGTCTCATTTATATGTTACGTATTGAATTTGATATAAGAATCTTTTGTCAATTAGATATTTAATTATGTTACATTTATTACTGTTGATGCATTCGATCAAACGAGATCCATTTATGTTCTCAAGCTTTCGCTTTCTGTGCCGCAAATCAGTAGTGTGTGCACTGTACCATTATAATTAATGAATATATGTCATATAACACTTGATATCTTAGGATGGTTAGCGGTTTGACTTACGCTGATTTTCCTATAGGCAAGACGTATCGCTTACCATCAGAAGCACATCGTGCTCTTCTTGTCGCTATAATTAATTAAAAAATGGTCTTGCTAACCGAATTGGTCCGAATTAAACTTTCCAATTTGTTTAATAATGTATGTTCATATAAATTTATTAAGAACAAAATATGAATTATTAGGAATTTATATAACTCTAGGTCCCGAGTACTTTTTCAACTTGATAATATTTCAATATTTAATTACTTCGTTAGGAAGTTCAATTATTTTCTTATTAAATATGTATTTAGCGTCTGAACCAATCGCAATCGTTCCGCAGCAGAGCGAAGCGGAGTCCGCTGAGGATAGCACGCCCGTGAGCGTGGCGGCCGTGGTCGCGCAGCAGGCGGCGGTGGTCGCACAGCAAGCGGCCGCCGCCCACGCAGCCGCCGCCGCAGCCGCTGCCTCGGCGAACGCGACAGAGAAGACGCTGGTGCCCGTCTCTCAGGCCTCGCAGCCGAAGAGGCTCCACGTCTCCAACATACCCTTCCGCTTCAGGGACCCCGATCTTAGGAACATGTTTGGCGTACGTATGATATGAACCGTAGTGCTCGGTATTATTTATATCTACGTTAGCTACCGAGCGGAATGATATGTGGACTTTTAACGGCGTTTTTATTGGTCGTCCAGCTAGTCGACCTATGAGAATGCTGAACGCACGTTACTTTACTAAAGGGCTTATTATTCGGCTCGGATTTTTAGGCTTGTTATCCATTTAAGATTATAATTAATCGCGTATGTTTTACATTTCAGCAATATGGCACGATACTCGATGTAGAAATAATCTTCAACGAGCGCGGCTCCAAGGTAAGCACAACGACTCCCATCCCCTCCCCCTTTTATATGAGCAAGTGGCCCTGAGATCCACGGCGGATCTCATTGTGGCCACTTGACTTGATTTTTTATTAAGAGATTATGTCTCGTGAAGCAATAAACCTACGGGTCGTACATCCTCTTTTTCTATAGTTATTGTGACTCAACGTCGAGTATTACAATTTGTCGTTGTAAATCAAAAACATGGTTCCTTTATTGAAGTTATAAATCGCTTACAAACTTGCTTTTATGATAATTTATTCGAACATTCGTTTATTGCTTCATTTGTATTTGTGAATTATGGATATAATGGGGTTAAAACGGGTTCCGCGTCAGTTATTACTCAAATTTGTACTTTTAGGAGTTAAGTTAAAGTATTTAACCAATTAGATTAAATCTGTCTTTATTCATTCTCCCTCATGTTATCTTCAACTGTTTCCTTTAATTATATATAAAACTTAACAATTTAAATTACTGCTGGAAAAATATTTTTTCCATTAATTTTACTTTAGAATATTTTACTGACATATTATTTAGCGTTATTATTTAAATGTCGTTTACAAATTTAATAATATTTGTAATAAATTTTGTACGATGTGTTAAAAAGATGCTTTTGTCATTCTTTTTTGTATACTCATTTTAAACCCAAATTTCTATAATTCACAGACATAAATGTCATAGCTATTGTTATCTACAATACAATGTATTTCAATTTCTACTATTTGTTATTAAAATTTGAAACAACATGCAATAGCCATGACATTTAAATCGATAATAGTAATTTCTGCCCAAACTGATGTAATATTAAAAGTATCTCTAAAGTATTTCGAAATTTATGCCTATATTATATTAATCTGAGCTTCCTTCAAGTCTCATGGCGGACGGGCTTAGACTAAAATTGTAATAATCGTTTTAAAAAGACCATCACCTCGCGTACTCTTGGTTTTAACTGTTTGGTGCAGTATATCTAATTGCATTGTATATTTACCATTAAAATTATCTCTATAAAAATGTAATCTGACCTTGAAACTTACCAAAATGTCATGTTATATTTTTCAATTGTACCTTTGACATGCTTTTAGTGTTTGATCGTAGTAATTTTTTCACTTCACTGAATATGATCTATATATATATATTTTGTAATAACACACGAAAGTAAGTCACTGGTACGTCTGTCCGATGCAACATTAATCGATTTTCACAATTAAATGATACTCAAAAAACAACTCACCGTAAAATCTAGTGCCTCACATGCGTAATACTGTCCAATGACATTAAAGTATTTATATATTACAAAGGATTGATTGGATTGAACGCTTTCTCGTGTTTACCGCTTTCCTTGTGTCAGTTTGGCGTCACCTTCAAATTGTCCTTTGCCCGCTCATCCAGAAAGTACTTTGATAGAAACTCTATCGTTATAATAGCTCCGTATTGTTTTGATTTTTTTTCTCTTCAACGCCTCCATTGGGATGAAGTATTAGATAATAATGCAACGTCACTAAAACAGCTGATTTTCTAAGTTTCCAAGTCACACTTTCAAGACAGCTCTATTATACATCACTAATGAATTACCTTTATGTTTTATTATTTTTTCTTAATTATATTTACTATCGTCCAAACTGCACCGCTTGCTCTTCTTAGCTGTACTTTGACGAACGGAGCGTTAACTTTTATATATGGCTTTTGTTTATGACTTTAGATTGGACTTTCCTATGTGTGTAGTTTGGGTGATGCGTCATACCGAAGTTATACTATGATCCGATTCTATTTAGATTGGATATGTTGATTTTGTTGTAATCCTAGTTTTCTCGGTCATGCGCTTCCTAACAAGGGGATATAATAATAATAATAATAATAATGTTTCATTATTAGTTTTTTGGGCATGTACACTTCGCTGACCCTAATTACTTTTTCTTTTTTTTGTTAATATTGTGTTAATACAACGACGATGTAAGTTACCAATTATTTATCCTAGATGTAATTTTGGTGCATCAATTAGTTTGGCTTAATCTCGAGAATGGCATTAGTGTCTTCCCCGTCTGCTGAATCTATGCGTCGACTGTTCACATTATTATATCGGTCTATGGGCGTTCTGTGTCCAATGAATTGAACTACGATAGAGTCAAAAGTCTCCGAGGATGATACCGTCTCTTCTCTCTCTCTCTCTGCCCACGTAATATGTTTACGTTTTATGTATACATGCACCCAGAATGGTATTTGTGATAATAGAGCTGTCATGCTTTTTTTTTTGAGTGTAAGTACGACCAATGACTGTATGCCACCCCCACGACTCGTCTCCCCCACTGTGACCGTGTGCTGTGCTAGCTGCTTTTCGTATCTATGGATTATCACCATGTTTTATGACTGTAGTTACTCATTTTTATGGCACGATAAATCGAAATCGATCGGGTAATATACTCACTTGATATTCACTATTGCGTTTACCGATTGTTTGCAATGTGGCCTATTACGCTACGGTCAGCTGAAGGCCAGTATACATAACTGCGAAGCAAAAACGCTTATTTTTACAAGATAAATATTATCTTTTTCCGTTTTGGCACTGTACAGTCTATGCACAATGTTTTGCCCTACTCCCGTAGGTCGGTAGTGTTACTTGAGATGCATTGAACTGCAGCCGGCTCGCTGTAAAGCGAATTATGCAGCATCCATATAAGAATCTATATAGAATCGAGCCTTCATCAATGAAATCCATTCTGCCTGAAAGCTAATCATAGTTGATTATACACCAAAGCCAAATGAGATATTGAATCGATGTAAACATTTTGATCTGAAGAAACAAGTGGCGTCGTACTTATGGCACTATCAGTGAATTGTCGCTCAGTGTTTGACATTCGACAATCCATTAGGAAAAGTGCTCGATAGGTGATGTCACATTGTCGCTGTAGGTTACATTGCTTACATCAGTAAATGTATTTTTTGGTTTTGGTACAGTAACCTGCATGTCCGATGATTTCTATAGAGAACAAATCGCAGCTAACATTCCATACAACAACTAGTAACTCTGATTATAGACAGTAGTCCCAATGAACTTGCTTCGCTCGAAGCGACACCGATGTGTGTAACACATCTACGTCCAATAGAACCGACCGCTGGGTCATGAGCAATTCAACCAGTTGTTTTCCAGTTGTAAGAAATCCAAACGCTTTTGTGTACCCATATTCAGCTAGACAACGCTCAAACTACCAACGCAACGGAGACGATCAATACCGACATTCGATACCTCACAATCCATATATACGAATTATTAAAAAAAAAAAAAGAAAAAAAAGAGAAGAATATGCAATGCATAAATGTTAATTTTTTTGTTGCACGTTGTTTTTTGAGCGACGCTGTTTTTAATGCATGTTTTGTCTGTCTTGCATGCAGGGATTCGGTTTTGTAACATTCGCAAATAGTGGTGATGCGGAGCGAGCACGAGAGCGTCTTCACGGCACCGTGGTTGAGGGCAGAAAGATAGAGGTGTGCATGACTCAATGAATACCATCCGTAGCACTGTGTAACTTTAACATCCCACCACGCCCACCGCAACCTGCGCTCCCGCTCTGTAGTTACTGCCATGCTAGAGCGCGCCAAGCCGCGCCGGCCCGCGTATTAGCACTAAGTATACACCCCCACCGCCCGACCACCACCTTGGACGACCCATTCCCCCCCTTTCCGACCCCCCAACCGTTCTGATCCGCAGACAAACCTTATTTATTTTGTCCCTTTACTCTCTAGACGGTCATTTAATATGCCGATCGATTGAGAGACTGAGATCTGACTCACAGAGAAATGTAGAACGAACCGTACCGTCACAATAACGACGAGGTAAGACAGCATACGCACTATATAAGTTTTACATTAATTTGTTTTCATATAAATTTTACATTGTAAAGCGTTTATGCGGTGTTCGCTAGATTCAACTATTCTCTTGGCAAGTGTGATAATTGATCGTTATCTTAATGTGAAAACTATGAGAACAATCGCCGCTTACAATTTGAAATATCAAGGTGAACCTGTCTAGTGGAAGTTAGCACTAGCTAGGTGCTTACAAATAATTACCACTTTGCGGGCAAATAGCCACGTAGGAAATACATAATTGCAATTGATGTTAATTTTCTATTTTAATAATTTTTCTTAAATCCTTTAAGAAGTCTTAAACCAGTCAGATAATTCTCATCTGTCTTTCGAAAAGTGATACACCAAAACTATTTTATTATTAACATTCTTAAATTTTAAAACTTAAATCTAATAAGTCCTAATGTCAAAATAAACTATTTAATTACATTTTAAATTCGTACTTCCAAAACAATTTCTGACATGCTGATTATTTTCCTACCAGGTTAATAACGCTACAGCGAGGGTTCAGACGAAGAAACCGCCGGCGGTACCAAACGGTAAGTTTCTTTTTTTTTTTAAATAATGATACATATAGCATTCACAATGTTAATAATTGATCTGAATAATATAAAAAATAAAGTCACTATTATTTTTTCTAATTTAATATAACCGTTTGTCGTTACATAATGCATCATGGATTTTTTTTCTCTTTTAATCCATCCAGTTATACTGGCTAGAAATGGATCAGTTCCCACTCTGGGTGAGAGAGCTGACATATTAAAGATCTATGTTGTCCATGTTAATATAATCACTTGTTAAATGTTTATTAGATGATATCTACGAATGCAAGTAGGTGAATGCTATTTAGAGAACGGTCCGTTGTCAACGGCCTGGGCTAGGCCCTATCACACAAGCGGTCTTTGCCTGTTTATATGTTATCTGTGGAAATCTGGTTTTGGTTTTTAAATTGACCTAATGTCGCTTTCGATAGCGACAATCAATTATCCGGCCAGCTCAGTTGCTGATTTATTGTTTTTTCTTTTTAAATGGGTTTTCTTTTTTAAATTTCGGAACGGTTCATGGATATTAGCATTTTAGATGCATGTCGGGCTGTTCAATGCTATGCAATGAAATAGATTTTAATGGAAAAATAATGAGAAGTTTTTTTTAATATTCGTTAAGGCTGTCTCCGTCCTTACTTGCCTGATGAACTCTTTGAGATGACATCATATTTAGAGCTTGTGTCATCTCACTCTCTTCTTATGACGGTTCTCAGTTTTGAGGTTCTTTAAAGGGAATGCAACTTTTGTCTTGCACTATCGAACTTTCAATTATGTAGAGAAGAATGCCTGTTAGGTCTGCTGATCTAGAAATCTATGCCGAGTGAAAATGGCAATGGAAATATTAACCGTGACAATTGTTTTTTTTTTGTTCCAGTGTGCGTCCAATGGCCAGAAGGTGAGACAGTCACATATTTTCTATGACTTCAACTATTGACAGCTTTCGCGTTTACATTAATTACATAACATTCATTCGAGCATGATGTTTCCTTAATTATGTGGTGGGACTATATATTATTATATATCGTTTATTAGTTACTTTTGCTCGATGACACTATGAAATTGTATGTCTACGATTTGATTGTGAGCCATTGTAAATTTCCCTAACGGCCATGCTTCTTTTAGAGCAGAAAGTAGGAATGTATTTGATCGTTCGCACGGTGGTGAGCATCCGACTTTGATACTTGTGATTTCAGTCGTGCTGCTATGTGGCATGGCCTTGTTGTTCTACAAACTCTCGATGTGATTAATTTTCAAATGTTTTAGTCGTGTAAGTTGATCTGCATATTAGTTGATAGTGAACATAGTGAAATAGATCGTTGTTCCCGTGCACGATGTGTTAAAGAGCAAGTGCACGGTTCTTCCAAATTATCCTATGGAACAAAAACTTGTAGTCGAGTACGCGATTTTGCGCAATATAGCCCTCTAGTTGAAGGTAAAATGATAATGTTGCTCTTCAATTATAATTCTTTGATATTGTGTGGATTTTCACATCACTAGACAATATCTCTATACATGCTTGAACACGACAAACAACTTACTCGAGAAACTTTCAAAAGCCTGAATAATGAAGCTCTCAATACGTTTGCCAACAAAAAGAGAAACAAAGTATGGCAATAGAGCCAATAGATCGATTAGTGTCGTGTCGCGACGCGCGCGTCCGTGGCGTGGCGGTGCGCGCGTGCGCGGGCGGGTTAGTATGTGGCGCGCTGTGTGCGCAGGGCTGCGGGTGTCCGGCGTGACGTGGCCGTGGCTGGGCGCGGCGCCGGCGGCCACGGCCGCGCCCCCGCTCGTGCTGGCGCCGCGCGCCGCCCAGCGACGCAGGTAACCGCATGCCCCAGTGTGTTTGCATGTAGCCGTGCTGCGCGCGAGGGCGCCCCGCGACGCCGCGCCGCCCCTCGCGCACGTGCTGCCGCGCGCCTTCGCCTCGCCGCTGCACGCGCACGCGCACGCACACGCGCACGCGTACGCACCGTGAGTACGACGACGCGACGCCGCCGCCGGCCCAAGGCGGACGCGCCTTCTGACGTCACGCACCCACCCCGACCCTCGAGATCCTGAGGCGGCCCCTCTTCTGTTGGAATATGCGGCCGATGTCTACTTGTTTATACGAATTCGAAAAAGAACAGTTTTTTAACACTATCGAATGGTGCTGCCTGCTTGTTCAATAAAACAAATTTGATAGACAACTTGCCTCTAATTCGGAGAACAACAGACGTATACAAAAACGCCATAGAAATGTCATAACGCATATTGGTATACCTATTTATTAGAAAACATCAAATCTTTCATATTAACAAGTCTTTACTTTATTGCTAATAAAGAGTCCACTACTGATAGTATCGAATACAAACAGTAGCGATCAGAAAAATGACGTTTAAATGTCTTGAGAAATGACAATATTAGTTTGAAAACTATACGTTTCCCTATATTGGTTTAATATTTTTCGTCAAAATTTAAATCCGCTTAGTTCTCAGTTTAATATGATGTGATTCCAACAGGAGACGCGTCGCCCCCAGCCACCCAATTCCCCAGTAACCCATCCCGTAATGATCCCACCATTCCGCAAAGCCTGCTGGTATGAAGTTAACATTTTTATCTCTCTAATTAGATTAACATCTCCGCACAGTGTAATTAAATTAGCATACAGAGTTCGTCGTCGCTGCCACTAATATAAATGTCTGTGAGAATAACTTGCGTTCTTATATGGAACTATTTTTTTTTACTAATACTGCACAAGCACCGCATGTTAAACCCGTGGGCCTACGCTCGCTGTCGAATAATGTTTAAGTATTTTGTGGTGTTACATAGTTATTATTAATTCCGATACCCCCATCATGTAGACACTTCGCTGTAGATATTGTTTAAATGCTTGTCACTAGATCACTCACATTGGAAACAGTCAATTTCTAGAACTTAACGATAGCTTTCTCAACAGCGGTCAAAGGAAATCGCAGAATGCAACTGTATACCTCTGATATATATCAATTATTAATTTAGTACGATGTTAGTCTTTTGCAATGGATAAGCATAATCAGAATAAAAAAAAACTTGTTGTCAACGCAATTATTAAAAAAAAAAAAAATTATTATGGCATTTTTGCAAAGCAACGTCTTATTTTTTCGCTTAACGAAAATTGGATAAAGATATTAAGTTTGAAGAAAAATTTTAAAGCAACGTTAACAATAATATTAAAATCTTCGTAATAATATCTGAATGTGTGCCATTAAACGATCGTGTTTGTTTCCACAGTGTGTATTACGACCCATTCCTAGCCGCGGCGGCGACGGCCGATTCGAACTACAGACTACAGGTAAATGCTTCCTTAACAATCGCACAGCCCCATTAAATGCTTTATTTCACAGTGATATATATAATATATATAGCTATTAAACCAGAAGTCAAACAAGGTTATAAGAGTTTAGTATTTATTTTATAAACTAGTACGGTATTTCATTACAACAAAACAAATAAGCATATTATGAGCTAGATATTTGAAAATTATGGATATTAATAATGTTTCTTTTTACGTTATTTGTTTACAAATAGGAATATTAGTCTCTGACAAATCCTATTTCTCAACTATTAAAAGCTTGCACTTAGATGATTAAAAATAAAATTACCTTTGTTTTGTAAATGTAGATTAGGGCAAAAACACTAAAAAATGTTGATCGTACAACATTGTACTAAAAGTCGGAATCGAACACACACCGTCTGAAACTAAGGTTAGGTTAATTAACCACTTCGCCAAGTGGGTTGTCGAAGGACATTAAGATGTGAAAGCCTATACATTGTTATTATCATTAGACGTGCCAAAAAAAGCCATTGTAAAAGTGTAGGTGTTGTTGCAGGCCGCGAAGCCCGCAGTCGAGGTAATGCACCGCGCGTTTAGCGCTCTGTATCCGATATGTGACTATTATCTGTTTACTATCGCTTCCTAATTCATGTTCCACCGCCTAGAGCGCGTTACATATGATATGGTACAGTCGTGGAGTGTGCGCTGGTATTTGGACGATTTTGTCAATGGGACGCGCAAAACTTATACTGTGATCTGAGCGACTTCGTTAAAATTTCTAAAATAAACAAATTTTCTTAAATATTTACGTTAAATGTTACAGAACTTTTTTATTTGCTTTATGAGCTAACAGTCGATAATTTTCCCCATAAAATATTCAAGAAAATTATCAGAGAAAATTGCCTAATATCATTAAAATGTAGAAAAACAGTCGCAAAAGACAGTTGGCAGTGACTGTACGTCAGTGTACAGCACTGTAGAGGGTCCACTTGATGTATAGGCTCTCGTATTAGTGCGTATAAGTTCTGCGTGTCTCACACTGTCTCGGTTACTGGTGGCGACCGAACAGCTGCTTCCAAACACACCGTCCCAATAGCAATGTGGTGGGTGACCTTAGTCTAGGCTCGAGCTGTGCTCTCGAAGTTTGCTGCCATCACTCCGTGTAGAACATTGAGCCCGCAACACTTGTCTAATCATTACCCAAAGTGTATTTACTTACTAACATTTTGTCTATGTAGACTTGAGAGCGATCATCTGACGTAGTTTGTGCCATAATCGATTTCTTGGTATTTAGATGATAATGCATGACAATGATATTATTACCCACACCGTACATTTGTCTGCAACGTTTGAGTACCACGTGAATTTGCCGAGGGTTTTGTACAATAACATACGTTTAGGATACGGGTAACGCTGCATGAAAACGTATGTAAATTACACGCTACGCAGATTTGGTTTTTTCTTTTATTTTATTTGTTTACTTTCTCTGTAAATTAGTCTTCATTTGTGTGTACTATTGCTTTCATGGCTAAAGAAGTTTTAATAGACTTGTTTTTGTTCTTCGAAATTTTTGTACGACAACTAACTGAAAAGTTGTCCGTATGTGTAACGCTGACTTGGTTAAAATTACAGATGCCACAGTTGTTTCATTCGGGAAGGCTCGATAACGAGAACATATTGGTAATATTTATTCTTACGTGAAACGATATACTTCTCATTCGATCATAACTTTAACTTTTTATAAGATACATGTGCCTTTGTGGGCTCATTGTTCTATCAAATTGCGGCTATGTTATAATTTATTTTAATATAAATAATACAATATCTTTGTAGTAACAATTTTGCCTTAGTTTCGTTAAGCGAAGTATAAAATTTGGAGCCTTTGAGCCAAAACTATAGTTAATTTAAAATTTAAAGTCACATCTCAAATATATTCAAGTTCCACTGCTGAGCTAACAACTTCAATAAGTGAACTTTTCATATCAAGAATTCTTAAAGTAATGGATGCATAGGTTTGTCCACTTTGTGTGTTTTAGTCAATTCGAATTTAAGTTGTGACTTGATCTTAGATACATTTTCATCAAATGTAAAAAAAATTAAATCAATAGTCGATGTCAACATCTAGAAAAATATCTTATTTACGGTTTGTCGTCTAAGCGTGTGTTAAAACTGCCAATTGCGACATCTCGCCTGACACACTAAAGGGTTTTATGTATCAGGCGGCGGCTGCGGCGGCGGCGGCCGCGGCGCCCCTGCTCAAGTCCCCGCTGACGACCGCGCAGCACGCGGCCGCGGCGGCGGCGGCGGCCAACTACGGCGCGGCGGCGAGGGCGGCGGCCGCGGCCGTCAGCGCGGCGCCCGCGCCCACGCTCGCTCCCCTGGCAGCAACGTGAGTCTACGCTTTGTTTGTGTTGGAGCTGGAGATTCTGTGATGGGGGATTGATGAAGGACACCATTAATGCTGCCGTCTGACCCACTTTGCGAGGATATGCGAGACGATATGTTGAATGATTTGACCACTTGGTAACATCTTGTGACCGGACTGGAGTGACCCTCGAGAACTCCATGTGACAAAGGATGCTAAATAGTTTGGCCCTGTGTGTCTCCTCCTATTTTGTCTGGGGTTTGCGTTAGCCCTCTATATGTGAATATGTACAGAGTAAGCAGCATCGGTACCTTTTGTAATTGTCTAGCCCGCTTTGTCGAACTGGGCAACTATTTCTTTCTCTTTAATTTTCCGTTGCATACATATTAAAATATTGAACCCAATAATGATCTAAACAATGATGCACCTAGCATTGAAGTGGTTATGTTAGCTATGGCATCATTCAGATCGCGTTATTATTAGATTGTCGCGTTGTAATTGACATCGCGGTGACAATTCATCCCTTAAAACTCGACGTCACTATGATTGACGACATTGTGCTTTCCCAAAATCAATTCAATAAGCGTTAGACTACAGCTGTCTGCCAAGTACAAATAATTTTTACTTATTGCCTAATTTGCTTGTCGGTTTGCGACAATCCGACTTAATTTTATATTCAAGCTAAATTTCTTCGTATTACATTTTAGGTACGGCAGGGAATACGCGGACCCGTATTTAGGTCACGGCATTGGACCAGTTACTGGATACGGGGTAAGAAACAACCTTTTTTCTTTCTTCGTGCTTCAGTTGATTGTGGGCGGGATTTAACTAAAACAAAACCTGATTAACAGTTCAGTACTCAGCAACTGGAATTTGACCTTGACAAGCCAAATGGATTAACAGCGTTTGATAAATGGATTACATTTCGGGCCCTGAGAAGGAAAAAATAAGTATAAAAGGATGGCTGAATAAAAGAAAGGATGGCTTAATAACCGGTGCCATATGATAATTGTATCATTTTTCTTTTTTGCTGTTTATATGATCATTACTTAACCAATAAACAACATCACGTTGATTGTCATGGGATTCGAAGCCACATTTTCCGATTTACAATGTTTTTCTTCTACGACCAAGGTGGCAGTTGAAACAAATTTCCTACAGTCTATTTTGTATCGGAACAGGTAGAGCAGATTTTCACTTGGTGGTTGAAGTTACGACTCTAATTCGTTTTTGGGGTACAAGCGTTTGCACGCGTTTTGTACAAAAAATGTCATTACTATTATTAGTATAAATATTATTAGTGGTGGTTTCGTTGTTAATGAGGAACCAGTGAAGTACTGTCGCCGTCGCCGTGCCCACTGCTGCAAGGCAATATTGTGCAAGTATAACACAGCTACGGCAGTAAACAAATTGTTACGTTCTACGTTTCTTCAAGCTGTGGTTCTGATAATCTTGCCTCCTAAATGAAATAAAATCCAAATTGTAATATCCAGTCACAGGCTTGTAATAAATTGAATGTAAATCAATTTACCAATAAATTCCTATTGTTTTGTTTCTAGACGGCAGTATACAGAAGCGGCTACAACAGATTCGCGCCATACTAAGCCAGTGGAAGAGAAGAACAATACCTACTCGAATACCGATGGAACCTACTACGTCATCTCTACGTAACATGACAATGAACTCTCTTTGTAAACGTACAAACATAATTTTAGGTGTCAGCTAGCGCTAGCCGGTTACCGTTTAAGTATAACGGGCTCAAGAACTTACGAATACCAAAGTCATTAAATGAAAGATAAAAAAAATAAAAATTCTAACCGTAATAGTTCACTAAGTTATAATCTATTGTAAAATTGTTTGTTGAATGCATATACAAGTGCGAGCAGCTAAACTGAAGCGCATTCATTCTATTTAGATGTTTATAAGAATTACTATTTTAATACTAAGAATATGAATGAATGTCGATCGACGCCCGCCCATTGCTGATGCGCGGCGTCGCCTAGCGTAGACGTCACATACATACGATTGACAATAGAAGTTATTTCACGTAACTATATTTAGTGAGCTTTGCACTTGCATATCATGTAGAAATTGTAAATATTCAAACAGAACTATGAAACGCCGAGCACGATTTTAACCGACAAACAGCCGCCGGTACGGAGAAGTTCTTGTGCTTTCACGATACGCAGGAAACGATCCTAACGATGTTCCCTAGTGAAATGCTATTGAAACAATCATAAAATCTGTACGTTTTAATGCCTATATTATATACTTCCCGCCGTTTAGGCGATCAGACAGATCCCAATGTTAATTGTTTCCGTTCATATTCCATCTTCATCCATATACAAGATTTACTCTGTACATAGATGTCGATTCTGTCACTCGAAATAAACACATCCAACTGAACCGGATGTCTGTTGTTAGATAAATAATTATTATGATAACCATTTGCGTGGTGCGTTTTGCAATGCGGTGCCATTTGTTTGGTTGTTATTAACTGATACTATCGTTTTAGTGGTTACCTCCCGTGCTGTACATTTGAAATGGCGTCACCTCGAGGTCGCGTCTTCGTCCGCCATCTTGTTTTGGCGCGCTTCCAACGATCTATTTCGGTCGCTCCGCCTCCCATTCCTCCCCCCGTCTCGTACATTTTGCTTTGCACTCTCGTATCTCGTAATCGATATATCGCTCGCTAGTTTTAAAGTTGTCTAATTTTACCGGTGTCTCATAACTATAGAGTTAATGCTTTAGATGTAGTTTATAAGTGATTTTCACTCGACGGAGTTCTACATATCAATGAGATTTCTCCTTGTAATTATGTTTTTCAACGCGGCCATCACCATCGGCCGCACAAGCAACGGTTCTCTCTGATGCACCATCGTTTCGGTCGAACAATATGCGTACGGGTCCAACCCTTTAGACATCGTAAACTTAGATCTAACATTTGCATTAGAATTGTAAAATAATTGTTACGTGTACGGTTCGCTCAACGTTTATACCAAAGCACAAAAAACCCATCGATCCATTCGTATTCGGAGCAATTAGCGCGTCGTTTCGTTTACCCCCTCAATAGATTTGTTAGTCTTTCAGTTGGAAAAACTTTGGAAAGTCTATGAGTCGTACATAGATACATTTGAAGCCTACAAGTTCTTTCTATCGTATATTTTACATTGATTTTTTTACTCGTGTGCTCGTTTACGTTTTGTAACAGTTTTTTTTATACATATACCTATTGTTTATAATCGCCATAATCGTTTTCTAACGATGTTTTAATGAATAGATCTGAGACTAGTTAACAGTTAGCTGCCAGTTTTCGTTTTTTTGGCATCGTTTTTATTCTGTATACAGAGATCTGGTGGCAGTACGTTTTCTTTAATGTATGTTTAGCGTCTGCTATATTTCAGACCTTTACGCAGGAGCTTCTGTACTGTATTCTTTAGCGAGGTCAATCCGCGTCAACGTTGTCGCCAACATATCAATAATGTGTTGTTGTTGTATGAGTCACCGTGCCGTCACTACGTACGCGAACCGAACAAAATGGCGGCGTCCGCAACGTTAGCTTTAATTATTTATGGAATTAAGGCGTGGCGTCGCCATTTGCATTCGGTTCGCGCGCCGCTCTCAGTCAATAAAACAGATCCATGACATTTCTCGTCTCGTAGATATTTCTAGTCTTTGTTCGCACAATTAATGTTAAACTGAAAGGTGCTTCCCTCGTAAAGGTTTCATGTGATAGCTGCGGAATGCGGGACTCTCGGTGAATGAGTTTGTTTACGTCGCAAGTAGCACCGTGCGGTATATTTTTAAGCTTTCTCGTGTCATATATCTGATTTTTATGTATTACGAATTGTTTCACTCACCTTTTTAGTGCCACTGGCTTTTTTATATTATTATAAGTTACAAATATAATTAAACGTAACATTAGTCATGTTGCAGCAGCTTCGAACAATGTTTTTGTGCTTTATTGCTAAATACTCATGTGTGGATGTATAATTTTAGGAATTTCTAGGTCTTTTTTTTTAGCTGCTACCGTTCTTGTTTTTAAGTTTCTCTTTTTTAATGCAAATTTTTATACACCTAAGTACATAAAGTGAAGTACATGTGATTGATTGGATTGATGATTCGTCTTTTAGTTGTAAAGAATATATTTTAAATGGAACTGAGTCACAAAGGCAAAGTGAGGTTTTTGTAAGTTTGAACCATCTATTTTACGACGCGGGTAAACGGGGCGTATTTTGATCGGGCGTTTTCGCTGTTTTTTTTAGATTTTTCGATATATAACTATAGTTAGAGCGGAGAGCGGATAGTTCATTAGTATTTTAGACTAATACGAAGCTTCGTGTCAAAAATCGCCTCGGTTACTCTCTATTCTTAGTATGAAAACCCATAATTTGTATTGTGTTAATAAAAACGTTTATAGGTGATTTTAATGAAATTGTATGAAAAGAAAAATCAAATGAAGCGAAATGAATTACTTAAGCTTTTTTATAGAAATTTCATAAATTAAGCCAAAACTGTTGTTACTTGGAGAAAAATCTGAATTTAAATGACATATCTGACAAAATGGTTAGTGTGCTACATTAAGATTTCGATGTGAAATAACCAAGATCAATGTATTATAAATATAATAATCATTAAATTAAGGATAATATTATGTATTTTGTAACACAATTTGTTTCTCGGTTTTTATGAGATGTTAAATTAAATTTTCATACTATTCTCGTTTCCTTACGCTGTGCACAAATTTTACGATCGATGGCTTTACGAATAAAATAAAATCTGTCTATCTGTGTGATAGGCCAGTTGTTATAGTTAATGCGCATAATAATTAGTGTCGAATTAGTAAATGGAGTATGAGCTCCGACTCTTCACCGAGTCACAACTGTATATAGTGTTATATGCGGTGTCGCGTATGATTTGTGCCCCGCGGATCCGTGTTGTTACGTAGCGTGAGATAAGTCACTTGTTCGTCAATTGCACACGTCGACGCCGTTCGGTTAGCGTAGTTCATTCGATTGATTGGTTGCGTCCTCCCTCTCCGGCTAATCCTGTCTCGATCACAAACGATTTGGTCAGACAACCCGGGTCGCGTTTAAATACGATTGGATCCAGTGGGTACGATTGTTTGTTACGATCCGGGTCGGTGAACCAAATGAATTTGTTTTTTTTTTTCATAAATATGAAATTTTATCAATCCGATTACTCTTAAATAAAAAAGATTCAAGAACAACCCGGGTTGCGCCGCTTGTGATTGATGCAGGACTCTTTCCGGCGCCGTGTGTGTACGACTGTCCGCGGCGGGCCCCCTTCCCGCCTTTTTATAGTGCGTCGCCGTGACGTCATCACGGGTGCGGTGTGCACTCGCGCGGGGTGGATAGGCTTCGCTTGCGGCTGTAATATTTGCGCTGACTGTCCCTTTGTTGTACCAAGAGCACAGTAATATCCCAAGAAGTATCGCGCGCCATCAGCTGATCCCCGACCGAACCTCAGGACCAGTTAAATATATTTCTAGATTGCTCCGTCGGGCGGTCAGCTGAGAGGCCGCGCGCGAGCCCCCGCGCACGCCGCGTCCGCAATTTGTACACACCATGCTCAATTCACCTGTTTGTATGTTGTATAATGTTGGGAAGTAAATGGTTTTTTGATAATACGAAACGTTTGTTCGATTTCCACCCAATTTTGTTACATGATGTCTTCCGTTGTGCACGTTTTTATGGATTAACATTACAAGTTTCGATTAATGAGCGCCCTCAACGGGGGTTTGCGCTGTTGGAGCTGATGATTGGATATTTCCGGAATGTCGAGCCGAGTGCACAGCGAGCTCCTTCTTGCGATTTGTGATAAAGTGAATAATCGATAGGAAATCAATTTTTTTTTCGTGTGGCGATTTTTATATTAGATTGCAGAGCTAATTTTCTCTTTTAAATGTAAATATATTTTTTTCAAATGGGAAATGTTGAATGAAGTAAATCATTTGAAGCCTTTGGCATTGTGTACTCATTTACGTTATTAATAAATTATAGTATGGATTGATTTGTGTTTCTGTGACCTTTACGATAGAAGCCTTTAACAGAGTCAAATGAGATTTGGAATTTATGTAAACAAAGTCTTATGTCATATTCTAATTGCGTCCAAATGTGCCTCTATATTGATCCAACATCGCATGGTAAATGATTTGAAGAAGATGAAGGACATTGAACGACGGAAATGAATCAGAAGATCTTTACGCTTCAGCTAAATTAACATTTAACTTTACACTTTGTTTATATAAATTCCATACTGCTACAAATGTTTAAAAATTCTGACTATGCCACAGCATTGATTTATTAATAATAATCAACGTTATGATGTGTGATACTGTAACATTACCACACAATAACTCGAAAATAAGTACAGGAAGACTTAAGTGAAACTTTTTGATAACTACAGTTAATTTAAAAACGGTAATTAAAAAGAACATTGAACTATAAATATTGAAACTTTAAAACAATATACGGATAAAAAATAAATATCAATATCTAAAAATATATTTAAAATACTATTGCAAAAATTAAATTTAAATTAGAAATAACTGTTCTCTTATTCATACTATATTCCACATATTATTTGGCAATAGGACCTACACATATTACAACGCTATATGTATGTAAATTTTTCTTACCTTTATTATCTGTTTACAAGTATTAATCGCTTACATGAAACATTTGCAACGATCTCTCCAATGACCTTTCGTCACACCGCTGCTGGTATTCGACACGGCCAACTGTTGTTGCTGCATGGTGCGCCGCAAATAGTTATGATTGGATGTAAATGATAATGTTATTTGCCGCTGATAAGATTGCAACGCTCTTTGATGATAAATATTAATCGTTCTTCGGAATAGAATAATTAAAACAATCGCCACGGCGAGATTATCTTGCAAGGCGATAAGGTTGCCCGCGCGCCGATCGCGCAGTCCGACACTACGCGGTGTGAACGCGGTGCAATTCTAATGTAGTGTTGGAACACTACGTGACAACAAATTTATAATGGTCCTGTGTCCACCGTTCCGATGGTCCTCGAGGGGCGGGTTCAACTTGGCGAATGCGGCGGCGCCTGAAAATGCTGAGCGACGCGAAACGATCAGCGTAAGTGTACCTAAATGACGGGGAAATAACCCGTCCTTTGTGTATGACAAACACGGCATTTGATAATTGCCTATAAATATTTACGATACCACTGTTAAACTATTTCTTGTATAAATTATTTAAGTTAAAAGTGACACACCAAAAAGATTAAGTGAGCTTTGTATCACTATATTTTTATTTCTCGAAGTGGCACGGGAAATGTTACTGGTTCGCAAATGTACAGAACTTAATAAAAAAAAGTTGTGTACTCGCCTCTATTCTTTAACAGATTTCCACGTACTCGTTGTATAATTGCCCAACAGGAATTGAATACACCAGATAATAATTTTTGCTAGTTTGAATTTTTTGATGGTAATTTTAATACAAATAACGGCTTTAAGCCTTAAAGTTATGAAGTAAACAGGATATTGAATTTTTAAAAGTTAAGGGAAGCATATGTTGCTGTTTTTAGAATAAGTACGTGGCGGTAAAAAATAAATGTTACACTTGTTATTACTCGTTATATGGATAATAATGCAATTAATCAAAGTATCTTTAGTCACATCACGACGGTAAACAAAATGAAGGAATGCAGCTGATATAGGCGTTGTTTAACATCGACATCAAAACAAAGAAATAGTTTACAATTTTAGCAATCTTCGCCTTTGCCCGAAAGTACTTCAATGAACGCACCGCCGTCGTTAAAATTTAACGTTTCTTTATGTTCTCTTATCGGAACCAGTATATAGAAGCAACAACTGAGTTTAATGTATATCTTTTCGTTTATAACGCCGAGTTACTGATTAATATTTTAAATTAAAATGCGCCTCATAGCATGTTGAAATGTAAATTAAAATATTTCGGACAAAATGAAAAAGATGATGGCCCACGTTGGAATGTAAAATCAAGGCTTAAAATTGATAACTGTTATTTTTGCGATAAGCACGAATCTATTCTGTTTTACGTAGTAAAAAAGTAAGGTGTTATCATTAACTAATTATTGATATCGTAGTGACATTGATTTTCCACAATTATATAGCGTAACCTTTTGCATTGCAAACAAGATAGATTTGTAGTTGAGTTTTTTAATTCTAGATAGGGTTCATTAAACTCCGATGCTTATTTCAAAGTAGTGTAACAATACATGTCGTCAGTTTAAACGGCCATGTAGCAAGTATTATTATAGGTAATCGAGACGTCACATTGGTGCAAGAAGCATACAGGCATTGGTAAAACTAGGGAAACTATTATAAGCAAGCTAGAAAAACTATTTTTTTTCATTTAGCTGAAAAAAAAACAAGCATCGTCATGTTTGCTACAAAACTCTAAAGATGTAAGTAAATCGACCCTTTGAACTCTTAGGAACCAGAAGAGTAATTTTTTTGAAAACACATTTTTTTTTAATGTGTTTTCTAGTATATCTGAACGAATCTCTTACGTAGACGTGTTTACTTTAGTACTCATAAAAGAAGGGAGAAAAACTTTTAAATTACCCTGAGTGTTACTCTTACGCGCTCTGAAATATTTGATCACAAATAAATAGGTTACCTAATGTCTCTATACTAACGTCAAAGTGTTATCTAAAAAAACAAAGCGGCGTGTTCTTATTAATAGATTGTCCCTCATTTATAGACAATTATCTTATGTAAAATCATGGAGTATAATTATGGGTTAAGTTTACATAAATTCACATTGACTCATCATTTACGTTTCGTCCAAATTAGTTTCACTGCTTACGTACATAACAGATATTTTAGCACGGTTATTGTTGGCCGACTTGTTCCGTTAATTTGTAAATGGATCACTCCGGCCAGATACCGAAATTCTATAGGCTAATCACTGTTTAGACAGTCATGAAGCGGATAAAATGAAGTCTGCGTCTATATGCATAAATATTAACTTAAACAGGACGACTAAAATACTGGTTTCATCTTATTTTGCTGTTTATATTATTCTTTACTTTGATATAGTAAGAATGGTATAAAAAATATTTAAAGTAGAAGGAAACATTAATTTAATGCGTGGCATGTTTAATTTAGATTTAATTCGGCACATGGTGAGATAAAAAACAATAATCTTAGATCGTTATAAGATAATAATCAGTAATAAAATCTTATCAAACATGCCTACTGTTTATTTGCTATGATGTCAACATAGTACTTTGTAAAATTAAATAAAAATATTTTATAATAAGATTTTATTTTCATCAAGAATAATATTTAGCTTTTATGATATAAACTTATTTTTATTTTGATGTTCAATCATTAGTTCTATTGATGACAGTCAACAGTTCTTGGATCATTCGAGACAAACCATAATTTAAAAATGGATATTTGACTCTCGGTCTAATACAAATAGAGATATTTTTATCATATTTATGCACTATTATAGTGTTGCTCAAATATGCCTGTAGCATTGCTAAGCCATATTTGATATGGCTTAGCTCTGCCTATTTGTAGTCTATTTAATACTTTGTAACCACGCTGTTTCTATTAAGCAAAATATTTGGATATTATCAAATTTTATTTGTTAATCGAAACATGTAGAATCACGGCTTTTAAGTAAATATTTGGGACCGATCGGTTAGATAATATGTTTATTTTTAGTTTTATAATCGATTATCATTATTGTTTTGCAGAAATTACCAGAGCCGGTGGACACGCCACAAACCAACGATGCCGTACCTAATGGCAATGGAACCTTACACAAGAAAAGCATCACCTTGTCCGTCGATCCGGATATGTCCAGCAAAAAGTCTAGTTACATGAGTATACAGAGTGGAAAGTCAACATTTAGTAGGGACTCGGATAATGAGGATGATCGAAAGAGTAGTGCTGGACGAAAAACCATTTCGGATTTGATGCAAACTCGACCCGGAGAAGCGAGGGCGGCGAAAGAGAGGTGTAATTGCACCGCACGCACATCGTGATATCGAGAGATCAAGCATAGACTTACAGTATGATAAATTTGACAAGGATGAAAAGTAAGTAGAAGAAATGTACAATGCATAAAATGGTTATTGTACGAAAATGCTTTTTACTAAGAAATCGTCCATATAATGCTTCATAATATTCATAAATATGAAGCAAACTAACTCTCACGCAACTAAAGGCACAATGAACGCGGCGAGCGTACATCAGTATTTGAATATGAGTATATCATGACATGATCTACTAAATACTAAAGAAATTTCATTAAATGTCTTTAACATAATTGAGTTTATAATTCTGAAAGAATTATTAGTTCCTAGCTATTACGAACGACAATGATGATTTTGTTATGCTATCAAGCAAAAGGTGTAGAACGAAAAATTTATATTTACTTCATTATTAATTTCTCTGCAGTAAATCGAATCAAGTTTAACTGTTACATAAGACACTTTCCTTTGTAAGATGTTATCCCTTTAAAATTTTAGATCGATCGTTCAAATAAAATCAGCGATTATGGCAAACGACTTCTTGAAGAATCTAATGGACGAGGAGCGACTTAAAGCAGTGGTCGAAGCCATGAGCCCCCAGGAGTTCCCCGCTGGCAGCCTCATGATAAGAGAAGGGGAGAGTGGCAGCCACTTGTACGTGTCGGCACATGGTCAGTTCGAAGTACTGAAAGGTGGGCAAGTTGTCAAGAACTTTGGACCCGGCGAGGCATTTGGTGAATTGGCAATATTGTACAAAGCCAAACGCTTTGCGTCAATCAGATGTGAGTATCCTTAGTGGCCTTTTGGCGAAGAATACACTTGTAAGCATGTTATGCGAATGGCAATTTGTTTTGAACTTAATATTTTAACAATAAACAAAGATTAGATAGCCATTAAAGTCAATACCAAGTGTTTTGCGCACTTTAAAAGTAAAACTTGCCGTAATCTTCTTTTACTCGTATAATCTAATTGGATTTTATTGTTTAATCCTTCACGCTTATAGCCTAGTCTGCTTGTTTATACTATTTAAATCACAAATGCGTCATCTTTTACTGTCTTTTTTGGTGTTTTAAAAACACTAATATATTTTTTTTATTATTTAGAATAGTGATAAGGCCTACTTTCGCTAAACGAATACAATACCATGAAACATTATTTATATATATTTAAACTGCCTCCGTAGTGGTATTGGCGTTTGCCTTAGAAACCGGAGGTCGTGGGTTCGAATCCTGCGGGGACTCAACAAATTATCGTTGTTGTTTCCTAGTTGGTTAGGACAGTTTGGGCCGATCACCCAATTGTCTGAAAAGTAAGATGATCCATGCGTCGGATGGGCATGTAAAGGCGGACCGCCTTCATGCCCATCGACGCCCAACCCGCATAACCACCAACCCGCATTGGACCAGCATGGTGGGATACGGTCCAAAACCCCTAATGGATAGGGTGTATTTGGGGAGGCCTATGTCCAGCAGTGGACTACAAAGGCTGATGATGATGATGATGATGATGATGATATATTTAAAATTAAAAAATATATATCAGCTAAGTTAAATCAATATAATCTCCTTACGTCATTTTCTGACTTGTGATTTTATGCATGGTTAAATCTTCTTGCCAGGGAATATATAATAATAGGGGAATAGTAAAAACTAGGCCGAAAAAAGAAAGGGCGCCATAGCCAAAATATCGTTACGTCGGAGAGTTAATTTTGACGACTTACGTCGTATATCCTTTGTATCATTTATTTTCAATGTCTTTCCCCTCTACTTGAATTAATAAATAAAATGAAATACGATCAGTAACATAAAGTCTCTGTTTAGGTATAACCGAAGCCAAAGTATGGACGCTAGAGCGAAGGGTCTTTCAAAAGATAATGGTCAGGAGTGGACGCCAAGAGCAGGAGGATAACATTCGTTTCCTCGCCTCCGTGCCTCTGTTGCGTGAAATCCATCCGATAGAGCTTGCTAAAATTTCAGACTTTCTTAAAAGGGTACGTGCGATTAGATTTTAAAGATTAAAATTATCTACATTGATTTGGATTTAGGTACAAAATACGTGCACTAACTTTAGATATCGAATCGTTTAGTACAAAATAAAAAGTACAATGATCGCTAGTGATAACGTGAAAAAACAATGTGATTATTATATTAAATGGCGTATTTTCTGTATAAAAGTTATGTCCTGTTTTTTGGAATGCTGAATTGTATTATATTCTTTGTATTATAAAACATCTATTTATCTGAATCAACTCTATACAAAGACTTTTAGTGACGGGACGACCGGAGTATTCGACTTTCTTTCAAAGTTAAAGTCAAGGTGAGTTAAATAAGTTTAAGGTGTGGTAAGTCCCTTTTAAAGGGCGCCGTCTGGGACGGACCACTGCGGTGCCTATTTTTAAGTGAAAGCAATATGGTCTTCCGGTTTAAGCCAGCAGGCAGCCAGTGTACTGGGTAAACGAGACGTAACGTTCTATGTCTCACGGCAGGCAGCGTGTTGATGATACCCCTGGTATGGTGTCAGACAGGTGGTCCGACTTCTTGTGTACTCTCTTCGTATGCAATAAAAAAGAGTAAACATTGTACTTGAACAGGAGTTCTTTTCAACTGGCACGGCTGTTGTACGGCAAGGGGACCGCGGGGACAAGTTCTACATCATTCGGGGTGGTACAGTTGCCGTGACGAAACGTGATGGTGATGGTGGCGAGCGAAGAGTTGGTACACTCCGACGTGGTGACTACTTCGGTGAGCAGGCTTTGCTACACGAGGATAGACGGCTCGCAACAGTCACTGCTTTGCCACCGGGAGTCGAGTGCCTTACGTTGGAGAGGGGGTAAGCAGTATTTTAATGACAGCAATTCACTGAGTTTCTTGCTCCGGTTTTTATCAATTTTTGCCTAGAGGTCGAGTACCTTACATAAGAGAGAAGATAAGAAGCCATTGAGAGGCAGCAAACAGTGCTAGTTTTATTGACAATCAATAAAAATTGTGATGGTTGCATACCGAATATACTTTGATTTTGACTTCGAGGTAATGCTTTTACAGCTTTTACTCTTCCTTTTCTGATAGTTCGATGAAACCAAACACATTATGACCGGGAAGTGATAGGGCACAGGACCGCCCGCTTTTTCCTTTAACCTAACCAACTAGAAGACAACAGTGAAAGGACGTTTAGTCCCCTCAGAATTCAAACTTACGACCTCCGGTTTCTAAAGCTAATCCATAGCACTATGGAGCTATGGAGACAATAATAATAAATGCATTTGTATTTTTAATAAAGTTATTTAAATTTGCGTTAATATATTAACCTCTAACGTTTTTTTTTATTTGATTTTATTTATTAATTAACATTCAATATGTTTAACTTACAGCTTTAATATTCTCGTGTGCTAATTATCAACAATATATTCTAAAGAAAGATAGCTCTTCCCTAGATATCATAGTGCCGAACTCTTGTTGCTTACTGTTTTGATATAATATGATAATTACGTTACATTATCTTTTTCTTCCGTAGTTGATTACTAGGAAACTACCAACTTCAAACGAAAGCGATCATCAGGTTAAGATTAATTCAACAAAAAATTAAGGAAGAGATTGCAATAAGAAGTAATCTTTATATATTTTCTGCTTTTTATATTAAACTTAATTGCATGTGTTTATTTAACAGACCATTCACCGAACTGCTTGGAAACTTAGACGAGTTGAAAAATGTTCGGCACGCAGTGCCAAGAGCTTCACAGCAAAAGAAGACTTCAGAAGTTAAAAGCGGTTGGTAAATAGTGTATCTGTTCGTCTTAAAGAATTGTTACATTAAGCGCATATGACGCTTATACATAAAAAAGTAAAGCCCTTCCTCATTGAATGTACAGCAGTGACTGATAAATAATTTTTGACCAGTGATATGCGCCTATCCTTTACTTATCGATTGTAGTTTGAAGTCCTGCGGCATTTCTTTAATGGCACGGTACGTAAGACGTTTCATACATAAGATGGTTATGTAAATAGTATTTTCTGCGTCCCCCTTCTTGTCATTTACGTTATAAGTAACGATGAGGTTATGAAGTCTATAATATCTGATGGCTATACGCAGATAGCTTATCTTTTTCTTGTTTGGTAGGTCCCCTATTTACAGGAGACCGTCTAGGGCGATACTACCACGGTGCCTATTTGGGCCGCCAAGCAGTAGTATTAAAACAATACCGTGTTACGGTTTGAAGGGCACCGTAGCCAGCATATTTACTGGTTAAACTTGACATAATGTTGTTTGAGTCTCGGTAGGCAGAGTATGGACGATACTCCTAGTATAGGCAATCACTTTCTGTCAGGTGGCCCGACAACTCGTCTGCCTTCGTAAGAAATAGGAAAAAAAAGTTAGGTCAAAATCGTATTAAGAAATTTATTCAAAGAACAACAATAGTAGTCTCCTCACTAAATATCATCTGTTAATAGTGATACGGGTGAAAACTATGTGTCAACATTTAACTCGCCTTACTTTATGCATTGCTCTCCGTATCTTAAGGCACAAGATATAATCTCTTGACAATCATTACGTCGCGAAATAACTTCCAATTTAATAGTTACTGTAAATTGAATGATAGTATTGTCTAATTTAAATTAATGTGACTTGACAACGCTGACTTTTCACTCTGTGCGTTCCTAACCTATAAACCAGAATGCTGTTTATTTTAAAAATGCAACCTAATACGAGGATATAATACGATGGTTTACAATTTGTTAGACTCTGAAGGAAAACCATCTGAAGATTACTTACTCATATATTAAATAAATAACAAAAATACGATACACGGAATTCACAAAAAGTATATAACATGCATAACGCAAACAATTGTGCCTCGTTAACAAAATGTTACATAGATAATTTACAAGTAAATGTTCCTACCTACGTAAAATCTCGTTCCTAATACTAATGTACCTTTTTGTTTCAGAGTACGAATTTGTCGAACTTAAGGATCTAGAAATAGTTGGAACGATGGGCGTAGGCGGCTTTGGAAGAGTAGAACTGGTACAATACAAACCCCAGCCTTCACTTACATTCGCTCTAAAATGCCTGAAGAAAGTCGACATGGTGCAACAACAGCAACAGGAGCACGCTTATAACGAGAAAAACATCATGATGGTTTGCAACAGCCCATTCATATGTAGGTCAGTAGTGGAACTGAACAATGTCTTCATTATTTGTGTTAACTTAATGCCTGTTCGAAATAAAAAGACGCTATGTATAATTAACATTGATACATCAGAATTTAGGTGACAATAACATAAAATGTTTTATTTAATATAGAAAAAAATATGGGTTTACCTTTACCCTGTTAATATGTTTCCTACATAATAATATAGGTGGCGGTGGTGTTTAGAGGTTGGCACAAGAATATTTTTAAAAATCTTATCGACTGTTATCTCTATAGCTAGTATTTTTATTTAGTATTTGGTAGTAAAATTTATGATGAAGGTATGTTTCCGTGTTCAGGTGACCGACTGAAGAAGTATCAGCGCGGTGTCCATTCTTGCCGCGAAGCATTAGTGCAACAACTTTCCTATCTTAATTTCTAGCATAATTACCGGGAAGTAATAACTGTTGTCTGAAGATGAGCGGATTTGTATCGTCTTTCGAAGAAATTTTATATTATCTTACTATCCGGTGAACATCATTCTCGTCTGGTTGCTTCTTGCTTGAAAATATATTTTTCCTATTATTTATTGTATTGTCTCATTCTTTTCAACGAATGTCCTGCGTTGGAACTACTTTGTTATATCAAGTTAACTAGAGCAACATTATGCTGATCAGACAACTGCCCGAAAAGTATGATAGGTATGAAATAGTGGACCCAGTTTTAAAATATACATACAAAGCATCAACCGTCAAATATCATCGTCTTACTTATTGAATCGAGTATAGAGACCAGATACCACTGACACTACGTAGAAATACAACGGATACAGTTTGGATTAAAACCGACCCTCACAATTTGGAAAACGGCTACATAGATTAAAAAGCTTGTTAAATCACATGTTTTAAAGGGTATTTTAACAATCATCATCTTAAATTAGCACTATACTTAAAAACACTTTCGAATATAGATAAGATAAAGAGCGCAATCTTAAAACGATTTAAAGTTCAAACAAGTGTAATAAAATGTTTAAATCAATTTCCTTTTAGCGTTGGGGTTTTTGCTACATTAAAATTTGTTTAGATAAGTCAAAATGTTTGTTACAGATTGTATCGCACTTTCAAAGACAACAAGTTTATCTATTTTCTAATGGAACCCGTTTTGGGCGGGGACGTGTGGACTATTCTTCAAAAGCAGAGATATTTCCCTGAAAACATAGCAAGGTTCATGGCTGCGTGTGTCGTCGAAGCATTTCAATATCTGCACTCAAAAGACATAATCTATAGAGATCTCAAGCCTGAAAATTTAATGTTGGATAAAAACGGCTATATTAAACTGGTATTAATATATTTAACTTACTTAATTTTTAATTAACAAGCTCGTCGCTTTTACTATCGACAGATGCCGTGTTTATTGCCTTACAATTCTGATCGATGGTTCTAACTAATAACATAAATACTATGTTTATCACTCTATATTTTTTTCTATATTATCCTTTAGCGCCAATTGAACCCGCGTCTTTATCTAAAGAGTGACTGGGTGACTGACCTCTAATATAAACAGGTTACCCTTGTCAAGACATAATAACATGTGCCGGAGAAAGTATTTTTTGTTGAACAATGCGCACTTAGCGCATGGATTAAAATGCTTTTCAATGCTTTTTAATGATAAAATAAGTTCCGATCTTTATCAGAAATGTTAAATAAAAATAAATGTACAAAAAAATAGGTAATGTAGAATATGGTAATTTCTATTATTTTATATGTTAATAAAATCTTTCCCATTTTCAGGTAGACTTCGGTTTCGCAAAAAGAATTTCGCAAAACAGTAAGACGTGGACATTTGCTGGTACCCCTGAGTACGTCGCGCCAGAAATAGTTTTAAATAAAGTAAGTTTCACATTAAACGCTAATATATTTGGTCGCTATAAAACCCTACGTTTCCGTCTATTAATAAGATTCCCGGAATAGGCCTATCTGCATTTATATAAAACACAATCTTATCAGATTTAACGCAGAGAGTGCGAAACGCTGGCCTACTTCCAATATAAATCCCGCTCGCATTGAAGCCGTAACCCGTCACGCGATTCCACTGAAAGTTAATGGATCACGGCTAATATTAACTTTTTAATTTTACAATATTTCGTCTCAAATATTATTGGAGATATTTAAATATAGTTGATGATATAATGAAAATGTAAGAAGTACACATCAAAAAAAATAAGTCGTTCAAGTTAGGTGTTAAGTGATCTTTGAACGAACCTATTACAGGTTAAAAAAAACAATTTGTTGGTATTGGCTATTTTTGTAATGGAGTTAGTAGAAACACTATTTTAAATAAAAATAAATTATAGTTCTAAAATCTGCAGTTGAAGCCAAATACTTTTTTGATTCCTTTTCTGACCGAGTTTGAGAAATAGACGCAAGTATCTGTGCTAACACTCTCATCTCATATTTTATAAGACAAGGTTTCATAATTTGCGAAATTTCGTTACAGGAAAATTTTTTAATGTTAAGCTTACCGTATAATCAAAATTTTACAAAGATTTCAAATGTTTACACGCTCAGAATACTTACGATAACTTAACCTTAAGCTACGAATAAATTCCATCATTTTCTAATTTTATCTAAATTTCCTCAGCCCATAATATCCGGCTGATTACTACTTATTATTTTCTGTGCAGGGCCACGATCGAGCAGTTGATTGCTGGGCTCTGGGCGTCTTTATCCATGAACTTTTAGTGGGCAAGCCGCCATTCCGCGCAGCCGGTGGAGACCACATGAAGACCTATACCCTCATACTCCGCGGCATCGACGCCATCGCCTTCCACCCTAGAGTGCCGAAATCAGCGCAGATGATGATCCGAAAGCTATGCAGAGCAGTACCCGCCGAAAGACTTGGTTACCTTAAAAACGGCATTGTTGACATCAAAAATCATAAGTAAGCAATGCGATGTAAAGAACAATATTATTTAAATGAAAATAAAGAAGACGATATTAGGTATAAATACAATAAGCTGTTTTCGACATCACTCACTTAAAAATCAGTATGGCGTGTTTGTGGTTTTGCAGTTTTATGAATGCATTACCTAACAATTGCACATTGTTCTCATTCTTTTTGTCATATTTGTATAAAAAATATGATCTGTTGTAATTTCACTTTATGCACATATATTAACACTGATATGTTTGTATATATAATAAAAAAAACCTATGTAAATATGTTCTAATTTTAAATATTTATTGGC